>CM077158.1:225371179-225971179 GCA_039583875.1 Platanthera guangdongensis
ACCGCGATAGTGCACGAGGGGGGGGGGGGGGGGGGGGGGCTTGCCCCGCGCACCCATCACGGCATTGTCCTGCCGCGACGGCGCTCCCGTCGCGCGCAAACCCCTAAGTGTTGTACTCCGCTCGTCACTCATTTTGTGGCGTGCACGGGAGTTTGCGAGGGGCGGGGTGAACACATTTTTTTTATAGTAGGTAGAGGACTTTGTTTATACGAGAGCATATTTTTTAAAAATAAAGAAAAAATACATAAATTTAAAAAACTGGAATTTTTTTATAAAGCGGGGTAAAATGAGAAAGTGGATGTTTATAACAATATGATTTTCCCCTTTTAATGTAGTATAGATTTATAACTTTGCATGCCCACAGTTTATTACAAAAAAACACCAATTTCATTCTGTCCGCTTTATCTGTAGGTCCCAATGTTTGAAAAGATGGACGATCAACTAATGGACGCCATGTGTGACTGCTTGAAACCTGCCTTATACACGGCGGAGAGCTGCATTGTTCGCGAGGGCGACCCAGTTGACGAGATGCTCTTTATCATGCGAGGCAAGCTGCTGAGCGTGACCAGAACGAACGGCGGAAGGACTGGCTTCTTCAATTCCGAGTATCTCAAAGGCGGCGACTTTTGCGGTGAAGAGCTGCTCACTGGGCCCTCGACCCGAACTCCTCTTCCAGCCTGCCGATCTCGACGAGGACCGCAAAGGCACTGTCCGAGGTCGAAGGTTTCGCTCTTTCCGCCGATGACCTGAAATTCGTCGCAACCCAGTTCCGGAGACTCCACAGCAAGCAACTCAGGCACACGTTCAGGTTCTATCCCAGACTGGAGAACCTGGGCTGCTTGCTTTTATACAGGCAGCTTGGCGCCGCTATTCGCGAAAGAATCTCGAGGAATCCCTTCGCGAAGAGGAGAACAGGTTACAAGCTGCGCTCGTGAAAGACAGCTCCAACACGCCCAGTCTCGGAGCCGCGATATATGCATCAAAATTTGCGGTAAAACATTTTGAAGACCTGCGGCGGAATGGGACGTGGAAGGCTCGGGTGATGAAAGATTGATGCTGCTGCAGAAACCCTCAGAGCCCGATTTCAATGTGGAGCATTAGCCTAAATCTGATTTTCATCTGCCGGTGATTTTGATTTTCATTTTCCATTAATTGAGAAAATGAGCAAATTAGCCCTCTAATTGTTATTTATCATGTATTGATTTTGATATTTATTTTTTTGGTAAATTTTATGTGCAAATCTTTTCGGCTATGTGCAAACCGTACTTTCAAAATAATTATCAAAACAGCTATGCGCAGACCGGCCTTAATGGGTTCGCAAGTTTTGATGATTTTTTTTAGTTTGGATTGCCCTTATCTGATTTGTGCATAGCCGAACTTGATCTGCACATAACACACCTTTTTTTTCTCCAATATTGTCCCTAAATTTAACGGAATTGACGTATTCATTCGTTATGTTAGAGACCAAGGGGCGGAAAATTAAAAAAAAAATAAATGTCAAAATCTATGCATGATGGTTGGGAGGAGTATATTGTCACTAGTAATCTTCTCATTTTGGCTGTTACTGTGTGATTTTTATGATTGTGATGATATTTTTTTTATTTGTTGTTTTTTTTTAATTAAAAAAAAAATGATGGAATGAATTTCCCGAGACATGTTTGATTGTATTCTACCACCTGTACATAAATGAAGCTATTTGTTACCTTTTCATTGCTGTTTTAGAAAAAAATGTTTTGAATTTCTGCACACCTACTAAACTTCAGGATATATTTATATATGTACACAATATTGAAAGGAAATTTTTTTTTCATTTTGTGAAACATTCAAAATTGTCAAATATAGCTTTTTGTTTCAGGAATGATATGGTGTGACTTATTTGGTTTTGTGAGTTTGATCAAAAAACGTCATTATCATAGAATGTATGTTTGGCAAGACAAAGGTCACCGCTATCGGGAAAATAAATTACGTTTGAGCTTAAAATGCGTGTGTTTTTAAGTGTGGTCGGGCGTTCACAAACGAAGGTTCATGATCACGTTTACGTCCATGTTAAACGAACCCTTAATCCAACAAGGAACATATATTATTATTTTTTTTAAAAAAAATATATATAACCAGCGTTTTCATAACCGGACCGGCCGGTCCGACCGCCGGACCGTGAACCGGCCCCGTGTCCGATCCGGTCAGGCCTCTAAAACCAGCCCTGCTCAGAACCCGGTAAAACCCGGAAAATCGGCCGTTGAACTGCCCAACCGTAAACCGGGCCGGTTTTTCTAAGACCGGGTGGACCATGAAGCTCAAAAATTAATACCGAAATGAGGGGGCAGCAGGCTTTGAACTCATACCAATCAAAATCAAGCAAGAAAACAAACAACTCAACCAATTAGTTATTGATGAATGTTTTTAAACTACACTATATACATTAAAGTAATACATATTTATAAAAAAATAATCTATATAATAAAACACATACATATAAATGTATAATTGACAGCCAAGTCAGACGTGTGATGGTTATATTTATCAAATATTATGACAAATTCTCTCATTTTTATTCCTTTTTCAATTATATTTTGCGTACAAAATTGTTATTATTTATTTATTTCAAGGTCGGCGAGCCTCGCACATACATTTGGAAATACACGTTACGTGTATTTCCCTTATTCTGATATATTATATAATAACGGTTCAACCCCGGTTAAATCGGTTGGACCGGTTCAACCTTGAAGCTCTCCCCTCCACCGGTTCGCTGGCCCGACCCAGTTTTCAAAACCTTGATATATACACTGTGCATTCAAGTAATTGCATCATATCTCTAAACTAAAAGTCTCATAATTAAAAAAAAATGTAGGGCTTCTATATTAGACTGTCATTAGACATGTCATTGATATTTTCAAAAAAAATTTATATTAGGCATTGGTGAGCAGTATTTTTGAGAAACTTTATTAATTGATAGTGTTTATTTTAGGGTGATGTTATATATATCAAAAATTATCATATACAAACAATTTTAAAATTATTTGTGGCTATTTTAGATATTATACACAAACTAAAATAAAAAAACTCTTAAATCACTTTTTATCCTATTGGAGTCTTCCCTTCGCACAAAAGTAAATTGTAACACTAGTTGACACTTAACCTCAATCTGAACACCAACCTGCCTTTGATACTATACTGTAACATTTCTCTTGTAATGATCATATAGTATGGGTCGGTCGGAACCCCACCGCATATAGACGTCACAGCATTGGTATTATAAAAATCATATATGAACACTATCCATCTCAAAATTTCATAAAATAAAATAGCGAAAATACTAAACAAAGACTAGAAGTTGGCCGCCACAACATACGAGTCAATTGACACTTATAGCCTTACATCACCAAAGTATTCAAATCAACATCCAACACATCATATATAGCCAAATTTAAAAGCACCCTAGGCTGTCTCAGCGTGGAAGCCAGTCAAAAGGTTATTGAAACATAGTGTGCATTCAAACAGGAACTACAGGAGTTATACTTCATGCGCCTTAGAATTGTTTGGCCTACGAGCTAGCTCCAGCTTGTGATTCTTGTCCTGCAATCATCACAGAAGACATGGTATATGTGGGTCAGTTATAGCTGACCACAAACGGTGTAACATCCCTCCTCCCGGTCGTCCCTAACAGACCACGGGAAACTCCATCAGCTTACATGTCAGCACTTCGTATGCAAATGCAATAGAACATAAATATCATAGAAATAACAGGAATGAATGTCACAAACATCAAACACGTTTTTATGTTGAACATTTAAATTAAAGGACTACTAATGCAACGTGTATACAAATTTGATTTTCACCCCAATGCATCTTATCGCTTGTCTGATTCTAGCATATCATCACACATGATCATATTATAACAATCTCTTTTCCCAAAGGCCTACAAGCTCAAGGCCGAGAACTCCCGCTGAGACTCCACCTGCACATGGATCACAACACCATCGGGCTTGTCCACCAGCTCCATCGTTCTCACCAATTTCACCAAATTAAGCACAAGCGATACCAAAAAACTCTTACTTAGACCTCACCCGCCACATGAATCACAACCCATCAAGTTTGTCCAAAATCACAGGCGTTTTCGTTAGTTTTTACAAAAAGAGAACTTGTCTTGTGGGGACACCCTTCACATGTCAGTCACAACAGTTGTCTATCTTTTTCTGGTAGTATTTAAAGGTACTCAGGCAACTGGTTCAACTAATCACCAAGACATTTGTGTAGATAGAGAGAAATAATCCTCCCCATGTTCGATGCATTCAAGCAGACTTTCAGCTTCTGAGAAAAGCTCACTCCAGTCTATTTTCTTGGTAAGAATTATTGTTGTCATGATGTTAAGCATCTCTCTAGAAATCCTATCATGAGACCAGGTTTGCATAGTAGGACTCTGCTATTATATTTGCTAGCAATTTTCCTAGAATGTTCATCCCCTCCTCTCTAGAGAACCATATAACTATCTGAATATTCACACCATTGCAGAGTAGACTTAGGCTTCATTTGGTTCGGCGGTGGCGGATCGATCCGGCGGGTGAAAACGGAGTATTCGAACCGAGAGGGGGAGAGTGTGCTGCTCCAAACGGAGCTTTTTGGGGCGTTTCTCAAGGCGGATGGTGGAACAGAGCAAACGCCGCCGGAGATTCATTTGTTACCCTCCTTCGGACGGCGTTTGCCCAAAACGGAACAGCGAAATGCCCAAACAAATAGAGCCTTATTATCTTCCTCGGAGATTTCTTCTCTTCTCCTTCTGAGAGAGTTGGAGTGGCAAGCCGTCGGCTTATGCTTCATAAAAAATTCATAAGTTGTTGCCCAAGATGGAGGTCTTGATCTTGGACCACATGAACTATTTTTTTCGTCCTTCAAGAATTCCTCTATAACATCTGGTATAATTCTTGTAGGTTTAGATAATATTACCTCTAATCCTGCGGCACTTATGAAAAATTAGAACATTCTGGATTTTCGTCGGGCTATTCTTGAATCCTCCTCTCACAACATCGCCGCCGGTGTTCACCTTGTCGAACGATGCACTTTTAGGAGCCGTGGAAGCTACAGAAGATTTTTGAGAGAGAGGGAGTTCGTGGGCCGAGAGGAAAGCCGAAATGCGAAAGCCTTGCGTTCCGATATTTTTGTACATGCAACCCAAAATCTACTAACATTTCGCATCTTTTTGAAAATATGTCTTGAACATACAATATTAGAAAATTGCTCAACACGAAAGTTGTACATCTCGACGAGATCTACAACTTTCGTGTTGAATACTTTTCCTGAAATGCACGTACAAAGCGTACTTTGGAAATATGCCCAGATTTTGCGCCTTTCAGAAATACGTCTTGTACATGCAATTTCAGAAAACACGCTCACCACGGAAGTTGTAGATCTCGTCGAGATCTACTACTTTCGTGTTGAGCACTTTTTCTGAAATTGCATGTACAAGACGTATTTTGAAAAAATGCAAAAAATTAGGAGATTTTGGGGTGCGACTAGCCAATAACGGGTTGTGGTTAGCAATCACCTAATTTTTTCCTGCCCTACCCGCTCCCGGAGGAAGGAGCGCGGGTAGCGCAGGAGCCGTCCGATGGGCTTTAAAAAATGGGTTCTGCTTGTGTTTTTTATTATTTTAAATCACAAACATTAGATTTAAGAATAGACGGCTTGAATCTCATCCACTCTCAAAGGAGGGAACGCTACCCGTACAAAACAATTACTTCTATTTAACCTAATGACTTTTGACTTTTGAAATTATTTCATTAATATGGAAGTTGATCAGGCATGTACCTCATTAAGGAATATATTTCAAATATGGTGTACAGTTATCCTACAATTTAGGCGCAAATTTATTGTTTTCCCGTGAATCAAAAATTTATTGACTTCTTGAGCTTGTTTTCTGCAGCTTTGTTAAGTATCTAATTTCTACTAATGGCAGATTACACATATTTATATATCAATCAATTTGAAAAATAATACAGAGAAATGTGCATTACAATAAATTGTATCATTTGAACAATAATTTTTCATTAGAAACAAGCATAGGCTAGGAGTGAAGATCTATTCTAAGTTTAGTATTCCTAATTTAATTTTAAAATAATTAAATTTTTCTTCATCAAGAGGTTTGATGAAGATATTTGTCACCGGTTTGTTAGTGGGAACAAATTTAAGACAAATATCTTTTTTTAACATGTTCTCTAATAAAGTGATATATAATCTCAATGTGCTTTGTCCTACTGTGTGATGCAGGATTTTTGGCAAATGAGATCGCACTAGATGAATCATAAAATAAAAGTGATTTACTTAGCTGGATATTGTAGTCTTGGAGTTGATGTTGAACACAGAGCAGTTGAGCATAACAACTTCTAACTGAAATGTACTCAGATTCAATTGTTGATATAGCCACACTGGTTTGCTTTTTACTGCTCCAAGAAATTAGTCTTCATCCCAGAAATTGACATGTTCCCGAGGTGCTTTTCCTATCTTCTTGCACCCTGCAAAATCTGCATCTGAAAAATCAATAAGTTCAAAATCATTACTCCTAGGGTACCACAAGCCAAGATTAGGTGTACCCTTAAGGTATCTTAGCATCCTCTTGACAGATGTGTAGTGAGATTCTTTAGGGTTCACTTAATATCTAACATAAACACATGTGAAAAACATGATGTCTGACCTATTAACAGTTAGGTAGAACAGAGATACAATTATACATCTATACATGATTTCATTAAAAGGTTTCCCTTTTTCATTTTTGTCTAGAGATACATTGGAGCTAATTAGAGTCCTCATATAGATTGCACCATCTATTCCAAATTTTTTGATAAGCTCTTTTGTGAACTTGGTCTGAGAGATGAATATCTCATCCTCTGATTGCTTCACTTGGAGCTCCAGGAAGTACTTCAGCTCTCTCATACTACTCATTTCAAATTTCTCTTGCATAAGACTAGCAAACCTTTTACAAAGGTTATCATATGTAGAATCCAAAAATAATACATCTACATAAATTTGTACTAACAAAATCTTGCATATCACTTTCCTTGGGAATAATGTCTTATCTATCTTCCCACTTGAAAATTTATTTTCAATGAGAAAGTTAGATAGAGTCTTATACCATGCTCTAGGTACCTATTTGAGACATATAATGCTTTTCTCAATAATAAACATAATTAGGGGAGGAAATTTTTTACAAAACCTAGAGATTGTTCTACATATACTTTCTCTTTTAGATTTCCATTGAGAAAGACATACTTCACATCCATTTGATATACTTTAAATCCGTTGTGAGCTGCATATGCTAGAAACAACCTTATTGCTTCAAATCCGGTCACTGGTGCAAAGGTCTGTTCAAAATCTATTCCTTCTTGTTTATATCTTTATGCAACCAGTCTTGCTTTATTTGTTACTATCACCCTATTCATTCAGCTTATCCTGAATTCCAACTTTGTTTATATGACATTGTGGTCATGAGGTATTGGGACCAGCCTCCAAACCTTAGATCCTTTAAAACTAGTTCAGTTCTTCTTGTATGCCAAAATCCAGGATGGATCTGAATTGGCTTATTCAAATTTCTTTGGCTCTATCTGAAGAAGGAAGCTTAGATAGAGCACTTTATTCATAGTGTTTCTTTTGTTTGAACCCCCTGACTTAGGTCACTAATGATTTGGTTTGTTGGGTGATCCTTCTGAAATCCTGTAGCAGTTGCCAAGTGTTTGTTTGTCTCAGGAGCTGCTTCTTCAATGGGCTGATAATCTTTAGCTTTATCATTTGACTCTTGTTCTTCTAATCTCACCTCAATACTAACTGGAATCAGGTTATTTATTCCTTGTACATCTTCTTTATCATTAATCGTTAGGGTCTTGATATTAGAACATGTATTTGTTACTGAAGAACTAGTGGAATCTTCAAGTAGCATGTTAGATTCATCAAAGATAACATTAATTGATTCTTCAATTATTTTGGATTATAAATCATATAAGCTCTACTATAAAAACTATATCCAACAAAGATGCCTTCATATGATTTTTCAGCAACCATAGTTAGGTAATGCTTTCCATTAATTAATACAAAGCACTTGCTTCCAAATATTTTGAAATAGCCAAAGGTTGGTTTTTTGCCTTTCAAAAGTTCATAAAAAGTCTTATTATATTTCTTGTTAATCAGGGCTCTATTTTGGACATGACATGTTGTATTGGCTACCGCAACGCAGAAGTATTCTGGTAGTGAGGAGTCATTTAGCATTGTTCTGACAGCCTCAATAAGAGTCCTATTTCTCCTTTCTGTAACTCCATTTTACTGTGGAGTTCTTGGAGAGGAGAACTCTTGAGTGATACCCATGCTATCACAGAATTAAGTCATTGCTTCTGACTGTAATTCAGTACCATTGTCACTTCTGATCTTGGCAACAAAGTAGTCCATTTCATTTTGGATTTGCCTAATAAAGGTAGTGAATGTGGCTAAGGTATCAAACCCGTGTCTCAGGAAGAATACTTAGGTGAATCTGGAGTGATCATCAATAACTATAAATGTGTAGACCTTCCTTCCTAAACTATGAATTGACATAGGACCAAGCAAGTCCATGTGCAATAGATATAAGCACCTGGTAGAGTTCTTGACTCCCACTTATTTAAAGGAAGCCCTTGTTTGAGTACCCTTTTGGCATGCATGACAAGGGCTTTCTAGTGCACACTTCCAATTAGGGTCTGCCCTAACCAAGTTTTTTGACACCAGCTTATTGATAGATTTATAATTCATATGAGCCAACCTCTTGTGTCATTGCACACACTGAGATGCTTTGCCCTTATCAATTAAACAGATAGATGAGGTAGATTTTAAGCATAGAAAATTAAGGAAGTAGATATTTCCACTCATAGTGCCAATTAGAATAACTTCTGAATCTTTAGATTTTCTAATAAGACACTCATCCTTGTGGAATTCATTCACATAGCTAAGATCACATAATTGGCTTATGCTAATCAGATTGTGTTGCAAGTCTTCCACATAAGTTACCCTTGTAATAATGACTATGTCATTGGAGATCTTACCGTTACCTTTGGTTTTTGCTCTATCAGACCCTCAAAAAATCACTTTTGAACCATCCTCCACAGAGTGATATTTTGTTAATAAGCTTCTTATTCTAATCTTATGCTTGGAACATCCACTGTACAAGTACCATATATGAATTTGGCTGTTCTTTGGACATTACTACAAGAGAAAGATTACTTATTCATAGGAACCCAAAACTGATTGGGTCCTAGATTCTTATTAGTATAGATAGATTGCTTCCACCTTTGACCATTCAGAGATGTATTATATGAAAGTATCTAGCGTATACCTAAATCACCTAGAGGGGGTGAATAGGTGATGTTTGTGTCTTTTTGATGGAATAAAAATTATCTGAAAATTCAAGCACACAAACATAGAGATTTATAGTGGTTCCCGTATCGGGTACGTCCATTGTCCCGCCTCGCCTATCTACCACGAAGGATAAGATTCAGCCAGTTCACCTTTCTCAGATTATCACAATCTTACAACTCGAAGCAACGCTCCTACTCCTCGGAGATAACGCACTGCTACACCTCGATCCACAACTAGATCTACGACTAGATCCACTAACGGATCTACAACTCTCCATCTACATACGGATCTACAAATCTCGATCCACAAATAGATCTACAAATCTCGATCCACAAACGGATCTACAAATCTCGGAGACAAAACTCCTACAAGAGTAAAAACAATTTTTACAACAATAATAAAAAGTTTATATACTTCCAGATCTGAATTCTTCAATGTTCTTCCTTCTTGAAACTGAAAATCTCGGTGAAGAAGGTTGAGGAAGAAAACCCGAGAAAGCTTGATCTGAAAAAATTAGGATCTGACACGATCAAGTAGATGTTGAAGAATCTTTGAATCTAGGATCTGTCGAATCTTTTCTTCGTTTGAATCGTTGGATCGAGAAAAATGCAACAAAGAAGAACGACGATGAAGGCGGCGCGGCTTCTCCTGAACTTTAAAATTGCGATGCAATTCAGATTTCTGTAATAATTAGGGTTAACGATTCCTCTGAAAAGACTTTATATAGAACTTAGAATATTTTGAAATCCCGTCAGACAGATTTAAGAAGAATTTTCGGCAAGTCCATTTCTCGAGAAGAAGTTGATTTCTCGAGAAATGATTTGATTTCTTGAGAAATGATTTGGTTTCTCGAAAAATGGTTTAACCTTCTCGATAAAAATACTTTACGCAAAATCTTTGAATAGAGGAATAGATTTCTCGAGAAGGATGTGATTTCTCGCGAAAAATACTTAGCTCCAATTTTGAAATGAAGTACTGATTTCTCGAGAAGGATATGATTTCTCGAGAAAAGAATTGCTTTCTCGAGAAATGGACTAGTCTTCTCGAGAAAAATAATCTTAGAGCAGAAGGATTGATTTCTCGAGAAAGAATTGATTTCTCGAGAAAATGACTTAGCTTCTCGAGAAATGATTTCGACTTCTCAAGAACTGCGTTGTTTTTCTCCAGAACTAACTTGGCTTCTCGAAAAATCTTCAGGGCTTTTCTCGAGAAAAGGACTTCGAATATTTTCAGACAATTTCCTGAGAAGTCTTATGATTTCTCGAGAACAACTTTGCTTTCTCGAGAACTACACTTAGACTTCTCGAGAAACATATTTCATTTCTCGAGAAATGGGCTTAAAGATTTTTCAGAAGAATTTTCTTTCCTTGTTTGTTGAAAACCATTAACCCTTCATTTCTTCTATTATTCTAGTACTTGAAAATGAAGTGCATCCCAATAGAGAGGTTACACATAAGTCAACACCATGGATCACACAATGAGGGATTACATTACATGGTCCTATGTTTGGTGACTCATTGTAAACTGATATTGGTCTACACTTAGCAATAATGACATGCAAGCACTCAACTAAAATACAGCATCAAATACAAACTTAATTCATCTTAGTTTAAGGGTGACTTCACACAAATCTAGGTTATTGTGGATACAATACCCAATAATCTCCCCATATTTGTAGAAGTTAGAACCCTCTACACTAAGGTGAATTATATCAAGATAATCAAAGAATTAACTAATGAATAAAACAGTATATGCAAAAGAGTAAAGAGATAAATAGATCATCAAAATTCAAAATTTTATATATATAGAATTTGTCCATAGAAATATCCAGGTTCACAAAATTCTATAACACTGATAATCAAAAATCACTTGTACTGTTACTGGTGCTGTCTTTCCTTCTTTTCTTGTTGTCTTTTCTGATAACTGAATGGCTTGGGATAGTACTTTGGAGGTCGAGGAGGAGCACTAGGATTATTACGTCCATATTCACAATATAAATTCTTCTTTTTGTCAAAAAATTTTCATAAAGCTCTCACTCCTTGTGACTGTAATGATCATCTTTATTTTCATTAAATTCCACAACTAGCTTCAGAGTGTCAAGAATAAGAGACTTTGAAGTTGGACTCCCAACATCTGCAAATTCTTTTTCAATTCTTTGGGCAGCACCTTGATTGGGGATAGATCTGTTGGCAGAAACACCATCACCATATTTCCTTTTCTTATGCACTGGCATTTCCGGAGGTATTTGTTGAGAAATCTCTGGTTGATCATGAGTCCATACTTGAGAATAACTTTCAGGAGGAAATTCATATTGTTTAGGTCTAGGAGAAAAAGTAGGCTTGAAGGCATTTGGGTCAAGATGAGGAGATGGAGCCTCAATTGGGTCAACTTGAAAATCTGGAAAGATTTGGTTATGCATCCAGACAGCAGTCTCATAATTATAGATGTTTACAACCTTAATATGATTTTCTACACTTATATTGATCTCTTGCAGTTGATCACCCTGCTGATTCTTCATTTCTTGAACTTTCTTGTCTAGGTTTTCTTTTACTTCATCCTCCCTCTTTCTAACTTCTACATATAGGGTCTCTATGACATCTTCCTTGAATTTTCCAACTTATTCACAGGTTTTGAAGTTTTGTTATTCAGTTTTCTTCAGCAATAGTATTTGATTGTATTCCACAGTGACTGCTTGATTCATAACTTCCCCAACACTAGTGATAGTTTGGTCTAAGGCCTTGCCACAAATATTGAGCAGTCTTTTGAATTCATCTGTATTATTCTGAATTTCAGCAAAACATCTTCTCATTTCTTTTTCAAGAGCAGTTACTTTTTCAGTTACTTCTTTGAGAGACTTGTCAAAGTACTCTCTTTGCTTGGTCAATATAGATTCAATCTTACCCAACATGGTATCATCAGGAATTATTTCAGCTGGAGGAGGTGGAGGAGGTAGTGCTGGGGCTGTCCAAACTGATATTTCTTCAATAATAACTGAACTATTGCCTCTTAGGGCAGATATCATTACATCCCCTTTCTCACCCAAAATAGTAGGGAGATTGAAATCTAAATTCCTCATAGGAGGTTCTGCAGGATTTGGGGTAACTGCATCCTCTTCATCAGAGACTATATCCACATTCTCCCCCTCAACTTGTTCCTGGGGCAGAGAATCTTTTGGTATCTCTTCAGGAATCTCTTCAGGAATGTCTTCAGGAAGCTTTTCAGGAAAGAGGAAGAGACGTTCATCTGAAGTTAGATTTTCTATTAGCCTGTCAATATCATCTGAGACACCATCCTACACAGAGGTGCTCTTCTCATCATCATACTGAACAGTGTTTTCCTCTTCCACTGTCACCTCATCATCAAGAATTGTCTCTGTCACTTGATCTGCAATAAAATCTGAATGAAGCTCTATTTCTGGGACCTTAGCTTGTTGATCTTCTTCATGAACTGAGGAGCAGGCTCCCCCTCAACAGCTGCACTAGATGTGCCAACTGTGTCAATATACAGGGGAGATGGGGTAGTGTCCTCATCAACTGTAATCCTTGGTGCTGGAGGAGCTTGACCTGGCTTGGGAATTCTAATTTCCCATCTGTTTATGGAAGAGGGGATGACTTTCTTCAGGTGGTGAATGGACACACCTTTGGACAAGTCAAAAATCTCAGGATGCATTTGATTTAGATAAAGAGAAATGATTCTTACAAAGTTGGGTGTTTTCATGCTTTCCTTAATTTTATCAAATAGCATATGTCCCCATTGGAATTTCTTGTGACATATCACAGTTGTCATCATGCAGAAGAAATCAGAGGATATGTATCTAAGTGAACCTATTTTCTAGAGGACTTTTCCTAGAATGTCTGCCAAAAGCTTGCTCTCGTCATTCATATTCTGTCTGCAAATGGAAGTAGCTGATTGGGAGAGACCACAGAATGATAGAGCACTGGAATAATCAGGTTCTTCCAGGTAGTATTCCTCATCAATAGAAGGTAATCTCAGAAATTGGTTAAAGTGGATGCTTCATCTTGATCTTCACATCTTTGATATGGCTTCATCTTGATCTTCCACCGGTTTGGCATTTCTGAAGAATTCTTCGACTTTTAGAATCAGGACTTTGCACGGATGCTCAAGGATGAAGGTGAGGCCGGTGAATTCAAGAAGTACAATAACATTCCGAAAATCATCAAAAATATCTTTGATACCCGACCGAACGAACTCACTGCCGACGCCAAATTTTGTAGTAGGCGCCATTGATTGACGAAGATGAGAAGTTTCTGACTTTTCGGAGAAGGAAGACGGTGTTTCGCGAGAAGAGCGGCGGAGGCCTTTGGCGGAACTGAAGCGTCTTTCTCGGAAAAGCTTTTTCAAATTTGTGCGGTTGGATATTTTATGGACTTATCTATTTATATAAAATTGAAAATTTTGAGGAATAGAGAAAGACGTACCGAGGAATGGCGGTTCGAATTCTTCTCAAAAGATAAGTAAACAGATTTTTCGAGAGGAAGTCTTTTTCTTGAGAAATAAAGTAGTTCACGAGAAATCCACTTCAAGTTCTCGAGAAATCCACTAAGTCTCCCGAGAAATAAGTAAGTTTTCCGAGAATTCTATTTATTTTTCTCGAGAAGTATAATTCTTTTTCGAGAAATCAGGCAGTTTTCGAGAAATCCACTTGTTTTTCTCGAGAAAAATAAATTAACTTCAGAATCTTCTCTTCAAACGAGAGCATTTCAGGACTCCATGTTGAGCATAACGAGTTCTGTCTTGAAGAAGGAGAACTTGGCCTCGTCCAGCGACTTCGTGAAAAAATCTGCAACTTGCTTGTCCATCGGGACATAGCTGAGGGCTATGTCCTTGTTCTCTACATTCTCCCGGATGAAATGGTAGCGCACCTCGATGTGCTTGGTCAGGCTGTAGGAAACTGGATTGTTTGCAACAGCTATTGCGCTGGATGTGTCGCAATACATTGGAATTTCTCTGAACTTCAAGTTATAATCTTCAAGTTGATTCCTTATCCAAAGAAGTTGTGCGCAACAACTACCCGTAGAGATATACTCTGACTTGGTAGTAGAAGTTGACACACAATTTTGCTTCTTACTGCTCCATGAAATAAGCCGTCTTCCGAGGAATTGACAAGTCCCGGAAGTGCTTTTCCTATCATCCCTGCTCCCTGCAAAATCTGCATCTAAAAAGCCAATTAGCTCGACATCATTACTTCTTGGGTACCATAAGCCAAGATTATGTGTACCCTTAAGGTATCTTAAAATCCGTTTCGCAGCGACGTAATGAGATTCCTTAGTGTTCACCTGATCTCTAGCGCAGACACGTGTTAGAACATTATATCTGGTCTACTGGCAGTCAGGTAGAGCAATGATCCAATTATGCTTCTGTACTTGGTTTCATCAAAAGGTTTCCCTTTCTCATCCTTGTCCAGATACATAGTAGAACCCATTGGAGTCCTCATAGACGTTGCGCTCTCCATTCCGAATTTCTTAAGAAGCTCCTTGGTGAACTTTGTCTGAGATATGAAAATTCCATCTTCAGATTGCTTCACCTGAAGTCCTAAGAAATACTTCAGCTCACCCATACTACTCATTTCAAACTTCCCTTGCATAAGTTTTGAAAATTTTTTGCAAAGGTTGTTTTCTGTAGAGCCAAATATGATGTCATTGACATAGATCTGCACTAGTAGAATCTTATTTTAGCTTCCCTAATAAATAATGTCTTGTCTATCTTTTCCCTTGTGAAATTATTCTCAAGAAGAAAGCTAGACAACATCTAATACCAAGCTCGGGGAGCTTGATTTAACCCGTATAAGGCTTTATTTAAAAAATAAACATAGTCAGAGAATTGAGAATTGACAAAACTTGGGGGTTATGCTACATATACTTCCTCTTTCAGATCCCCGTTGAGGAATGCTGACTTCACGTCCATTTGGTAGACGGTGAAGCCTTTGAGGGCAGCATACATAAGAAACAACCTGATCGCCTCGAGCCGAGCCACTGGAGCAAATGTCTGGTCGAAGTCATTCCCCTCTTCTTGTATGTATCCTTGTGCTACAATCCTGGCTTTGTTCTTGATAATAACTCTATGTTCGTCCAGCTTGTTTCTAAATATCCATTTGGTGCCGATCACGTTCAATCCCTTTGGTCTAGGCACCAGCTCCCAGACTTTGCATCATTCAAACTGGTTGAGCTCCTCTTGCATTGCCATGATCCAAGAGGCATTTTTGTTCGCTTCCTCGAATTTCTTTGGCTCAACATGCGACAGAAAACTGAGATGCAAAATTTCATTAGTTGTACCTCTTCTAGTTCTAACACCGTCGCCTGGCACTCTAATGATCTGATTAGCTGGATGATCTCTTAGGTGTCTAAGCCCTAGTTTCCTTGCCCTCCCTCCAGTTTGCTCTACAACATCTAGTGCCGCCTCTATAAGTTGAGTCAATTCCACCTCTATGGGTTCTGTAGGGAAGGCGCAACCAACTCGCCCAAAAGCCCGGACTGTTTGAGGACGGCGCTACCACTCCTTTATAGAGCTGGTTACCCTCGGATCCACGGGGCGGCCAGTTAGGCCCCAGGGGACACACCCTTCTGTTTCGACTAGTGCGGGCCGTAGCGCAGCACGCCGTACCTCCCAACACCGGGGGCATTGATGGAACCCAACAATCCCCCCCCAGCAACGACCTCGGGGTTTCGAACCCGTGACCTCCTCTGATACCACTTGTAGGGAAGGCGCAACCAACTCGCCCAAAGCCCGGACTGTTTGAGGACGGCGCTACCACTCCTTTATAGAGCTGGTTACCCTCGGATCCACGGGGCGGCCAGTTAGGCCCCAGGGGACACACCCTTCTGTTTCGACTAGTGCGGGCCGTAGCGCAGCACGCCGTACCTCCCAACACCAGGGGCATTGATGGAACCCAACAGTTCTTCATCCACCAAGCCTGGATCGACGAGTTTGACTGCAATTGGAGCTTATTTCTTAACAGCTTCATCCAAGATTATCTTCTTGAATCTGGTACCTGCATCTGCACCAATAATACTAAACGAGCTGCTATGAAGCAAACTAGTCTCATCAAATACAACATTTATCAACTCTTCTACCACAAGAGTTTTCTTATTGAAAATCTTATATGCCTTACTATGGCTACTATATCCTACGAAAATACCTTCAAAACATTTTTCACTAAACTTTGTACGGTAATACTTCTCATTATTAAGTACGAAGCATTTACTTCCAAAGATTCTAAAAAAGGACACAGTCTATTTTGCACGTGACAAGCCGTGTTGACTGCTTCAGCTCAGAAGTACTCCGAAAGTGAAGTGCCGTTCAACATGGTTGTACATGCTTCAATTAGGGTTCTATTCCTTCTCTCAGCAACTCCATTTTGTTGTGGAGTGCGCGGGGAGGGAAACTCATGAAAAATACCTTGACTTTCACAAAATTTTGTCATGACACTAGAATCAAACTCTGTTTTGTGGTCACTTCTGATTTTGACCACTGAACAGTCCAATTCGTTCTGAATTTGCCGAACAAAATTAGTGAAAGAATTGAAGGTGTCTGACTTGTGTTTCAGAAAGAACACTCAAGTGAAACGCGAGTAGCCATCAACAATTACTAACGTATAGACCTTACCTCCGAAGCTATGAATAGGCATAGGACCGAATAAGTCCATATGAAGCAAGTACAAGCTTCGTGAAGAATCTTTTTCAGCAATACCCTTAAAGGTAGCCCGTGTCTGCTTACCCATTTGACATGAGTGACGCAGACTCTCTTTAAGGCAATTAATATTGGGGGCATCACACACTAAGTTGTGATAAAATAGCATGTACAATCTCGTATCCGGCGAGTGGGGTCGCTAGGAACCAGACCGACCGGCTCCCTTTCCCTGAGTCTCGGGCGAGCACCAAGGGGGCCAGAGCTCGGCAGCCTCCAGCTCGCCCAGGCGAGCCCGGCTAGTGGCAAGCGAGTAGGGCTAGCCCGGCCCGCACTCGCCAGGGGGGTGAGTAGAAGCGGCGAGTGCCGCCCAATCCACTCAATTTGTCAAACGGAGCTCGACATTCGACGAACGGAGCTCGGCGTTCGACGAACGGAGCTCGGTGTTCGACGAACTCAGCTCGGCGTTCGTCGAACGGAACCCGATGTTCACCGTCCTCTGGAGCTTTCGTCGAGTCCCAGGCCACTCGCCGAGTCCTGACTGCTGAGCGAACTCGCAGCATGGGAGCAGGGCAGCCCGGACCCATACTCGCCGCCCTTGCCGAGTAGAGGTTTCTAAGGGCTACTCGTCCATTGATCAGTGAGGTATTTTTACCATTTTGCCCCCGCTGGCCTGTCCATAGCCTGCTATAACAGCGGAGTTACACTGTTAGAAGACTCAGTTGGGCTGCACATAGCTGTTCAAAACAGCGGAGGTTGGCTATTTGCAGGCCGTTTTCAGAAATCTTTAAATAGGACCCAAGGGGTACCTCAGAAGGCTTGCTTTAGATGCTTACTGGTTCCCTAGTCTTCTAGCGCCTTTTGAGGTAGCCTTAGCTCGGCCTTTGGCTAAGGAGGGGAAGCGCTCTAAGATCTTCCGGGTGTGTGGTGGGACCTCCACGCCGAGCCCTTGGGTCAGTTTTCCTTTGTCATTTGGCTTGCACGAGAGAAGTAAGTGTGCGATCACCCCTTCCCCAAGGGTGAACTCCATAAGAGACCGAGTTTTTGGTTTCAACATTTTGGTCCGGTGAGCGTGGAGAGTGGTCAGCATAGAAAATCTTCAGCAGGCTCGATGACGGGAGGACAAGGCTCAGACATGTCCGACTCGCCACCCCCACCACCTCTGACCACAATGGGAGTGTTTGAAGACTTCAGGCATGAGGTACTCAGCCTCGTCAAGTTCGCACTCGGCATGCGTGCTGACTGCTCGACTCCAGCTGCCTAAATCGCTGCTGCCCCATCTCTGGGCAAGGACGCTCCCGACAGGCGAGCTGGTAAGGAGGTTGCCGAGGAAGGAAGGGGATGCGAGCTCCCCGGGCACGAGCTCTTCCCCAGCTCGGCAAGCGTAGGTCGGGTCGGCGAGATGGGTGCGCGAGATGCTCCAGCTCGCCCGGCAGGGGGAGGCAACCCCTTTAGCGAGTTGGTTTCCTCTGCCCCAGTTCTAGAGGGGTTCAGAGAGCTAGAGATGTCCTACTACACCGGGAAAGGGGACCCGGTCCATCACGTCCAATGGTTCGAAGACGTGGTTTCGATCCGGCAGATGTCGGATGGCTTCAAGTGCCGGCTCTTCGCCATCACCCTCAAGGAAAAGGCGAGGGAGTGGTTTCACCAGCTGCCGGCCAGCTCCATTTACTGCTTCGAGGACCTGCATCGGGGATTCATGTTAAGGTTCTCCACCTCCAAGAGGAGGAGGAAGGAGCAAGGAGTCCCTGTTGCACATCAAGCAGGGGGTGAACGAGACCTTGGGGAGCTATGTTGACCGATTTCAGGAGGAGGTCACCCAGGTCTAGGAGATGTCGGACCATAGCCTGATGATGACTTTCACCCTGGGGCTATAACATGGTTTCTTTAGGATGGAGCTGAAGAGAGTGCCCCATCTCCTACGAGGAGTTGATGGAGACGGCGACAAGTGAAGTCGACGGGGAAGCGTCGAATCCGAAGTTTGCCCAGAAATTGGCCAAGTGGGCTACGGAGGAAGAGAAGGAGCCGAGAGACGGCAGGAGGGCAAGAGGAGAGGAGAGCCGAACCCCAGCAGAGGGAACAAAGGCAACTTGAGGGACAACAACATCACAGGTGGGGGCGTTAGGAGCCGGACTGCCGGTTGGGCTGGAGGCCCGAGTGGCAAGATCAAGGGCCACGGATAGGATACCAGGGAATGGACCACCACCAGGGGGGCCACGATCAGTTCCACCCCCCGGGTTGGAGGCAGGCGCAAAGACCTCCACTCCCCCAATCAAGATCAGGCTATGTCCATAGCCATAGGGGAGAGGAGGAGAGTGGCGTGAAGGAGGAGAAGAGAAGTCAGGGTGGAGTTGCCCTACTGCGACTTCCACTAAGAGGAAGGGCACGCCACGACCACGTGCCCGGAGTTCCTCGAGATGAGAGGAAACATGGAGCAGTATCAGCAACAGGGGTGTCAGGAGGTGAGGATTGAGGAGGTCCTGCCTCAGGCGGAGGAGGACTGATGTGAAGACCGGGTGGATGTCGAGACACAGGGAGGGATCAGAGTGATCCATAGGGGGTGGGGGTTGAGGCCTCTCGGAAGGCGAGCCTCCACACCATGTACCATCGGAGCGTTGGCTCCACATCCCAGACCCCACCTCCGGAAGAGAAGATTACCTTCTCAAAGAATGATATGTCAGATCATGAGGATCCCTTCTACAATGCGCTGGTCATCCAGACGGCCATAAATAATTTCACCGTATCCCGGATCCTCATTGACAATGGAAGCTCCGTCAACATCATCTTCAAGAAGGCGTTCGATGCAATGAAGGTGGAGGCAAATAGGGTGCTAGCTTCAGATGGCCCCTTATTTGGGTTTTCAGGGGAGAGGAAGGAGGTAGACGGAGGAGTGGGGCTCTATGTCACCCTGGGGGGGGGGGGGGGCAGTCCCGAAACTGCCGATTTGTCATCGTGGATGCCCCCAGTAGCTACAATGCCATCTTCGGAAGGACCCTCATCAGCGCATTCCACTGCGTCCCCTTATCGTTCCACCAATGCCTGAAGTTTAACGCCGAGGGGATCTGCTACGTCACCGTCGTGAACTCTATCTCCTGGCAAGAAGGGGCCGAGGAGATGGAGCGGAGAATGGAGGAGGCGGAGCAGGAGGCTAGCTGAGAGGAGATGGAGGTGGAGAGCCGCACCGAGGTAGAGGTTGCAGGAGGAGGACAGGAGGAGTTGGCCGAGACAATGGCCGTGGAGGAAGTGGAAGCGGAGGCTCTTATCCCGGAGGAGAGGGACATCAGAAAGTGGGGGGAGCAGTCCAGGCTGGAGGCTGCAAAAGAGGTGGTGGAGATGGAGGTTCTCACCCTTGGAGGCAGGGTGGAGAAGGTTCGCGTCAGCGGGGGGCTGACCCCGGAGGCTCAGGGCAGGATGCTGGCATACATCCAAAAGAATGTGGACATCTTCACATGGAGCGCCGCAGAGATGCCGGGGGTTGACGCGGACGTGGCTTTCCACCGCCTCAACCTAGACTCGGGAGTGCGCCCCGTCCAGCAGAAGAAGAGGTCCACCGCGGACAAGCTGGCCGAGCCCATCAGAGAGGAGGTGGCCAAACTTCTCAAGGCCGGCTTTATATCCGAAATACAATACCCCGTCTGGGTCTCCAATGTTGTTATGGTTAAAAAAGGAGATGGTCGGTGGTGTATGTGTGTTGACTTTTCTTTGCTTAATAAATCATGTCCTAAGGACTGTTCTCCCTTGCCTCGGATCGACGCGTTGGTTGACTCAGCCGTCGATTTTTCTGTAATGAGTTTCTTAGATGCATTTTCAGGTTACCACCAGATTAGGATGCACCCCCGGACGTCAAGGATGTCTCATTCATCACGGGGATGGGTGCTACTGCTACAAAATGATGCCCTTTGGGCTGAAGAATGCAGGAGCGACATACCAAAAGATGATGGACAGGGTCTTTCGGGAACAGAAGGGGAGGAACCTGGAGGTGTACATGGATGACCTCATGATCAAGAGTCAGGGCATGGACTCTCACCTTCAGGACTTGGAAGAAACCTTCGCCACCCTGCGCAAGTATAAGATGTGGCTGAACCCCTTGAAGTGCGTCTTCAGGGCTAGTAGGGGAAAGTTCTTGGGGCATCTCCTCACCCCCACAGGGGTCGAGCCAAATCCTGACAAGGTCAAGGCCATCATAGAGTTGGGGTCACCGCGGAATACTAAAGAGGTGCAACGATTAACAGGGAAGCTGGCAGGATTGAGCAGGTTCCTCTCTCGGGCCGGGGAGAAGTGCTCCCCCTTCTTCAAAACACTAAAAGGGGGCCAAAAATTTGAGTGGACCAAGGAGTGCGAGGAGGCATTCCAAGCCCTAAAGATGCAGTTGACGCAGGCTCCGTTGCTCCAAGGGCCAAAGGAAGAGGAAGACCTGTACTTGTATCTCGGGGTCAGGGGAGAGGCCTTGAGCTCTGTCCTGGTTCGAGAAGAGGGGAAGAGGCAGCTCCGCATATACTATGTGAGTCAGGTCCTGAGGAAGGTCGAGCTTCGATATCCGATTTTGGAGAAGTTGGCCTTCGCCCTGATCATCTCGGCCCGAAGGCTCCAGCCTTACTTCCAAGCACACTCCATCCGAGTGGTGACTGATCATCCCCTCCGCAACATCTTTGAGGGGGTGGTGCATTCGGGCAGGTTGGCCAAGTGGTCGGTAGAGTTGAGCGAGGTCGACATCTCCTTCGTCCCCCGCCTCTCGATCAAGGCCCAAGCAATGGCTGACTTTTTCGCCGATTACGTGATCGAGGTGTTGGAGGAATAGCTCACTCATCCGACTCCATGGAGGGTGAAGGTAGATGACGCTTCAGGGAGGCATTCTTTGGGGGTGGGGATGATCTTGGAGAGCCCCCAGGGAACTAGAATCGAACAAATGGTGGTAGTGCACTTTTCCATCACTAACAACCAGGCCGAGTACGAGGCCGTAATAGCAGGGCTTCTCCTGGCCAGGGAGCTGGGGGTGCTGGACGTGGAGGTCCTCACTGACTCTATGGTGGTGGCTTCCCAGATAAATGGAGAATTCGAGGTGAGGGAATCTAACCTCCGGCTGTACTTAGAAAAAGTGAAGGGGGTCATCGGTACGTTTCAGACCTTCTCCATCTGACACTTACCCAGAGAAGAAAATGAGCAGATCGATCATCTGGCAAAGCACGGCCCCCGGGTGGGGGGGGGGTACGATCACTGATCTGTTTCACCCTTCCATTGAAGAGGGAGAACTAATGGAAGTAGATCAACACCCCTCGTGGATGGACCCAATCACAACTTTCCTCTCCACAGGAGAGTATCCAGAGGGGATGGAAAAGAAGAAGCTCAGGTACAAGTTGACATACCATCTCCTCCAGGATGGACAATTGTATAGGAAGTCTCTCTCAGGAATTCTGGCCCGTTGCGTGGCCGAGAGGGAAGTACAAAGGATCTTGGAAGAAATTCTCTCCGGGGAGTGTGGGAGTCATTCCGGGAGTTGGACCCTGGAAGGGAGGATCGTTAGATAGGGATACTTCTGGCCAACCCTGGGCTACGACACTACGGAATTCACAAAGAGGTGCCACAAGTGCCAGTTGTTCACCCCCCTCCCGCTGCATCCGGCCCAGCACCTCAAGAGCATCACGGCCCCCTGACCCTTTGTAATTTGGGGAATGGATTTGGTCAGACCATTCCCCCAGACCATCCGACAAGAAGAAATGAAGAGGAGAATGGCTAAGTACTTTGTCAAGCATGTCAGAGTCAAACAATTTACGGAGGGGGGACTTGGTCCTAAAAAAGGTGGATGCAGCAGGAAGATCGGCAACCGTGGGGAAGCTCAACCCCAACTAGGAAGGTCTATACATTATAAAAGAAACATTAAGATCAGGAGGGTATCGTCTCTAAAATGTGGAGGGTGAGACCCTAAGTCTCACTTGGAGCGGTGATGACTTGAAATGTTTTTATCCTTGAGATATGTAAGTGATGTCTTGTTCATAATAAAGCTTTTTGATGTGCTAATCCTGCTGCAGTAACTCGTACTAGAGGGTGAAGTGTTTATTTGATAGACCCCGAGCAGATCCCGCTATCAGGCTCTCACTTAGCTGGCAGGGCTGGATGTCACTCGATGGTGTCTACCCAGACCCCGAGAAGATACCGCTGCCAGGCTCTCACTTATCTAGCAGGGCTGGATGTCACTCGATTGTGTCTACCCAGACCCCGAGCAGTTCCCGCTGCCAAGTTCTCACTTAGCTGGCAGGACTGGATGTCACTCGATGGTTTCTACCTAGACCCCGAGCAGATCCCACTACCAGGCTCTCACTTAGTTGGCAGGGCTGGATGTCACTCGATGGTATCTACCCAGACCCCGAGCAGATCCCGCTTCCATGCTCTCACTTAGCTGGCAGGGCTGGATGTCACTTGATGGTGTCTACCCGGACCCTGAGCAGATCCCGCTGCCAGGCTCTCACTTAGCTGGCAGGACTGGATGGCACTCGATGGTGTCTACTTGAACCCCGAGCAGATCCCGTTGTCATGCTCTCATCTAGCTGGCAGGGCTGGATGTCACTCGGGGAAGTCCTGTACTCTCCAGATATTAAGAAGTTTGGCCTTTAAAAACAAGAAGGAAAGACTCTTCACAGGCGAGTCGGGACTCGCAAGCCCAGCTCGGAAGAAGGGTGGCGAGTCGAGCCCTTGGCTCTCGCCGAGGGAGGCAGACTCCGGCCGGGCACCTCACCCCCCCCCCCTTCGATTTTACTTGTGAAATTTGTAGTAATTCTGGTTTCACATTAGAGGAAAAATAGGCAGCGAGCGAGCGAGCTGTGCGGGGGGGGGGGGGGGGGGGGGGGGGGGTGGTGGTACGCCCAGTGCGACGAGTAGTCTATCCTCGGATAGACTGGGGTTGGCGAGCTCTCAAGGTCTACTCTCGGGAATGATTCCTAACGACCATCCTAATGGCAAGATCTATCTTCGCGAGGTCGCTTGAGGGGAAGAGCTCGCAAGCAAGCACGTCACAGCAGGAAAGACCAGAAAAGATAGAAAAAATAAAGACAAAATCCATATCAAAACTTTTTTCAATTGTATATAATGTTGATTACAAGGGGGAGAGCTCGCCTAGGCGAGATTACAAAAAGAGAGGAAGAAAGAAGAAAAAGAGAAGGAAATCAACTTTTGCCCCCCCCCCCCCCCCCCCCCCGTCCGGAATGGCAATCTTTGGCCCCTTCAGCGGACAGGTCATCTTGGAAGCCCTTCCCGAAGAGCATGTCGAGACTATCTTCCTTCTTGCTAGGCGGCGTCGCCGGGAACAAGCTCGACATGAGTTCCCGGGCCGTGATCTCCTCACAGCCCTCCACCAGCACTCCCATATCCTTCATCATTTGGAGGGGGCATTCAGCGGCCTCGATTGAGTTGACCCGCAGCCTCTCAGCGATGTCGGCCTCGTAGAAGATCCTCGGGCTCTTGTACGAGAAGGTGGGCTCGATGTCACCCGAGGGGAAGAAGATCTCCGCTTGGAGATGGACCTTGCGATGGAGGCCCGTGTTCTCCTCCTTCAACATCGCGTTCTCCCCCTTCAGCCCGGTGAGGCGGGCGCGCAGCTGGTCGTTCTCCTCCTCTAGCCCGGCGATGCGAGCCCGCAACTCCCCAGCGGCCTTGGCATCCTGAACAAAAAGGAAGCATGTTAGTAACATCACAGAAAATTCCAAGTAAAAAGGAAAGCAGCCTGATGCTTACCAGCCCGTCGGCGGCTTGAGTGAGTAAGTTCTCAGCGATGCCGAGTTGCCTCGCCAGATCGATGACCTTGTCCTTGGCAACGTCGCGTGCCTGCTCAGCTTTCTGGATGTGGTTGTTGAGAGTGAAGTTGCGGCGGATCATCATATGATGAAGCTCCATGGCCAGCATATGGGCCTTCATGCCTTCGTGGCCGAGCTGCCGCAAGGCCTTGCCCTTCTAAGCCTCGGATTCCTTGAGGCTATAAAGGCTGAAGCCGAGCGCGTAGGAGTGAGTGGTGGAGAGCTCGCTGTCAGACCAGGAAGGGTGAAGGGTGGAGATGGAGACTCGGTGGGCCAGCTCGTCCCACTAGACCATGGGTTCGCCAGCTGAGTCTTTCCACCTCCCCCCCAAAGCCGAAGAGGGGATGGTCCTTCGGCGTGGCGGGCTCGCGGGCCGTCTTCTTCGCAGCAGGGGGAGCAGAGGTCTCGCCGCCCCTCTACCCCTTGCTCATGATCTCCTTCAGCGGGCTCTCCGGCGACCCATCCAGGATGGTCTCGGGCGAGCTCATGAATTTGGGGCTTTGTTGTTGTTGTTGATGTCTCGACCGAGGAACCACCACTGCTTTCTTCATTTTCTTTGGCGGTTGTTGGCGACAGGGCGGGCTCGATCCCGCAGGCTCAAGTTGCCTCTTGCTGGACGAGGGTTTGGAGGAAGCCGGCTCGTCTCGACAGGTCGCCGCCGTCGCCCTCTCGCGATCACGGGGGTCTGGATGTAACCCCGAGTCTGCGAATGATGTGTTCGTGGGAATCAGTCGTTCTCCAGCATGAAAAGACTTAGAAAAATTCTATCAAAATCTGGCGAGCTGAGCAATAGGAAAGAGAAGAATACCTTCGCCGGGAAGAACGGGGCGGAGCGAGTCGAGGCCCCTTCGCAAGAAGGCGACCTCGAAATCCTTATGGAGGAAAAATTTGTGGAGCTCGGTGTCATTTCCGGACACGGTGGGTGGGGGGCGGTAGACGTCGTCGCCTTTTTGCTGGGGGAGTTGTTGGGTACATTGGTTCTAATGTACCTGATTTGAAGAAGTCTCACCCAACTCAATGATATACATCAAAAATGTATTTGATGTGTTTTGAGTTTACTTGTGCAGGTTAAATATTTGCAGGAAATGATAAAAAAGTTTCTAAGTCCATGTGTCGACACCAAGAGGGAAAGTGTCGACACTGAAGAAGACTTGTGTCGACACCCAGGCAAGCAGTGTCGACACCCAGGCAAGCAGTGTCGACACTTGAAGTCATTGTGTCGACACCAGGGATGCAGAGTCGACACCAGACAGAAAGTGTCGACACAAGGAGCTGTGTTGACACTCAGTGAAGAAAAGTGCAGTGAAGCAGTGTTGACACTTAGCAGTTGTGTCGACACCCAGTGAAACTGTGTCTACATCAAAAAGTGTCGACACTTGGAGGCTGTGTCGACACTCAGCAAAAGTCAGCAGAGACTAAGTATAAGTATCGACACCCAGAGTAATGTGTCGACACACTGCAGAAGAGTCAACACTTGAAGAAAGTGTCGACAAAAGAAAGAATGTGTCGACACTCAGCTGAAGACTCAACACTTGAAGAAAGTGTCGACACAAGGAGCTGTGTTGACACTTAGCAAAGATCAGCAAAATTCTAAGTACAAGTGTCGACACTAAGGAGTTGTGTCGACACTCAGCCAGAGTCTCGACAGAAGAAGAATGTGTCGGCACAAGGAGCTGTGTCGGCACTCAGCAAGTATCAACACTAAAGACATGTGTCGACACCAAGAAGAAGTGTCGACACTTAACAGATTCAACACATGAAGATGTGTCGACACAAAGGAGATATGTCGACACTTATAATAATTCAACAATATACTGAAGTACAAGTACTTATGTCGACACTCAATTTCAGTGTCGACACATGAAGAAGAAGTAGTGTCGAGATATAAAATCTACAACACAAGGAGTTGTGTCGATACCTTGGAGGCTAGTGTCGACACTTAGACAACTTGTGTCGACACTTGGTCTATAAGTGTCGACACTTAAAGACAGACAGTCTCGACACTTATAGACAGTTACAGAATTTTCAATAACTGACTGGATGACTTGACAGCTGTCATTCCAGCCGGTCTACTGCACCTGTCAGAGTTGTCAGAAATCAGTTATGAACCGGACCAGCCGGTTATCATGAAGAAGGCCTATATATAGGCTTACACTGTCTACAGAAACAGGGATTCAGATTGATTAGAAGATCAACACATCAAGTAATACAAAGAAGATCTAGCTATCAAGTGAAGATCTAAGTAGTTGGAGAGGGAGAGCTCCATCCAAGAAGTCAGCCTTTGGAACCAGGCTGAGAAGAAGGGTTCAGATTTGTTCTGAATCTTAAGTAGCAGAGATCAAGGATCAACTGCAGAAGAGGTCAATCTTATTGTGTTCTACATTCAAGAAGCTTTGAAGAAAGCCAAGTCAGATTGATTTCAGCTGAGTTCTTTCAAGAACTCATCAAGAAACTCACAACTCTTCTCTCTTTTCTCTGAGTTGTTGAGTAAACATTTTGTATTCATATTATCTTGTAGGATCCTTAGGGATCTGAGTGTTGTAAGCCTGTAATTATAAAGGCTGTGTGTAGGGCTTGAGTTCCTGAGTGTAGGGGATTTGAATCTCTGAGTGTAGGCCTATTGTGGCTGAGTGTAGGCCTTGGTGGCTGAGTGTAGGCCTTGGTGGCTGAGTGTAGGCTTTGTGAAGAAGCTGAGTTGTAGGGCCTTGGGCCTGAGCTGTAGGAACCTATTTTGGGGTTCTGAGATAGTGGAGAAGTTGGGCCGAATTTAGTACACTGCTAGATAGGCGAAGGGGGAAAGTGGATGTACCCAAACCTTGGGGAACCACTATAAAACTGTATGTCTACTGTGTGCTGTGGAATTCTGTGATTGCTGAATGTGTGCTGTGATAAAGTAGCTAGAATTCTGTGATATTATCTGATTGCTGCCTAAAAACTTAAAAGATTCAAGTCACCTATTCACCCCCCCCCTCTAAGTGTTTAGGTACAATATCTTTCAAGTGGTATCAAAGCGAGGTTACTCAAAAGAGGACTTAACTGTCTGAGTAGATCTTGTTGGCAGATTCAGGTTAAGTCAATTACAGAATCAAGAAAATCAAGAACCATGGGTTCCACTGAGAGTCATAAGGAATTGGGATCCATGAAGCTACCCATATGTAGAAAAGAGATCTTTGGCATATGGAAGGAAAGGGTGAGACTGTTTATGGAAGCCTCAGATCCTAGGATTTATATCACAGTGAAAGAAGGGCCATATGTGCCCATGAAGGTATCAGTCTTAGATGCAAATCAGAGAACACCTAAGGATTTATCTGAAATGACAAAGGATGAAATTGTTCTAGCCACTATGGATAAGAGGGCTCAGAACATCATAGTGAGTGCCATAGATGATGCAACTTTTCAGAATTTGATACACTGTAAGACAGCTAAAGAGATGTGGGATACTCTTATTGTGTACATGGAGGGTTCTGAAGAAGTTAGGCAAGACAGAAAATCCTTGCTAAACCAAGAATATGAAAGTTTTAGACAAGGAAAAGCTAATAGCATAACTGAATGCTATAAGAAATTCTACAGGATTGTGAATGAGCTCATGTCCTATGGCAGAGAGTTCAGTAATTATGAGCTCAATGATAAGTTTCTAAGGTCCCTTACAAAAGATTGGGACACCAAGATCTGTGCCATTAGGGAAATGACAAAGTTGGCAGAAATTCCTCCACCAACACTGTTTGGCAAACTGCTGTCCTATGAAATGCAGTTGATGGTGAGGAAAGAAGAGGAGAAATCAACAAGAAGTGAACATAAAGAAAGGACAGTGACCTTCAAAATAGAAGCCCACAGAAAGTACAGAAGTAAGTCACTAACTCCACCTCCAAAAGCAACTGAAACTGAGTCAGATGAGTCAGCCAGCAGAAAGTCTGAAAGCAGTGAAAGTGATGAGGACTTTGCTGCCTTTACAAGACATTTTCAGAAGTTCTTAAAGAAGAAACAGTGGAGGACAAGGCCTTCTACTTCACAGGGTAAAGAAGACTATTATCAGAATAAGAATTCTTCAAAGAAAGACAGGAAAAAGACTAAGTCTAGCAAAGCAACTCTTTCAAAAATAGTATGCTATTGTTGTAATAGACAAGGACATGTTGTTGCAGACTGTCCAGAGAAAAGGAAGGAGTCTAGTGACAAGAAAAGGACTCAATACAAGGGCAAGAAGGAAAAGTTTTTTGTTGCCAAAAAGGATAAGAGCCTGTCAGATATTTCTTCATTAGAAACTGAGTCAGATGCTGAGGCATATATAGGATTGTTTGCTGAGGAAGAAGAAGAAGAGTTCATCCAGATTATGAATTCTATATATGAACAAGAAGACAGTCAGTGCCAAGGGCTAATGGCATTGACAGAAAGTGACAAAATCCTGGAGCAGCCAGGACCTAGTAAGGTACAACATTGTTCTTTCAGTTCAATTTCTTGTGCCAGTATAGAATCAGATTCATCATCATCAAGTGATGAGAGTGCATCTGAGTCTGAAGAAGATATTCATCAGTTGATAGATGAATATCAAGTTTTATTGCAAGCATTTAAGAAATGCAAATCCTTGGCCAAGAGTCAAGCTAAGGAGATTGCAAGTCTCAAAATGGCTGCAACTGATTATGAGAAGATGTTTAATCAAAAAAATTAATGAGATAACCAGACTGAAGCACATAACTGTGATTCAGATGGGGACTATATCATTTAAGAATGATCAAATCAAGAGTCTGGAGATTAATCTTCAGAAGGAGAAAGACTTAGTTGCTAGGTTTTCTAAACCTAAGTCAGTTCTACCCTTAATTGATGAATTTGTTCATCACAAAGGTAAAGCTGGTCTGGGATTTACTAAACCATCTAGGACTGTTCAGTACAAGTCCAAGTCCAAGAGCAAAGCCCCAACTCTCAACAAGTCGGTTGTAGATAAAACAGCTAAGACTGTACCTAAGCAAAGGTACAATAAGTTTGAGTGTTGGTGCTGTGGCAAGGTAGGCCACTTTGCAATGGACTGTTGGCACAATGCTAGTGCCAAAGTGAGTAGCAAACTGCCTGTTGGAAAACCTGCAGGTAGCTTTGTAAGGAAGCAAACTAACCAGTACCAAGGACCCAAGAATACTTTGGGTTCTAAGGTTCACTAATCTGTTTTGCAGGTGAGTCCAAGTAGCCATGCCCCAATATGGTACTTGGACAGTGGATGTTCCAGACATATGACTGGAACAAGGAGTTTACTAAAGGACTACACACCTATATAGGATGGTCCAAAAGTCACCTTTGGTGGTTCTGAAAAAGGGATCATCAAGGGTTTTGGTAACATATCTAACTCCTTTATTACAATTACTCAAGTGGCCTATGTTAAAGGTTTGAAACGTAACCTTATTAGTATAAGTCAATTGAGTGATGTTGGATATGACATCTCATTTGTTAAAAATGGTTGTCATATCAGGAGGTCAAATGATCAAGAGAGCATTTTGACTGGTTATAGAAAAAGGAATGTCTACTGCCTAGACATTATGGTTGAGAACAATGGTTCTCCAGTATATCTTGTAGCTGATGAGACAGTCTCTCATTGTGTCAAATGGCACAAGAGACTAGCCCATCTCAACTACAAGACAATTGGCAAACTCTTTAGCAAAGAGTTAGTGAGGAATGGTCCTCAAGTTAAGTGTATTAAAGATGGTATTTGCTCAGCTTGTCAAAAGGGCAAACAGACTAGATCCACCTTTAGAAGCATTGAAAACAAAGATGCTGTGAGGTGTTTATACCTCTTGCATATGGATCTCTTTGGTCCAATGCCAGTTCACAGCCTAAGTAGGAAGGTCTATACCTTTGTAGTTGTAGATGACTACTCAAGGTTTTCCTGGGTGTTCTTCCTTAGACAGAAATCTGAAACACCTAGTGTCTTCTATAGCTTTGTCAAACAAATTCAGAATGAACTAGATAGTACAGTGGTCAAAATAAGAATTGACCATGGCACTGAATTTCAGTCTGATAGTATGACAAAACTATGTGAAGAATTTGGGATATTTCAAGAGTTTTCTTCACCAAGGACACCTCAGCAAAATGACATTGCTGAGAGGAAGAATAGAACCTTGATTGAGGCTGGTAGGACCCTATTAAGTGATACATCACTACCAGAATATTTTTGGGCTGAAGCAGTTAATACTGCATGCCATGTTATTAATAGGGCTACCATTACTAAAAGCCTCAACAAGACCCCCTATGAGGTTGTGAAAGGCAAGAAACCAAACCTATCCTACTTCAGGATCTTTGGTTGTAAGTGCTTTATACTTAACAATGGAAAGTCTTACTTGACTAAGTTTGCTGGCAAGTTCCAAGAGGGAATTTTTGTTGGGTACAACAACAACAGTAAGGCTTATAACAACCCCACCTGACATGTCTGGGTCCGGCCGGGGCCCCACGCCTAATAGCACAGACAGCAAGGGAGTTGTCTACTTGTCCTTAATTCCATTCTAGTTATATAGGAGTGTCCACCCATGTAAATACATTTATATAAAAACACTAGGAATAGTATTTGATGAATCGGCACGCAGGCCGGCCACACATAGATTCTTATTAGCCTCAAGGGCCTATGAAGTCGCTGTCAAGTTATCATCCAAGTAACGTATGTGCAGACCCCCCCTACCGGGGTAGTGTATAAGTGCTAAGCATAAGCTAGATGTTTTATTCCACTAACTAACAAACACATCACATCACAAACGAATCACCAACGCTCACTAGGGCACCTTCTTGGCGTAGAAGTCGTAAGCTGTCCTCGAGGTGTTACTTGTTGGTTGACCGGCCCTAGTGCACCAGCTCGCAGGCTGCAATCCCGCCCACAGCAAGTAGAGCAGACCGAGTGGTGTAGCTGTTGTCCCCATCGGGATCGGAGTAACTACATGTCGATCCTTCCTTAATGCAGAACAGGTCGGGTTTAAGAGCTACGACCATTGATCATCTCATAACCAGAGTTCACAAAGCTCCTCAAGATGATCAGAAGTTGAAGAAGACTTCCAGATGGGCCACACATGCCTAAGCTCTAGGATGCAGACTAACAAAGGAATCAGCAAGCATGTATAGAGAAAGGACTTCGATGTCTCGTACCCTGAGATCGCTTCGGCGCCATGAAGTAGCCGGAGGAACTCACCGCCTCGGCTCTGCCTTCACGAATCAAACTTAGCAGCTTGGCCTTTCCCCTTCTCCCTTGATCCAAGACAAGGGGTCCACAAACAAGGCCAGAAAACAGCCTGAAATCACAGGCGTGAAGCGGCAGACAACGACTGTACAGCAATATGTACTCCAGTTTCCTATCCCAAGTTGAACCAAAGAAGTTTGAAGAAGCCATCCTAGATCCTCATTGGATTGAGGCAATGCAAGAAGAGCTGAATCAGTTCAAGAGGTGCAAGGTCTAGTAGTACTGCTTGGGAAGTTAGTGCGGGCTAATCGAGTTTACCTAAAGAGGCTGCGGCCACCAACAACCCGCCTGTGGATGGAGAGGGGTTGGGGTGCTTGGGCTGCACCCGGTAAGAGCGGAGCCGTGGACGTCTATACATATAGGACAACACTTAGTTATATAGGATCTGAACATGGAGTCATCTATAAGATGGAAAGCTCACTACCTAAAGACAGCAAGTATTGTTGTTGTACTAATGCAGAAGAAGTATAGCAAGCAACCTGGCCAGGATGAAAATAGGCATCTTATCATCCAGATTATTGATCCAAACCTCTGAATGCTCTACTCCAGTAGTTGAACCAAAGACCATCCTAGGGATTGAGGCAATGCATGAAGGAGGTGTCTCCCTAGTCTGGATGGAACAACCATCATTCAAAGCAAGATTGGTTGCTAAAGGATATTACAAACAGTAGCCAGACTGGATAAGGATCAATGTCAAGCCATTGTCTCAAATGGTAATCTAAAAAAGGAAGTCTATGTGGAACAACCATCAGGTTTTGTTGATTCAACTCTACCTAATCATGTCTATAGACTTAGGAAAGCATTGTATGGGTTAAAACAAGCCCCTAGGGCTTGGTATGAAACCCTGTCTAGTTTCCTCATTGAGAATAAGTTCACAAGGGGGAAAATAGACAAGACTCTATTCCTTAGGGAATCCAGAGGCAAAGTTATACTAGTCCAAATATATGTAGATGACATAATATTTGGGTCTACTGAAAGTAGTCTTTGCAAAAAGTTTGCAAAACTAATGCAAGGACAATTTGAGATGAGTAGTATGAGAGAACTTAAGTTCTTCTTGGGTCTCCAAGTAAGACAGACTGAGAATGGATTATCCATATGCCAGTCTAAGTTCACCCTAGAACTCATAAGGAAGTATGGTATGGATTCATCCAGTACCATGAAGACTCCTATGGGGTCAAGTATGTCTCTTAGCAAAGATGATGCAGGGAAACCTGTAGAGGAGACTTTGTATAGAGGGATAGTTGGCTCCCTATTATATTTGACTGCAAGTAGACCAGATATCATGTATGCTACATGTGTCTGTGCAAGGTATCAAGCATGCCCTAAAGAGTCTCATTTGACAACAGTCAAAAGGATATTGAGATATCTAAAGGGCACTCCTTATCTATGCCTCTGGTACCCTAGGAATGGGTATTTTGAACTAACATGTTATTCAGATGCAGACTTTGCAGGATGCAAAGAAGACAGAAAAAGCACAACTGGAACCTGTCAATTCCTAGGTGGAAGACTGATTTCATGGAGTAGCAAGAAGCAAACAAGTGTGGCTATCTCCACTGCAGAGTCAGAATATGTGGCTGCAGGAAGTTGATGTGCTCAACTTCTATGGATACAACATCAACTTGAGGATTATGGATTCCAGGTAAGTAGAACTCCACTATTTTGTGATTCTACTAGCGCTATATCAATTGCACATAATCCTGTTTCCCATAATAGAACTAAACATATTGAAATAAAATATCATTTTCTTAGGGAACATGTAGAGAAAGAAGATATTTTACTGGAATATGTTAAAACAGATAATCAACTAGCTGATATGTATACTAAGCCTTTAGAAGAAACTAAGTTCAATAGGTTTAAAATTGAACTAGGAATGATAAACTTAGAATAAGTTTATAGAAATGGCCAAGTCGACACATAGAGATATCTGTGTCGACACAGAAAAGTGGTGTCGACACTTCAGGGAAAAGGTGTCGACACATCTAGGAAGTTGGTGTCGACACTTCAGAAAATTAGTGTCAGCACATGTCAAGTAGGTGTCGACACATCCAAGGTGGTGTCGACACTTAGGCTTTACTCAGAATTATCTAAGTAAAGTCTCGACTAAATGTCGAGTTATGTGGTGTCGACACACAAACAAGTGTCGACACATATATCTGTTGACTAAACTTGTGTCGACACATAGGTGTCGAGACATTATAAGTCAGTGTCGACACTTATCGACAGTGTCGACACAATTTAAGTTAGCTGACCCGCCTTTTCATCTTCAAACTTAGAAAGGTATAAATAGGATTTTGCCTTTGTCTGTCGACGCGCTTTCAAAAGTTTCGAGACTAAACTTGTGTGTCGACACCTCTCTTCTCTCAAGTCAAATTCTTCAAACCCTAATGGCGCCAAAGCTTGAGGAGAATGTCAATGACGACTATGAACTGGTGCGCGACGCGTTTGGTGATGCAGACCCAGAAATCAAGAATGTGATAACCCTAGTTGTAGACTCGGGGTTGGAATTTCTTGTTTTAGAGCCTACAAAGATCTGGAAGAAGGAAGTCTTGGAATTCCTCAATGGAGCTAAGGTAGACGGATCTGGATTCAAGATCAAGTCCAGGGTCCATGGTGAGAAGGTTAAGGTTTCACCAAAAAGTTTGAGGAAAATCCTTCAGTTACCAAGAACTAAGGAAGAAGAAGAGGTTACAGCTTCCAGAACCAGAGATACATTGGCATGGTGTGGTCTGTATTCAAAGATGAAAGTAGGATCTGTATTCAATAGAAAGGGCATGAACAGCCAAGGAAAGTTTCTATCTGAAATTGTTGGAAAAGTAATCCTAAGTAAGCTAGGAGGGCATGATAGGGTATCAGCACATATGTTCAGTATTATGACAAGAATAATCTTCACTTTGAAAACAGACTGGTCTGTAGTGATCTTTGAGAAGATTAAGGAAAGCCTAAAGAAGCCCAACCTGGGCAGGATCTTAAGTCTATACCTTACTGGTATTATACCAGAAGTTATGAGTCAAGCAGCTGGCAGTAAAATTAACCACATGAGGAAAATGGACTTGAGGATATTCTCTAGATGGGACAGGGTATTGTCTAAGGAGATGCCAACACCTGAGAAAATAACTTCTGAGAAGGAAACCCCACACAAGAAGAAGAAGAAAACTGTCCCAGTGGCTCAGGTTTCCACTAGCAGCTCTGGTAGTGAAGAGCACGTTGTCTTCACACCTGATGAGAATGAAGAAGGAACTGTTGAGAAGTCTACAGCTCAACAGCTTGCTGCAGAGAAGCAGGGGGAGCTACCACAAGCTAGCCCCTTACATCAGGATTCAGTCCAGGGGGAGCCTCTAGTTGTAGCAGAACCAACTACACTGGAAAGTGAATAAGCAACAAACATCATCCTTGAGGTAATCACTGAGCTTAATGCTTTAGATTTCCTTAAAGTGGATACTGTTTTATCTGATCCATTAAGTAATGTTAATCAGCAACCTCAGCTGGATAGCCAACTCCCAGATGTTGTCATGAAGGACACTTCTGTTTCAGCTCAAATTATATCTGATCTAGTGGTAGATGAGCCAAGAATTTCTCCAGCTCATTCTCCACAAGAATATACAATGGAAGATCTTTTTCTTAACCTGGATCAAACTGATTTTGACAAAGAAACTGCTGCTGAGGGGGAGAATGCTTCAGTTGAGGGGGAGCAAGTGCCAATTCTTGAAGAACCTGCAAGGCAAGAAACTGAGAAGGCACTAGATGTGCAGAAGGAGTTACCTCCAAGCCCTAAGGAGAGGGTAGATATAGCCAGCACCTCAGCTTCTGAAGATGAGGAAGCTGCAAGGGCAAAGAAAAAGAAATTTCAAGTATTCAAGAGAAGGAGCCAGAGTTATAAGAAGGCATTGCAAACTATTTCTCCACAGCCTATATCACAGCCAGCACCAACTGTTGATTATAGTGCTTTAATGGTTGCAATGCAAATTAAGCTTGATGAGCACAGGAAAGCTATAGAGACCTATGTGGATGAGGGGCACAAATCTCTTCAGTTTGATCTGGCACAGAATATTAAGTCCATAAGATTTGAGATTAATCTTAACAAGAAGGAGATGACAGACTGCTTCCACAAGGGAGGGAATGCAGTGGTGTACTTGGCTACACATCAGGAGAAGATAAAAGCTCAAGTGGATGAACTTGAAGTCAAGCAAGGCTATGTCCTTGAAAATCAAATTAGAATGAATGATAACTTGACTGCTTCTCACAATGCCATAGTAACAGAGATGAAGAATCTAGCTGCAGGGCAGACTCCAGCTGATGCTACAGCTAAAGAAAACTTTGACAAAGCCTTCCAAGAGGAAATTACTGCTGTTAAGACTACCATACAAGACTCTCAGAAGATCATAACTGACAAACTCCAAAGGTTGAAACCTTACTTTAAAGATGGAGTCAATTATTTGGATGCCCAAATAAGATTTCAAAAGGATGATCTGAGGGATCACATGGTTAGAGAAGTCATAAAGGGGGAGAGAGTGTTAGTCAAAGCCAGCTCTGATCATGCTAAATGGATTTCTAATTCTATCAGAGATACTCTTGGATATCCTCCTCTTTGTGATGATGATAATGTTGCAGAATCTGGGATTAATCCTGCATATCTAGGAGGGGAGCAACCTGAAGTGGCTCAAGTCATCTACCCTCCTCCAGATTTTGAAATGGTACATGCTGATATCCAGACCATGTATAGTCCACCTGATGGTACTCAGAAGGTTATTCTATAAAAAGTGGTTCAGCCAGTATCAGAGGCTATGCAAGAAGCTCTGCAGAAAGAAGAAGAAACTAGATTGTCTAAGAAGAGGTTCAGGGAACAAGCTGAACAAAGACCATACTTTGAGCAGTGGAGCCCCACTTCCAGGAACAATATCTTAACTGCATGGAAAGCTGCAAAAGATAACATTCAAGACAGAAATAAATGGTTTTCTGAAGTGGAATGGAGGAAACATGAGACAAGGCAAGAAGCCATAGTCCAATACAGAAGGAAGGCCAAGATGGGAAAGCTACCTCCTACTGCTCAGGAGCCTAGCAAGTACTTTCCCAAGCCATATCATTATTTTGAAAGGCAAAAGATTAAAGCTGAGGAACTTAAGAAGAAGGAGCTGAAAGGGAAGAAACTTGTTGATACTGAAGCTGCTGAAGCTCCTATGCAAGCCAAGATTCAGTCTGGAAAAGGGATTGTGATTAAGGAGGCTGAACAAAAATAGCATAGAAATTTTCTTAAGTTTACTATGTAATCGTTTGATGTTAACATTCTGTAAACTTTTGGAAATATGAATATGACAAAGCTGTTAGAACAATATGTTGTGTGATAAATTTGCTATGTGATAAATTTATTTCATAATTATTCTAAGATGTTATCTGTGTATACATGTTTTGTTTGATACATGTTTATGTTTGCCCTGATATATATAATCCTGCTTTACATCATGCTATGATTTTATTCTGTATGGTGTATATCATTGACTAAGAGTTATGACTTCTCCAAATAGGGGGAGATTGTTGGGTACATTGGTTCTAATGTACCTGATTTGAAGAAGCCTCACCCAACTCAATGATATACATCAAAAATGTATTTGATGTGTTTTGAGTTTACTTGTGCAGGTTAAGTATTTGCAGGAAATGATAAAAAAGTTTCTAAGTCCATGTGTCGACACCAAGAGGGAAAGTGTCGACACTGAAGAAGACTTGTGTCGACACTCAGGCAAGCAGTATCGACACCAGGGATGCAGAGTCGACACCAGACAGAAAGTGTCGACACAAGGAGCTGTGTCGACACTCAGTGAAGAAAAGTGCAGTGAAGCAGTGTCGACACTTAGCAGTTGTGTCGACACCCAGTGAAACTGTGTCTACATCAAAAAGTGTCGACACTTGGAGGCTGTGTCGACACTCAGCAAAAGTCAGCAGAGACTAAGTATAAGTGTCGACACCCAGAGCAATGTGTCGACACACTGTAGAAGAGTCAACACTTGAAGAAAGTGTCGACACAAGAAAGAATGTGTCGACACTCAGCTGAAGACTCAGCACTTGAAGAAAGTGCGACACAAGGAGCTGTGTTGACACTTAGCAAAGATCAGCAAAATTCTAAGTACAAGTGTCGACACTAAGGAGTTGTGTCGACACTCAGCCAGAGTCTCGACAGAAGAAGAATGTGTCGGCACAAGGAGCTGTGTCGACACTCAGCAAGTATCAACACTAAAGGCATGTGTCGACACCAAGAAGAAGTGTCGACACTTAACAGATTCAACACATGAAGATGGGTCGACACAAAGGAGATGTGTCGACACTTACAAGAATTCAATAATATACTGAAGTACAAGTACTTGTGTCGACACTCAATTTGAGTGTCGACACATGAAGAAGAAGCAGTGTCGAGATATAAAATCTACAACACAAGGAGTTGTGTCGACACCTTGTAGGCTAGTGTCGACACTTAGACAACTTGTGTCGACACTTGGTCTATAAGTGTCGACACTTAAAGACAGATAGTCTCGACACTTACAGACAGTTATAGAATTTTCAAGAACTGACTGGATGACTTGACAGCTGCCATTCCAGCCGGTCTACTGCACCTGTCAGAGTTGTCAGAAATCAGTTATGAACCGGACCAGCCGGTTACCATGAAGAAGGCCTATATATAGGCTTACACTGTCTACAGAAACAGGGGTTTAGATTGATTAGAAGATCAACACATCAAGTAATACAAAGAAGATCTAGCTATCAAGTGAAGATCTAAGTAGTTGGAGAGGGAGAGCTCCATCCAAGAAGTCAGCCTTTGGAACCAGGCTGAGAAGAAGGGTTCAGATTTGTTCTGAATCTTAAGTAGCAGAGATCAAAGATTAACTGCAGAAGAGGTCAATCTTATTGTGTTCTACATTCAAGAAGCTTTGAATAAAGCCAAGTCAGATTGATTTCAGCTGAGTTCTTTCAAGAACTCATCAAGAAACTCACAACTCTTCTCTCTTTTCTCTGAGTTGTTGAGTAAACATTTTGTATCCATATTATCTTGTAGGATCCTTAGGGATCTGAGTGTTGTAAGCCTGTAATTATAAAAGCTGTGTGTAGGGCTTGAGTTCCTGAGTGTAGGGGATTTGAATCTCTGAGTGTAGGCCTATTATGGCTGAGTGTAGGCCTTGGTGGTTGAGTGTAGGCCTTGGTGGTTGAGTGTAGGCCTTGGTGGCTGAGTGTAGGCTTTGTGAAGAAGCTGAGTTGTAGGGCCTTGGGCCTGAGCTGTAGTAACCTATTTTGGGGTTCTGAGATAGTGGAGAAGTTGGGCCGAATCTAGTACACTGCTAGATAGGCGAAGGGGGAAAGTGGATGTACCCAAACCTTGGGGAACCACTATAAAACTGTGTGTCTACTGTGTGCTGTGGAATTCTGTGATTGATGAATGTGTGCTGTGATAAAGTAGCTAGAATTCTGTGATATTATCTGATTGCTGCCTAAAAACTTAAAAGATTCAAGTCACCTATTCACCCCCCCCTCTAGGTGTTTAGGTACAATATCTTTCTGGAGTAGGGGATGTTGCCGAGATCACCCTTAACGAAGGCGATCTTGGTCATCCAGTTATGATGTTTGTTCGCGATCTCGCGAACTTTGATGAGGAAGCCCCCGAAGTAGGCGACGCCATCCGGGGTCGCCTTGTTGGAGAAGAGTTTCCTGAAGACGGTCAGGTTGAACTCTATCCGCTCCCGGCGGTGAACTCTATACGCTCCCGGCGGAGGAAGCACGTGAACGCCACCATCATGGCGATGACGTTCGAGTTGAGTTGCGCGGGCACCGCGCCATAATATTTCAAAATCTGGCGGAATTCCGGCCAGAGAGGTAGGCACAACCCCACCTCGAAATGCGAGATGGCGAAGGCGAGCTTGTCGGAGTAGAAAGTGTTGATGGCCTCCTGCTCCCTGGGACGGTGCGCCTCGAAGCTAGGGGGAACGTAGTCGGTGACAAATTCAGCGAGCTCCGCCTCGATCGTGTTCCCCTCAAAGAAGCAATAGTCCGAGAAATATTGGGCGAGTACTGGTCGGTTCGGCAATGGAGCCGTTTCTATCTACCCCGGCCTCATATCCCCCGCCCCCCAGATTGCCGCGAGCGGAGGAACTCGCGAATCCACCCCGAGTTCTTCTGCGCTACCAGGAGGCCCTCGTCGATCTCATCCAAAAGCCAGGAGGGGGACATCGCCTCGCCGGCCGGGTTGCCCCTCACCTCGTCTGCGAGCCGCACGTAGTCGCGCTGTAGTGCCTCGTTGACCTCATGCACCTGGCGCAGGCCGTGCATGAGCTTCTTGAAGAGCCCGATCCCCCTCCTCGTCAGCTCCCCGTTCTCCACTTCAGAGCCCAGATAGGAGTCTAGCGAGCTCGGGGAGGGGAGGGGGGAATAGCGGGCTGTCCGCAAAGATTCTTCGGTCACGAATTGGCTGGGAAAAGCTGTGAAGACAAAAACATCAGTATGGGGGGGAGTGTCTCGGAAAACCACGGGAGAAGAACTAGAGGACATCTTACCTGACGAGCTCGGCAACTCCGAGAAAGTACGGGGAGTGACCAATCTCAGATTCTTACTGCGGCCTGGGCAGCATGTTCCTGGCGAAAGGAGGTTGAAGCCCGGAACGGGGATTGCTTCGATACCTGCCCCCACAGTCCCGACAAGCCACTGAGGGGAAGGGGCGCGAATCGGCGAGTTCGGCCTCTGTAAATACAGCCCCAGGGTCCCAAAGGGGGGTGATGGGTCCCCGGGGCGATTCTCTGGAGTTCTAAACCGTGAGTCGCCAAGGGCGTCCTTAACTCGTGGCGTGGAATCTTCGACACCATCCCGTTGGCTGTCCGGGTCGTCGCAGAGGTCAACAACATTTTTTCCCTTCTCAAGGGCAGGTAGATTGGTGTAACCGGTCCTGTGCTCCAGGGTCGTCTTCAGGTCGTCAAATATGGGCTCGGCCTCCTGAGGAAATGGTTTCACCATCTTAGCGGGATTGGGCTCGGCCGAACCACCCCACGGGGCGGAGAGTGGAACCGCGATCAGGCCGACTATGTAAGCAGAGGAAGCCTCGCAAACTCAGGCGAGCCTCTCTTGGATCTCCTTAGGGATTGGCATCTCGACAAGGTTAGAGCGAAGGGAATGTCAAAAGTCACCCAGGTATGCAGGCGTATATATATAGCCACGGGTGGACCCCACCCGAAGATTATCTCTGGCTCCCCCCGCACTCGCCGAACACTTGGGGTTGGATGATTCTTTCCGAGCTTTGCCAAGCTCAAAAAGAGCTGGGATTTTTTACAACCTCGTATCCGGCGAGTGGGGTTGCCAGGAACTAGACCAGCCGACTCCCTTTCCCTGAGTCTCGGGCGAGCACCAAGGGGGCCAGAGCTCGGCAGCCTCCAGCTCGCCCAGGCGAGCCCGACTAGTGGCATAAGAGTAGTGCCAGCTGGGCCCGCACTCGCCGGGGGGTGAGTAGAAGCGGCGAGTGCCGCCCAGTCCACTCAGTTCGTCGGACGGAGCTCGACGTTCGACGAACGGAGCTCGTCGTTCGATGAATGGAGCTCGACATTCAACGAACTGAGCTCGATGTTCGTCGAACGGAACCCAGTGTTCGCCGTCCTCTGGACCTTTCGTCGAGTCCTAGGCCGCTCATCGAATCCTGACTGCTGAGCAAACTAGCAGCATGCGAGCAGGGTAGCCCGAACCCGTACTCGCCGCCCTTGCCGAGCAGAGGTTGCTAAGGGCTACTCACCCATTGACCAGTGAGGTATTTTTACCCTTTTGCCCCCACTATCCTGCCCATATCCTGCTAAAACAGTGGAGTTACGCTGTTAGCAGACCCAGTTGGGCTGCACATAGCTGTTCAAAATAGCGGAGGTTGGTTATTTGCAAGCCATTTTTAGAAATCTATAAATAGGACCCAAGGGGTACCTTAGAAGGCATGCTTTAGATGCTCACTGGTTCCCTAGTCTTCTAGCACTTTCTGAGGTAGATTTAGCTCAGCCTTTCGCTAAGGAGGGGAAACGCTCTAAGATCTTCCGGGTGTGTGGTGGGACCTCCACGCCGAGCCCTTGGGTCAGTTTTCCTTTGTCATTTGGCTTGCAGGAGAGAAGTAAGTGTGCGATCACCCCTTCCCCAAGGGTGAACTCCACAAGAGACCGAGTTTTTGGTTTCAACATAGCATATTTAAGGTTTTGAAATTAATATGTGCTAATCTCTTGTGTCATTTGTCACAGAGAGACGCACTACTTTTTGTCATAAAACACATTGGGGTAGAATTGTCTAAACAAAGAAAATTTAAACAGAAAATATTTCTTCTCCGATTTCCTGTTAAGACCGTCTCCAATTTTGCAGACGACTTTATCAAACACTTGTCCTTGCAGAACTCAACGATATAGCCTTTTTCACATAGTTGACTTATGCTTATAAGATTATGGTGTAATCCTTCAACATAAGCAATGTCTATGAAAGAGACTATGCCATTGGAAATCATACCAAAACCTTTTGTTGTTCTCTTGTCTGAACCTCCAAAAATGACTTTTGGTCCGTCTTTGGCTGGGGTATAATTATGCAAAAGGCTTCTTGTCCCGATAATGTGCCGAGAGCATCCGCTGTCCAAGTACCAGATCAGAGTTCTATTGGCCTTTGGACATACCTGCAAAAACAGATCATTTTACCTTAGGAACCCAAACGTACTTGGATCCTTGGTTCCTGGTCAACTGAACATCAATAGGAACATTAACCTTGCGAGTGTTGTAATCCTTCAACATAAGCAACGTCTATGAAATCTTATTGTTATGGACATGTACATACAGACCATAACTCTTCATCTGAATTTCTTCATAAGGTGCTTTGAACACACTGGCACCAAAGTCACAGGGACGGGTTCATCCCTGGTATCTATTCCTGGGCTTTACATGAGTAAGCCTAGCATGTTGACCATAAGATGACTCAAGGTCAAACTTGTTCGTTGGGAAGATTACCTTCCTAAATAATGGTTGACTCATGGGTGCTTTCCCCTTTTCATTGGCGCTAGCCTTCTTGACAGCCTTACCTTTTCCACCGACGTGGACAAGACCACTACCCTTCTTCTGAGCTGAGGACTCATCAATGAGAGGGATAATAGTCCTCGACTTGGAGTAACTCCGCTGTGAGAACTCATCAACGAGTTTTCTCTCGACCGCGAGCTTTTTTTTCAGCTCATCAAGATACTTTTCCTTCAGATTTAATATCTCAGCAGAGCCCTTGAGTTCCTCTTTCAAGGAGTGGACTTCATCTATGAGAGAGTAATTATGCAATTTCTTCCTTCAGATTTACTTCCACTGTCTTGAGGGAGGCAATCTCTTTTAATTGCTTTTGAACTACCTTGCGGCATTTGTCGAAAGCCTTTAATAAGTGCTCGTGCTGAGCCATCAATTCTGATTTGTCCTCATCAGAAGATTATTCCTCATGACCATTAGTGACGTTTCAGATTCTGAGAGAATAGTGTGTGTGTGTTTACCTTCCCATGGTACTTGGAGTCGCCCACTTCCTCGTCAGATTGAGCCATAAGTCCAAAGTAAGCTTCTTCATTTTCAGCGCTCGACTCACTCGAGTCTCTGTCACTGAGAGTCTTCGACTTGTTGGCGACGAAGCTCTTTGCTTCTTCTTCTTTCCTTTGAAGGATCTCTTCTCGTCTTTCCCAGAGCTGTCCTTCTTCTTGTAAGGACATTCCAAAATCATGTGACCTGATTTATTACAGCAGTAGCAAACAATGTCAAAAGAAAATTGTTTGTTCGGTTTGAATTTATACATGTCCTCCTTGTTGTAGCTTTTCTTGGTACGATCACCATCACGATGTGATCTCTTGGAATCTGAATAGTATGACCTATTTTTCATTTGTCTCATCTTGCTCAGCAGCTTCTTGAACTATTTGGAGATGAGGGAAAATTCTCCATCTGATAGCTCGGAGCCAGACGTGCTTGGCTTAGAGTCTTCTGAAGTGTCAGGAGCTTGTGTCCTTGTGGGTGACACAGCTTTAGATTTCCTTGACCCTTCCGCCTTCAGAGCCACAGACTTTTCTCTGCTGGAAGTTTTGTTGCTCTCCTCCTCCTTCTTGCATGTATTCATTTGAAGCTCATAGGAGAGCAGCTTTTCGAACAATTTCTGAGGGTCTATCTCTGACACTTCCCAAATTCTCTAATGGCAACAACCTTGGTGTCTCATTCCTTATTCAGAGATCTTAGAAACTTGTTGTTGAGTTTGTCATTAGTGAACGTGTGGCCATAGTTCCTGAGGCTGTTGACGATCTTGAAAAGTTTTCGAAGCTGTCAGCTATGGAATCATTTGCACCTTGCTTGAAGGCTTCGTACTCTTGGTTCAACAATGATCTGCGATCTTCTCTCACTTCTTCAGTACCTTTCATCAGGACAACAAGACAGTCCCACATCTCTTTGGCAGATTTGTAGTGGAATACGTTCTAGAGCATTGAATCATCCACTGCACTTACTATGATATTCTTTGCCTTCTTTTCTAGAGAGACTAAGGCAATCTCATCCTTGGTGAGATCTATCATCTTCTTGGAATCATAATCGCTGGATTTATTGTTGAAGCTTGTGTAGGGATGTGTGGTCCTTCTTCCACTATCTGGAAAAATCCTCGGATCAATAGCTTTCATGAAGAACCGTACTCGTTCTTTCCACATAGGAAAGTTTTCCTTGGTACACGCCGGTAGCTTCATGGATGACATATCTTGTCTTCGATCCATGGTGAATATGCGGAATCACTGAATGCTAGATCAGGGATCTTGTTCAAGGTGTTAGCCTTATCGAACAAAACGCCCCTCTGATACCAATTGAAAGTATCTAGTGTCTACCTAAATCACCTAGAGGGGGTGAATAGGTGATGTTTGTGTCTTTTTGAGGAATACAATTATCTAAAAATTCAAGCACACAAACACAGAGATTTATAGTGGTTCCCCGTGTTGGGTACGTCCACTGTCCCGCCTCACCTATCTACTACAAAGGGTCAGATTCAGCTACTTCACCTTTCTCAGATTATCACAATCTTACAACTCGGAGCAACGCTCCTATGCCTCGGAGATAACACACTCCTACACCTCGATCCACAACCAGATTTATGACTCGATCCACTAACGTATCTAAAACTCTCGATCCACAAAGAGATCTACAAATCTTGATCCACAAACGGATCTACAAATCTCGATCCATAAATGGATCTACAAATCTCGAAGACAAAGCTCCTACAAGAGTAAAAATAATTGTTACAACAATAATAAAAAGACTGTATACTTCCAGATTTGAATTCTTCAAGGTTCTTCCTTCTTGAAACTGAAAATCTCGGTGAAAAAGGTTGAGGAAGAAAACCCGAGAAAGCTTGATCTGAAAAACTTAAGATCTGACACGATCAAGTAGATGTTGAAGAATCTTTGAATCTATGATCTTTTGAATCTTTTCTTCTTTTGAATCACTGGATCGAGAGAAAAGCAACAAAGAAGAACGATGTTGATGGCGGCACGACTTCTCTCGAACTTGAAAATTTCAAGACGATTCAGATTTCTGTAATAATTATGGTTAATGATTCCTCTGAAAAGTCTTTATATAGAACATTGTCCAACTGTCTGAAATCATTAAGGAATGATCCACGTGGACCAATCATGAAGAACTTAGAATATTTTGAGATCTCATCAGACAGATTTAAGAAGAATTTTCGGCAAGTCCATTTCTCGAGAAGAAGTTGACTTCTCGAGAAATGACTTAGCCTTCTCGAGAAAAATACTTTACGCAAAACCTTTGAATAGAGGGATAGATTTCTCGAGAAGGATGTGATTTCTCGAGAAAAATACTTAGCGCCAATTTTGAAATGAAGTACTGATTTCTCGAGAAGGATATGATTTCTTGAGAAATGGCCTAGTCTACTCGAGAAAATTAATCTTAGAGCAGAAGGATTGATTTCTCGAGAAAAGGACTTAGCTTCTCTAGAAATGATTTCGACTTCTCAAGAATTGCGTTACTTTTCTCAAGAGCTAACTTGGCTTCTCGAGAAATCTTCAGGGCTTTTCTCGAGAAAAGGACTTAGAATATTTACAGATAATTTTCCGTGAAGTCTTATGGTTTCTAGAGAACAGCTTTGCTTTCTCAAGAAATACACTTAGACTTCTTGAGAAACATATTCCATTTCTTGAGAAATGGACTTAAAGATTTTTCAGAAAAATTTTCTTTTCTTCTTTGTTGAAAACCATCAACCGTTCCTTTCTTCTATTGTTCTAGTACTTGAAAATGAAGTGCATCCCAATAGAGAGGTTACATATGAGTCAACATCATGGATCACACAATGAGGGATTACATTGCATGGTCCTGTGTTTACTGACTCATTGTAAACTGACTTGCTCTACACTTAGCAATAATGACCTGCAAGCACTCAACTAAAATAAAACATCAAATACAAACTTAATTCATCTTAGTTCAAGGGCGATTTCACACAAATCTAGGTTATTGGGGATATAATACCCAACATTATGGGATAGTCCAAGTTTGGTTGCTGACTGTCTAGTAGTTGCCTTGAAGATAGTTGGGTTGAACGAATAGTCAATGGCAAAGTCTCCAATTTTTCCACAGCACCAACAATCAAACTTGTTATATTTTCTCTTAGAGCTCTCGGCATGATTTGGATAACTTTTCCTATGGTTAGAAAAGTGTTTGAAGTATGTTGCATGTGATTCTTTGCATGGCTTGTGCCTTGTGGTAGTGTGCCTGTGGTAACTTGGGGTGCACAACCATAGCCTTGCCCTTCCTTACATCCTCTTCTTCAAATACTCTTCCCTTACCTTTGATGATGGTGTTAACACCAAACACAAAATGTTAATGATCTTTCATCTCAATTTTCTCATGAGATGCTCTGAAATCTCTCCTTCCACACTACACATCCTTTATCCCACTTACTGAACAAACATTTTTCCAGTGTCCATAGATACTCTCCTAGTCATAGTTATTTGATGCTAGGAGAACTTTTTGAAAAATAATAGACTATATGGGTGCTTTCCCTTTGACATTGGTCCTTCTATACTTTCTCTCATATCTTACACCACTTTTGTATGGTGCAGAGAAGCTGTCTATTATGTGAAGAACTGTCTAGGGCTTGGAGTATTTGGCCACCAGTTCCCTCTCTTTGAGGAGTTCACTTCCTAGTTTTTTTTATGATTCTCTCTTTTTGAATCAATAGTTTTGCCTGCTCATCAATGACTTGTTTGAGCTCAACATTTTGAGAGTTTATTTGATAGATTTTGTTTTTCTTCTCCTAAAGCTTAGCTTTGAGAGATTTGAGGAGCTCAGGCTCTTCATCCTGCTTTTTAGCAAGCTTCTTGTTTTTTTCCCAATGCTTCAAGGAGGACACCATACTTTTCAACCATCTCTTCAAACTTGTTCTCTAAATCAGATTCATCCTCATCATTAGATGATGAGGTTGCCTCTGACTCAGCACCAGTCTCATAATCAGAAAATGAAGTAGTAGTTTTGATTTGTACCTCATCAGGATGGGAGTCATCATAATCTTACTCTTCATTTAAAATAATGAGTCCATAGCTCTTTTCTTCCTCTTCAGTATCACTTTCAGTAAATGATAATGGAGCCTTGATGCCTAGTATGACAACAACAGTTCTAGTTCTTCTTTTAAGGCCATCAGCCCAACATAAGCCTTTTCATCTTCTGAACCAAATGACCTGAAGTCACTGTCACTCAAGATATTTTCCCTCTGAGTTAGGAGTGTCTTCTCTGAACTTTTTACTTTATGGTGCTTGTCTTCACTTTGTGATTTCTCTCTTTTCTTTTGACTGGGCAGTCAGCAATGACATGCCCAAGCTTGTTACAACAATAACAGATAATATCAGTATTAAGTTGTTTGTTCTGCTTAGGATCATACGTGTCCCTCTTGGGGCCTTTCTGGATTTTTCTGAATGAGGATTGTACCTCCTAGAGTTAGAGGAGGAGGAAGACTTATTCTTCCAATGCTTTCTTCCTCTCACCATCTTCTTTAGTTGTCTTATAAACTAGGCCAAGTCCTCATCTGATAAATCAGATCTATAAGTGCTGGATTTAGATTCCTCTAACTCAGCTTGTCTTCTACGATGAGATGGGGCCTTATCCTTGCCTCTTCTAGTGCTCTCTTTCTTCAGAGCCATTAGTTTATCCTTGTCGTGTCCTTCTTCATTTTTCCTTGTATTTAAATGCAGTTCATTGGACAACAGCTTCATAAATTAGTTCTAAGGCTGAATATTGCCCAGATTACCCATTTCTCTAATGACACAAATCTTATTGTCCTATTCCTTATTAAGGGATCTTAAAAATTTGTCATTCAGTTCATAGTTGGTAAATGTTCTTCTATAGTTCTTCAAACCCACTATTCTGAAGAACTTCTCATAGCATTCAACAATGTTGTCCTTCTTCTCCTGTATGAAGACTTCATATTCTTGATTCAAGAAGGACTTCCTGTCATCCCTCAATTCCTATGTTCCTTCCATGTAAACAACCAAAGTATCCCACATTTATCTGGCTATGTGGCAATGAATTATATTTTGAAATGTAGAATCATCTATGACACTGACTATAATATTTTTGGCTCTTTTTTCCATGGTAGCCAAGATGACTTCATCTTTTATCATTTCAGACAACTTCTTTGGCACTTGCAAAGTAGAATGAGAAGTTGAGACCTTTATAGGGATAAAAGATCCTTCTTCAATGGTGATGTAAACTCTAGGGTCAGATGCCTCTATGAAGAGTTTAACTCTTTGTTTTCGTATCCCAAAGTTTTCTTTCCTACAGATAGGAATTTTCATAAAACTTAATTCCTTATAACTTTCTCCTGATCTCATGGTGTTGTAGATCTTTCAACCATTTTAAGATCTTGTTCAGTTGTTAGGCCCTTTTAAATAACCTTCCTTTGGTACTACTTGAAGAATAAATGGTTGGCTAATCACCTAGACGGGGTGGGTGAATGGGTGATTGGTTGTTTTTTTTAGTTTTTTATATATTCTCTTATGATAGCAACAAATTATAATTATGCACAAGTAAATCAAACATAGAGCAATCACACGACAACATACCAAGATTTATAGTAGTTTCTCGAGAATGGATACATCCACTTTCTCCTTCCACATATCTAGCAAAATGCTAGCTTAGGCCCACAAATCTTACAACTCAAGAACAACAGTTCTCTACCTCAGACCTTTCACCCAAGGTCCTACCACTCAGATCTTTTACAGAGACCCTACCACTCAGGCCACACAAATCCATACCTCAATCTCTTTCCACCAGAGATCTACACTCATATTCACCCTTGAATCTTACCATAAACTCAGATCCATAAAGGACCTTACTATTACAGCAGTTTGACTCAAATAACAAAACCTAAGTCCTCAAATAGAAGCAATGCATTTGCTTCTTCTTCCTTGATCATCTCTCAAGGAATCTTCTTGGAATGAGAAAGGCTTGATCAAGAACACTTTTCTCAGAGAAAGATCTTCTGAATTGATGAAGAGTTGATGTGCCTTGAAGGATTAATCTATCTGATGACTTGCAGTGACTGAAAAATAAAATAGGATCTTGAAAGCTTTTTCATTGTAGAATACTTTGACAGAAAACTTGAAGGTATAACTCCTTAATTACGGCAGCAAAAAGTGGAATATGATTTAATTTAATTGTTGCACAATCTGCGGTTTAAACTCAGCAAAGAGCCGTTTAAAAAACGTGTATGACGTGCCCACATTCCTCAAAGCAGATTCCTTATGAAGATGCAGTCGACAGAGACCTTTAGGTCTCATAGAAGTGATATTGTCGGCATAGATTACTTTTAACAACCGAACTGACATCACCCAACATTTAGGCAAATAACTTTGTAGAATTCTTTCTGGATCAGTGAAGTTAATGCAGTCGATATGCCTTTAAATATGCAGTCGATACCTTGCAGTCGATACTTTATAGTTGATGCACCTGATAAAATCTTAACTATTCAATCGATGTAGTCGATACTTTGCAGTCGATGCACCCAATAAAATCTTAACTATGCAGTTGATGCGGTCGATACTTTGCCTTAGTACTTAGCTTATGCACCAGACATTTTCCTTGGAAAATTTTCTAGCTTTTGTCTTGAAAATCTTTGCACTCCAATGGCTTTCCCATGATAGTGACTTGTTTAATATATGATTAGATCATAGGTCAATATGAGTTTTGCACCTTGAGGGATTACAATGATAAAACCCTATTTGGGTGACCATAAGTCTAACACTAGATTAGTCAAGAACTTTTGTTATACATGTTACATCACATCTAAGGCATACATCAAATACAAGATGTTTATTATCATTATGAGGCCTTCTTCAAATCAGGAATCTTGTGAACAATATTCCCAATAATCTCGTCATATTTGAAGAAGTCAGAACCTCATATGACGATAATCATAAATACAAAATAGGAAACTGATACAAGAAACAAAGCATTTCGGATTATATACATGTTTAGGAATATCAGAAAGTTCATTAAGTTAAATTGACATGTATATCCCAAAATATTCAAGTAATTTGGCACATCCTTTCAACACTTAGAAATATTCTCCTTCAGCTTACCTCTTCTATCTCTAGGAGTAGCCCAATGGCTTTGGAATGTATTTAGGATGAGGAGGTCCATGTGGGTGTTTTATTCTATGATTTATCCTCCTTGTCTCTTGGTACTCATGTTTTTTCCATTCTATTGAGTTATAGTATCTGGAAATATTTATCCCATGCTTGCTAAAATTTTCCTGTGTATATAATATATGATGCTTTTAGATTTGGGACTCCACTCCTCATATCCTGGAATATTTTGAATTTCAATCCGTCTCTTCTGCCTTGCCACCATGATCTCTTCCTAGATCTGAAAAGTTATCATCTTCCTTGATGAAGATTCTCCTTGCTCAGCTGGAGGAGGGTGATCATATTCTTCCCAAGCTTCTTCATAATCCTCTGGAGGAGTGGTAACCATAATCTATAACTGGGTCAGATTCAATAAGGGAAACTGGAAACTGGCACAAAACCTAACATGCATGTAACAAACACGAAAGGTCGCAAACAATTTTAAACTAGCGAACAAACTTAAACTTCTTGTACCAGCCACTACTTCGGGCTGACGAATCACCCTGGTTGTCCAAGGCTGTAAACTCTTGGCTGCACTAGAGAGAAACATAAAGCACTTGACTCCATTGCTTTCCCTTTCTCCACATAACTGGGGTTTGAATGCACCGACTTCTCCTGCCTCTGCTTTAGCTCAGCACCACCCTCGGTACAATCCTGAATTTTGTGGCCCGACTTGCCACACTCGAAGCACGTTAGTGGTACCTTAAAACCGAATTCTCACAACATAGAACAATTATTCCCTCTTGTCTTGAAGGGACGAGGATTCTTCTTCCACCAACTCATTCTGACCTCCACTGATACTGAGAAGGCTTGCCTTCTCCTGCTTTGCCACAAAACCCTTATGGCGCTGGGTTCACTCCATGCCGCTCTCCAGCATCCTAGCGGCTACAACTAATTCATTGAATCTCGTATTCTCCAGGGCTATGATTGGTTGCCTTAGGTTCTCTCTCAACCCATGATAGAAGATGTTATCCCTTTTCTCATCATCTGCCATTATCATCCCCAAACAACGACCCAATCGAGTAATCTCCAACAGGCACTCATCTACAGTCCTGTTGCGCTACACCAAATGCAGGAACTTCCTTTGAAGAGATAACCTCACCGAAGAGGGGATATACCACTTCAGGAAAGTGCTCACAAACTCATCTATGGATAGGATATGTCCAGGAAACTAACGACCACTCTGACTCACCCACCACAACTTTGCGTCACTGTCCAACATGATGGCCGCAAACTAAGAATGATTGTCCTATGGGGTCTCTACCCTTTAAAGAGCTCCTGAATCCTCGTCAACCAGCGCTTGACATCAGTCAGAGTGCCGACTCCCTTGAATGTAGGAGGATGGAAACTCAGAAATTACTTCATATGATGATCTCCCTTCCCAACAACCGCTCTCTCAGCTAACGGCTCTGCAAACCTGGCCTCTCCCTTAGGTGTAACCAGAGTCGCACCTCAAGGAATTATAGTCGCAACCATCACAACAGGAGCTACAACCTGTGGAACTGCTATAGCCTGGATCGCCACCATTGCTTCTGCTAGCATGCGACAGAAATCTGATGGGGACACACCCATATTCATACGGCCTTTGTAGTAGCACTACTCTTGGTAAGCTCATCTTGCGACCTTGATGTCCCTGCATTGTCACTCCCACGCTAGCATAAGCTAGTTAAGAAACAAATCAAGTTCTATTCACAAAATTTGAACACATAGACACACATGGTCAGTATAATACTCTTATGTGGACGGCTTCTTTACGCGATCTAAATACACTTGATCAATCACTAATGGACACATAACCTCAACCCGGATACTAACCTAGCTCTGATACCATATTATAACACCTCCCTTGCAATGACCATATAGTATGGGTCCGGTTGGGACCCACAATGTATAGACGCCATAACTTCGACATTATAAAATGATATAAGAACACTACTCATCTCAAAACTCATAACATAAAATATCTGAAACACCAAATAAAGACTAGAAATTATCCACCATAACATAGGAGTCAATTGGCCTTATGGCCTTGCATCACCAAAGTGTTTAAATCAACATCCAACATACCATACATAGCCAAATGTAAAAGTACCCTAAGCTATCTCAACGTGCAAGATAGTCACATGGTAAAGGAAGCATATAGTACACAGTCAAAATGAACTATAAGAGGAGGTCCACTTCATGAGGCTTAGGCCTTTTGGTCGATGAGCTAGCTCCAGCTTGCAATCCTTGACCTACAACCATTACAAAATACGTGATATACATGGGTCAACTATGACTGACCATAAATAGTGTAACAACATCCCTCCTCCCGATCGTCCCTAGCGTACCTCTGGGAACTCCATCACCCGACAGGTTAGCACTTCTTATGCAAATGTAATAGAACATAAATAGCATAGAAATAAAAGGGGGTCTACCAATGCAGCGTTTATACAAACCTGATTTTCACCCAAGACACCATATCATCACACAACATTATATCATAACAATCTCTTTTCCGCAAAGGCATACAAGCTCAAGGTCGAGAACTCCCACTGAGACCCTACCCGTGTAACGCCCCGAAACTCAAAAGAGCGACGGGAGACGTTCCGGGCCAAATTTGGAATTTGGCAGGAGGCACACGGTCTGGGACACGGGTGTGTCCCAGGGCGTGTCGTGTTGGGTTCGATGATTTGGCCGAGAGGTCAACGAAATTGGGTTCGACGATCGTCGAGCAGCAAACAAGGCCCTGGACACGGGCATGTCCCAGGGAGTGTCGAGTTTGGTTCGACGATCGGGCTGTGGGTTCGACGATCGGGCCGTGTGTTCGACGATCGGGCCAGCGATCTCCGTTCGACGATCTGGCTGCGTTCGATGATTTGGCCAGAGATTTCCATTCGACAATCTGGTTGCGTTCGACGATTTGGCCAGAGATCTCCGTTCGACGATCTGGCAGCGGTCGACGAACTTGGTTCGACGATCGTCGAGCGCGGGGTGTATTGTAGCGTGTTTGACTCTGTCGACGCGAAGTGTCGACACAAGGGTTTTGGCGGGAGTTGACTAATTGTTCCGACACTGTTTGTACGCGGACGTGTCCTGCTCCTGTTGGTGATTCATGCGGTTTTTAGCCCCATTTGTCCAGGTCGGACCTGGATCGTATCCGTGCATCCCTTTTGTGGGATCTGACGGCTGTGGTTATCACGAAGGGGTTATACCCGAGAGAAGGGTTTCAAAACCCTTATTTTTCTGTCGTAGTTCTCTGTCTAAATCTTAGAGAGAGGGGAGAGCAAAGGGGGAAGAAGAAGTCTAGATCCAGTCATTGGAGGAGTTTCAGAGCTCCAAATCACGAGCCGACTTCGGATCTACGAAGGCAAGAAGATTGCGGTGCTTTTCATCCGCGTACATTTCCATGGCGCCAAGGAAGAACGCTAGGGTAACGATTCTCTACTTGAGCATGTGAAGCTCTACTTTTTTTTGCATAGGAAACCCGCTCTCGCGAGTTTGCGGTGAGTTGGAGGCGTTCCTTTGGGTAGATATGTGAAGTCCCCGTTGTTTAGAGTCCGTATTCGAGAATGGACATAAGCATGATGTGTGAAGCCTATCCGGACATGTTGGTCTGGATCGGTGATGTTGTATTGCATAAATGGCCGGAGAAGACTCCGTGCGAATGTGCGTTTTTCGGGTTTTCTACGTGGTAGATTGCAACAGGGAGTCTTGGGGATTAACCCCAAGGTGAACCCAGAAAACTGGGCAGATGCGTGATCTTGCCAACTTGGTGGCCTGGGAGCCAACTTGAACATAACCGGGTTATGTGAAATGTGTGACGGAAACGGGACTCGGAAGAAGTTTGACCCGCGCATATGTTTTAAATTAACGTTGCGGTGTGAGCAACGGGTTAGGCGGAATCGTACCCGTTCTATGTCATTCGGTTAGAGCTGTTGGCATACATGAGGGTCTTCGGCGGTATATGCTTTAAATTACCGTGACACATGCCGGGAAGACAAAATGCTCATTGTTTGGCCATCCAAAAGGATGGTGGTGAGTCGGCGGACTTTGACCGTGATCACCGAGATTGTGCCCTGAGTGCACGGGGTGTGTGGCCGTGCGAGCCTACGCCTGTGTTGTAGTGACATTACTATACTGCTGGATTATACTAATAAAGTGCAGGGAAGGAGCATCGCCGCCCGTGTTGGGGGAGGGATCATTATAATTTGGTCAGCATTGTTGACCGTTGCTTTTGTTTGCCACCGTGTGGTGGATTGTGCTTGAAGGTGTTGCTGGACCAAACGGTCAATAGCGGGCTAAAGCCCAAATTGCGAAGCCGGCCCTCGAAGGCCTAATTGGAGTGTTTTACTTGCTTTTGTTCATGTATGACCGGCCTGCGAGCCGTGGTATGAAAAACATGTAATATGAGTAAACTATTTGTAAGGCCTTAATGTCAGTACTTGTGTATGTACTTCATTCCTTTTTGGCTTATTAGTGGACATTCATGCTTGTTGCTGGGTTCTTTTAATTGCAACTATTTAAACTGCTTCAGCTAGAATGCTTTGTGTAGGACGTTGGATTGGTTGGATGGTTTCCATTGAGAAACCACCCGGTTTGTCTGTGGTATATGGCGTCGGGCCCCGCCCGGACTTACTGCTATATGCTATGTGACGGATAGGGGGTGTTACAATTTGGTATCAGACTACTGGTTTCGGTCAGGCTTAAAATGAATTCGTGGACGAATTCTTTTTAAGGGGCGGTGAGCACATGTATGTGCGTCATCGTTATAACAACAAAAGAACCCATGATTGTCCACTTAGGAATGAAAATACACGTGTTTGGGGAACCTGCGTGTTCCTATAATTGATGTTTGCAATATTGTTTGGTCGCTTAACGGTGTTTTGTACCACTATAGGTGACCAGAAGCGGTGTTGGGCCGTCGGAACGTCGAGTTTCTGAGGCTAGCAGTGCACCAAATGATGCTCCTGCAACACCTCCTTCGGCCAAAACCATTCGACCGGTGGCTGAAGTAGTGTTTGCAATGATCAATGTGCAGCCTACAAAGTAGGTGCAGCAGCCCGCTCCTGCGATGGAGCAGGTACCACTACAAGCGGCTGAGCAGAGAAGGGTGGAACAAGTAGTAGAGGAACCGGTGGTGCCGAGGAGGGCAACCGAGAGACAGCTCAAACATGTCATGAGCTTTAATCCTCCGGTATTATCGGGGTTGGGAACCCCATCTCAAGCTGAAGACTGGCTCTCCCGTGTGAAGAGAGTCTTGACAGCGTCAGAGACGGAGGAGTGGCAGATGACCACTATAGCTACGTTCCTGTTGGATGGAGACGCTAGGCTGTGGTGGGAGGGTTTGGAGCTGCATCTATTGAGAGGAAGGCAACTTATAGATGTCTCAATGGAAGAGTTCTCAAGACTATTCTTGTCTAGGTACCTCCCTTCGGTGCAGAGGATAGCATTGGAGAACGAGTTCTTGAAGTTGGTTCAAGGAGACAGTAGCGTGGATGAATATTTCCACGAGTTTACTCGATTGAGTCGATATGCTAGATCCACCATCGCGGATGAGGAGCGCAAGACGAATCGATTCTACGAAGGGTTAAGAGATGATTTAAGGTTACTACTCTCAGGGCCGATGACGCAGGGTTTCTTGACCTTGGTCAACATGGCCCGGTCCTTGGAGAAGGACATGAAGAATGTCCAAGCGAAGAAAAGCCTTGGTGATAAGAAGTCTGGGTTCAAAGTGCCGACTACTTCAAAGTCCGGCTATGAAAGGGTGAGAATCCGGCAAGAGCACTCTTTGACACGGGAGCTTCACACTCCTTCTTGTCTGAAGGATTCATATCGCGCATCGGAGTACCTTCTTCGATGACGAAGGACAAGTTGGATGTTTTGTCACCGAATGGGTGTTCGATGCGCGCGGATAAAGTCTGTGGTGTTAAGATTCGCATTGGGAATCAAGAGTTCGATCTGCAAGCGTCGTTACTACCGTTGGTGGAGTTCGACATTATATTTGGCATGGACTGGCTCTCGGAGCAGAAAGCCTATATTGATTGCGGTCGCAAGGAAGTCAAGTTGGGAGCAAGTCGTGAGACGACTTTTACGGGCTTAAAAGGGTCGAGCAAGACATTGATGTCTGCTCTTCAGGTGGTGAAGGCGGTTCGTGCTGGTGCAGAGCTGTTCTTTACACTAGTGGAGGTTGCAAAGCCAAAGCCTACGTTGGATAATATTTCAGTGGTAGCTGAGTACCCTGATGTGTTTCCCTGCAATTCTTCCTGGAGCCCCGCCTCAACGGGAGATAGATTTCACTATTGAGCTAGTGTCAGGTGCGAAGCATGTGTCACGATCTCCGTATCGGCTAGCGCCTAAGGAAATGGCGGAGCTGAAGGTGCAACTTCAAGAGTTATTGGAGCAAGGGTTTGTGCATCCAAGTTCGTCGCCTTGGAGCGCACCGGTACTCTTTGTTAAGAAGAAGGACGGAAGCTTGAGGCTATGTATTGATTACCGAGAACTGAACAAGTTGACGGAAAAGAACAAGTACCCAATCCCAATGATCGATGATCTTTTTGATCAGCTGGTCGGGTCGACGGTGTAGTCTAAGTTGGATCTCAAGTCTGGTTATTATCAGCTGAGGATAAGGGAGACTGATATCCCTAAGACAGCGTTCAGTACAAGATACAAACATTACGAGTTTATGGTCATGCCGTTTGGGCTGACGAATGCGTCGTCAGTGTTCATGGATTTGATGAACAGGACCTTCAGGGAGTACTTGGACCATTTTGTGATCGTCTTCATCGACGATATTTTGGTGTACTCGCAGAGTGAGGAAGATCACTTTAGGCATCTTCATTTGGTTTTGGAGACGCTAAGGAGGAATCAATTGTATGCCAAGTTCTCGAAGTGCGAGTTTTAGTTATCCTCAGTGGCGTTCCTCGGTCATATAGTGAGTGGGGAAGGTATTGCGGTGGATCCGGCGAAGATTGTTGCGATACGGGAGTGACCTGAGCTTTCTACGGTAGCGGAAGTCCGGAGCTTTCTGGGGCTTGTCGGCTATTATAGGCGCTTCGTAGAGAACTTCTCGCAGATAGCGTTACCTCTCACTACTTTGACGAGGAAGGAGCAGAAGTTCGTTTGGACGCCGGATTGCGCGCGAGCTTTTGAGGAGTTGAAATGTCGGTTGACCACAGCGCCTGTGTTAAGTTCGCCAAGTGGGACCGAAGGTTATGAGATTTATAGTGATGCTTCGGGCAGCGGTTTGGGTTGCGTGCTACTGCAACACGGAAGTCTGATAGCTTATTGCTCGAGGCAGCTGAAAGTGCACGAGAGGAATTATCCAGTCCACGACTTGGAGTTAGCGGCCGTGATTTTTTCCTTGAAGTTGCGGAGACACTACTTGTATGGAGTAAAGGTCGATATTTATACCGACCATAAAAGCCTAAAGTATTTGATTGATCAGAAAGACCTGAACATGCGGCAACGTAGATGGATGGAGTTCCTGGGGGACTATACATTCAAGATCCACTACGTGCCTGGTAAAGGTAATGCAGTTGCGGACGCGTTGAGTTGTCGGGCCCCAGCTCAAGCCAATTGGCTGTCGGTTCATGACGAGCGGTTGGTTCGGGAGTTAGAGGCGTTGGAGATCTTTTGCATTGATAAGCAATCAAGTGCTGAAGCATTACTGAATTGGACTGAAGTCCAATATGACCTGGCTGATCGGATTCGGCAGGATTTGGATTTGGATGGCCACATGAAGCAGATCATGGTTGAAGCTCTGGATGGGTCAAATTCCCAATTTGTCATTGAGGATGGATTGCTTTGGAAGGACGGTCGTCTGTGCGTCCCAAATGTGGGCATTTTGCAGGTGGAATTGTTGTACGAGGCGCATCATATCAAGTACTATAATGCCAAGCATAGGAACGTGGAGTTCGCTGTGGGAGACTGGGTGTACTTAAAGATCAAGCCGTTCAAGGGTGTCTCGCGGGTGCGGCGCTTGAAAAAGCTAAGCCTGAGGTACCTTGGGCCGTTTGAGGTTCTGGAGTGGATTGGCGAAGCAGCTTATCTGTTGAAGCTATCGGTGGAGCTTAGTTGTTTACATGATGTATTCCACTTATCGGTGCTTCGGAAGGCGGTGCTAGAGCCTTTTCAAGTGATCGCGGTCGATCAAGTGTCGGTGGATAGTGGGTTGACGACAAAGGTCAAGCCCATACGGATTGAAGACTCGGAGGTCAAGCGGCTACGCAATAAAGAGATCAGGATGGTCAAGGTCCGTTGGGACAATTGCGGTCGCGAAGAGCTCTCTTGGGAACAGGAGCAGACTATGCTTGACGAGTACCCGAAGTTGTTCCGCTTAAGTACAATTTTAGTTTTGTGCTTATCTTTCCTTTATGAAATTTCGTGGACGAAATTCTTTTAAGAGAGAGAGAGTTGTAACGCCCCGAAACTCAAAACAGCGACGGGAGGCGTTCCGGGCCAAATTTGGAATTTGGCAGGAGGCACACGGCCAGGGACACGGGCGTGTCCCAGGGCGTGTCGTGTTGGGTTCGACGATTTGGCCGAGAGGTCGACGAAATTGGGTTCGACGATCGTCGAGCAGCAAACACGGCCCTGGACACGGGCGTGTCCTAGGGCGTGTCGAGTTTGGTTCGACGATTGGGCCGTGGGTTCGACGATCGGGCCGTGTGTTCGACGATCGGGCCAGCGATCTCTGTTCGACGATCTGGCTGCGTTCGACGATTTGGCTAGAGATTTTCGTTCGACGATCTGGCTGCATTCGACGATTTGGCCAGAGATTTCCGTTCGACGATCTGGCAGCGGTCGACGATCTTCGTTCGACGATCATCGAGCGCTGGGCGGATTGTGGCGTGTTTGACTCTGTCGACGTGAAGTGTCGACACACGGGTTTTGGCGGGAGTTGACTAATTGTTCCGACACTGTTTTGACGCGGACGTATCCTGCTCCTGTTAGTGATTCGTGCGGTGTTTAGCCCCATTTGTCCAGGTCGGACCTGGATCGTATCTTTGCATCCCTTTTGTGGGATCCGACGGCTGTGGTTATCCCGAAGGGGTTATACCCGAGAGAAGGGTTTCAAAACCCTTATTTTTCTGTCGTAGTTCTCTGTCTAAATCTTAGAGAGAGGGGAGAGCAAAGGAGGAAGAAGAAGTCTAGATCCAGTTATTGGAGGAGTTTCAGAGCTCCAAATCGCGAGCCGACTTCGGATCTACGAAGGCAAAGAGATTGCGGTGCTTTTCATCCGCATACATTTCCATGGCGCCAAGGAAGAACGCTAGGGTAACGATTCTCTACTTGAGCATGTGAAGCTCTACTTCTTTTGCATAGGAAACCCGCTTTTGCGAGTTTGTAGTGAGTTGGAGGCGTTCCTTCGGGTAGATATGTGAAGTCCCCGTTGTTTAGAGTCCGTATTTGAGAACGGACATAGGCATGATGTGTGAAGCCTATCCGGACATGTTAGTCTGGATCGGTGATGTTGCATTGCATAAATGGCCGGAGAAGACTCCGTGCGAATGTGTGTTTTTCGGATTTTCTACGTGGTAGATTGCAATAGGGAGCCTTGGGGATTAACCCCAAGGTGCACCCGGAAAACTGGGCAGATGCGTGATCTTGCCAACTTGGTGGCCTGTGAGCCAACTTGTATATAACCGGGTTATGTGAAATGTGTGACGGAAACGAGACTCGGAAGAAGTTTGACCCGCGCATATGTTTTAAATTAACGTTGCGGTGTGAGCAACGGGTTAGGCGGAACCGTACCCGTTCTATGTCGTTCGGTCAGAGCCGTTGGCATAGATGAGGGTCTTCGGCGGTCTATGGTTTAAATTACCATGACCCATGCCGGGAAGACAAAATGCTCATTGTTTGGCCATCCAAAGGGATGGTGGTGAGTCGGCGGACTTTGACCGTGATCACCGAGATTGTGCCCTGATTGCACATGGTGTGTGGCCGTACGAGCCTACGCCTGTGTTGTAGTGACATTACTATACTGCTGGATTATACTAATAAAGTGCAGGGAAGGAGCATCGCCGCCCTTGTTGGGGGCGGGATCATTATAATTTGGTCAGCATTGCTGACCGTTGCTTTTGTTTACCACCGTGCGGTGGATTGTGCTTGCAGGTGTTGCTGGACCAAGCGGTCAATAGCGGGCTAAAGCCCAAATTGCGAAGCCGGACCTCGAAGGCCTAATTGGAGTGTTTTACTTGCTTTTGTTCATGTATGACCGTCCTGCGAGCAGTGGTATGGAAAACATGTAATATGAGTAAACCATTTGTAAGGCCTTAAGGCCGGTACTTGTGTATGTACTTCATTCCTTTTTGGCTTGTTAGTGGACATTAATGCTTTTTGCTGGGTTCTTTTAATTGCAATTATTTAAACTTCTTCCGCTAGAATGCTCTGTGTAGGAGGTTGGATTGGTTGGATGGTTTCCATTGAGTAACCACCCGGTCTGTCTATGGTATATGGCATCGGGCCCCGGCCGGACCTACTGCTATATACTATGTGACGGATAGGGGGTGTTACAACTCGTACATGGATAACAACACCATCGAGCTTGTCCATCGGCTCCATCACTCGCCAATTTTACTAAATAAAACAATCCTGATGCTAAGAACTCTAACTTAGATCTCATCCGTACATGGATCATAACACCATCAGGCATGTCCAAAAGCATAGATGTTCTCATCAGTTTTCACAAATGAAACATTTCTTGTTGGGATACCCTCCACACGTGAATCACAACATCACGGGATATGCTTGCCAACTACAAAGACAAAGCCACACCTTCACAACTAAGTGGACACTGCAAGCCATCACACATTCACCACATACATTTCCCCATCCTATTCCAACATTCGTTCCCTCACAAAATATGAGGGCATCGCAACAGCTTCTTCGCCGAAATCAAATTTCTAATAATATCCCTAAACTGCATGTCAAATAACATCACTGACTTCACACACAATGCCTAATACATTAACAGAGCGGATTTCTAATGTAAATTATGTCAGGGAATGACTCAATCGACCAGGTGATTCCTTTTGAACTAAGGAAACCAGAACCCCTCTCGTTTGAGAGATCCGGTGCCAAGAAATTACAAGAAAATAAAAGGCATTAACAAAAAAACACTATGTACGCATCCTAGCCCCAGGTGAAGAGATGACGTTACCTTATGAAACCTCTTCTTTTCTATGGAGACCTTGAACAACACAGATGGAAATGTTCTCCTTCAATCCCTATCCACAAATAGGGTCTCAGATCGATGAATGGTGCTCTGAAGCTCCAATAATGGCGAAATCTTGATCATCCTAGTTCTCTTCATCCCGCTCACCCTATTCGGCACAAGGAAAAAGACTTGGATACTGAGGAGGGGAGAGGTTGCTGCCCTATTAGGGATCACAAACACAACTTTCAGAGCCATCAGATCAAGATCTAAGAAGATTAGACGCCCATAAAATGTCTATTTGTGAAGTTGGTTCACGGGCGTTCTGAAACAGCTCTTTGACTTGATTCGTCAAGTCATCACAATGACATGCAATCCATACGATGATATGACAGCTCACACGACGACACACCAACAAACACGATGACATGCAATCGCCCGGTGGTAGCGCTACCGCCGACGTTAGCTCCTTGCTCACCTGAACATGACTAAACAATACGGTCTGACCACATGAAGATATGGGAGATACACACGTTGATATGAGTATCTACATGATGATATGAGCATCTATGTGGTGATTTTCCTATGTCGTTTGGTCAAGGGAAAATGAGCTACCTACTTCACTTGAACTATCACTTTCATCATTCCAAATAGCGTAACATTTTAGGGTGTTACAGGTGTAACATCCCCATTCCAACTAGACCACCTAATGTGTGTTAGGGTAGGATATGTGGTGACTCATGTGAGTTAGGGCAAGGAGGTGACCCTAGGTCTCATGGAGTTAAGGAGGGCTCACAAGAGAGCACAAATAAACCTAGGTCAAATTTCCCCCAAATTATATTCAAAAGAACAAATTGTTCTCACCACTAGGTCCCTAATCCTAAGGGAGTCCCAATTGAAGATAGACCGCATGAATTGGCCAACCAAATTGGTTAATTTGACTAAAGTCAATTGTTGGTCAACTTAGCTCAATTCAACCTAATCAAGATCCAATTGGTCTTCAATTAGTCAAATTGACCTCACCCTCAGCCTTCTAATATCGTTAGGGACCTAATGGACCAAAATCCCCATGAATTGGTCAACCAATACGTCTAATTTGACCATAGTCAAACTTAGGCTAATTTTGGTCAAACTCACACCTTATAGATCAATTAGCCCAATATGGACCCTACCATGACCCAATCAATATGAAATGGTGTCATAGGACCCATAACTACCCAATTGGGTCAACCACACCATTAGTTGACCAAGTCAACCATGAAAGTCAACTTTGGTCAAAATAGACCTAAAATGGATAGTATGGAAATTTGATTAATTTCCATGGGCTAAGGCTTACATAGGCAGCTCACTCTATGGCCCATGACTATATTTACCACCCATGTCATCCAATTTCTGGAAGTGGTGATGGAAAAGGGAATTTAGGGTGATTAATGTCAATGAAATTTTGGTCATGCACATTTTATAATGAAAGGTATCATCTCTGGTGATATTAGGATTTTTGGAGTTAAAAATCTGATGTATATTTAATTAATGGTAAATATGTCACGGATTAAATTAATGAAATAAAAGTGACCAAATGACTTGGGGAAAATTCTAATTTTTTGGCATATGCCATATTATGTCATATTACATCTCTGATAATTTTATTAGAATTATTTAAGTCATTTATCTTATGGAATATCAATAATTTCATTTGTCACACTTATGTATGTTTGAATTATTTATGGTCAAAACATCTAGGAAAATTCTAAATCTATGGATAGAGGATTTTTGTGGCATTATGAATCTCTGGTAATATTTTTCTGGAATTTTTGAAAAGTTAATTTATGTACTTTTATAAAGTGATATTTGGGGATTAATATTCATTTACTGAAATTATGGACAAATTATATAGGGAAAATTTTGAAACTCTATCCAGCATATTATTTTGTCAATATGTACTTGTGATAATTTATTTATAACAATTAGACATCTGGAATTAGTACTTCATGTCTAAATTGACATGCGCCACTTAATTTGAGAATTTTTTTGTATAACCAAATTAATTAGCAAATTCATGAATTTCTGAACAACTCTTAATTATGTCATAATAATCCTCTGGTATTAATTTCAGATCATTTGGCCAAATAAATTGACAGTTTCATCATTTAGATCATAACTAGTTCAATTGTGTGATGATCTGTGTTTAGCAAAACATTGATGTGTGATTAGACCATCAAGATCACATGGGAATTGAATGAAATTTGGAACATATCAGTAGGACATCATTTATATTAGCACTAAAAATTGTAGAATTTTTGGTGAATATTTGTACTATAATTCATCGAAAATTTAGTTCCCTAACTTACCTCAATATAATGAATTAATGTGATCATAAAAGTTAATCCTATCTAATTTAGTGGCATTTGGTGTGTCACGGGCTTCTGGTTGAAATATTAATGCAAGTCATCAAGAGGTTTTGAGTGTTAGTGATGGGTATTGTATCCACAATAACCCTGATTTGAAGAAGGGTCCAGCTAAGGTAAGATGAATTATGATTGTATTTGATATGGTTATCTAGTTATGTACATGCAGGTTTACCATGCTAAGGACACACCGATGTCATGTTACAGTGAGTCAGTAAATACGGGAATATACAATGTAATCCTTCATTATATAGGTTATGGTGTTGACTCACGTGCAATCTCTCTATTGGGGTGTACTTCTATCCCAAGTATGTGACAAGATTTAAGGAAGAAGAAGAGCTTCAATTCAGAAAAACAGATAATTTACCCAAGTAAAATTCGTCGAGTATCGTAAGGGATATTCGTCAAGTTTCATTGATATTCGTCGAATTCGTCGTATATACTTACTATTACTCGTCGAACTCTTCACACATACTAGTGTTTAATTTCCGAAATAATTGAAAAAATAGTTAAGTAAAATTCGTCGAGTATCATCAGGTATACTCGTCGAATTCGTCGAATGTATCTAACGATACTCGCTGAATTCGTCGAATATACATGACGATACACGCCGAATTCGTCGAGTCATCCCGACGCTACTTCTCTGATTTTTCCTAAGGCAAAAGCGTCGAGTGCATCAATGGCGTCGAAAGCGTTAAGTGCAGCGATGGCGTCGAGAGCGTCAAGTTCACTAGCCGATACTTAACGAATTCATCGAGTATGGTTTCAGTCTTGGCGTTGAGTGCATTGACTGCGATGGCGTTGAGTGTGTTGATTGCGATGACATCAAGAGCATTTAGTCTATTAGCCTATACTCGACGAATTAGTCAAGTAGTCTAGCTGATACTCGACGAATTCGTTGAGTATGACTCTGGCCTTGACGTTGAGTGGCTAGCCAGCTTGAGCTGAATTTCTCTAAGTCATTTTCGTCGTATATCAATGACTATTCGGCGAGTATATTAGTGATACTCGATGATACTCGACGAATTTAACTTAGGTCATTTTTCCGACAATTTTTCAAAACCAGGCTCGGGTTGCGGCGACCATGCACAGTGATTTTTGCAGGTTATTTTTGGAATTTCTTTTATAACTGTTGTATTTGAAGATGTATATAAATACTTAGGGTGCATTTTTCTTCAACCCTAATATTGCAAATCATTCAAATTTCAAATCAAGAAACTTCCCAAAAAGAGAAAAGTTGTCGGCCTCTTGTGCGATACGCGACACCTTCGTTCGGTCGACAACATCGACATTGAATGATTCAGTCTTCATCGATCTCTACGACTGGATTGATTCTCTCTGAAGATTTCTATTCCTCCAGATCTTGTCGAATGAAGATTCAAGATTCAAGGTCTTCCAAGAATTTCTACTTTCCGAGTTCTCTAGAATTTTCAAGAACTACCTTTTCGAAGAACGTCAGAGTGAAGACTTGTAATCTATAGTATATTGTAATATTCCTTTACATATTGTAGGAGATTTTTCTCTGAGTTGTAGATCTATTTGTGGATCTAGTTGTACATCTGTTTGTGGTTCAATTCATAGATCCGGTCGTGGATCGAGTTGTATGAGAGGTTGTTTTTCGAGTAGTAGGAGGTTTGTCTCCGAGTTGTAGGTGTTGCGGCTCTGAGGTGTAAGATTTTTAGAAATCTGAGTTTGGTGAAGTAGCTGAATCTAGCCCTTCGTGCTAGATAGGCGAGGTGGGAAAGTGGACGTACCCAACTCGGGGAACCACTATAAATCTCGGTGTTTGTATGCTTATATTTTTAAGTAATTTTTATTCCGCAAAAAGACACAGACATCAACTATTCACCCCCTCTAGGTGATTTACATAAACGCTAGATACTTTCAATTGGTATCAGAGGGGTGTTTTGTTCAATATAAGGTTAACACCTTGAACAAGATCCCTGTTCTAGCGTCAAGAGAACTTTTTTATGTGGAAAGAAAGAGTCTAGTTTTTCATGGAAGTTGCAGATCCAAGAATTTTTCAGATTGTGGAAGAAGGACCGCATATACCTACGCAAGCTTCAGCTTTGAACCCAGATATCTTGATTCCCAAAAAGATGATGGATCTCACAAAAGATGAAATTGCCTTGGTCTCCTTGGACAAGAAGGCTAAGAATATTATCGCAAGTGCAGTGGATGACTCGATGTTACAAAATTTATTTCACTGCAAATCTGCCAAAGAAATGTGGGACTGCCTAGTTGTTCTGATGGAACGAATAGAAGAAGTTATAGACGACCGCAGATCGTTGCTTAATCAGGAGTACAAAGTGTTCAAGCAAGGATCAATTGATACCATTGCTGATAGCTTCGAGAAATTCTTCAAGGTTATCAACGACCTGAGGAACTATGGTCGTACCTTCACTAATGGCGAGCTCAATGACAAATTTCTGTGATCCCTAACTAAGGACTGGAATACCAAAGTCGTAGATATAAGGGAGTTTTGGAAGTTGCCTTAGATTGACTCCCAGAACCTCTTTGGAAAATTGCTCTCCTACGAACTACAGATGAACACCAGAAAGAAGGAGGAGCAAAGCAACCGGACTTCCAGCAAAGAGAATTCGGTAGCTCTAAAGGCCAAAGGTTCAATAAAGTCCAAATCTGTGTCACCAATAAGGACGCATGCCCCAGACACACCAGAAGACTCCGAGCCAAGCATGCCAGGCTCTAAGCTATCGGATGGAGAGTTCTCTCTCATATCTAAGTAGTTCAAGAAACTGCCCAGCAAGAGGAGACAGATGAAAAATCAATCATCCACATCTGACTTCAGAAAATCCTATCATGATGGTGATCGTTCTAGAAAAAGCTACAACCGAGAGGACATGTACAAATCTAAATAGAACAAACATTCTTCATCTGACGTTGTGCACTATTGTTGCAACAAGGCAAGACACATGATTGTAGAGTGTCCGTACAAGAAGAAGGAAGACTCCAAGAAAGAGGAGAAGAGATCCTTCAAGGGCAAGAGAAAAGAAGAAAAGTGTTTCGTCGCCAAGAAGTCCAAGACTCTTAGTGATAGTGACTCAAGCGAGTCCAGCTCAGAGAATGAGGAAGCATACTTCGGGCTTATGGCTCAATCAGACGAGCAAGTTGGAGACTTCGAGTACCACGGGAAGGTAAAATCGCACACAATACTCTCTAAGTCAGATACCTCCTCAAATGGTCATGAAGGCTAATCTTCTGAGGAAGAGGATTCTGAATTAATGATTCAGCATAAGAAGCTTTTAAAAGATTTTAACAAATGTCATAAGGTAGTCAAAAACAGTTGAAAGAGATTGTCTCCCTCAAGGCAGTGGAAACAAATCTGAAGGAGGAAATTGTAAAATTACTTCCTCTCAGAGATGAAGTCCACTCCTTGAAAGAGGAACTCAAATGCTCTGTTGAAACGTTGAGTCTAAAAGAGAAATACCTTGATGAGTTGGAGGAAAAGCTCTTGGTAGAGAGTAAACTTGTTGAAAGTTACTCCAAGCCGAGGACTATTCTTCCTCTCATCGATGAGTTCTCTGCTCCAAAGATGGTAATGGTCTTGGCCACATAGCTAGTAGAGGTAAGGCTGCCGAGATAGCCAGTGCCAAAGAAAAGGGGAAGGCACTACTAGGTCAACCCTCATTTAGGAATGTAATCTTCCCGACGAAAAAGTTTGACCTTGAGTCGTCCTACGGTCATCTTGCTAGGCCTACTTATGTCGAGCCCAAGAAACGATACCAGGGATGGACCCGTCCCCGAGACTATGGTGCCAGTGTTTTCAAAGCACCTTATGAAGAGATTCAACTTAAGAGTTATGGTCCTTATGTTCATGGACATAACTATAAGAAGACACTAAAAGCCAGGACTTTTATACCTAAGGCAAAAGAGATGGAGAAGCCATATGTCTATTGCAATAAGGAGGCTTCCACCTCCAAGTATGTTGTCCCTGCTAGACCTCATATTCAAAAGTTAAACCAAGAGTATAAGAGAGGTACAACAGGTTTGATTGTTGGTGCTGCGACAAAATTGGTCATTTTGGCATCGACTGTTGGTTTAACCCTGCCAATTTTGAAACTCTACGAGTTAACACATATTATTTTCAAAACTATAAACATGTTATTTTCTCACAACTTAGGGCGCAATGTTGTTGGGTACATTAAGAATTATGTACATGATTTGGAGAAGCCCTTTCAACTCAATGATATACACAAATTTGTATTTGATGAATGTTGAGTTTACTTGTGCAGTTGCTATGTTGAAGAAAATTGTCTAAGTACAAAAGTGTCGAGATACTAGACAAGTGTCGATACCTTTGTAAAAGCATTGCCGAGACAATAAATCAAGTTGTGTTGACACTCAGGACTAGTTTCGACACCCTTATTCAAGAAGTATCGAGACTGGAAGCAAGCTGTGTCGACACCCAGGACTTGGGTCGACATCGTTAGTCAAAGAACCAGCTGTGTTGACACTCAGGACTAGTGTCAACACATTTCACACAAGATATGTCGAGACTGGAAGCAAGCTATGTCGACACCCAAGACTTGGGTCGACACCGATTATATCGACACTCAGGACTAGCGTCGACACATTTGATACAAGTTGTGTTGAGACAAGAAGCCGACAGTGTCGACACAGAAGATTGTTGTCGACATCCCTATAAGAGAAGTGTCGACACCCAGGACTGGTGTCAACAGAATCTAACAAAAGAAGTGTCAACACCTTCAAGCAGGATCTTTCAAGACAAAAATTCTTCTAGGTCCAGAATTCAAAGCCTGAAGTTCTGACAACTGTCAGAACTATCAGATTTCAGTGAATTAACCAGGGCAGCTGATCACTCTTATCAAAGCCTATATAAGGAGACCAACATAATAGAAACAAAAATATAATTCTTCTTCTCATCTAAGTCAGTCAGAATAATTTCTACGAAATTCTGAAGGTGGAGAGGAGGTAGATCATGGATCAACTTCATTCTTCTCCAGCCAGATTCAACCCTAACTTCTCCTTCAAGAAGCTTTGAAAAAGCTAAGAAGAGTTGAACCTTGTTCTTCATAACCAAGGTTAAGGAAGAAGATTTCACATCAAGATCTGATCAAGAATAAGTCACCGGTCTCTTTCTTTCTGGGTGACTTTTCAAAATAAAATTCCTTCTATTTTAATAATTTTGTAAGATCTATTAGTAGATCTGAGGTGTAGGAGGTTAATTTCTCTGAGTTGTAAGCCTAAATTATAAAGACTGAGGTAGGAGAAGGGGAAATTTCTCTGAGTTGTAGGAACTAGAAGATTTTGAGATTGTAGGGCAAGGGTTTGCATGAGTAGGAGTGGAGATGCACTTTGAGGTAGGGTTCTTGAGGTGGAACCCAAGTTGTAGGATCTTAAGGATCTGAGGTAGGACATTGCTTTGTTTGAGTTGTGGGAGCCAATTGGGCTCTAAGATGTAATATATGTGGCTCTGAGGAAAAATAAGGAGAAGTTTGGCCGAATCTAGTTCATTGCTAGATAGGAAAAAGAGGAAAGTGGATGTACCCATAAATTGGGGAACAACTATAAAACTATTGTGTTTTGTGTTGTGCTATGATGTGTTGTGATTTGTGCTATGATGTGTGATGTGTTTGTTAAATTTGATATGTGATGTTTTTAGTAGATAACCTATGCTCTTGAATACTGTGGTTGGATTAATAAACACACTAAGAAATTTCTGTGACTTAAAGTAGCCAAGATTTAAATTGGACCTATTCACCCCCCCCCCCCCCCGATAGGTCACTCTCTATCCTAAACTAACACTTTACAATTGATATCAGAGGGAGGTTCACTGAAAAGGTATAACAGTCTAGTGAGAATCCTAAGGATTAACAAAGATTAAATCATGGCTCAAAGAGAAAACCATTCCATCAAACTCCCAATATGCTCTAAAGAGAACTTTGAGATTTGGAAAGAAATGGTTAGACTCTTCATGGATGCTGCAGATCCAAGAATATACATCATAATATTGGAAGGACCTTTCATACCTATGAAAGTGTAAATTCTTGATGCTAACATATGGACACCTAAGACCTACATATAAATGGATAAGGATGAGATAATTCTGGCCTTTATGGACAAGAGGGCTTAGAACATAATTATCAGTGCTATAGATGACTCCACATTCCAAAACTTGATTCATTGCAAAACATCCAAAGAAATGTGGGAATCATTGATTGTATATATGGAAGGTACTGATGAGGTTAGAGATGACATAAAATCTCTATTAAACCAGCACTATGGAGCTTTCAGGCAAGACAAGAAAGACACAGTGGCTGAGAGCTTTGAGAAATTTTTTAGAATAGTGAACAACCTGAGAACATATGGCAGAAGCTTCACCAATTATGAACTGAATGACAAGTTCTTGAGGTCCCTGAATAAGGAATGAGACATCAAGATCTGTGTTATTAGAGAAATGGTAACTTAGCCAATTTAGACCCCCATGTACTATTTGTCTATCTACTATCTCATAAGCTACAACTGAATCTAAAGAAGTCTGAAGAAGACTCATCAAGAGCACTCAACAAAGAAAAGTCTTTGGCCCTAAATGCTGAGACATCCAGGAAAGTTAGGGAGAAATCTGCTCCCTTAGAAAGACAGGATGCAGTCTCAAAATGCATATAATCTTCCTCATCAGGAGGGGATATGACTGAAGAAGAATTGTCACTCTTCTTAAAACAATTCAAGAAGATGTTGAGGAGAAGAAGGCAGGGCAACTGGAAGGGTCAAGCTGGAGACTCTTCTCACAAGAAGACAGATCACTCAGAGAAAACCAGGAAAAATAAATCTAGGGACAGGTATGGTTCTTCTCAGAGTAAACACATTAAAACTAATTTTGTTTGTTATTGTTATAACAGGCAAGGGCATGTCATTGCTGACTACCCAGTAAAAAGGAAGGAGAAAAAGTCAAAAAATTGGAAGACTGGATAGCCTAATAAGTTTGACAAAATCCTATTGGCCAAGAAGTAGTCCACTCTTTCAGACAGTGAGATAGATTCATCTGAACCAGAAGAGGAGGAAACTCTTTTGGGTTTAATGGCTATTGAGGAGGCCAACAACAGAATAAGAACCACACTATCAGCCAGAGATAATGAAGATTGTACAAATCAAGGGATGATGACCCTAACAGAAGAAGAAGATCAGGATTGTTCAAATTCTGCCAAGGTAAAACCTCTTACTACTAGTCTTGTCTCAGGCTGTACATCAGCATCAGAGAATGAATTATGTTCACACTCTTCTAATAATAGTGAACATGGTTCAGATTCTAAAGTATATTTCAACACACTCATCAACAGTTATGGGAAGTTGTTGAAGACTTTGATTACAAGCAAAGAGCTAGTTAAGGAACAAGCCAAAGAACTAGAGTCTTTGAGAGCAGTACCTTTACAGTTGGAGAGGGACAACATTAAGTTGAACCTTCAAAACCTGAAGCTCATAGACTTAACCAATAAAATAGATAGTCAGACTAAGACTATTGCAGAATAAGCCAAAACTGTCAAGGACCTGGAAGCAAAGCTTCTTCAGGAAAGACAGCTCCTGAAACAGTTCTCAATACCTAAGTCTACGCTACCTATCATTGATACATTTTCTGCATTATTTAAAAGTGGTGTAGGATTTATTAAGGATAATAAGATTACTAAAAACCCTGAGCCTAAGGGTAAGGCCCCAATGGGTCCAGCTAAGCAACCAGCCAAGCATCTGACTTCTAACAGATGCAAGGGATCATGTGTTCCTGGACACATGAGTTCTGAGTGCACTACCAGTAAGGTCAATAAAGAGCCTTGCTGGAAAGGACAAAAATCTAATGTCTATAAGGCCCACAGACCACCACAAGGAGTGATCAATAAAAGGAGCCAAGGAATTCTTGGATCTGGTCCAAGTACACAACACTTAAACATTAAAGGTAAGGGTATCAATGCTGCACCTCTACCATGGAATCTGAATATCAAATCTAACATGCCCATAAGTACAACTTCAAAGGTGTGGCCTAAGAGAAGATATAACAGGTTTGAATGTTGGTGTTGTGGAAAAGTTGGGCATTTTGCCCTAGATTGTTGGTATAACACAATAATACCCTTATTTAAGTCACAGACTCATCTATTCAGAAAGCCAGTTGTGCTTCACACAGCTAAGTCTAAAAGGAACCAAGGCCCCAAAACTATTTGGGTGCCTAGGGTTAATTAACTCTGTGATTGCAGGTGGATCCAAGTGAAAGTCTTTGATTTCAAGGATAGTTAAATCACCTAGAAGGGGGTGAATAAGTTTCTTAGTCCTTAGTGACTATCTTTTATTTTCTTTTAGTTGGATGCTTTATTGGTTGACTATATTCTGCTTTCAAGACGTGCAACCTGCAATAAAACCAACACAGAGAAAACACACAGGATTTATAGTGGTTCCCCTAATAAGGGTATATCCACTTTCTCTCCCACCTATCCAACTATCTTGTTGGACTAGGTACTTCTCCAAAACTCTGCTCCAAAGAGCTTACACCTCAGATACTTCAGTATCTCCCAGTCTCCTCCAAGACTTACAGCTCAGTCACAAAGGGCCTACAACTCAGTCATCAGCATACTACCCACCTCAGGACAAAGGCCCTACACTCAGGCTGGCAGGACAGCCCTACCTCAGATCCAAAGGATCCAACCTCAGAGAGTCACACTCTGCTACAGCTCAGTGATTAGTTGACCACCTACATCAGACTTGAAGCTAAGTCCTACAGCTCAGATTCTCAACAGAATCCTACCTCAGAGCAAACTTTCTCCTACCACTCAAATCCAAAAGGATCCTATATGATGGAAGTGAGTTGGTGAGGTTCTTGATTAGATACAAGAGAAATTTCTCTGTGCCAATCTACCTTGACTGAGATAGACTCAGCTCAACTTTGACTCAAGGAATATTTTTCCTGAGTCTTCCTTTTCCTGAACTTAGATACACTCAGCCCTAGCTTCTTCTTCATAGCACCCGGGATTTTTCCTGGTGGATCTGTGAAGTAACTGCAGCAAAGCTTGCTGCTACCTGAGCTGAAGAATTCTCAGCTTAACTTCTTCACAACAATAAGGATAACAGCTTGTGCTGGAAGTAACTGGCAGAAAGCAGTTCTGCTTCTACTTTATTTCCTAGGCTGAGGATGTTTAGCCCTAACTTCTTCTCCACAGCCTCCAGTAGATGATCTTCAGTGTTATGCTGCTGGATCTGTAATGAACCTACTGGTGAAGATGGAAAATGCCACCAGCTAACTTTCTTGATCCTCTTCAGAGATCTACTCCGATCTTGCTGTAGTCGAAGATGAAGACCAATAGCTAACTTTTTGAGCCTTTAGACCTCTAGTCTTTTTGCTCTATGTTCCTCTCTTCACAGCAATAATGTCGATGAAGAAGAACTTTTTCAACATCTCTGCTCCAAGAGTTATATTCTTCTGTAAAGGCTTTTCCTTTTATCATTTATGTCTCAACAGCTCTTTAAGTAGTGGGCCCAACACATTTACTGCCAGCTGCATCCTTACTTTAATGCCTAACTATCGTACAACAGGTTTGCGATACCTTTTGTCATGTACTGTAGCTTTACCGCTAACAATTTGAATAAAGTCGACTTGTTGACTTGCTGACGTCAACACCTGTGGACTTGGTCAAAAATCAAGTATCAGTAGAATAGGAGTTGAGTGAATGAACTTCAATCAACGCCAAAGTACTTAGACAATTCTGTCTATTTAGGCGTTGACAGCGTTGAGTGAGTAAGCCTCACTCAATGCTTTTTGCCTTAACCATTTCTGCAGTCTTTTCTACATACCTGGCATTGAGAGCGTTGAGTGAGCACATCTCACTCAATGCCTTGTGCCTTAGCCATGCTTTCTGTTATTTAGGCATTGAGAGCGTTGAGTGAGCATGCCTCACTCAACGCTTTCTGCCTTAACTAAATTTTTGCTACTTCAGCATCTTAAGCGTTGAGAGTATTGAGTGACCACGCTTCACTCAATGCCTTTTGCTTTAGCCAGATTTTCTGAGTTATGACATTGAGAGCGTTGAGTGAACATGCCTCACTCAACGCTTTCTGCCTTAGCCAGATTTTTCTGCTCCTTGGCGTTGAGTGTGTAAGCTCCACTCAATGCCAAACTACTTAACAGATTTTTTTTTTGTTATCTTTCATTGAGTGAATGAGCTACACTCAACGCATTTAGACTTAGCCAAATTTTTGTGTCTAATGAAAAAACTGACTTTGAGAATTAGTCAACACAATATCACATGGCGTTGAGTGAGCTTGCCTCACTCAATGCTTGTGGACTTGGTAAATATTCACAGTTTTCCTATGTAGTTGACTGACTGAGCTATACTCAACGATTATGGAGTTATGACATTGAGTGAATGATCTTCACTCAATGCCTGTGGACTTAGCCACTTGTCTGCCCATTTTTACTTAGGCTTTTACTTCATTAGCCTTACTCATAGCCTTTTGTTGTATGCCATTGAGTGAGTTGACTTCACTCAACACCTGTGGACTTAGCCACTTTCTCAGCTTGTCACTGCTTTGGCTTTGACTATATAGGCTCCACTCAGCGCTATAAGTCATCTGGCGTCGAGTGAATGACCTTCACTCAACGCCTATGGACTTAGACAATTTTCTGTCTTTCCACACCTTAGGTAAGTGCTTACCTGTCCTAGCCACTTAGGCTATCTATCCCATCATTGTTACTAGGACATCCTGCAATCATTAAACTTGAGCACAAGTTAGATCACCACATGTGTATATATTATTTGCTAGACCTTCTTCAAATTCAGGACATTGGGATCAATGGACCCAACACCAAGTACCACAGAAATGCCAATATGGTACTTGGACATTGGCTGTTCTAGGCACATGACTGGAACAAGAAGTCTGTTAAGAGACTATACTTCGATAAATGATGGACCAAAAGTAAGTTTTGGAGGTTCAGAAAAAGGACTCACCAAGGGATATGGTAACATTTCAAATGGTTCAGTGACTATAACAAAAGTGGCTTATGTGGAAGGAATGAATCACAATCTGATAAGCATAAGTCAGCTTTGTGATATAGGTTTTGAAATCATATTCCACAATGATAAGTGTCTGATAAGGAATGCAAGTGATTAAGAGATCGTCTTGTCAGGCACTAGGAGTGGCAACATTTATTATCTAAATTTCTTAAGTATAAATAAGGATTCTCCTGTATGCCTAGTAGCAAGTGAGAAAGACTCTTTGTGTGTGCAATGATATAAGAGGCTAGCTCACTTAAATTATAGAGCTATGAGCAAGTTATTTTCTAAGGACTTAGTTAGAAATGGACCCCGGCTAAAATGCTCCAAAGAAGCCATGTGTTTAACATGTTAAAAATGCAAACAGACAAAAGAATCCTTTAAGAGCATTCAGTCAAAAGACACTGAGAGGTGTCTATACTTACTTCATACAAATTTATTTGGTCCTATGCAAATTCTTAGTTTAGGTAGGAAGTCTTACACCTATGTGATTGTAGATGATCACTCTAGATTTGCATGTGTGTTCTTCCTAAGAAGAAAGTCTGAAACTCTGGAAATTCTTGCTGATTTTGTCAAACAAATTCAAAATGAAAAGGGCTGTTTTGTGGTCAAGTTCAGAAGTGACCATGACACAGAATTTCAATCTGAAAGAATGACAAATTTCTGTAAATAAATAGGGATCCTTCAGGAATTCTCCTCTCCTAGAACTCCCCAGCAAAATGGTATTGCTGAGAGGAAAAATAGAACTCGCATTGTGCCTGCTAGAACTGTGCTAAGTGACACATCTCTCCTAGAATATTTTTAGGCTGAGGCTGTAAACATTGCATGTTATGTTCAAAATAGGGCCTTGATCAACAAAAGTCACAACAAGACTCCCTATGAACTAATGAAAGGCAGAAAACCAACTCTGTCCTATTTCAAGATCTTTGTAAGTAAGTGTTATGTCTTAGACAATAGGAAAACTAATCTAACTAAGTTTTCAAAGAAGTCCTATGAAGGTATTTTTGTAGGATATAACAATCATAGCAAGACATATAAGATCTATAACTTGAAACATCAAGTGGTAGAAGAATCAATTAATGTTATTTTTGATGAAACTTCTGTCTTACATAATATACTATCTAACAATTCAAGTCTAAGAGATGTTTACTCTAAGATGGAAAAAATAAATTTAGGAGATTCATCTGATATAGAATTAGAGGCTAAAAATAATGTAGTATTTCCTATAGAAGATGCAGTCATTTCCTAGGGGAGGAAGAGATTCATCCTCCTCTACCTAATAAACTAGGTGATGGTAGGAACCTTCCTGTAGCTGTTAGACACCTTAGAGATCATCATATTGATCAAATAATAGGTGATATCAGGCTAGGAGTGACTACTAGGAGTAGACATCATAATGAAATTATGTTCTCTAGCTTTCTCTCTCAGATAGAACCTAAGAAGTATAAAGAAGCCAATTTAGACCCCAACTAGATTATGGTAATGCAAGAAGAGCTTAATTAATTTGAGATATGTAATGTCTGGAGTCTAGTTCCTAGACCTATAAATCACAATGTCATAGGAACTAAGTGGATATATAGAAATAAATTAAATGAGAATGGATTCATAATTAAAAACAAGGCAAAACTTATGGCTAAGGGGTATAGACAAGAGGAAGAAATAGACTTTGACCAAATTTTTACACTTGTAGCTAGCTAGAAGCCATTAGACTATTTTTAGCACATGTAGCTTACAAAGGGTATAAATTCTACCAGATGGATGTCAAATCTGCATTCCTAAATCGTATATTGAAGGAAGAGGTCTATGTAGAACATCCAATAAGTTTTGTTAATCCGAAACTTAGCTCTCATGTCTTCAGATTACATAAAGTATTGTATGAGTTAAAACAGACACCTAGAGCCTGGTATGAGACCTTGTCTACCTTTCTCATAGAGAACAAGTTCTCTAGGGGAAGATAGATAAGAAACTATTCCTAAGGGACATCAAAGGTTCAAGCATCCTACTCCAGATTTATGTAGATGACATCATTTTTGGTTCAACTAATGAGCTGCTAAGTAAAAAATTTATCAAGATTATGCAAGACAAGTTTGAAATGAGCAGCACGGGTGAGCTGAAGTTCTTCTTGGAATTCCAAGTTAGACAATCTGAAGATGGTATATCCATCTCTCAGTCTAAGTTCACAAAGGAGTTGATTAAAAAGTATGGTATGGAAAACTCTTCTACTACACAAGGATGAATCTGGAAAACCAGTGGATGAATCTTTATATAGAGGCATCATTGGATCACTCCTTTACTTAACAGCTAGTAGACCAGATATCATGTTCTCAACATGTGTCTGTGCTAGGTATCAAGTAAGTCCTAAAGAGCCTCACTATATAGCTGCTAAAAGAATACTGAGATATCTAAAGGGCACACCCAATCTTGAGTTTTGGTATCCTAGGAATGGTGATTTTGATCTAACTGGATACACAGATGCAGATTTTGCATAATGTAAAGAGGACAGAAAGAGTACATTAGGAACTTGTCAATTTCTGGGGAGAAGACTTATCAGTTGGAGCATCAAGAAGCAAACAAGTGTAGCTATTTCAACAGTTGGGTCTGAATATATATTAGCTGGGAGCTGTTGTGCACAGTTACTGTGGATTAAGCATTAACTCCTGGACTACAGTGTACAACTAAGTAAATCTATTATGTATTGTGATTCTACTAGTACAATCTCAATTGCTAATAATCATGTTTCTCACAGTAGAACCAAACACATAGAAATCAGATATCACTTTCTTAGAGAACATGTTGAAAAGAGAAATATCGTTTACATTATACTCCAACTGAAAATCAAATTGCTGACATATTCACAAAACCCATAGATGAAAACAAGTTCAATTTCTTCATGTTTGAACTAGAAATGTTAAACATAGAATAACCATATACATTGGTATCTTAAAAAATCTCAGTTCAACTTGTATAAGTTAAGTAACAAAGTTTACAAACCTAAATAAACAAGTAAGACATCATAAATGTCAATAATATACATTTTAGAAAATAAAATTTTAACTATGTCAAAAATTGTGCCAAGACACTAGAGAATGTGTCGAGACAGTTCAGAAAGTGTCGAGACACCGGGAATTGTGTCGACACTATATGCAGCAATGTGTCGAGAAACTAAAGTAAGTGTCGAGACATAAGGGTGTCGAGACCCTAAGGTTTGTGTCGAGAGACATGATCCTTATGTCGACTTATGTCGACACATCTCGCCAGAACTACTCCTTATATCGACACTAGGTGTTTACTTAAAAATTTTAAAAAGTCTAAATGCAGCCCGCCTTTTTGTCTTCAGGGAAAATTTGACTATAAAAGGGGTAAGAGAGTAGAAGTCGACTACACTTTCTTGAAATTTCGAAAGATTGATTCCTAAGTGTCGAGACCTAGAACTCTGATAGTCGACATATCTCCTTCTAAATCTCTCCACACCATTGGCTCCCAAGGCTGACGTTAATATCTCCGAAGGCTACGAACTTGTTCGCAATGGATTCCTCACAGCTACTGATGAAATTAAAGAAGTAATATCCCTAATCACAGAAGCTGGATTGGAATTCCTACTTTCTGAGCCATCCAACATTTGGAAAAGAGAAGTTCAAGAATTCTTCCGCAATGCCCATATGGATTCTAATGCTGAAAAGATTAAGACTAAGGTAAATGACACAAAGGTCAAGATCACCACCCGACGACTAGCCAAAGTATTTCACTTATCAAATATTGATCAAGAAGATCAACTAGAATCTGGCAAGATTGCAGAAGCACTAGTGTGGTGTGGATTGGCCCCAACCATAAGGATTGGAAGCAAATTGGTAAGGAAAGGGATGAATTTACAAGGAAAATTTTTGTTAGAAGTTGTAGGTAAATTGTTGCTCTGTAAAACAGGAGCACATGACAGAATTTCTACTTCAATGTTTGAACTAATGACAAGAATTATTTTCAAAGTCAAGATAAACTGGAGCAATATTGTTTTTGACTAAATAGCAGAGAGTATTAAAAAGCCCAATATGGGAAGAATTATAAGTCTCTACCTAGTCCAAGTCATTCCTGACAGTCTTGATCTTAAGCTTGGATCAAAGATTAACTACATGAGAAGGATGGACTGGATAATTTTAGCAAGATGGGACAGAGTTTTTACAAGGGAAATACCTGCAATTGAGAAGAAGGAGAAAAGGAAGAAAACTGTAGTTGTGGATGAAGATTCTTCAAGTAAATCTAAAGAACAAGAAAGTTCTACCTCTGAAAAACAAAATGATATAATAGCAGAGAAATCTCCAAGGCCCTCACCTGGAACTAGTGATCAGGTGGAGGGAGAGACAGTACAAGAAAAGGAACACATTCATGGGAAGAATATATAAGAGAAAGATCAAATTGAGGGGGAGAACCTCAATGATCTGCCAAAACTTGAATTTGATACTGTAAATACAATAATAACGGAAGTTGTACAAGAGCTGGAATAAAAAAAGGTTCCTGAAAAGGAAATGCCTGACAGAGAGATGGAGGATGATATCCCCAAGGATACTAAAGAAGAAATACTTCTGGATAAAAATATACATATCTAAGGGGAGATGACTGAACTTCCAAAGGACCTTGTTCCAGATGCTAAAGCTCAGCAAGATGTGATCAACCTGGATACCACCAATATTGGTGCAGAAGCTACAAGGATTGAGGGGGAGTTAGCAGATCAGGCCCCAACTACTGAAACAATTGAAGAGCCTAGACCAGTTGAGGTGGCTAGTTCATCTGAGTCATAAGAGGAAGAAGCCTCTCAGCTAAAGAAGTGGAAAATAATTGAACTCAAAAGAGGAGCAAAAGATACAAGAAAAGTATTTAGTCTGGCACAACTCCATCACCTGATATGGATTCAAGCTCAATTCTAGTTCAACTACAGATTATGCTAGATCAACAAAGGACTCAACTGGAAAAGTATGTAGATGAAAGGAATAAGGAGCTGCAGTTTCCACTGGCTCAGGATACTAAGTCTATTAGATTTGAAGTAAATATTCTAAAGACAGATATGACTGATTTCTTCCAGAGGGGAGCTCATATTGTGGTATACCTTGCTAAACAGTAAGAGGAGTCCAAAAAGACTGAAGATGAAATAGCTGTAAAACAAGGCTATGTCCTTGAGAATCAAAGAATAATGGATGAGAACATGACTGAAATGAATAATGAAACACTGGTCAAGCTGACTGAACAAACTACTGCTTTAGAAAACAAGATAACTTATGCCATAAAGGAAATGGAAACTCAACTGATAACTCATTCTGCCTCACTGATTAAGGATATCAAAGCTTCTGACAAGGACTTGGATGAAAATTTACTGAAAGTAAAAACCACTTTAACCTCAGGAATAAATTATCTAGATGAATAAGTTTGAATTCACAAGAATGATTTGAGGGATCATATGGAAAGAAAAGTCATAAAGGAGGGAGTGGGTAATGATAAAGGCTAGCTCTGAGCATGCTACCTGGATATCAAATAACATCAGAGACACTTTAGCCATCCTCCCCTATGGTATGATGGAGACCAAACTGTTGAGTCTAGTTTCCAACCAGCTCAGTTTGAGGCCATTCAAAATCCTGAAAATCCTGTCCAATTCATGTACAGACCAGCTCATTTTGAGGACATTCAAGCTGTTGTCCAGACCATATATAGCTGTTGTCCAGACCATATATAGTCCTCCACCACAAGTTTAGAATATAGTATGTGAAGAGGTGGAGATGACTGCATCTGCTTTACTTAAAGAGAAAGAAGTTCAGCTGTCAAAGAAAAGGTTTAGGGAACAAGCTGAAGCTAGGCTAGACTTTGAACCATGGAGCCCAATGATGAGTCCACTTTATATACCTATTTTCGGACTCATCTGGGCTAGTTTTCACGCGGTTGCACTTCACTTTTAGTTCTTTATCGTTCCTATTTCATCTAATCTTTATTTCCATAGGAAGTGCACATTTATGCCCGTGGTTGTGTATTTTGTTAGTTTTATAGTTTGTACTCCCTTTTGTGATTGTCTGGAATGTCTGTACAGATTAGTGATTTGTTTTTTCCTATCGGTATAGGGGTCGTGTGCGTGTTCCGGGATGGTTGTGAAACAGGAATACTGCGCATGATCATGGGATATAATGCGCACGACCACTGGTCGTGCGCCCATGCTCGTGCGCACTACTCTACATTTCCCAAAATCAGCCTGGGGTAAGCACACGACCACTGGACATAGTGCGCACGACCACCGGTCGTGCGCCACTGATCGTGTGCATTGATTCCTCATTTCTGGAGTCCTGTCTGGGGTAATCGCACGACCATTGGACTTAGTGCGCACGACCACTGGTCGTGCGCCACCACTCGTGCGTGTTATCCCAGTTCTTCTTCCTGATCTTCCATGTCAGTGCGCACGAGCACCGGACATAGTGCGCACGACCACTGGTCGTGCGCCTGTGTTCGTGCGCATTGTTCATTTCTGCTTTGTATAAATAGTGCAGGTCTCGCCCTAATTCGAGAGAGGCATCCGGAGCTCGACATTTCTCCGCCATTTTCCGCCTTCTCCGATGTTCCCCTTCATCTTCCACCCTAGGGAGGTGCTCCGGGCAAGCTTTCACCGCCAAATCCAAGCCGGAGCTTCCTCTCGGCCTTCTCCTTCATCCATGAGCTTCAAGTAGGGTTTGGCGTCATAGCCATCAAGCAAAGGAAAGCTAGAAAACTTCGTCTGCTATCATGAGATGAAGAAGACGGGCCATTGGAAGGTGGTGACAGCCCTTCTCTATCCCGGACGCAGTTGAGGACCGAGCTTGGATGCGGAATGACAACCCGACGATTCCAACCGTGAATCCTCAGCAAGGCTTCGGATTCGGTCGATCTCTTGACTTGTTCTTGCTTTATTGTTGAATATTGGTGTTTAACTTTATTTATATTGATGAAGTGCACTTTGGTTGTATATATTATGTGTATCATGTCTATGTGATTCCTATTTCATTTTACTGAATAAGTTGCTTGAGTTGCGTCATATTCCATCCACCACCATCCACCCTTGTCGCACTAGCAATTGCTAGTGGCGTGCGTTGCGAAGAGGTGCTCACGACCCTCATTCTGCCGTTCTAACCACCTCATCCGCTAGCCTTCTCGTCCATCCGCCTAGTGATTCGGTGCATAGCGGCCCGACTAGTCTTCCATCCCGCCTGGCGAAGCATCGCATAGCGGCGTCGCATAGGAGTATTTGATAGTGTTTTATTTTCTTTGTCTGCAAATATCAAAACCCCCCTTAGTTAGCTCCGACCTGAGGACTTCAATCTCAAGTCCTCCTCGAAATTAACTCCACCTTACTGTGTTTCTTGTGTGTTAAAGTTGGAGACCGGGCGGTCTGTCTTGGCGGGTTGGAGACCGCGCGGTCTGGCGGCTTGACTCTTCGGCTTGTTAACCGGGCGGTCTAGCGATCTTCATCGGCGACCTATCTGCTTCTCTTATGGTAAGCCGTGCGGTTAGCCCTTCTGTCTAACCGCGCGGCTTGTGCGGTTTTACCTTGTACAGTCCGCTTAACTTGTATTTTTTAGTCCCACATCTCTTATTTGTATTCTCTCTTCTCTCCTCCATTCTATATAAGGGAGGGCATACCTTTGTAATAGATATCATTTTTGGATAATAAAATTTCAATTATTCAAAAGTTATTCTGCTTGTTCTCTCTTTTTACTGCTTTCTAACATGGTATCAGAGGACTCGATCTACTCCTCCTGATTCTGTGTCTTGCTGTCTGCCCGGCTTGTTGTGCCGGTTTGCTTTTTATTCGCGCGGCCTATTCTCTAGCCGTTCGCCTTCTTCTGCTCGCCCGGCCTGTTCTCTAGCCGGTCACCTTCTTCTGCTCGCCCGGACTGTTCTCTAGCTGGTCGCCCTCTTCTGTTCGCACGGCCTGTCCTCTAGTCGTTCGCCCTCTTCCCCTCTGCTTGTGTCTGCAGCTAGGTCGTGGCCTTTTTGGCCGCTGGATTTAGTCCCTTGAGACCGCTGCCGCCCTTCTTTCTTTGCGCGGATTGTTACCTACCCGCCGCCTCCTATCGCAGCGACCTGTTTTTTTCCCTGCTCCTGTTCGTGCGGCTTGTCCTCTAGCTGCTCGACTTCTTCCCCTCTGCTTGCGCCTGCGGTTTGGTCGTGGCTTTTCTGGCCGCTGGTTTCTACCCTCGAGACCGCTGCAGCTTTTCTTCCTATCCGTGCGGGTTGTATCCTAACCGCCCGGCTTCCCTTGTTTCCAGCTGCTATGGCTTTTTCTGATGCCTCTACTGCCACCACCCCTGTTGCCAATCCGGCTCCTCCTCTTCCCCCTCCTCCTTCCGGGAACCTTGGGACCGTTTCCAAACTTGTTGGCTCCAACTACCCAGATTGGAGCGTCTCTTTCACCTTTCTTCTTCGCTCACAACACAAACGCCACCACCTCGTTGATGACCCACCTCCTATCACTTCACCTCTCTTTGATGACTGGGATGCCAGTGACGCGCTTGTGCGTACTTGGCTTGCGAACAGTCTTTCTGATGAGTGCCTTCCCGTCATACGTCATGATGAGACGGTCAAGGCCGCTTGGCTTCATCTTGCCGCTTTGTACTCCAAAGGGGCTCAGACTTCCCGCATCTATACATTGTATGCGGACCTCTTTGCCCGTCCCACCTTGTCTCCTGCTGCTGCCTACCAATAGGTCCAGGCTCTTGGGGCTGAGATTCTTCAGAATCGTCCCTTTTCTGCGGATTTGGCTCAACAACACACGCACTTCCAGGAGCTTCTGGTCGTGTGTTATCTGCTCCGGCTTCCCGATACTTATGACATGATCCGCCAGCAAATTTTGGGTGAGGCTGAATCTCCCACTTTGGATGCCACCGCTGCTCGCATCGCTGCTGTTACATCTCTCCTTCAGCGCCCGCTATTGCCCGCTCCTTCTCCCCCACCGGACCACTATTCTCATCACGCTCAGCGCAGTGGCTCTGGTAGTCGCGGTCATCAGACCGGCGGCCGTACTTCTTCCCGCTACATCTGTTCTCATTGTGGCCGCACCGGCCATACTGTCGAACGCTGCTGGACAAAGCATCCTCATCTTCGCCCCTCCGGTGACTCTTCCCAGCCATCTGCCTCTGTTGTGACTTCTTCAGGTAGTGCCCACGTGGTGACTCAAGGTAAATGGCTTATCGACTCTGGTGCCACTAATCACATGACGGGCAACCCTCAGTGCTTCTCCTTGCTCGAACATCATGATCGGTTGCCCCCGGTCCTAGTTGCGGATGGTTCTCCCTCCCCGGTTCATGGGACGGGTGTGGTTCATGTTACTCCCTCACTAAGCCTAGCGGACACTCTCTATGTGCCCAAGTTTCCGTGCAATCTGTTGTCTGTTACCTCTTTATGTAAACAGCTTCAGTGTTCTGTGACCTTTACGCCAACTTCTTGTTCTTTTCAGGATCCGAGCTCCCACCGGACGATTGCTACTGGGACTGAGAGCGGCGGCCTCTACTTCCTCGACAATGTTTCCGCCTTATCTGCCTTCTCCTCTTCCTGTACGGATCTTCTGCAGTGGCATCTCCATCTCGGTCATCCTCCTCCCCGTATACTACATCAGCTTCTGCCGCACCTCCTTCCATCCAGTGCTCCTCTCCAATGCGACGCCTGTCAACTCGGCAAGCATCACCGTTCCTCCTTCCCGCCGAAGCTCGGACGGGGCTCTACTCGTCCTTTTGATCTTGTTCACTCTGATATCTGGGGACCTGCTCCTACCCTCACCATTGGTCAGGGTAGTTCTTATTTTGTAACCTTTATAGATGATTTTTCTCGTTGTACTTGGGTGTATCTCCTCCGAGATCGCTCTGAACTTTTAGATGTATGGATATCCTTTTATCAGTTGATTAAAAATCAGTTCAATCTTTGTATTAAAACTCTTCGTTCTGATAATGCTAAGGAATATCTAAGTCATGCTTTTACTTCTTTTTGTGTGCAACATGGCATTATTCATCAGACTAGCTGTGTTTACACCTCCCAACAAAATGGGGTGGCGGAACGCAAAAACCGTCACCTCCTCGATGTGGCCCGCACTTTAATGACCCAGATGCATGTCCCTCGCTCGTATTGGGGCTATGCGTTCTCCTTGCCTGCTACCTCATCAATCGTCTTCCATCCACCCTTCTCCGCGGGAAAACACCCTTCTCCATTCTCTATCCGGACAAGGAGCCCTTTCCTCTCCCTCTCCGCATCTTTGGCTGCACTGCCTTTGTCCATACGCCATCTGCCACCCGTGACAAGCTTTCCCCCCGCTCCACCAAATGTGTCTTTCTGGGGTACTCCACCACTCAGAAAGGCTATTGTTGCTTTAACCCTGTTCTTCGTCAGCAGTTCGTCTCTGCTGACGTTACCTTCTTCGAGAATGCCTCCTACTTCTCGGCTCCCTCCTCCTCTCCTTCCCCACCTTCTGACTCTCCTACTATTCCCTTCGTTCCCTTATCTCCTACCGAGATACCCCCTTCTCCTCCCTCTCCGTCTCCTCCTCTCGCTCCTCCTCTCTCCCCCCCTTCTCCACCTCCATCTCCACCCTCTACGCCGTCGTCGCTCTCTTCTCCCGGGCCAGCTCTCTCTGTCACGGATGCTCCGGATCCCGAGGGGGCTGCCGACCTGGATCTCCCTGTGGCGCTTCGAAAGGGGTGCGGACATGTACCCTTCACCCCTGGCTGCTGTTGTTTCCTATGATCGTCTTACACCTTCTCGCAGGGCCTTTGCGCTGGCTATCTCTGCTACTGCCACGCCTCGTTCCTATCAGGAAGCCCTTGCGATTCCCCATTGGAAGCTGGCCATGGATGAGGAAATGGCGACCCTCACGGAGCGGGGTACATGGACTCTTGTTCCCCCTCCCTTTGGTACTGATGTTGTTGGATGTCGCTGGGTCTTTGTGGTCAAATTTGGCCCCGACGGCACTGTGGATCGCTATAAGGCTCGCCTGGTTGCTAAGGGCTTTACTCAGACTTATGGGGTTGATTACTTTGACACCTTCTCCCCCGTGGCCCGTCTCAGCACTATCCGGGTCCTTCTCTCTGTGGCCGTCAATCGAGATTGGCCGATCTCTCAGCTGGACGTCAAGAATGCCTTCCTTTATGGTGACCTTCACGAGGCCGTTTACATGGAGCAACCTCCTGGGTATGTTGCTCAGGGGGAGACACGGGTATGCCGGTTGCAGAAGGCAATTTATGGCCTCAAGCAGAGCCCTCGAGCTTGGTTTGACAAGTTCAGCGGCATTGTGGCGGCTGTTGGTTTTGTGCGAAGCTCTGCTGATCACTCTCTCTTTATTCGTAAAACTCCTTCTAGGCTGGTTGTTCTGGCTGTGTATGTCGATGATATTCTTCTCACCGGTGATGACCAGGAAGGGGTAGCCCTGACAAAGCGACATCTTCGCCAACATCTCATCACTAAAGATATGGGCTCTCCAAAGTACTTCCTGGGGATCGAAATCTCTCGGAAGCCCGACTCCTTAGTTCTCTCTCAGCGTAAGTATGCCCTTGATCTTCTAAAAGAGGCAGGATTGACTGGAGCAAAACCTGCCCGATGCCCCATGGCTACTGGGGAGGACAAAACCTGGACAGATGATTCGCCTCCTCTTTCAGATAGTTCGCGGTACAGGCGTCTGGTTGGTAAGCTCATATACCTCACAGTGACCAGACCCGACATTTCCTATGCTGTAGGTAAGGTGAGTCAGTTCATGCAAGCGCCTAGGGAGTGTCATCTACAGTCCGCCTTGCGGATCTTGGAGTATGTCAAAGCAGCGCCTGGGAAAGGCCTACTTTTTCAGAAGAATGGTCATCTGAGGATTGAAGCCTACTCAGATGCAAGTTATGCTGATGACAAAGGGGATCGCAAGTCAACCTCAGGATTTTGCACATTTGTTGGGGGAAATCTGGTGAGCTGGAAGAGCAAGAAGCAGTCTGTTGTCTCCAGGTCCAGTGCAGAAGCTGAGTATCGCAGTATGGCGTCAACCACTTGTGAATTAAAATGGCTGCGGGCTCTCATGCTAGACTTAGGAGAGGTGTACAACCATCCTCTACCTATGTTCTGTGATAACAAGGCCGCCATATACATCTCCAAAAATCCGGTATTCCATGAAAGAACCAAGCACATTGAAGTCGACTGCCATTTCATTCGTGAAGAGATTTTAAAAGAACAGATTTGCACTCCTTTTGTCACGTCTGATAAAGAGCTGGCTGACATCTTCACCAAGCCAGTTTCCGCCTCGTTTCTGCATGTTTGCGACAAGCTGGGCATGGTTGATATATATGCTCCAGCTTGAGGGGGAGTGTTAAAGTTGGAGACCGGGCGGTCTGTCTTGGCGGGTTGGAGACCGCGCGGTCTGGCGGCTTGACTCTTCGGCTTGTTAACCGGGCGGTCTAGCGATCTTCATCGGCGACCTATCTGCTTCTCTTATGGTAAGCCGTGCGGTTAGCCCTTCTGTCTAACCGCGCGGCTTGTGCGGTTTTACCTTGTACAGTCCGCTTAACTTGTATTTTTTAGTCCCACATCTCTTATTTGTATTCTCTCTTCTCTCCTCCATTCTATATAAGGGAGGGCATACCTTTGTAATAGATATCATTTTTGGATAATAAAATTTCAATTATTCAAAAGTTATTCTGCTTGTTCTCTCTTTTTACTGCTTTCTAACATTGTGAGATCGATACTTGGGAAAACCCCCATTTTATATTACTTGTGCGACCGGTTCATTGCCGTGATCTTAAGCATCAAGTTTTTGGCGTCGTTGCCAGGGAACACAGTCGTGTGAGTTTTTGGAGAGGGAGATAATAGATTGAAGCCCTTTTCCATTTGTGCATATCATTTTTTTTATTTGCTTTTGTTTTTAGAATTTTTATTTTGCTTATTTCTTTTTACCCTTTTCTGATTTTTGATTTAGATAGTAGATCTGTTCTATTTTTATTTTAGCTGTGTAGCACTTTTTCAGCAATTATTTTTGTTCGTGATGGATCCTAATGCTGAGTGTCGTATCCTTGACACTTTGCGTCGATCCATCGATGCCATTGTTGTTATGAATGTCAAGCATTGCATTCGGTGTTTGTTATGTCAAGGTGTGGGCCACATGTTGAAGGATTGCCCTCGTTTGTGCAAGCCTTCTCCCTCTGAGGGCGTGTGCACAACAACCTCCCGTTCGTGGAAGACTGTTGTGGACAGGCCTACCAGGGTGTTTCCTGGCCCATACACTGACATAACGCACTTTGCTCATTCTTTACCCGTTGAGATTACTGAAGAATCTCTGGCCGCATACAGCTCTTTCATGGGTCCCTCGATCCCTTTTTACGAGCTTTCCTTGAGTGATGATGATCACTCTAGTGTTAGCCAACAAAAAGAGGAGCAGGAACTCATGGACGCTCATGTATGGGACGATGAGATTGTTCCGGTCGTCGACGGGGTGGCGTCTGCGAATGATTTTGCGATGGGGTCTGCTCATTCAGTGCTTGATTTTGAGAGCAGCCTGGCCCCTCCGCAATTTTTGCTGGATTGTGCTATTCCTCTTTTTTGTGAGTCGGTTGATGATGTCGTGATTGTGGATGATTCGGTGCCCGAGGTTGCGCCGAAGTGGGATGATGATTCCTCTATCTCCGACGGAGAAGGTGGATTTTCGGAACACTTTTACGCACCCCGGTGGGATGAGGAATACCCTCTTTCCGATGCAGAGGTTTGCACCTCCTTATTGGATGAGGTCGTTCCTCTTACCACCGCGGACCTCGAGTTCTCGGATTCCCCTCGATACGACTCCTATGACACCAACAGTGATCTATGCTTGGATCTTGCTGAGAGTGAGACCGGGATCACTCTCCCATTTTCTGATTCTTTTAGTTCTTCTTCTCTTTTATTACTTGATCCCCCTTCCTTATCTGAGCCTGTGCAGGATGAGTCTCCACAGGTACGTTGGGATGACGATGAGCTTGGTGCTCATGTCGTAGCCATCGCCTCCTGCGGGCCTGTGATAGACGATACCATGCTAGGCAAGGATTCATTTTGTGATAAGATGAGCGAGGACCAGTGCTCCTCCTCTTCTTATTTCCTATTTCCTCTACCTGTGTTGGGCAGGTATTACTATTTAGGTAGAGGGGTAACTGCTCTATCACCGTATCGGTACCCGTTACCAAAACGGATATTGGAACAGTTACCTGTGCACTTTTTATTTCATGGGCCCATTAGCTAGAACTGTTTAGAATGTAATAAGTCGTGCTGGGATGACAATAACCCCAGTACTTATCTTTCATTTCCTGCATTTTTATTTTCATGTCTATTTTTGTTTTAGCATTTCTTTTTGTATATTTTTCTTTTGCTTTTGCGGAGCTCACCCCTGCAGGTATTCATGGCAATTCGTATTGGCGGGGTTGTGATTCTTCGTATGGCGGGTCTGCTTCAGGTTTCCACGTGTCTTCTGGTATGCTCACTAGCTGAGCATTGGGTAACCTCTTCCCTGAGCTCTTTATGATTTTAATTTCTCTATCATATGCAATGTAGTTTAGTTTAAGTCTGGGGGGAGAGCCAGTTTTGTTACCATTTGCACGCGCACATTTCATGTGCATACTAGAAGCTTTTATAGTTTTATTTTGATTAGTTCATTGAACTGCACACCACTGCACCCACATGAGCGCGTGCTTAGCTTTTTGCGTGCTGCGAGTTAAACTCGTTTCTTTTGTATGATTTGGGAAAATTATGGTGCTGACATAGGATTGTGAGATGGAGTAAAATGTTGACCTTGCTGTGCTCCTAGTCAACTGCTCTCGTCTCGTGTAGAAATTTGAGTAGATTTAATTTTTCTGTATGCTTTTAGTTTTATATTTTTCTAATTGCGTAAATACTTTTTATTCTACTCAAAAATTGGTGAATCCGGTGTGAATCTGACGGTAGCTTAGGGATGTGTGTAGATGGCCGTTAGGTTCGTATTGCTCGAGTCGGGAGGATGGATAGTCTTTCTCGTTGGCTAAGAACTTGCCCCAAGCTATTCTTGAAGCATGGGTATAGGTTAGTTCACTCGCATGAGCGTGATGTAGGCCATCATTTTGGCCCGGTTGAGCTTTGTACCATTTCTAACATCATATCCTTCCTTTTGAGCGTGATGTATCCTCGCTAGCCCCGTTGTGCATACCCTTCCTTTTGATTCAGCTCCACTATTATTTCACCAAAGCCTCATATACAATCCTAGTCGCACACCCAAGTTGAGCTTCAGAGTTTTACATTTTAATGTTGGGATGTGATGTGGTGTTATTATTTGTGAAAATGTGGAAGTGCTCCCAAGTTTATATCTGCTGAATTGTGAAAATAAAATGAAAAAGAAAAAAAAAGAAAAAGAAAAATATTTGTAAAGAAAAAGAAAAGAAAAAAAAGTGAAAAGAAAAAGTTTTAATTGAAAATCATTTTGGAAATGAGATTGTATTTGGAGTAGGCGGTACACACACCCATATGTTAAAAGTTAAGTCTGGGGGTGTGGTGTACTCGTATATATTTTGGTTAGCTGATGGATTCCTTTTATACTAGCTCATTTGGGTTAGGTGCATAGCCTTCCTGTTTATCTTTGTTTACCTCACCGAAACCCAAGCCCCATCTCTTCACCTAAAGTCCTACTGATTCGTGTGTGAACCCAAACCAGTGCCGTGAAAAGAATGTGAAAGGGCAAGCATATGGTCACTGATCTTGGTGGATTCCTTTGGAGGTTATCCTGAGCCCTGATCTTTGGCAATGCTCACCTAACGATTAGTCTACTTTCTCCCTACGCATGACCGGATGATTCACCGTGATTCTATTTTTGCGTAATAATAAAATGTTGATACGCATTGTGAAAAGTATAAACTATTTTGTATACTTAGAAATTTCTTTTATTATATTTTTACGAGCGCGGGCATGCGACTTTGCATGGTACTTCGTATCACAATTTTTTTGTTAACTAGTATTTTTCTCTATCTGCTTAGATTTTGTTTGCTCGGGACGCGCAAACTGTTAAGTCTGGGGGTGTGATGAGTCCACTTTATATACCTATTTTCGGACTCATCTGGGCTAATTTTCACGCGGTTGCACTTCACTTTTAGTTCTTTATCGTTCCTATTTCATCTAATCTTTATTTCCATAGGAATTGCACATTTATGCCCGTGGTTGTGTATTTTGTTAGTTTTATAGTTTGTACTCCCTTTTGTGATTGTCTGGAATGTCTGCACAGATTAGTGATTTGTTTTTCCTATCGGTACAGGGGTCGTGTGCGTGTTCCGGGATGGTTGTGAAACAGGAATACTGTGCACGATCATGGGATATAATGCGCACGACCACTGGTCGTGCGCCCATGCTCGTGCGCACTACTCTACGTTTCCCAGAATCAGCCTGGGGTAAGCGCACGACCACTGGACATAGTGCGCACGACCACCGGTCGTGCGCCACTTATCGTGTGCATTGATTCCTCATTTCTGGAGTCCTGTCTGGGGTAATCGCGCGATCATTGGACTTAGTGCGCACGACCACTGGTCGTGCGCCACTACTCGTGCGTATTATCCCAGTTCTTCTTCCTGATCTTCCATGCCAGTGTGCATGAGCACCGGAGATAGTGCGCACGACCACTGGTCGTGCGCCTATGATCGTGCACATTGTTCATTTCTGCTTTGTATAAATAGTGCAGGTCTCGCCCTAATTCGAGAGAGGGATCCGGAGCTCGACATTTCTCCGCCGTTTTCCGCCTTCTCCGCCGTTCCCCTTCATCTTACACCCTAGGGAGGTGCTCCGGGCAAGCTTTCACCGCCAAATCCAAGCCGGAGCTTCCTCTCGGCCTTCTCCTTCATCCATGAGCTTCAAGTAGGGTTTGACGCCATAGCCATCAAGCAAAGGAAAGCTAGCAAAATTCGTCCGCTATCGTGAGACGAAGAAGACGGGCCATTGGAAGGTGGTGACAGCCCTTCTCTATCCCGGACGCAGTTGAGGACCGAGCTTTGACGCGGAATAACAACCCGACGATTCCAACCGTGAATCCTCAGCAAGGCTTCGGATTCGGTCGATCTCTTGACTTTTTCTTGCTTTATTGTTGAATATTGGTGTTTAACTTTATTTATATTGATGAAGTGCACTTTGATTGTATATGTTATGTGTATCATGTCTATGTGATTCCTATTTCATTTTACTGCCTAAGTTGCTTGAGTTGCGCCATATTCCATCCACCACCATCCACCCTTGCCGCACTAGCAATTGCTAGTGGCGTGCGTTGCGAAGAGGTGCTCATGACCCTCATTCCGCCGTTCTAACCACCTCATCTGCTAACCTTCTCGTCCATCCGCCTAGTGATTCGATGCATAGCGGCCCGACTAGTCTTCCATCCCGCCTGGCGAAGCATCGCATAGCGGCGTTGCATATGAGTAGTTGATAGTGTTTTATTTTCTTTGTCCGCAAATATCAAAACCCCCCTTAGTTAGCTCCGACCTGAGGACTTTAATCTCAAGTCCTCCTCGAAATTAACTCCACCTTACTGTGTTCCTTGTGAGATCGATACTTGGGAAAACCCCCATTTTTTATTACTTGTGCGACCGGTTCACTGCCGTGATCTTAAGCATCACCCAACTTCCAGATCAATTATACTCACTGCATGGAAAGCATTCAATACTAATATTACTGATATGGGAAAATGGTATACAGAGCAAGAGTGGACTATGCACTTAAAGCAGCAGGAGGTTATCTAGAAATTCAGACATGAACTGAAGGCAGGGAAGATCCCAACTAATTTTGTTGAGCCCAACAAATACTTTCTCAAGCCATATCATTATTATGAAAGGCAAATGATTAAGGAGGAAAAGATTTCTAAAGCTAAGAATGGCAATGGCAAAAAGATAGTTGATGACAAAGTGCCTGAAGTTAAAGACAAGATACAATCAGGAAAAAGCATTGTCATCAGAGAGACGGATCTTTCCTAGAACATTTTTCTTTGAACTTTTGTAATTTTGTTTTTAAAAATTTTGTAACAAACTGAAAGGTGTAAACTGATAACAAATTGGAATGAAAAGTCTGTTTGAACTTGATTATATTTGTGTGTTCATTTCTATGTTTTTTACATTTTCGTTCAGCACTTTTAATATATATATTCTTATCATCATATTTTGATATCATGGTGTTTATTATTGAATTGAGGCTATGACTTCTCCAAATAATGGGAGATTATTGGGTACATTGGGAATTATGTACCTGATTTGGAGAAGCCCTTTCAACTCAATGATATACACAAATTTGTATTTGATGAATGTTGAATTTACTTATGCAGTTGCTATGTTGAAGAAAATTGTCTAAGTACAAAAGTGTCGAGACACTAGACAAGTGTCAACACCTTCGTAAAAGCATTGCCGAGACAAGGAATCAAGTTGTGTAGACACTCAGGACTACTGTCGACACCCTTATTCAAGAAGCATCAAGACTGGAAGCAAGTTGTATCGACACCCAGGACTTGGGTCGACACCGTTAGTCAAAGAACCAGCTGTGTCGACACTCAGGACTAGTGTCGACACATTTCACACAAGATATGTCGAGACTGGAATCAAGCTGTGTCGACACCCAGGACTTGAGTCAACACTGGCTGTGTCGACACTCAGTACTAGTGTTGACACATTTAATACAAGTTGTGTTGAGAAAAGAAACCAGCAGTGTTGACGCACTAGATTGTTGTCGATATCCCTATAAGAGAAGTGATGATACCCAGGACTAGTGTCGACAGAATCTAAGTACAGAAGTGTCAACACCTTCATGCATGATCTTTCAAGACAGAAATTCTTCTAAGTCGAGAATTCGAAGCCTGAAGTTCTGACAGCTGTCAAAACTGTCAGATGTCAGTGAATTAACCAGGGCAACCAGCCACTCTTGTCAAAGCCTATATAAGGAGACCAACACAACAGAAACAAAAAATATAATTCTTCATCTCATCTAAGTCAGTCAGAATAATTTCCACAAAATTTTGAAGGTGGAGAGGAGGTAGATCGTGTATCAACTTCATTCTTCTCTAGCCAGATTAAACCCTAACTTCTCCTTCAAGAAGCTTTGAAAAAGCTAAGAAGGGTTGAACCTTGTTCTTCACAACCAAGGTTAAGGAAGAAGATTTCATATCAAGATCTGATCAAGAAGAAGTCACCAGTCTCTTTCTTTCTGGGTGACATTTCAAAACACAAATTCCTTCTATTTTAATAATTTTGTAAGATCTATTAGTAGATCTGAGGTGTAGGAGATTGATTCCTTTGAGTTATAAGCCTAAATTATAAAGACTGAGATAGGGTTGTGAGCCTGAGGTAGGAGAAGGGGAAGTTTCTCTGAGCTGTAGGAATTGGAAGGTTCTGAGATTATAGGGCAAGGGTTTTCCTGAGGAGTAGAAGTGCATGTGCACTCTGAGGTATGGTTCTTGAAGTGGAACCTGAGTTGTAGTATCTTGAGGATCTGAGGTAGGACATTACTTTGTCTGAGTTGTAGGAGCCAGCTGGGCTCTAAGGTGTAAGATATGTGGATCTGAGGAAAAATAAGGAGTTTGGACAAATATGGTTCATTACTAGATAGGTGAAAGGGGAAAGTGGATGTACCCATAAATTGGGGAACCACTATAAAACTATTGTGTGATGTGTTGTGTTGTGCTGTGTTTGTTAAATTTGATATGTGCTGTTTTTAGTAGATCAATTATGCTCTTGAATACTGTGGTTGGATTAATAAACACACCAAGAAATTTTTGTGACTTAAAGTAGCCAAGATTTAAATTGGACCTATTCACCCGCCCCCCTCCAAGTCACTCTCTATCCTAAACAAACACTTTACAGATGCCCCCAGCATTAAGTGTCTTAAAGAGAGCCTGTGTCACGCATGCCAAATATGTAAGTAGACAAGGGCTATCTTTAAGGGCATTTGCTGAAAAAGATTCTTCAAGAAGTTTATATTTACTTCATATAGACTTATTCGGTCCTATGCCAATTCACAGTTTAGGAGGTAAAGTTTATATGCTGGTTATTGTTGATGAGTACTCACATTTTACTTGGGTGTTCTTTTTGCAACACAAGTCAGACACCTTCGATTCTTTCACTAGTTTTATTTGGTAAATTCAGAATGAATTGGACTGCTCCGTAGTCAAAATCAAAAGTGACCACAGAATAGACTTTGAGTCTGGTGAAATGAAAAAATTCTGTGATAGCCAAGGTATCTTTCATGAGTTTTCTTCCCCGCTCACTCCACAATAAAATAGAGTTACAGAGAGAAGGAATAGAACCCTCATTGAAGCATGTACCACTATATTGAACGACGCTTCACTTTTAGAGTACTTCTGGGCTGAAGAACTCAACATAGTTTGCCACATACAAAACAGAGCTCTAATTAACAAGAACCACCGTATGACTCCCTATGAACTATTGAAGGGCAGAAAACTGACTGTGTCCTACTTTCAAATCATTGGAAGTAAATGCTTCATACTTAATAATGGGAAGTATTACCGCACAAAGTTTAGTGAAAAGTGTTTTGAAGGTATTTTCGTAGGATATAGTAGCCATAGTACGACATATAGGATTTTTAATAAGAAAACCCTGGTGATAGAAGAGTTAATTAATGTTGTATTTGATGAGATAAGCTTGCTCCAAAGCAGCTCATCTAGTGTTATTGGTGCAGATGCAGGTACCGGGTTCAAGGAACTAAGCTTGGATGAAGCAATCAAGGAAGATGCTCCAAGCTTTGTCAAGTTCGTCGATCTAGGTCAGGTCGATAAAGAACTTCTAGAGGAAGAATTGCTTCAACCAATAAAGGATGCACTAGATACTACAAAACATGATGGAGGGAGAGCAAGAAATCCAGGGTTCAAACACCTAAGAGGTCACCCAGTTGATCATATTGTTAGAGAGACAGGCGACGGTGTTAGAACCAAAAGAGGTACAGCCAACGAGGCATTGCATCTTAGTTTTATATCTCAGGTTAAGCCAAAGAAGTTTGAAAAAGCAAACAAGGATGCCTTTTGGATCATGTTAATGCAAGAAGAGCTCAACCATTTCGAACGATGCAAAGTCTGGGAGTTGGTGCCCAGACCAAAGGGATAGAACCTGATCAGCACCAAATGGATCTTCAGAAACAAGATGCATGAACACGAAGTCATCATCAAGAACAAAGTAAGGCATGTAGCTTAAGGCTATAGACAAGAAGAAGGGATCGACTTCGACCAGACCATTTCTCTAGTGGTCAGGATCGATGCAATTAGGTTGTTTCTTGCGTATGCTGCCCTCAAAGGCTTCACAGTCTATCAAATGGACATGAAGTCAGCATTCCTCGACGAGAATCTGAAAGATGAAGTATACGTAGTGCAACCTCCAGGTTTTGTAAACTCAACTCATCCTGAACATGTTTATTTTCTTAAGAAAGCCCTATATGGCCTGAAACAAGCTCCACGAGCATAGTATGAGACGTTGTCTAGCTTTCTTCTTGAGAACAAGTTCACAAGAGGAAAGATAGACAAGACATTATTTCTCAGGGAAGTAAAAGGAAAGATTCGGCTAGTGCAAATTTATGTCGACGGCATTATATTTGTCTCTATGGAAGACAATCTTTGCAAGAAGTTTTCCAAACTTATGCAAGGAAAGTTTGAAATGAGCAGTATGAGAAAGCTGAAGTATTTCTTAGTACTTCAGGTGAAACAATCTGAAGATGGAATTTTCATCTCTCAGACGAAGTTCACCAAGGAGTTTCTTAAGAAATTCGGAATGGAGAACGCAACCTTAATGAGGACTCCAATGGGTTCAACCGTGTCTTTGGACAAGGATGAGAAAGAGAAACTTTTTGATGAAACCAAGTACAGAAGTATAATTGGATCCTTGCTCTACCTCACTACTAGTAGACCAAACATAATGTTCTCAACATGCATATACGCTAGATTTCAGGTGAACTCAAAGGAATCTCATTACGTCGCTGCAAAGCGAATTTTAAGATACCTTAAGGGTACACCCAATCTTGGATTATGGTACCCAAGAAATAATGATGTTGAGCTATTTGGTTTTTCAGATGCTGATTTTGCAGGAAGCAGGGATGATAGGAAAAGCACTTCCGGTACGTGCCAATTTCTCGGAAGACGGCTTATTTCATGGAGCAGTAATAAGTAGACTTGTGTGGAAACCTCTACTGCTGAGTCAGAGTATATCTCTACAGGTATTTATTGTGCACAGCTTCTATGGATCAGGAATCAACTCGAAGACTACAACCTAAAGTTCAATGAGATTCCTATGTATTGTGACTCCTTCAGTGCAATAGCGATCGTGCATAATCCTGTCTCTCACAGTCAGACAAAACACATTGAAGCGTGATATCACTTCATTCGGGAGCATGTGGAAACAAGGACATAGCCCTCAGCTATGTCCCGACGGATAAGCAGGTTGCAGACATTTTCACGAAGCCGCTGGACGAGGCCAAGTTTTCATTTTTCAAAGCGGAACTGGGAATGCTGAACAAGGATTCATGAAGAAGTCCAACAAGAGGAAATCACTCAGGAAATTCATCAAGAAATAAAGAAATTTGTCTAAGGCAAAATCGATGAGTATCGGTCAGCCCTAGTCACTGATTCGTCGGATATTCACGGATAATCACGTAGAAACTCGCCAAACTGACTGTGCATCCGGTGAAACTCGACGAATATCACTTAAAGGCAAAATTTCTATTTCTATGTTGGATCCGAAGAGATGCCAAAATTCAGGTGCGCACCTTTCTAGGTTAGATTTAAAATCATATATATATATATAAATAATCGAGAGTTAGGGGCAACCATGACATATTTCGTCGAAACCTAAATAGCAATATTCGTCGAACTGTCCACCCGACCCTTCGGCTGCAGCGATAGTGTCGTCTTCTCCATCCCGTGCCCAGGCTCCCGTTCTCTTCGATTAGGTCAGAGCAAGAGTTTCTGGCAAAGACTTTTGATTTCCAGAAGCAATTTCACTCAGTAGTGTTATTCTGACGGCATGTTCTCACTGACTCCTTTCGTTACAGCAATCTCAGTCCAGAGCTCGTTTCCAAATTTCTGCAAATTTCTGATTCTCCATGGCACCTCGAACCACCAGTGGGTTGCTAGGGGGTGGAAATATGTTTTGTCTCAGCCTCAGATGAGTTCAGGAATGTAATCCTCATGTTGGAGACATTTGGACTATCCTTTATCCTAGAACATCCTTTCAAGGTTCTGGATAAGGAAGTCCTCAAATTCTTTCAACATGTCAAGTTGTGACATGAGGATACCATCATCAAAAGCAAAGTTCTATAGACCACAGTCAGAGTGAAAGCTTCTCTCCTCACAAGGTACTTGCGGCTTCCTACCTGTGAAGAAGCTGACTACCTCGACGAGGATGATTTTTCTAGAGCATTTTTGTTTTGTGGACTGCCCCGAGGAACCAAAGCTGAAAAGTGGAAAGGAATGAACGAAGAAGGAAAGCTTCTATCAGATATCATGGGAAAAGTGCCCTTGTGCAAGATCGGGTCCCACGACTATCTATCTACTAAGATGTTCAAGACCCTTGTAGTCATTATCTGCAGAAAGAGAGTAGATTGGGCTACTCAGCTATTTGAGAAGATCAAGGACAGCCTTCACACACCGAATTTTGGAAGGATATTTACCCTTTACTTGAATCAGATGGACCAGGATAAGTTTGACATGTCCAGGGAGTGCCTATTCATCACCTGAAGAAAATAGACTCTTTGATATTTTCCGGGTGGGATAGGAGGATCTTGAGGCCAGGGGGAGCCCAAGACTTGCCGGTGGAGGAGGAAGAGCATGCTCCTGTGGTCAGGATGCCTTCTCCACACCCCAGTGAAATTCTTGAGAGCTCGAGTGCAGGAATGGAGGGGGAGCCAGCTGATACACAAGTGGCCACTCAAAGAGTGCCCTTGAGTATTTCTTCTGAGGCAGTGACAGATGTTCTAGCTGTAGAGATTACAATGCCAGATGTTCCAGCTACTGATGTTGAGTCAGAACCTGATGATGTTAAGGATGATGTTACTGCTGATGATGACCTGAATGTTGATGATTATGAGTAAGCTGCTGATGAGGTTATGGTTGTTGTTGATGAGCCCAAAGTTGTTGATAATGCTAATGATGGTTCTGAGCAAGTTTTAGTTGAGAACATGTTTGTCCCTCTCCCAGAAATTTTTCCTACTGCATTAGCTTTACATTAGTTTCAGTTGAGAACATGCGTGTTCATCAAGATGTCAGTACTCAAGCTAACATTAGCTTTACTGAATTGGAGAAGAATGCCTCAATTGAGGGGGAGGAATACCAAGTTCCTCAAGGGAGACCTGATATTATTATGCTCACTGAAAAAGTCCAGGAAGACATCCTTGAAAAGTTCTTGGATGATGACTCCAATAAAATACTTGGAGTGGTGTATGATGTTGAGGGGGAGGCTCCCATTGAGCTCCCTACTTAAGCTTTTCAAGGGATTGAGATTGCAACTCAAACGGAGTTTGTTGCTCACCTTTCAGTACCTTCTTCATCAACCCTTGCAGACCCCTCAAACTTAATCATTGATGTTATGAAGCTACTGCTTGAAGCACATAACACTTCTCTCAAAGCTCACATTAATACTACAATAAATCAAGACCATTAAAGATGTTGCTCATGTGAACACAGATTTATCAAGATGGTTTGATAAAGTTGCTAGAGTTGTAAACTGTAATGCTAAAATAATGAAGTCTATTGGTGACAATCTTCAACACTGCATTCAGTACATAGCCAGTGTCAGGAATTATGTTAGCAAGACTGATGAGACAATTGAACAAGGAGTTAATCATATATAAAACTATGTGTATGCAACTCAAGTTGAAGTCATGAAACAAATTGATGAGGTTCAGGCTGACAATGAGAATATATTTCAAACTCTCTCAAATAGAGTTGTATCATGCTCTCTTGGCATACATGACATGTTATTTGAAGAAACCATAAAGGGAAGAAGGTTGTTGTTGATCAAGCCCTGAGAGTTCTTCAAGGAATAAGTCATGCATTTCACCTACCCCTAGTGGATATCAATGCATTATCAGCTGCTGATTTTTTTACCAAGGTGAGAGATGCTCAGGATGTTCCGAAGGACAAGATATGAGAACAAGAAGGCACAATGCTACCTGAGGAGTACATGGCCAAGAGAAGGAAAGAAACTGCAAAAGATCCTAAACATGAAGAATGGAGTGACGAGTCAAGCTCAATCATCATGCAGACCTGGATCAACTATGGAAATATTAGGCATGGCATTGATAGAATGTATTCATCTGAAGAATGGATCAAGCACCTGGAGAATGTGTCTCTCAGGAGAAGAATCATTCAAGAAAACTTGAATAGGCAGAACCCCATTAGGGTTTCATCCAAGTAGATACCAAAGCCTATCAAGTACTTTGAAAGACAGAAGATGAAGGCAGGGATATTAGGAAAGAGTGTTGTTGTTGAATGGGTCTAGGCCAATTTTATAAATGATGTTTATGTTTTTTGTTGTTAAAAACTTAAACCAGTGCCATATATTCATATGATATCTGTTTCATCTGATATCATGCTTCATGAAATCTATTTCATTCGGTTAAATATTTCTATGATAATATTTTATTGTGTACAACTAATCATTGAGCAAAACTTTTGACTTTTTCTAATATGCGGAGATTATTGGGAATTTTCCCTCAATATTCCTGGATTTAGAGAAGTGCAGCTTGCAATGATAAGTGTAATTTGTATTTGACAATTATCTTCTTCCATGCTTGTAGAATCATTTATTAGTACTGCTAATATATCCCAACAAGTCAGGAGATGGGTCCAGAACAATTCTCTAAGGATTGGTCTAAGACTAAGCCTCACCGTCTTCATGTGTATTGAGGTCAAGACGATACCGTCTTGACAAGAAGACCAGCTCAACATCTTGACAGATTTGACAAAATGGCTTTACCGTCTTGATATGTTTAATACTCAAGACGGTTACGTCTTGTTATAAAGACCACCACACTGTCTTGTTACCCAGAAAAGGTGGGATTTGAAATCTGTCGGGGCGCCGAAAGTAAAGTAACATCAGTGACTTTAGAAATACATTTTTGTCGTATTACCATAAAGTATTTCAACTGTTTGAGCTGTCAAAAGCAGATTGGCATAGGAAGAAGCTTCTTATAAAAGAAAAAAAAAATTTAGTCATGAAAAGAAGAATAGAAGAAGTACTTGGTTGCCATTGTTACTGGTGAAGAAAAAACTCTAACAATTTGCCAAGCTGCTAAGAAACAAGTGTTAGCAGCAAGATCATAAGGAAACTTCTCTTCCTATTAAAGAATAAGAAGGAGATCTACTCACTCTTTGGTAAAGTGGATCAGTTCTGCATCAGTCTCAATATCGTTACATTGCTGAAGGTGGAAGCCTTCTTCAAAAAAGCTAAGGAAGACTTTGTGCTGAAAGTAAAATCATTTTGAGTCATTTGTTCTATTGTAAACCTGTATAAATTCTCTATAGGATCTTATTTGAGATCTGAGTTGTAGGACTGGATTGATATCCTGAATGTAGGACTAATTGAAAGGCTTGTGTGTATGACTTTATAGAAAGTCTGAGATAGGATTTAGAGTTGAATCTTAGGTGGGTCTATGGATAGCTTGAGGTATGGTCTGTTGTAGACCAAAGGTAGGATCCTGGAGTGGATCTGAGTTATAAGTTCTTAAACTAAGAAGAATAGGAGTTTGTCAAATTTAGCTCACTGTTATATATGTGGAGAGGGACAATGGACGTACCCATAATCTGGGAAACCACTATAAAATTGTTGTGAGTTTTCTTTGTGTGCTATGATTGTGATTACATTTAACTGCAAAGTTAGGATAGGTTTTAAAATAGAATAACAGGTTCATAGCTCCTATTCACCCCCTTCTAGGTGATTTAGACTAGCAATATTCTTTCACCTGGGTGTTAAGCTGATTTGGAATTACCTCGCTCTAATACCACTTGTTGGATCGTGTAACGCCCTTTGGGGGTGAATAAGTGTTTTAATGACTTTTAAATTTTAATCCAAGGAATAAATAAATTTTGGGTTTTTGTTGCTACTGTCAGCGATAGTTATCCCGCCGGGCAAAAGTAACGAAAACTTTGCTTTTAAAGAGAAAATTCAGATTAAAGAGAGTAGACACTTAATTAAAGAAAACAATAATTTTATTTCAATAAAAGTAGTGATTACAAAACTGTTGATCACAATCACGCTTGGGGTCGAGGCGATACTAAAAAATCTTTTATCATTTTCTATACTGACTCTTATCCCCAAGGACTGATTGTTTCTAGCCTATTTATCCCAGATACTGCCTCGAAACACCCCCTAAATCTACCCTTGAAATAGTTGCCATAACACGCGACAAATTCATGGAATCCTCCTAGGAAATTGACGTTTGTACCAAACAATTTAGCCCCTTAAGTATTGCAAGACCTAGTCGCCCTGCCTGTGGCGAATTTTGCCCCCGAAGTATTGCAAGACCTAGTCGCCTTCAAGTGCATTGAGCGGAGTTCTTGACGCCAAGGGGAGGCTCTCACAAAATAGTAAGAATTCTGGTTCTGATTATGGCCTCCAGTTGGTGCCTTGTAGTTACCTTCTGCATCTGAAGGAAGACTGCTCTTTTTACAGGCATGGGACCTACCGCTAGCGGTAGCACTATTGTCATGTGATAGCTGTGTTGGGTACATTGGAAAATGTGTACCAGATTTGAAGAAGCCTCACCCTACTCAATGATATACATCAAGGTGTATTTGATGTGCTTTGAGTTTATATGTGCAGGTTTAGTAGTTGCAGGAAATGCAGAAAAGTTTCTAAGTCCATGTGTCGACACCTAGAGATGTAGTGTCGACACTTATGAAGGCTTGTGTTGACATCTAGAGAAGTTGTGTCGATACTTGGAGTATTTGTGTCGACGCCAGGAAAAGCAGAGTTGACACCAGAAGAAAAGTGTCGACACATACAGGTAGTGTCGACACACTGTGAAGAATTATCAACATAATCTGTGTCGATACTTAGAGGCAGTGTCGACACCCAGAGAAGCTTAGTCAACATCAAATGTGTCGACACCAGGAGGCTGTGTCGACACTCAGCAAGCTTCAACAAAGTTAAAGTAAAAGAAGTACTTGTGTCGACACAAAGGAGATGTGTCGACACTCAGCAAGTTTCAACACAAGAAGGCATGTGTCAACACAAAGGAGATGTGTCGACTCTCAGCAAGTATCAACAACAAAAGAAGTTGTGTCGACACAAAGAAGATGTGTCGACACACATCAGAATTCAACTAAGTTTTAAATAAGAACTTGTGTCGACACACAGAATCAGTGTCGACACATTCAACAGAAGGCTTGTGTCGACACACAGAATCAGTGTCGACACATTCTGAAGAAGCAGTGTCAAGAAGCTGTTATAACAACACAAGGAGTTGTGTCGACACCACCAAGGCTAGTGTCGACACTTAGTCCACTTGTGTCGACACTTGGTCTATTTGTGTCGACACATAATGAAGATCAGTCTCGACACTTTCAGACAGAGACATTATTTTCAAGAAGTGACTGGATGACTTGACAGCTACCATTTCATCCGGTCTACTGCAACTGTCAGAGCTGTCAGAAGTTCGTTAGAAACCGGTTCAGCCGGTTACCTTGGAGGAAGACTATATAAAGGTCTTTCTCCTACAACAGAAAGAAATCTGATAATTATCAATCAATCAGAAGATTAAAACTTAAGAAGATCAAGACAGATCCAGAGAAAACTGCAAATCAGTATTTGTTGAAGAAACTTCAGATTTACTTGGAGAGAGAGAACTCCAGTAATTGAAGTCAAGAAAGAGACTTGTTAATCAAATCTCTTAAGGAGTAGGTTCTGAACCTGACTGCAAAGTAGGATCCAGATTTAATTCTCCATCCTAAGAAGGAAGTTTCCAGCCAGTCTACTTCAAGAAGATCAACTTTACTGAGTTCAGACTCAAGAAGCCTTGAAGAAAGCAAAGACAAAGTTGATCTCAGGAATCAGTGCTATCAAGAACTGATCAAGAAGGTTTCCCTCTACATTCTCTCAAACTGAGTGGTGATCTAAAAACTTATTATTGTCTTTTTGTAGGATCCTAAGGGATCTGAGTTGTAAGCCTAAATTTATAAAGGCTGAGGTAGGGCTTTTGAGCCTGAGTGTAGGAGAATCAATTCTCTGAGTGTAGGCCTTGATTGAAGGCTGAGGTAGGGCTATTTAGCCTGAGTGTAGGTCTTGTTGAAGACTGAGTGGTAGGGCTTTGTGCCTGAGTTGTAGGAGTGGGGTCACTCTGAGTTATAGGAACCTTTTTGGGGTTCTGAGCTGTAAGATCTGAGGATCTGAGGAGAAGTGCAGAAGTTAGGCCGAATCTAGTACACTACTAGATAGGCGAAGGGGGAAAGTGGATGTACCCAGACCTTGGGGAACCACTATAAACACTGTGTGCACTCTGTGAATGTTTGTTTCTGTGGTTACTGTGTTGTGATAGCTGTAGAATTTGCATTTGCTGCTTAAAGTACAATACAGTTTGTCTGCCTTAAAGTAAAAAGAAAAAAATACACCTATTCACCCCCCCCCCCCCCCCTCTAGGTGGTTAGGCACTATTTCTTTCAGGCTGTATTAGGCAGCATTCGTCTTCATTGGAAATCTTCATCTTCGGCAACTTTCCATTACCATTTTAGGAAACTTTTCCAACCCATTTTAGTAAACTTTTGAACTTTGGAAACACACACTTTTGATGTAAAAAGAAAAAATACACCTATTCACCCCCCCCTCTAGGTAGTTAGGCACTATTTCTTTCAAGTGGTATCAGAGGCGAGGTTACTCAAAAAAAGGACTTAACAGTCTGAGTAAGATCCTGTAGGCAGATTCAGAACAAACAAGAATCAAGAAAATGAGTTCTAGTGAGAATCACAAAGAACTGGGGTCCATGAAATTGCCAATATGTAGAAAAGAGATATTTGGCATATGGAAAGAGAGGGTTAGACTCTTTATGGAAGCTTCTGACCCAAGGATATATATTACAGTCAAGGAAGGCCCATATGTGCCAATGAAGGTATCCATTCTGGATGCAAATCAGAAAACTCCCAAGGACTTCTCTGAAATGACTAAAGATGAAATCATTCTGGCCACTATGGACAAGAGAGCTCAGAATATAATTGTTAGTGTCATTGATGATGCAATATTTCAGAACTTAATTCATTGTAAAACCTCTAAAGAAATGTGGGACACATTAATAGTCTATATGGAGGGCTCAGAGGAAGTAAGACAAGATAGGAAGTTCTTGTTAAATCAGGAATATGAAAGCTTCAGACAAGGAAAGTCTGATAGCATTACAGAATGTTACAAGAAATTCTATAGGATTGTTAATGAGTTGATGTCCTATGGAAGAGACTTCAGTAACTATGAGCTGAATGACAAGTTCTTAAGATCCCTGACTAAGGACTGGGACACCAAGATTTGTGCCATTAGGGAAGTGGCCAAACTAGCTGATATACCTCCTCCAACTTTGTTTGGAAAACTGCTATCTTATGAGATGCATTTAATGGCTAGAAAGGAGGAAGAGAAGAATACTAGAGTGGAACACAAGAAAAAGACTGTGGCCTTCAAGACTGAAGCCACTAAGAAGTATAGAAACAAGTCTCCATCTCCACCTCAAATAATTGCTGAGGCTGTCACAGATAATTCAGATAGCAAGAATTCAGATAGCAGTGAAAGTGATGAAGACTTTGCTGCTTTTACTAGGCATTTTCAAAAATTTCTAAAGAAGAAGCAGTGGAGGTCTAAGCCTTCCACTTCTCAGCCAAAAGATGACTACTATCAGAAAAGAAAGTCATCAAGGAATGACAGAAGCAGGTCCAAGCCAAGCAAAGCTACATCTTCAAAAATTGTGTGATATTGCTGCAATAGACAGGGACATGTAGTGGCTGACTGTCCTGAAAAGAGGAAGGAGTCAGTTGACAAAAAGAAGACTCAGGTTAAGAGCAAAAGGGAAAAGTCATTTGTTGCTAAGAAAGACAAGTGTCTGACAGACCAGTCATCTTCAGAAACAGAATCAGAAGCTGAAGCATACATTGGATTATTTGCTGAAGAGGAAGAAGATGAGTTCATGCAGCTAATGAACTCAATTTATGAGCATGAGGACCATCAGTGCAAGGGACTGATGGCTTTATCTGAAGGAGACAAGAACCAGGATCAGCCTGGACCAAGTAAGGTACAAAGTTGTTCTTCTAGTTCAATTTATAGTACTGAGTCAGAATCAGATACATCTGCATCAAGTGATGTGGGTGAGTCTGAATCTGAAGGAGATATTCATCAGTTAATTGATGAATATAGGGACTTGTTGCAGGCCTTGAAGAAAAGCAAAACCTTGGCCAAAACTCAGGCAAAGGAGATTGCTAGTCTTAAATTGGCTGCTGCTGATTCAGACAAGTTGTTAGATCAGAAACTGAATGAAATAGCCAGACTGAAAAATATTACTATTATTCAAATGGGTACTATTACATTTAAGAATGATCAAATTAGAAATCTGGAGGTTAGACTTCAAAAGGTGAAAGATATTGTGGCTAGCTTTTCTAAACCTAAATCTGTTTTACCCTTGATAGATGAGTTTGTACCTCAAAAGGGTAAGGATGGATTAGGGTTTAAAAACCTGCCTGGACTGCTAGGTCTAAATATAAGGGCAAAGCCCCAGCACAAAACAAGAAGCATGTTGTAGATACTTCAGCAAGGGTTGTACCTAAACAAAGGTACAACAGGTTTGAGTGCTGGTGTTGTGGCAAAATAGGCCACTTTGCCTTAGATTGTTGGCACAATTCAAGTGTCAAAGAGAGTAGCAAGCTGCCTGCTAGAAGTGCTACAGGTAGTTTGTTAAAAGTCAGACTAACTTGCACCAAGGACCCAAGAGTTATTTGGGTTATAAGGTTAAGTAATCTGTTTTGCAGGTGAGTCCAAGTGGTCATGCCCCTATATGGTACTTGGACAGTGGATGTTCCAAGCACATGACTGGAACAAGGGGGTTGTTGAAGGACTATACATCTATCAAGGATGGTCCTAAAGTTACCTTTGGTGGTTCAGAAAAAGGAATCATCAAAGGCTTTGTAACATTTCTAGCAACCAAATTACTATCACTCAAGTGGCCTATGTGAAAGGTTTGAAACACAACCTTATAAGCATAAGTCAGCTGAGTGATATAGCATATGACATCTCATTTGTCAAGAATGGTTGTCATATCAAAAGGTCAAGTGATCAAAAGATCATTTTGACAGGATATAGGAAGAGAAATGCTTATTGTCTTGACTTTGTGTGTGAGAATAATGTTTCTCCTATTTGTCTTGTAGCTGATGAGAGAGTCTCACATTGTGTTAAATGGCACAAGAGGCTGGCTCATCTTAACTATAAGACAATTGGCCAACTCTTTAGCAAAGAGTTAGTGAGGAATGGTCCTCAAGTTAAGTGTATAAAGGATGGGATATGCTCAGCTTGTCAAAAAGGCAAGCAGACCAAATCCACCTTTCATAGCCTTGAGAACAAGGATTCTGTGAGGTGTCTATACCTCTTGCATATGGATCTTTTTGGTCATATGCCAGTTCACAGTCTATGTAGGAAGGTCTACACATTTGTGATAGTAGATGACTATTCAAGATATTCCTGGGTGTTCTTCCTAAGATAAAAATCTGAAACCCCAAGTATCTTATATAGTTTTGTTAAACAAATTCAGAATGAGTTAGACAGTACAGTGGTCAAAATCAGAAGTGACCATGGCACTGAATTTCAGTCTGAAAGTATGACAAAACTGTGTGAAGAATTTGGGATTTTTCAGAAATTTTCCTCACCAAGAACACCTCAGCAAAATGGTATTGCTGAAAGGAAGAATAGAACATTGATAGAGGCTGGTAGAACCATATTGAGTGACACTTCTCTCCCAGAATATTTCTGGCCTGAGGCAGTAAACACTGCATGTCATGTAATCAATAGGGCTACTATCACCAAGTGCTACAAAAAGACTCCCTATGAGATTGTGAAGGGCAGAAAACCAAATTTATCCTATTTCAGGATCTTTGGTTGCAAGTGTTATATACTTAACAATGACAAGTCTTATCTAACCAAGTTTGCTGCCAAATCCCAAGAGGGGATCTTTGTTGGGTACAACAACAATAGTAAGGCTTATAGGGTCTACAACTTGGTTACTCAAGTTGTAGAAGAGTCTGTACATGTAGTCTTTGATGAAATAAGACTCATTAACAGTGAATTGCCAAGTAGTGTTTGCAGCTCTACAGGTATAACTGAGAGGATGGACAAGCTTACCATTACAGAAGATTCTACTGCAACTCAGCAAGTGGAAAATGGTGGTTGCTGTCCAGGGGGAGTACAAGACTCTCTAGATGCAGAAGAAGACCAAGAGGTGCAGCTAAATGAAGAGGCTGAAGGTATACAACCTGAAGACAGGCTGCCTCCAGCAAATAGACACTTAAAGTATCATCCAGCAAATCAAATAATTGGTTATCCCAGACAAGGAGTGCAAACAAGAAGTAGGAATATGAGTACAGTTCTTTACTCCAGTTTCCTATCACAAGTAGAACCAAAGAAATTTGAAGAAGCAATTCTAGACCCTCATTGGATTGTGGCCATGCAAGAGGAGCTGAATCAGTTCAGGAGGTACAAGGTCTGGAAGCTTGTTCCTAAACCCAAAGACCACAATATCATTGGAACTAAGTGGATCTTTAGGAACAAGTTGGATAAGAATGGAATCATTATAAAGAATAAAGCTAGACTTATTGCAAAAGGATATAGGCAGGAAGAAGGTATTGATTTTGATCAAACCTTTGCTCCAGTAGCAAGACTGGAGGCAATAAGGATGTTCCTTGCCTATGTAACATATCAAGGGTTCAAGGTATATCAAATGGATGTTGAGTCAGCTTTCCTAAATGGAGATCTAAAGGAAGAAGTCTATGTAGAGCAGTCATCAGGTTTTGTTGATTCTCTTAAACCTTATTATGTTTATAGACTTAGGAAGGCTTTGTATGGGTTAAAACAAGCTCCAAGGGCTTGGTATGAAACTCTGTCTAGTTTCCTCATTGAGAACAAATTCTCAAGGGGGAAAATAGACAAGACTCTATTCCTTAGGGAATCTAAAAGCAAGATTATCTTAGTCCAAATATATGTAGATGACATAATATTTGGGTCTACTGAAAGTAATCTTTGCAGAAAGTTTGGAAAACTTATGCAAGGAAAATTTGAAATGAGCAGTATGGGGGAACTTAAGTTCTTCTTGGGTCTCCAAGTAAAACAGACTGAAGATGGCCTGTCCATATGTCAGTCTAAGTTCACCCTAGAGTTGATAAAGAAGTATGGTATGGAATCATCCACTACCATGAAAACTCCTATGGGGTCAAGCATGTCTTTAAGCAAAGATGATGCAGGGAAACCTGTAGATGAAACTTTTTATAGAGGGATTGTTGGCTCCCTACTGTATTTGACTGCTAGTAAACCAGATATCATGTATGCTATATGTGTCTGTACTAGGTACCAAGCATGCCCTAAAGAATCTCATCTGACTGCAGTCAAAAGGATTTTGAGATATCTTAAGGGCACACCTTATCTAGGCCTTTGGTACCCTAGGAATGGAGATTTTGTACTGACAGGTTATTCAGTTGCAGATTTTGCAGGCTGCAAGGAAGATAGGAAGAGTACTACAGTAACCTGTCAATTTCTAGGTGGAAGACTAGTGTCTTGGAGCAGTAAGAAGCAGACCAGTGTGGCCATCTCCACAGCTGAGTCAGAATATGTTGTTGCAGGAAGCTGCTGTGCACAACTTTTGTGGATACAACATCAGCTAGAAGACTATGGTATCCAGGTAAGTAGAACACCATTGTTTTGTGATTCTACAAGTGTCATTTCTATTGCAAATAATCCTGTCTCATATAGTAGGACTAAGCACATAGAAATTAGATACCATTTTCTTAGAGAACATGTAGAAAAAGAGGACATTTCCCTAGAATATGTTAAAACAGATAATCAGATAGCTGATATGTTTACTAAGCCCCTAGATGAAACCAAATTCAATAATTTTAAAATTGAATTGGGAATGTTGAACTTAGAATAGGTTCATAAAATTGGCTAAGTAAAATGGTGTCGACACATGAAGTTGTCTGTGTCGACCCATAGAAGTGGTGTCGACATTCCAGAGAAATGGTGTCGACACATCTAGAAAGTTTGTGTCAACACTTCAGAGAATTTGTGTCGACACATCCAGAGTAGGTGTCGACACATCCAGGGTAGTGTTGATACGTAGATTTAACACTAATTTCGTCGAGTAGAGTTTCGACTAATCGTCGAGCTGAGATGTATAAGTGTCGACACATATATTTTGTCGACTATATTTGTGTCGACACATAGTTGTCGAGACATTAGAAGTAAGTGTCGACACTTTGCAACAGTGTCGACACATTTCAAGTATTTTGACGCGTCTTTTCACCTTCGATTTTAGAAAGGTTTAAATAGGTCTTCACCATTGTTTGTCGACACGCTCACCATAGTTTCGAGACCAAACTTGTGTGTCGACATCTCTCTTCTCTAAATTCAACATTTCTCCAAACCCTAATGGCGCCCAAGCTAGAAGAGAACATCAACGAAGGTTATGAGCTAGTGCGACACGCCTTTGACGACGCGGAACCAGAAATTCAAGGTGTTGTAACCCTAGTTGCAGAGACTGGGTTAGAGTATCTAGTTTCAGAGCCAATCAAGATTTGGAAGAAGGAGGTCCTCGAATTCTTTAGTGCAACTACTTTTGATGAAACTGGTCTTAAGATTAAATCCAAAGTCCATGGAGTTAAGGTGAAAGTCACCTAGAAAAGTCTAAGAAAAGTTCTACATCTCCCAAGAATTAAAGAAGAGGAAGATGTACCTGCATCAAAGATAAGGGAGGCACTGCAATGGTGTGGACTTGATTCAAGCATGAAGATTGGATCAGTTTTTAACAGGAAAGGGATGAACATACAAGGAAAGTTTTTATCTGAAATAGTAGGAAAGGTAATTCTGAGCAAGCCGGGTGGGCATGATAGAATATCAGCTCACATGTTCAGTTTAATGACAAGGATCATATTCAAACTCAAAACTGATTGGTCAGCAGTGATGTTTGACAAGATTAAGGAAAGTCTGAAGAAGCCCAATCTGGGTAGGATTATGAGTTTGTTCTTGGCTGGAAGTATTCCAGAAGTGATGAACCAAGCTGCAGGTTTTAAGATAAACCATATGAGGAGAATGGATGTAAGGATTATCTCAATGTGGGATAGGGTGTTGACAAAGGACATGCCTACTCCAGAAAAGGAAGTTCCTCAACAAAAGAAGAAGAAGAAAGCCATTGTGGATCCTGAATCATCAAGTAGCTCAGAGGAGCAAGTAGTTTTCAGTTCTAATGAGGATGAAGATGATAAGGATGCAACTGATGTTACTGGAAGGTCACCAGTAAGGACTGAAGATGCCCATAGGCAGGGGGAGCTACCATTTGCTAGCCCTATTCACCTGGATTCACTCCAGGGGGAGCCTCTACATGTGGAAGAGTCAACTCACTTGGATAGTGAACTGGCTACTCAAACAATCCTAGAGGTAATCACTGAAGTTAATCAATCAATTTTCTATATTGAGGATGAAGTATTGACTGAATTATTACTTGATGTTGATCAGCAAACTCAGATGCATAGTCAACCACAAGATATTGTCATGGAAGACACATCAGTTGCAGATAATGCTCCTGAGATAAGAGATTCTCCAGTCCCTACTCAACACGAGTTTACTCTAGAAGAGCTGTTCCCTGATCTATTACAGACTGATTTTGAGGGAGAGAAAGCAGCTTTTGAGGGGGAGTCAGCTAACCTTGAGGGGGAAAATGTCAGGTCACAGGAGGAGACTGCTAGAAATGATACTCAGGAGCAAAGGAATGCTGAGGAGCTACCAAGAGCAGAGAAGGAATTGACACCTACTCCTAAAGATAGAGTAGACATTGCCAGTACTTCTGCTTCTGAGGATGAAGCGGCTGCTAGAGCCAAGAAAAGAAAGCTACAAGTCTTCAAGAGAAGAAGTCAGAGTTACAAGAAAGTATTGCAAACTGTGGCTCCACAACAAGCTCCAACTACTGATTATAGTTCATTGTTGGTGGCTTTGCAGATCAAGATGGATGAGCAAAGGAAGGCTCTAGACAAGTATATGGATGAAGGACATAAATCACTTCAATTTGATCTGGCTCAAGACATAAAATCTATAAGATTTGAAGTGAATCAAAATAAGAAAGAAATGACTGACTGTTTTCATAAAGGAGATAATGCAGTGGTATATCTGGCCACTCATCAAGAGTAGATAAAGACACAGGTTGATGACATAGCAGTAAAGCAGGGTTATGTCTTAGAAAATCAAATAAGAATGAATAAGAACTTGACTGAATCACATAATGTGATTGTCACTGAAATGAAAAATATAGCTACTGCACAGACTGCAGTAAGTTCTACTGCCACAGAAGCATTTGATAAGCAATTACAAGAAAGCCTAACTGCTGTTAAAACTGCCATTGAAGATTCTCAAAAGGCTATTACTGCACAGCTCCAAAAGTTAAAACCTTTTTATAAAGATGGTGTTAACTATCTGAATGCTCAAATCAGATTTCAGAAGGATGATCTTAGGGATCATATAGAAAGAGAAGTCATAAAGGGGGAGAGGGTATTAGTCAAAGCAGGCTCTGACCATGCTAAATGGATTTCAAACAGTATCAGAGCTACCCTTGGATATCCACCTTTGTGTGATGATGATAATGTTGCAGAATCTGGGATACATCCTGCTATTTTTGGAGGTGAGCAAGCTGAAGTGGCTCAAGTAATCTACCCTCCAGCCGATTTTGAGATGATACATCAGGAGGTACAATCTATGTATAGCCCTCCTGAGGGTAATAAGAATATTATTATTGAGAAAGTAGTACAGCCTGTGCCTGAGGAAGTTTTGAAAGAGCAAGAAGCTCAATTATCCAAGAATAGGTTCAGAGAACAGGCAGAGTTAAGGCTTGATTTTGAACAGTGGAGCCCAACTTCTAGAAATGTTATTCTGACTGCTTGGAAGGCTGCAAAGGATAATTTCATAGAGAGGGATAAATGGTACTCTGATCAAGAATGGAGAAAACATGAAGTCAGGCAAGAGGTTATTGTACAGTACAGAAGAAAGGCTAAACTAGGGAAGCTACCTCCTAATGCACAGGAGCCTAGCAAGTATTTCCCTAAGCCTTATCATTATTTTGAGATACAAAAGATAAGGGCTGAAGAATAGAAGAAGAAAGATCTTAAGAGAAAGAAGCCTGCTGATGACACTGATGCTCCAGTTCAAGCCAAGATTCAATCTAGAAAGGGCATTGTCATCATGGAGCCAGAGCAGCCATAGAATAGAATTTTCTTATGTTTACAACTTTGTAATCATTTGCATTAAAATCCATGTAAACTTTTGATTAATGAAACTATTGGAAGTTGTAACAAAACTATTTTTAATGTTCAATCTATTACATTCTGAGAAGATTGTTTATACATGTTTTGTTTAGTATTTACCCTGTCATATAATACTGTTATACATCATATTGAGTATTTGTTATGAATGGTCTATATCATTGACTAAGGGTTATGACTTCCCCAAATAGGGGGAGATTGTTGGGTACATTGGAAAATGTGTACTAGATTTGAAGAAGCCTCACCCTACTCAATGATATATATCAAGGTGTATTTGATGTGCTTTGAGTTTATATGTGCAGGTTTAGTAGTTGCAGGAAATGCAGAAAAGTTTTTAAGTCCATGTGTCGACACCTAGAGATGCAGTGTCGATACTTATGAATGCTTGTGTTGATAAATAGAGAAGTTGTGTCGACACTTGGAGTATTTGTGTCGACACCAGGAAAAGCAGAGTCGACACCAGAAGAAAAGTGTCGACACATACAGGCAGTGTCGACACACTGTGAAGAATTATCAACATAATCTGTGTCGATACTTAGAGGCAGTGTCGACACCCAGAGAAGCTTAGTCGACATCAAATGTGTCGACACTAGGAGGCTGTGTCGACACTCAGCAAGCTTCAACAAAGTTAAAGTAAAAGAAGTACTTGTGTCGACACAAAGGAGATGTGTCGACACTCAGCAAGTTTCAACACAAGAAGGCATGTGTCGACACAAAGGAGATGTGTCGACACTCAGCAAGTATCAATAACAAAAGAAGTTGTGTCGACACACAGCAGAAGTCAACTAAGTTTTAAAGAAGAAGAACTTGCGTCGACACACAGAATTAGTGTCGACACATTCAACAGAAGGCTATCAAGAACTGATCAAGAAGTAGGATCCAGATTTAATTCTCCATCCTAAGAAGGAAGTTGCCAGCCGGTCTACTTCAAGAAGATCAACTTTACTGAGTTCAGACTCAAGAAGCCTTGAAGAAAGCAAAGACAAAGTTGATCTCAGGAATCAGTGCTATCAAGAACTGACCAAGAAGGTTGCCCTCTACATTCTCTCAAACTGAGTGGTGATCTAAAAACTTATTATTATCTTTTTGTAGGATCCTAAGGGATCTGAGTTGTAAGCCTAAATTTATAAAGGCTGAGGTAGGGCTTTTGAGCCTGAGTGTAGGAGAATCAATTCTCTGAGTGTAGGCCTTGATTGAAGGCTGAGGTAGGGCTGTTTAGCCTGAGTGTGGGTCTTGTTGAAGACTGAGTGGTAGGGCTTTGTGCCTGATTTGTAGGAGTGGGATCACTCTGAGTTGTAGGAACCTGTTTGGGGTTCTGAGTTGTAAGATCTGAGGATCTGAGGAGAAGTGCAGAAGTTAGGCCGAATCTAGTACATTACTAGATAGGCGAAGGGGGAAAGTGGATGTACCCAGACCTTGGGGAACCACTATAAACACTGTGTGCACCTGTGAATGTTTGTTTCTGTGGTTGCTGTGTTGTGATAGCTGTAGAATTTGCATTTGCTGCTTAAAGTACAATACAGTTTGTCTGCCTTAAAGTAAAAAGAAAAAAATACACCTATTCACCCCCCCCCCCCCTCTAGGTGGTTAGGCACTATTTCTTTCAAGCTGTATTAGGCAGCATTCGTCTTCATTGGAAATCTTCATCTTCGGCAACTTTCCATTACCATTTTAGGAAACTTTTCCAACCCATTTTAGCAAACCTTTGAACTTTGGAAACACGCACTTTTGATGTCAAGTTTTTCCAAAAATTGACCTTCTTAAAAGATATCGTCCGGCGATAGCAGTACCGCCCGACGGTACCAGTATCGCCCAACGGTATCAACTTCCTTTTCAAGTTGTTCCCTGCTTCGGTTGATATCCTTTCTTTTCTATTAGATAACTAGAGCTATCTCCAGCGCTAGCGATATCACATAGTAGTAGAAGTCAGGATGATGTAGGCGCCCCGTCTATGTAATCGACAAATTGATGCAGACGACAAGCCGTTCAATGTGATACAGTCGATACGCTATCGCCCCGCGGTAGCAGTACCGCCTAGTAGTAGCACCAGAACTTTGACATCTTCATCTTTTAAATTTGTTCTTTCATAGGGTACTAAACTTGTTGTTCCTACACACCATAAACACAACAAAGCGTGATCAAATACAAACTGAGATTTGTTATTCTCTATCCAAGAGATACAGAACGCATGCTCCAACATGGTAGACCTTTGATCGATAGTAGTGTGTGGTTCATGGGATGTGGTCCCTGAGAGATGGTGAAGGGCGGACCTACGAACTACTGGTAAAGCGAGGGGGTCAGCGTTGGTGGCATTGTGACCACTTGCGGGAGAAAAGGGCAGACATTTGATCTGCAATAGTGGGAGGCCACTAGGGACCATTCCTACAATCACTAGTGAAGGGCAAGCAATTTGAATGATTAAGGACATTTTATATGGTCGAAGGGCTAACCTTCGAGTCGGGGTAATGCAGGGACCCGAGGATTTTCCCAAAAATTCACATGTGATAGTAGAGTTAGCGGCAAGTAGTGCAGATAAAGTGTATTGCATTAAAGAAAATAATAGATATGGCACATACGTATGTTTGTGACTTTATAGTGTCAGTAATTATTTCTTAGATAAACAAAAAGTGGAGTAAAAGATAAACGTGACGAAGCCGGAATATAGTGGGGCTCCACTATCTGATTCCTGGCTTCAAGATTGTCTTCGAAGGGAGTGATAGTAGCAAAAGCTGGCCTGGTATGCTTCTAGGAATGAGCGTTGGAGTATGTCATTGAAATCAGAGTCGGCTGATGTGACGTCAAACTACATGTCATAAGTTACTTATATAGGAGGCTCCCCCAGTGTAATTAGGAGGATAATCATTCTCATGATGGGGATGGGGGAACTCCCCAGGGTTCATGCACTAGCTATCTTGAGTTGGATGCACCCGCTTGTCATTCCGAGTTGTAGTAGTGTTGACAAAAATAGTATAATGATTGTTATTTTATCGTCGAACAGTATCCGGTTTACCCGGGTTGGGGGTTCTCCAATAGCTGTGATGAAGCTTTGTAGGCCAAGGTGCGACATATGCTCTCTAGAGAGGCCTGGTTTGTCTATAACGATGTGTGGAATGCCTTCAATATGTTGGTTTTGTTCCTCCAAGTGGCTCTGTATCCCTATAGAGGGGCTTGATTTTTTTCTTCTCCTCTGTTCCTGTGTGGGGCATTCAAATTCGGCCGGCCATGTACTTGAGTTTGCCTAGACTTGCCGAAGAACCCTAGGCGAACGAATCGCTCAATTTCCTTTTCTAGGCGCTTGCATTTCTTTATGACATGCCCACAGCCTGGTGGTAGTTGCAATACTTTGATTGATCTCCTCGATTTTGGGCAAACAATCAAGGCTTTTGTAGAGTAGGATGGCTGCGGATGGCAAGGAACACCTTCTTTCGAGAGGCATTTAGAGGGGTGAAATCCTGATTTTGGTGATGTTTTCCTGATTGGTTAGTGTTAGCGTGAGGTTCACAGCTTCTTTTGGGCGTCGGTTGCAGGTAACGCTCTTGTTACCTCTTTTCAGCCTTCACTGATATGATCAGAGCGATCCTTTTGCTAATTTTTTTTTGTTGAACTGCTTAATAAAAAGCTGAGATAAATTCGCAAAACTGTGGATCCCACTTCTTCTAGGGAATAAAACTTAGTGAGGGCTTGCCCTTTCAAAGTGATTGGGAATGCTTTGATTGGGAATGCCTAACATTAGAGTTGATATGATGTGTTGCAGACGTACATGATAGTCATATAGTTTATAACATGTATTAGAGGATCGTTCATTCCATCAAACTTCTCGACATTGTAGAGCTCTAAACTACGCGGAGTAGGGTACGCCAAGACCTCTGGTGTTAATGGCGAGTAGTCATAAAAAAGTCAGGAACCCGAAGAGGCATGTTGCTTTCCATTCTCATGCTTTTTGGGTGCTGCGCAGTAGAATTCTTCATGAATGAGTTCTTTAGTTATATACCTGACACTCTCTGTGTTTAAGCAGCAGTGATGATGACAAGCTTCTAGGCCTTGGGCAGAGCGTCGTGGTGGCGACGAGTTACTCGCACTAGAAAATTCTTTCTCTGGGTTGTAGAGCTTATGAGCAAGATACTCAGCTGAAGCAGAGTGTGGACTGTATGGGGATGATCTTACTCGCTCAGGGGTAGAATTGTAGCTTGAAGTTCATTTGCTAGGTATTCCTCAATCTGGCATATGCTGCAACGTCCCGATTCGCACTAGGCCCGTTGTGCGCGTTTTTGAGCCAGGAGAGCTGACTTGGGCTCAGGGAAGTGCTGGTAGCTAGGCTTACACTAGTGTAGGGGAGGTGAAGTCAGCCCAGAGAAGGACACGGGTAGAGACACGGGCGTGTCCCTACCCGTATGTGTCCACCCAGTACTCGAGTCGACGACTCGAGTTATTCCCGAGAAGGACACGGGTAGTGACACGGGCGTGTCACTACCCGTGTGTATGAGGATACGGTAGGGACACGGCGTGTCCCTACCCGTAGGCATCGAGTAGAGGTCGACGAAGAGTGTCCCGAGAAGGACACGGGTAGAGACACGGGCGTGTCCCTACCCGTGTGCCTCCAGCCAACACTCGAGTTGATTGCTAGAGTAGTCCCAGAGAAGGACACGGGTATGGACACGGGCGTGTCCCGACCCGTGTGTGTGAGGAAACAGGTCGAGACACGGGCATGTCCCTACCCGTGTGCGTCAAGAGGAACTCGACGAAGCAAGACCCGAGTAGGACACGGCCAACCACATGGTCGTGTCACTTAGACACGGGTAAAGACACGGGTGTGTCCCTACCCGTGTTTGTGTATCGAAACGGCTATCGAACCGTCGACGACACTTCGCTCGAGCGGGACACGGGTAAGGACATGGGCGTGTCCTTACCCGTATCATTTTTCACTTATAATGGAAATGAAAACCCTAGCCGTTTTCATTCTCATTTCAAACCCTTTTTCCTGGATAAATTGCTGGAGAGGAGGAAGAAGGTGCTGGAGCAAGTCCAAGAGGTGAAGTACCGCTGCCGCCGAGGAGAAGAAGATGCCGCCGAGAAGAGTTACAAGATCCTTGGCCGGAAATGGTGGAAACACCGGAAATGAGGTGAGCTTCCTCCCCTCTCCCTTGGTGTTAGATCTCTAGTTATTTCTTAGGAGAGACATCGACTCAAGAGAGTCTTGATGGAGAGAAGAAGCTTTCTAGGAATGGCCATGCTAGGACATGTATCCTAGGTTTTAGATGTCTTCAACCTCTCCTTTCTTCTATGTGATGATGGAGGATGGTTTCATGAATAGAAGTGGACTTGTGAGGGTGAATAAGGGAGGAGGAAATCGGGATGTGATTTTTGGAAATCGGCTTGAGGAGGAAGATGAGCCGATGATGTTCACTCCGCCTTAAGATGCGTGCAGAAATCTGTGTTCTGCACGCAGCTATCTTCGTGGCTGTTTTCAAGTGTGATACGTCTAGATCTGGGCTTCCAACTAAACACAAAAGTTGTAGCCACTGTAAATACCTTTCCAACGAGGGGTTACACGCATTCACCAGATTTTTATAGCCTCAGACATTTTCGGTCGAAGGTGCTGTCCTGATGGTGTTTTGTGCTTAAAATTTTGGGTTTGGTATAACATTGGAATTGAATTCGGTAGAGACATTATAACTAATGACGTAGGGGCTGGAGAATTCCTTATGTTTAAATGTCAAAGTTTAATGAGTGATGAAATTATTAGATGGATCACACGTAAATAAATGGAGAAGTAAATTGCACTTGAACGAATCTATTTGGTAGAAATTAGTGAACTAACGTTTTGACGTGTTGATGAGATTAGAATGATTTCAATATGAGTAATATTGAGGACATTATGATAACGGTAATATGTCGATTATTGATAAGATTGGCTCGAATTTGTATACCCGATCGATGGTGATTGTTATGAACAAACGATCGTTGCTATTTAGATTATTGATTCATGTGCGCACAAATGATTGAACTTGATTAAAGCATGGTAATCGTTTATGTTAGAGTTATGTGAACATATGTTGTAGATAGTCTTATAGACCGCATTGATTCGGGTAATGTTGATATGCAACATAGACGGACGGTTGGGCTTGGTCCTCGGTGTTCATTTCCCGGGGCTCCTTCCGTGCCGAGTGGACGGTTGGGCTTGGTCCTCGTGCTTTATCTGAGGCTCCTTCCATGCCACGGTGATGTGAAATTGCATGCGGTGTGATTCGACACACGGTGTCATAATCCTGGGTTAAGTATATTGTGGCAGGTCTACGGGCTTGCCAGTCGTCACACCAACGGGAGTTGACAGATAGACTTTGGGCGGTTGGGCTTGGTCCTCGGTGTTCATTTCCCGGGGCTCCTTTCGTGCCAGGTGAACGGTTGGGCTTGGTCCTCGTGCTTTTTTCGAGGCTCCTTCCGGGTCACACAAGGCCAGTTCGGGGCTTGGTTCTCGGTGCACATCTACCCGAGACTCCCGCTGGGCGCATGGGTCTCCGCTATTGTGTTTTTAGCGTTGAGGCGTATGGAGGCCTAGGTGAAGTAGTGTGGATACCCGCTTAGTAGTAGAGAAGCCCGCTCTACTGTCACCGCCTGGCCACGACGGTTGACGCTTGAGAGGTTAGCTACCTGCTCAAAAGTGGGAACTACAAGTCTGTGTCGACATAGCGATTGCATGTATGTGATCATGGGTGAGTCATTGCATTGCATACATACCATTACAACACATTACATAACAAGATCCTCATCGTATAAGTTTGTATGAGCACTCCTATACGATGAGTTACTTATGTTAAACTAATCCTTAACTTATAAGCTTGTATGGGCATCCTTATAAGTTAAGTTACTTTCCTGTTGTAGAACTCTATACTAGATGGATTGGTATAACTTGTGTAGAATTGCTAGTGTAGACTGCTATTAATCATGTTATACATTTCCCCTATTACTGCTCACGTTATATGTACTTATTCCACCTGCTTGTACTTGCTTATATTACTTATTATATATTGTACCCTGATTCCTTTCTTCGCTCGGTGCCGAGGAGTCGTTGGGGGAGCGGATGTGAAAGCCACTTAGTCTTTTCGACTAACGGTTGCTACATCTTCCTTTTTAGGAGGAAACCCCGCAGGTAAAGCAGTCATAGACTATGTAGCAGGACAGCCAGTCCAGGACGACAGGGCCTGAAGGGACGGTGTCGTCACTACTGTCGGTCACCGATGTGAGTTTTGAGAGACTTTGATGTAGCCTTGGGCATTTATTAGTTATACTCTGATATTTTAGAAGCTTGTAGTAGCTTCTTGACTTGTTGTACTTTTGGACTATTTATGCTTATGTGTGGTTTGACTTCTAAATTATATTTTGGTTGGGTTGGCATTTACTGATATTGGTTGTAGCCGGCAGAATAGGCGTCTTATGGTACAGGTTAGCCCGTGTGCTAATGCTACCGCAAGGCGGCTGTTCTGGGCATAAGACCCCCTTCGTGCCGTGTTTTGTGTTCCGGGAGGGGGGGTCTTACAAATGGTATCAGAGCCAAGTTTTGATCCTGGGACCTGTGGGTTATGGTCCCACCATGCTTCCACTGACTTAGTGGAAGCAGTGGTGTGCCCATATGTAATTCACACTAAGTATGTCCAACTTTGATTTTAAGATTAACCAACCTGACCATAGGTTTGTACTCTACGTGTAGATTCCAGTGCACGTTGAGTCAATGGGGGGGCACTCCTGCCCCTTCCGTACCTACTCAGTTCCAACAATCTGAATTGGGACAGACACTTGTGACCATCTTGGATGCCTTTAGGTCGCAGCAGACCCCAGTACAACAGGCTCCGGGCTCAAACTGGTTGAGCACTTTCCAGGCTCTCTCCCCTCCCGCCTACCTCGGGACATAGTCGGTCGTGCGCGCAGAAGAATGTCTCGATACTGTGCAGGAGCTGCTGGCAGGAATCCATTGCCCGGCCAACATGGCTGTCATATTGACAGTGTCCGTCCTAGAACTGCACGCCAAGAGGTGGTGGAAGTCCCTTATGGGCTCCACCTTTCAAGGGCGAGTTTATACGGAGATAGCTGGAGCGAGTTCTCGGGAGTCTTCTTAGAGCACTTCATTCCCTCGACCGCGCGAGATGAACTCGAAGAGAGATTTCTACTGCTAAAGCAAGGATCGAAGTTGGTTACGGAGTATCAGTGAGAGTTCCAACATATCATGAGATTTACAGACTCATATGAATTGGATGACAGAGGTTACGCTAAGCGCTTCTACAAAGGGCTGCAGGACCCCCTGAGGCAGACCCTTTTATTTATAGCGAACTCCAGCTTGGCGGAAATAATTGACATGACAAAGAGACTATAAGCGAACCACCTGGGAAGTAGTAAGAGGCCTGCTGAGGGTGTGATGGAAGCCGGCCCTAGCAACAGAAGGAGACATGATTATAGAGGAGGAAGAGGACATCAGAGAGGTGGCGGACGTTTCCACCGAAATTTTAGAGTGGGGCATCCGGTTCCGCAGCCGCCCGCATTGCCTCCAGCGCCACAGCCTCAACAATTTCAGCAACCAGAGGGGCGTTATGGGCGGGTGTGCTTCAAATGCAATCAACCGGGCCACATCCGACGTTACTGCCCGCAGTTGTTTGGGAATGCTCCTCTTGCTCTCCCTCCGGCAGCTCCTCGAGGGCAGGGACACATGCGTGGTCGAGGACGAGGACCACGAGGAGGAAACCCCGGACTGGCTCGGGATCAAGTGTTCGCTCTACACATGACACAGGAACGAAACCCTCAGGAGGTGATTGCAGGTATGTTACAGTTAGTTATCATATTTTCATTGTCAAACATTAAATTGCTTAAGACGTACTAGATATCTAGCAGTGAATATTGTATTGGTACTTAGGCACCGTGGTGGTTGGCGGGAAACCGGCCTATACATTATTCGATACCAGTGCCTCGCACTCTTTCGTGTCGGAGGACTTCATTAAAGATGTAGAAGAAGTGCAATACTTCACTGGTATTGCTCGACGAGTACGCCTCCTAGACGGCTCTGAGATGATCGCAACCGCCAAATGCGAGTTAGAGATATTCAATGGGGGAAAGGCCTTTGATACCCCTGCCACAGTCTTGAGGATTCCAGAATTTGACCTCATTCTGGGCATGGCGTGGTTGGACTGGCACTTCGCGAGGATTGACTGCGCGGAGAAACGAATTTACTTGAGACACAGAGACACCGATGTCATCTTTCAAGGTATTAGATTCGCACCTCGTATGTTGTTATCTTCTATTCAGGCTGTAAAATCCGATATGAAAGGAGAAGAAGTTTTCATGATTTGTTTCGAGTTGAGGAGATAGCGTTGGATATGAAAGATGTACGGGTAGTGCGGGACTTCCCCAAGGTATTTCTTGAGAAACTGTCAGGATTACCCTCGCATAGAGAAGTTGACTTTCAAATTAATCTAGTACCGTGTGCCAAGCCCGTCTCCAGGACCCCTTACCGGATGGCCCCGAAGGAACTCGCAGAGTTTAGAGTTCAGCTACAAGAATTGGTGGAGTCAGGGTTTGTTCGCCCCAGCTTGTCACCCCGGGGAGCCCCTATATTGTTCGTCAAGAAGAAGGATGGAACCTTGTTATTATGCATAGACTATCAGGAGCTCAATCGACTGACGGTGTGGAACACTTATTCGCTACCCCGGATCGACGAGCTGTTCGATCAACTGGTAGGAGCGCATTGGTTTTCCAAGTTGGATTTGCGCTTGGGGTATTATCAGTTGAGGATACACGAAGGGGACATCTAGAAAACGGCTTTTAGCTCAAGATACGGACTGTAAGAGTTCACCGTAATGCCGTTTGGGCTCACAAATGCCCCTTCAGCTTTCATGAGCCTGATGAACAAGGTGTTTGAGCCTTATTTGGACATCTTCATCATCGTTTTCATCGATGACATCCTAGTCTACTCAAAGACAGAGGAGGTGCATATCGAACATCTGACCTTGGTACTGAAGAAGCTAAAAGAGCAAGGCCTGTTTGCCAAGTTCAACAAGTGCGAATTCTGGCTTAAAGAGGTTGCTTTCTTGGGCCATGGGATCAGTGGGGCTGGACTAGCTCTGGATCCGGCCAAGGTACGTGTCGTGAAGGAGTGGTCAACCTTGAAGTCAGCGGCCGATGTGTGGAGCTTCCTTGGACTCGTCAGGTACTATCGCAAGTTCATAAAAGGATTCTCAAAGATCGCCCTTCCTCTTACTACCTTGATGAAGAAAGGTGTGCCATATGAGTGGACACCCCAGTGTGAGGCTGTGTTCCAAGAGTTGAAAGATAGACTTACCTCCGCCCCCATCCTAGCACTTCTGTCTGGAAAGGAAGGATTTCAAGTTTACACTGATGCATCTCATCAAGGGATAGGAGTGGTACTGATGCAGCATGACCATGTAATTGCATATGCCTCAAGGCAGCTAAAAAAGCTTGAACTCAATTATCCGGTTCACGATTTAGAATTGGGGGCAGTGGTGTTCGCCCTCAAGGTTTGGAGGCACTACCTATACGGAGTTCATTGCGAGATATTTTCGGACCACAAAAATCTAAAGTATGTTCACACTCAGAAGGAACTTAATTTGAGACAACGGCGGTGGTTAGAGTTTTTGTGCGATTATAAGTTCACCTTGAACTACCACCCCGAAAAAGCGAACTCGGTGGCTGATGCATTGAGCAGAAAAGTACCGGACTAGAGCTCAGAGTCTCGGCTGATGAGTATGCAGTTAGCTCGGATGCTCGAGTAGATGGAGATTACTTTGGCATATAAGATTCCTTCGGAAGAGTATACAGAGTACTTGGCAACCATTAGCATAGTTTGCGATATTCGGGACCGAATTCTGGCGGAGCAAGGGAAAGATGCTGCTCTGGCCCTCGTGATAAAGTCCATTGAGGGTGGATCCACCAAGGAGTATACGTTAAAAGACGACCTCGTTCATTTTCATGGTCGGCTCTACATTCCCAAGGGCGGCAAAATTCGGGAGGATATCTTAAGGGAAGAACATTGCTCTCAATATTCAGTACATCCCGGTATTGTCAAGATGTACGCCGACTTGCGAAGGACCATGTGTTGGCCGGGAATGAAGAAAGATGTCAGGTACTTTGTTACACATTGCGAGGCCTGTCAAAGAGTGAAGGCGGAATGTAAGAGCCCTGGTGGCTTGTTACAGTCATTGCCCATCCCCGAGTGGAAGTTTGAGGATATCTCCATGGACTTCATTCACGGGTTACCTCACTCACGCTCAGGGAATGATTCAGTGTGGGTGATCATTGATCGCCTGACAAAAGTAGCCAGGTTCATCCCTATGAAGAAAGAGGCTCACGTGGATGTCTTGGTACGCCTCTTTGTGGAGCAGTTTGCACGGTACCATGGCGTGTCGAAGACAATCGTTTTTGACCGGGATGGTCATTTTACCTCCAAGGAGTGAAAGGTTGTGCAAGCGTATTTGGGTTCGCGCCTTACCTTTAGCACCGCATTTCATCCTCAGACGGACGGGCAGTCTGAGAGGACCATCAGAACATTGGAGGACCTATTAAGGTTGTGTGTGTTGGATAGAGGAGAGCCGTGGGAAAGGCTCTTACCGCTGGTGGAATTATCCTAAAACAATAGTCATCAAGCTAGCATCGACATGGCACCCCATGAAGCCCTTTACGAAATCGAGTATATTGATGATACGAATGCGGTGGTTAGACTAATACGGGACCGCATGCTTGAGGATCAAAGTCGGCAGGCGAAATATTATAATGCAAAGCACCAGATGGTGGAATTTCAAGTTGGTGATAAAGCATTTCTGAAGATCTGCCTGATGCATGGAGTGTCACGGGTGCGTGGTATGAAAAAGCTCAGCCCAAGATATGTTGGGTCTTACACTATATTGGAAAGAATTGGCCCTTTGGCCTATCGGTTGGAGTTACCACCAGAGCTAGAGAACCTCCACGACGTGTTTCATGTGTCGTCACTTCAAAAGGCGTTGTTATGGCCCGATCAATATATCCCCACCACTGATGGTGCTGTGGAGACTAATAGGTCTGTGCGACTAGAGCCGGTGCAGATCGTAGACAACGAGATAAGAATTTTGCGCCGTAAAAGTGTTCCTTTGGTGAAGGTGATGTGGTCTAATCATGGGAAGGAGGAGTATACGTGGGTGCCAGTGGACTTGATGCAAAACTGCTACCTGGAATTATTTCCTCAAGGTTATTTTAAAAAGCATATTTTATTTTCTGTTATGCTTTTTCTCCCCATAGCCTTAGCCTGATTTCGAGGACGAAATATTTATTTTGTTTATAGGATTTGTAACGTCCCGATTCGCACTAGGCCCCCCGTGCGCGTTTTTGAATCAGGAGAGCTGACTTGGGCTCAGGGAAGTGTTGGAAGCTAGGCTTACACTAGTGTAGGAGAGGTAAAGTCAGCCCAGATAAGGATATGGGTAGAGACACAGGCGTGTCCCTACCCGTGTGTGTCCACCTAGTACTCGAGTCGACGTCTCGAGTTATTCCCGAGGACACGGGTAGTGACACGGGCGTGTCACTACCCGTGTGTATGAGGACACGGTAGGGACATGACATGTCCCTACCTGTGTGCGTCGAGTAGAGGTCAATAAAGAGTGTCCTGAGAAGGACACGGGTAGAGACACGGGCGTGTCCCTACCCGTGTGCCTCCAGCCAGCACTCGAGTCGATTGCTCGAGTAGTCCCAGAGAAGGACACGGCTATGGACACGGGCGTGTCCCGACCCGTATGTGTGAGGACACGGGTCGAGACACGGGCGTGTCCCTACCCGTGTGCGTCAAGAGGAAATCGACGAAGCAAGACCCGAGCAGGACACGGCCAGCCACACGGCCATGTCACTTGGACATGGGTAGAGACACGGGCGTGTCCCTACCCGTGTTTGTGTATCGAAACGGTTGTTGAACCGTCGACGACGCTTCGCCCGAGCGGGATACGGGTAAGGAAATGGGTGTGTCCCTACCCGTGTCATTTTTCACTTATAAGGGAAATGAAAACCCTAGCCGTTTTCATTCTCTTTTCAAGCCCCTTTTCCTGGATAAACTGCTGGAGAGCAGGAAGAAGGTGCTGGAGCAAGTCCAAGAGGTGAAGTACCGCCGCAGCCGAGGAGAAGAAGATGCCACCGAGAAGAGTTACAAGATCCTTGGCCGGAAATGGTGGTAACGCCGGAAACGAGGTTAGCTTCCTCCCCTCTCCCTTGGTGCTAGATCTCTAGTTATTTCTTAGGAGAGACATCGACTCAAGAGAGTCTTGATGGAGAGAAGAAGCTTTCTAGGAATGGCCATGATAGGATATGTGTCCTAGGTTTTAGATGTCTCAACCTCTCCTTTCTTCTATGTGATGATGGAGGATGGTTTCGTGAAGAGAAGTGGCCTTGTGAGGGTGAATAAGGGAGGAGGAAATCTGGATGTGATTTTGGAAATTGGCTTCAGGAGGAAGATGAACCGATGCCATTCACTCCGTCTTAAGATGTGTGCAAAAATCTGTGTTATGCACGCAACGATCTTTGTGGCTGTTTTCAAGTGTGATATGGCCAGATCTGGGCTTCCGACTAAACACGAAAGTTATAGCCACTGTAAATACCTTTCCAATGAGGGGTTACACGCCTTCACCGGATTTCTGTAGCCTCAGAAATCTCCGGTCGAAGGTGCTGTCCTGATGGTGTTATGTACTTAAAATTCTGGGTTTGGTATAGCATTGGAATTGAATTCGATAGAGACATTATAACTAATTGACGTAGGGGCTGGAGAATTCCTTATGTTTAAATGTCATAGTTTAACGAGTGATGAAATTGTTGATGGATCACACATAAACAAATGGAGAAGTAAATAGCAATTGAACGAATCTATTTGGTAGAAATTACTGAACGAACGTTTTGACGTGTTGATGAGATTAGAATGATTTCAATATGAGTAATATTGAGGACGTTACGATAACGGTCATATGTCGATTATTGATAAGATTGGCTCGAATTTGTATACCCGATCGGTGGTGATTGTTATGAACAAATGATCGTTGCTATTTAGATTATTGATTCATGTGCGCACAAATGATTGAACTTGATTAAAGCATGGTAATAGGTTATGTTAGAGTTATGTGAACATAGGTTGTAGATAGTCTTATAGACTGCATTGATTCGGGTAATGTTGAGACGCAACATAGACGGATGGTTGGGCTTGGTCCTCGGTGTTCATTTCCTGGGGCTCCTTCCGTGCTGAGTGGACGGTTGGGCTTGGTCCTCGTGCTTTCTCTGAGGCTCCTTCCGTGCCATGGTGATGTGAAATTGCATGCGGTGTGAGTCGACACACGATATCGTAATCCTGAGTTAAGGATAGTGTGGCAGGTCTACGGGCTCGCCAGTCGTCACACCGACAGGAGTTGACAGATAGACTTTGGGCGGTTGGGCTTAGTCCTCGGTGTTCATTTCCCGGGGCTCCTTCCGTGCCAAGTGAACGGTTGGGCTTGGTCCTAGTGCTTTTTCTAAGGCTCCTTCCGGGTCACACAAGGCCAGTTCGGGGCTTGGTTCTCGGTGCACATCTACCCGAGATTCCCGCTAGGCCATAGTACGCATGGGTCTCCGCTGTTGTGTTCTTAGCGTTAAGGCATACGGAGGCCTAGGCGAAGTAGTGTGGATACCCGCTTAGTAGTAGAGAAGCCCGCTCTACTATCACCGCCTGGCCACGGCGGTTGACGCCTGAGAGGTTAGCTACCTGCTCGAAAAGTGGGAACTACAAGTCTGTGTCGACATAGCAGTTGCATGTGTGTGATCATGGGTGAGTCATTACATTGCATACATACCATTACAACACATTGCATAACAAGATCCTCATCGTATAAGTTTGTATGGGCACTCCTATACGATGAGTTACTTTTTGTTAAACTGATCCTTAACTTATAAGCTTGTATGGGCATCCTTATAAGTTAAGTTATTTTCCTGTTGTAGAACTCTATACTATATGGATTTGTATAACTTGTGTAGAATTGCTAGTGTAGACTGTTATTAATCATGTTATACATTTCCCCTACTATTGCTCATGTTATATGTACTTATTCCACCTGTTGTATCTGCTTATATTACTTATTATATATTGTACCCTGATTCCTTTCTCCGCCCGGTGCTGAGGAGTCGCCGGGGGATCGGATGTGAAAGCCACTTAGTCTTTTCGACTAACGGTTGCTACGTCTTCCTTTTTAGGAGGAAACTCTGCAGGTAGAGCAGCCGCAGACTATACAGCAGGACAGCCAGGACAGGACGACAGGGCCTAAAGGGACGGTGTCGTCACTACCGTCGGTCACCGATGTGAGTTTTGAGAGACTTTGATGTAGCCTTGGGCATTTATTAGTTGTATTATGATATTTTAGAAGCTTGTAGTAGCTTCTTGACTTGTTGTACTTTTGGACTATTTATGCTTATGTGTGGATTGACTTCTAAATTATATTTTGGTTGGGTTGGCATTTACTGATATTGGTTGTAGCCGGCAGAATAGGCGTCTTGTGGTACAGGTTAGCCCGTGTGCTAATGCTACCGCAAGGCGACTGTTCTGGGCATAAGACCCCCTTCGTGCCGTGTTTTGTGTTCCGGGAGGGGGGTCTTACATATGCGTTCTTCTAATACCATATGAGTTATACGCATGGTTCCTTTGGTGAGCGAATGTTAATATATGAGTGGGAGGGAGGTGTATCAGCATGACCCCTAGGGGATTATCTTTCAGAAGCGTGGACAGCTTTTCTTGTCTTGATCTTTAGTCACGAGTATCGTTGTGTAAATGATATTATCTTCCAGATCTTCTAGGGATGCTGGGAACTGCGTTCTTATAGATGACGCCAAACAGTCAAACATGCAAACAGTCTCAAAAAAAGTCGAGAAAAATTTTTTTAAACATGGAAAACCTGTAAATTGGGTGAAAAACCACGTGGCTGGATCAGTGTCAACCAAACTTCCACTATACTTTTATTGTTGTACTGGGCTTTGGGAGAATATGATGGCGACATATCGCTCCTCATTATAGCTGATGGGGAAGAGAGGTGTTCAGAGGGTGACAGATCGCCTCTCACAAAGCAAAGTATTTGGCGCTACGTGTGATCAAGAGTGCGCACGTGCTTTGGAGACTTAGTGGGCTTCTGCTTGTACTTAGATAATGGAACTGAGGAGGCTGGCGGTTGACTGGTGAATGACTAAGTTTGGACATGCTACAGGAAGATTGCTTGTTGTAGTTGGAGGTGTGTGCACGGAGTGGAGCGCTTGTGTAATACCCAGTTTCTAGAACTTGAGATTCTGGGAGCTACCGCGTGGTGGTAGGAAGCTACCGCCTGGCAATAGCCTTCTTTTGTCGAGTGGAAGCTGTCAAGTGGTAGACATCGAGTGGAAGCGTCGAGTGGTAGCATGCAGCGTTAGATATTTACCGCTCAGCGGTAGCCCAATGCTTCTAGGAAAAAGCGTTGAGTGAGCTACCACGCGGCGATATTGCTACCATCAGTGGTAGTGTTGCATTATTTTTGGAACGACGGCTTGGGAAGTTATCGCAGCGCGGTAGTAAGTTACCGCCCCGTGGTAGCATGCGGGAGAAGTTTCATAGCGGCTGAGTTTGGGCCGTCTGATCATTCTTGGGATGTAATCCTATGGCACAGGACACTCCGTCCAAGAGGCTTAAGTAGGGCTGAAAGGTTGTTTTCCCTCATTTTTCTTCTCATTTTGAGTGGGAGTTAGGGTTTGGGAGAGAAGATTTGGAGGAGGAGGAAGAAGGACTTTCTCTGCCATTAGCGAAACTCTGAGGCTCCATTCGTCGAACTGAGGCCAGATCCGTGGAGAGGACTTGAAGGCGCACACTTTCATCCGTGCAAAGCAAGATCTCCATGGATATGAAGAGGAGTCGTAAGTTAACGACATTTCTCCTCTCGGTCTTTAGGATGTGTGCATGGCATTCGTTTCATTCTTGCTTACTTTCAAGCATTTAGGCACCAGATCTCTCAAATGAGAAGGGTACGGGTTGTTATGGTTCAAGAGGAACCATCGGGTTGATTGTGCTTGTCACCAGCATGATGATGCATTAGAAATCAGCTCTGCTAGTGGATTAGGCATTATGGGTGAAGCCGAAGTTGTGACCGTTAGTCCAACTCGATGATGTTGCATATCGAGTCTTAAGGATTTTGCTAGAAATCCAATTGCGGCAAGATGTCATTTGTGATGTTTGCCCCCCCCCCCCCCTTATTTCGTGCGAGAATGAATAGATGATTAGGGTGGGAAAGGCTATGTTCGTTGATTGATGTGTGAAGGCGCTGCTTTGTCTCTGTGGTCGGCTGGCTAGCCCGTGACGTGTAATTCATGTTTGGAGAGTGTCCCAGTGAGACAAGTCCCCTTCTGTGAAACTAATGAGAACGCTAAGCTTTGGACAAGCCCGAGCAATGAAGCCCATGAGCGGGTCGGGTCAAGCAAGGGTTCTTAGTGTCAGTTTGGTTGTGTGACAGAATCCAGACGTGAGAAGTCAGAGCTTGCAGGCATGGCCGGGTTTTGAGACCCACGAGCGGGTAGGGCCTAGGAAAGACTTCCATGTGGCGGTTTGCATGCTGTTAGGGGAAATTGGAAGTACCCGTGTGATTGCTACTTGAACACTGATGGGGAAATTGGAAGTACATGTTTGATGTGTTGTGATGATGTGTTAGATTCATGCGTTATAGGGTGCCTTGGGTGAAACCTAGATTTGCATACATGCTGCATGATAGGCCTCTTTTTATTGAATGCTCAACCTAGAAACGTGTTTTATGTATGTGACATCCTAACTTGTTTCATTACTCTCCATGTTTATATACATTTACATAAGAAGTGCTGATTTGCAGGGTGATGGAGTATCCCAGGGTCCGCTAGGGATGGCCGGGAGGAGATTTGTTGGTTACATAGTTGAGGTCAGCCTTTACTGACCCACATTACAACAAATTTTTACAGGGCAAGGATCACAAGCGGGAGCAAGCTCGCAGGCCAAAAAGTCTTAATCCTCATGTAGTGGACCATCTTTTATTTACTTATGATTTGTTGAATGCTTTGCTCCGTGAACTGAAATCCGGCTTGCATGTCGAGGTAGTCTAGGAGTGCTAAAGCACATTACTCTATTTATTGTTATTTCAATTTTTGAACACTTGAGTGTTGTAAGTCCTTAAGGACGTTTTGTACTCTTATAGTAGTGGATAACTTCTAGTGGTTGTAGGTTATTGTTGTTTTGTGTTCTGAGTTTTGAGGTGTGATGTTCTTTTATAACACTATAATGCTAAAGTTGTGGCGTCTATATGTTGTGGGGCCCCGACCAGACCCATATTTTATGGCCTTTATATGTGAGGTGTTATAATTTGGTATCAGAGGCAGGTTAGTGTCTAGGGTTAGGTTTAGTGGTCAATTTGACATAATCGGATCGCGTAAAGAAGTTATTCACATAGGAGTATCATGAGAGTCCTTGTGTTTTAGTTTTGCGATTCAGGAACTTCTGAGGGCAGCAGAGATGCCAAAGGAGAAGCAATCGCATTTTGTGGCCTTCATGTTGGAAGGCAATGCTAAGTTGTTGTGGGTGAGCCATAGCGGCCTCCAGTTTCCTGTATGCACCCCGTCCATGGAAGAGTTCGGAAATGCCTTCTTAAGGAAGTATATCCCAGCATCGATAAGGTTAGCCCTTTAGCGGTAGTTTCTGCACTTGGTGCAACGGTTCAAGACTGTGAATAAGTATGTTCAAAAACTTACTTGTTTGGGTCGTTATGCGAGAATGACCATGGTTGATGATGAGGAGAGGGACAATCTCTTCTACCATGGGTTGAGATAGAACTTGAGACAACCCCTAATATCTCTGAAGAATGCAGTCTTCAATGAGTTGGTTGAGGCAGCCAGGACGTTGGAAAGTGATTTGGAGTGAACCCAATGCCGCAAGGGACTTGCAGTGAAACAGGGAGAAGGAAAGCCTTCTCAATCGTAGTGGAAGTCTGAGGGGAGTAAGTGGAAGAAGAAGCCCCATCCCTTCAGGTCAGGGGAGAAGAGCAGTACAACGTCGGGGGGATCTCGCTTTAAGGGACCACCAACATGCTTTAAGTGTGGCAATTCAGGCCACATAGTTCGATTTTGTACTGAGGGTGTCGCTGAATAAAAGCCAAGGCAGGAGCAGTCAGTGTGTTCCGGTCCCAGCATCGCGGAGAAAGGGAAAATGGCAGAGTCGAGCACTTCATGTTTCCAACCCGTGCAGCCAAGGGCTTACAACCTTGGGCAACAGGAAGCGATTCGACAACCTGATGTGGTGACAGGTATGGGAATGTTTAAGTTCGTTTTTTGGCTTTAGAATTTCGAGACTTTTATATGTGATGCTTGTGTATTAGGCTTCGTGCTAGTTTCTGGTTAACCCGTAAGGGTATTGTTCGACACGGGTGCGTCACACTCTTTTCTTGTGGAAAGCTTTTTAGGAGAATTGGAGTCGATCCCTTTTCGGCAAATGCAGAGCTTAGGTTGTGCATGCCCAATGGGTCTTTCAAGACTATCAGGACAAAAGGGCGCATTGTATGAATTTTAGACGAAGTTGACTTCTTATTGGTAACAATGGTCCTACCGTTAGCTGAGTTCGATGTAATCTTGGGGATGGACTGGCTTGCAAAGCAGTGGGCTAATATTGACTGCTTATCAAAGGTGGTGACCCTGAGAAGCAAAGGAACGAAAGAAGTCAAGTTTGAGGGCCTTAGTGGAGTGGCCTGCTCCCTAATTTCGACCATGTAATTGGTGTGGGCAGTTAACTAGGGTGGAGCAGCTTTTGTAACGTTGTTGGAAGTTCACCTTTCTAAGCTATCAATTGGAAAAGTACCGGTAGTGGCGGATTTCGAGGATGTGTTTCCTGAGGAGCTTCCTGGAGCACCTCCTCGTCAGGAGATCAATTTCTCAATTGAGTTAGTGCTAGAAGCTAGGTCAGTGTCACAACCTCCTTTTAGGGTGACACCAAACGAGTTAGCCGAGTTCAAAGTACAGTTGCAGGAACTGTTGGAGCAGGGGTATATCAGACCCAACTCATCACCATGGAGCATGCCAGTGTTGTTTGTAAAGAAGAAAGATGGTAGTATGTGGTTGTGTATAGACTACAGTGAACTGAATAAACAAACCGTGAATAAGTATATGATTCCACAGATAGATGACCTATTCGACCAGTTGGTAGGTTCAGTGGTGTACTCTAAGTTGGACTTGAAGTCAGGGTATTATTAGTTGCGTATTCGAGATGAGTACATACCCAAGACAGCTTTTGGTACAAGGTATGGCCACTTCGAGTTCTCGGTGATGTCGTTCATGTTGACGAACGTGCCATCGGTATTCATGGATTTGATGAACCAAGTATTTCGGGAGTACTTAGACTAGTTTGTGGTGGTCTTCATCGACGATATTTTGATATACTCCAAATCGGAGGCAGTGCATGAAGCTCATTTAAGAGTAGTCTTGCAGGCTTTGAGAGAGAACCAACTTTATACAAAGTTCTCGAAGTGCGAGTACTAGTTAGAGAAGGTGACATTTTTGGGCCATGTGATTAGTGGTGATGGGGTGGCGGTGGATCCGGCGAAAGTTGAGGCCATCAGGGATTGGCCAGTTCTAAGCACGGTGGCAGAAGTCAGGAGTTTTCATGGACTAGCCGGGTACTATAGAAGCTTTGTGAAAAACTTTTATTGGATAGCTCTGCCCCTCACTTCTCTGACTCATAAGGACCAAATGTTTGTGTGTACTCAGGAGTGCAATCAAGCGTTTGATACCTTGAAGGAAAGGTTGATGTCGGCTCCAATCCTAAGTCTTCCTAAAGGGACTGAAGGATTTCAGATTTTCAACGACGTGTCAGGTTGCGGTTTGGGATGCGTGTTAGTGCAGCATGGCAATGTGATAGCCTTTGGGTCTAGACAACTGAAACCTCGTGAGATAAATTAGCTCATCCATGACTTGGAGTTAGTGGCGGTAATTTTTGCGTTAGAGTTATGGCGACACTACATGTACGGTGCGAAGGTAGAGATCTTCACGGACCATAAAAGCATGAAGTACCTTTTATACCAAAAAGACTTGAACATGCGACAGCGCATGTGGGTCGAGTTCGTTGGGGACTATGATGTAGCAATTCAGTATATGCCAGGCAAGGCCAATGTGGTGGTTGATGCCTTGAGTAGGAAATATTCTGGATAAGGGAAATGGATTGAAGCTCGTTATGAGCGGTTGGTGCGAGAATTTTAGTCCCTTGGAATTGAGTGTGTAGCAAGATGCGAGTCTAGCATGAATCGATTGAACTGGATCGAGTTGTAAAGTGACTTATCCAATTGTATCTGGGAATCGACCAGTGTGCATGCAGAGTTCCAGCCATTTGTGGTGGAAGTTTAAAAAGGCAAGGGTAGTGCCTAGAAGATGGTAGGTGGGATCTTAAAGAAGGATGGAAGGGTATGTGTACCGCAGTTCGTCAAGCTCTATGAGGAGTTAATGTTTGAGGCTCATTTCATGAAGTACTCCATTCATCCGGACAGTACACATATGTTGTTGGATATGAAGAAATCCTTTTGGTGTCTTGGATTGAAGCGGGATGTAGCTTTGTACGTGAGTCGGTGTCAAACTTGTGCCTTAGCGAAGGCTGAGTGTCAAAAGCCGGGCGGGTTCCTGAAGCCCCTTCCTATCCCTGAGTGGAAAATTGACGACATCTCAATGGATTTTGTGCATGGCTTACCTCGGTCGCAGTAGGATAACGATGCGATTTGGGTGATCGTGGATCGCTAACCAAAGTGGCTCACTTCATCCCGAATCGGAAAGAGGACAGAGTGGAGAAGCTGGTAGAATTATATGTTCGCAATATTGTGTGGTTGCACGGAATTCCAAAGAGTATTGTTAGTGTTCGCGATGGACGGTTCACGTCCAAGGACTGGAGATTGGTACAGAAGAGTCCGGGCACAAAGCTCAAGTTTAGTACAACGTTCCATCCTCAAACCGATGGTTAAATGGAAAGGACTAATCGTATAATGGAGGATATGCTAAGAATGTGTACCCTTGATTTTGGTAAGAGGTAGAAAGATCACCTTTTCATGGTGGAGTTTGCCTATAATAATAGTTTACAGGCGAGTATCAAGATGACACCATACGAGACTTTGTATGGAAGGCAGTGTCAAACACCGATGTCATGGATAGAGGCGGGAGACACCAAACTTTTGGGAAAAGATGTGGTGGTCGAAGCTTGTGAGTTGGTGCGAATAATTCAGGGGCGCATGAAGGTTGCTCAGGATCGACAGGCGAAGTATTTCAATGCTCGTCATAGGAACATGGAGTTCGCGGTAGGCGACTGGATGTATTTAAATATTAAACTGTTCAAATGTGTTTCACGAATTTGCTGACTCAAGAAGCTGAGTTCGAGGTTTTTAGGGTCGTTCAAAGTTGTGGAACACATTGGGGAAGCAGTCTACCAGTTGGCGTTGTCCATAGAGCTGATTGGATTACAAGATGTTTTCCATGTTTTAGTTTTAAGGAAAGCCTTGGTGGAGACAAGTGTTGTGGTTGAGTCGACGGTAGTGCCGATAGAGGAGGATTTGAGGATGAAAGTCCGACCGGTCGGCATAGAGGATTCAGAAGTTCTATAGTTGCGGAATAAAGAGGTTAAGCTCGTAAAAGTGTGCTAGGATAACTGCGGGTAAGACGAAATCTCCTAGGAGCGTGAGCAAGTGATGCGGGAACACTTTACGTATCTTTTTTGCATCAGGTATGCTTTGTTGGTTGAGTACATGCTATATTTCGAGGACGAAATTCTTCTAAGTGGGGTGGAGTTGTAACACCCCAGTTTCCAGAACTTGAAACTCTGGGACCTACTCCGTGGCGGTAGGAAGCTACCGTCTGGCGATAGCGTTCTTTCATCGAGTGGAAGACATCGAGTGGAATCTAAAAGCTTCCGAGCACATACTGCAGAAATAATCGGGGAATCCTGGCGCAGAAAACCATACACACTCCTGGGGTGGTCATTGTCCATCTTGAAGTCCAAATGCCTAACATTGCATTTGATAACTGCATCATATATGGACAACCAGTCCATGTCCATGATCACATCAAAGTCCTCCAAGTCCAGCACCTTCAGATCAGCAAAAGCTAGAAAATTTCCTAAAAGAATAAGACAACTCTAGATACCCCGGTCCGACACCACCGAGTCACCAGAAGGAAACTTGACACGAAGCGGATCACCAACTTGATCAAGAGTCAGACGATGACGTTCAACGAAAGCCCTAGCCACAAACGAGTGGGTATCACCAGAATCAAAAATAATGCGCGCCTAACGATTCTTTAGCTTAAACTTCCCTATAAAATTGCATACATAACTAGCCAAACAATGTCAAAACTATAGCTAAGAGCAGAAATAAAAACTAGATTGGAATCTAACCTGAGATCACTTGGGTGGACATTTGCGCTTCTTCTAAGGTCACCACATTCAACTTGTCCTTCCCTATGTCCAAATGTTGTGGTGGTCGCAATGCTTGAAGTGGAATTGGCTGCAGCGGGGGCTGAGACTGCGGGCAACTTGACTTAAAATGCCATTTCTGTCCGCACTAGAAACAGACCCTTTCCTTACCCCAACAATGGGCAGCATCATGCCACTTTCTCTTATATGAAGCACAAACCAAATCTCCCTTGGGAGCGCTCTGAATTGCATGCACTTGTTGTTGCTTTTGAGCTCTCAGCCTCTTGAAACACTTTTCAAACGGATGGCCTGGCCGGCCACAGAAACTGCACACCTCCTTGCTTCTTTTCTTCGAAGCAGGACCAGACTCCCGAGAGCTCTTACCATCATCAAAATTCCTCTTATCCTTCTTCATTTTAATGCCTCTATTCTTGGAATTATTGATAGCTTTGACCTTAAGAATAGCTTCCACTTCCTCAACATAGGTCTCAAATCCATAAGCATTAGCCAACTGCTGGATGTCACTCCTAAGACCACCCAGGAAACGCTTTACTCGGCTAGCCTCAGAGACCACCAAATTTGGGGCAAACTGGCACAACTTGCTGAACTCTACCTCATACTCACTGACTATGAGTTGTCTCTGTTTCACATGTAGGAAGTTGTTCATCAAGCAGTCTCACTCGACCGATGACAGAAATTTCTACAGCAATAACTCCTTGAAGTATTCCCACGAGCATCCATTTGTGAGGTTCTCCTTCTATCTCAACCACTAGCTCTTTGCAAGACCCTTAAGCTAGTAAGTGGCGACCATCATTCTCTGGTCAATAGAAACTCCTGAATACGAGAACATCTCCTCGATAGCAAAAATCCAATTGTCCAATACCATGAAATCAGCTCTATTGTCATAGGTAGAAGGTCCTAGTCACTGAAAGTGCGAGATAAAGTTCATCTCTTGTGGCAGTAGAACTGGAGGCACCAAAGGAGCAGGAGGAACATGAATAGCTTGACCCACAGCAGGGTCATGCACTCTCGGCATCTGCCCTAAAATGACCTACAGTAGTGCCTGGATCTGCGATTGCATCTCCACCATCTGCCTTGACAGAGCCGCATTGCTTTGTCGCAATCCTTCAAGCACTGCCTCACTCTGCACACCAGACAACTAGGCCTTAGACAGGGGAGTTGACCTCGTCGTACGCTTAGGCGACATCCTAATAATACCATGAATGACCAATCAAAACCTAGCATAACCGCTAGAACTACACAACTTAGTTCAGACCATATATGTTTAGACACTTGCTCATGTTGCTAACTTGCTCTGGGATTTTCATTCATGATGTCATGCTTAAACTTAGGATGATATACCGCCATCCTATTGACTCATGTGCATAAACCATGAATCCATGAATTTTTGTTCTTTTTGCTTTAAAACCATGTGTGTACGTATGTCATCATGTAGATCTTAGCTTGGCACGTGCGCTAATGCTATGTTATTCCATGCATGTTGTGCTATGCAATCTAATAAAGGCCTTAATGCATGTTATGAGCGGCGTACACATGAAATATTATGCATCTCATACTACATAATATCACATGTAACAAAAAAGCAAAATCTAATGTGCATTTATGTGATGATTGTTATGCATCTTATACTATATAACAGTCACATATTGCTTCCTATGAGGATCCATATACAAACACATATTATGCATTTCATACTACATAATATGTCATGTATACTTCTTGTCATGCTTATGAGTGTAGTGTTAATGCTTCAGCTAAGACGTACTGATGACACGTCGGTGTGTGTATGAAATGGAACAAGACCACTAAACTAACCCGAGATAGTCGTTCGACCATTTGTCAAACAACACATCCCTCTGATACCAACTGTCACAGCCCGTATTTTCTCTGCATGTAAACGATATATCAGAGTAAGAAAAAACACGTGTCGTGATGTCACGCCGAACAGGGGATAACTGTTGACGTTCAGGCAAGAACCTAATCCTAACACTTATCATGAAGTTCTCAAGTTTATCTTGAAGAAAACATATTTTTGTTAAGTTAGACGGTCGTATCCCTCGGCTTGGTGGATCAACTAGTCCATAGATAAAATATAGATATACATTGCGGAAAATACTTTATTTATATAGATTAACATCCTACATAAGATTAAACATCCAAATAGGACAACTCATGATATGCATACTGTTGAAAATTTTGAAGTGAAAGTGGGTGATTGGAAGTATTGGGCAATCTATCCGCGCGGACTACGCGGATAGGGTTGGCGGACAGCCAGGTCGGAAATGTTGTTGCAGACGGCTTGTTTTGTGGCGGCCTGGGCGGTCTGTTCACGCGGACTAAGTGAATAACAGCTGTGGTTTGACAGGCCGACTTATGCTCTGCAAGCAGTTGGATTCCAGAAGGTAATCGGGCGGATTGTGTCTCAATTTGCGGAGTCCGACAAGAAGCAGACTAGACTAGAGCTTGGCAGACCGGCTTGGCTGAAGCCTTGGTCATGCTCTGGTGAAGTGGTAAGTGGAGGCTGCAGAGGTCGCCAGTCAGTGCGGACTGGTGCTGGAGTTCGCCGGGGCAGGCAGACTGAATCCAGTGTCCGCCAGTAAGTGCGGACTGGCCCTTGCGGCCAGTGGTGTGGACTTGGTTGGTTCTGAACCAAGTCTAGGTTTGGCTCAGTCCGGGAAGAGCGTGCTGTGAAGCGCAGACTACTTCTCAGTCCATCGAGCTCGGCAGCAGTACAATGTGCTTTGGTTGTGAGTTTGGGGATATGTGGATTGGAGTTTCGTCTGCAAGGGCGTGCGGACTAGAGCTGGGTCCGCTGAGTCCGACAGCTGCCTTGTTGGCATTGTCATGGACTCAGGATATGCTGACTGGAGCAGTCTGCAGGATATGCGTACTGGAGGTATCCGCAGTATAAGTAGACTGGAGCTGTATCTGCTGAGTCCGGCAGTTGTCTTGGTGGTGAGGCTGTGGGCTCGGGATAAGCGGACTGGAGCTGTGTCTGCAGATAGGCGGACAGTTGTTGCAGAGTTCGGCTATGGCAGTCTTGGCTTAGCTTGTGGCGACAAGGCAGACTGGCGATGTGTCCGGCCTTGGTGAAGCATAGGCGGACTGGCTATCCTGCCCAGGTTGCGGCGGACTGGAGTGTATCCGCGAGCTTGCAGATACACTTGTTCTTGCTGTGTGATGTGGCGGTGTTTCTATCGGCTAGGGCGGTGACCACACTCCTCATCGTGCCTATAAATAGGACCCATGTCACATCAGGAATAGAGAACGAATGAATAGTAAGTGAGCCCACCACCAGTTGCTGTGGACTGGATTTTAGTATCTGTGCGGTTTGATATAGTTGACCGGTTTATGCTGTGCAGGTTGTGCGGATAGCGCTGGAAAGCCAGGACTTGGCTCTGATTGCGGTCAGGGATAGTGCGGACTCTGCGGTTAAGCAACAGGCGGTAAACAGCAGGTCGCGGACATCGACCTGGCTGTTTTCTCTTTGGCAACTTGGTTTTGGGGTTCAATAAGTCGCCAGCTTCAGGCGGCCTGTTTAGTTCGACATCAGCAGCTTGTGCGGTCTGGCGGCTAGGAAACCTCGCGGTCAGGCGGCTTGCAGATCAACGGCTAGAGCTTAGCATTGGAATAACGGGCAGTCCGTGCGGCTTGGGTTGTGGTTTGGAGACCTGGCGTATTGTGTGGACTCCATAGCAGTAGACTGGCGGCTTCGGGTTCGAGTCCGCACGACTTGTGTTGTCTTGTCTTTATAATTGTCTCTGCTCTCCCTATGGTGGTTTTGGCGAATCATGTCTCGCTATGTATGTCTCGCCTTATAAAGAAGTTAGTTGTTAATCAATAAAGACACTTGTTGCTGCATGTGTTTCTGGTTGTAACTACTTTAGTTGAGATAACCCCTGCTCATTCCAAGATCCGGAAAATTCAACACATACCTCTAGGTTTAATATAAGTATAGAAATAGTTTTTACGTTAGTTAAAATAGAGTGACTTTGGTTTAAAATAATGTTATGCATGAGATAGTCAAAATAATACTTTTATACTTAAAATAACTAACACGCATTCCTAACATAAAACCTTCCCAGAGAGCAAGTAAAATCATTAAATCATCTAGAAGAAGCTTAGCAGCTAGCAAGTAACTTAACAATCTACCAAAGCATCTATTGGGCATCAACAACCTGGCACGAACCCACCAAAAGGCATGTATGTCTGAATTAAAAACCAAAACAACAAATCTACCTCACATTGGAGAGGGAAGAACAATTACAACAGCTGCAGGACACCAACACCAACCAACCCTAGCCGCTCAACCTGCTACTACTCCAAACCTGAGGCATTCAAAAGAAAAGAATACCTCAGCAAGATTGTACAAGTGGCAAAAGAAACCAAAGGTAAATAATAAGAGAGGTTAAAGGGTTACAGGCACAAAACAGAAATAGCTGTCAATCCACAACATACAAATCATAAGGTAATAAACAAAAGAAGGATTTACAGGGTTTAAGTATAAAAAATTGCACCAAGTGCGATATTGAGTCATGCTTTATTAACAACTGCAAGTGTATGCATAAGAACATATGTGCATATATATATATATATATATATATAAGAGACTGGTCAGCTCAAAACATGAGAATCATGAACACTAGTACAAACGGTACTAAGTTGGGGGCAACATTGTCCAACACCAACCTTCAAAGTAAACATCTCAAAAAGGCACTATGGTGGTGGCCACATTGTCCAACACAAACCAACAGTCCATAAGAAGAGAAGAAAACCCACCAGGTGTAATTACTCACAAGACGACATCAAGTTGATGGTCCTTTATCCACTGCCAACCAGCCAGAAATTACCACGACAATATACATCTATAGGGTGGTGGTCCTTTATCCACTGCCAACCCAGGGCCATAAATAACCATGCATTATATAGCCATGCAATATATAAATAACCAAGGCCACCGACAACCATGCATTATATAAACCAACGAAATAAAAACCAAGGGTTGGCATCAGATTTTCATGACAATGCAAATGGAAGAAAACCAGAAGTTACTAAGGAAAACTCGATAAATATGACTTGACAAACTGAAAGTCACTCGACAAACACATCAAAATTTCCAAAACACAAGCTCTGCGATCACTCGACGCTAAAACATAGGCCCTGAGTTCACTCGACGCCTAAAAAAAAGCTCTGAGTACACTCGATGCCTAAACAAAAGCTCTGAGTCCACTCGATGCCTAAACAAAAGCTCTGAGTCCACTCGACGCTTAAACAAAAGCTCTGGGTCCACTCGACGCCAAGCCGGACTCAGTCAACACACTCAATGCCAAGGCTACACTTAACGCATTCAATGCTTTTCACTCGACGCACTCAACACTTTTCACTCAATTCCAAGGCTTCACTCGACACCAAAGGCTAAACACTCAACGCACTCGATGCCAAGGGTTTTACACTCATGCACTCAATGTCAAGGGCTGTACACTCAACGCACTCAACGCCAATGGATGTACACTCAATGCACTCAACGCCAAGGGTTGTACACTTAACACACTCACGCCTAAGAGCTATACAATCAAAGCACCCAACGCCTAAGGCAGAAACCTGACAGAATTTTTGTCTTTCCTAAACAGAGGTTAACAGACTTATAATAATTAATTTTCTTGACAACAGCTAAACCTAGACCAAGACTAAGTTCCATAACTTAAGAGAAAGAGAGGAGTAGACTAAACAAGAGCCCAAACACACGTGAAAGACTCTACAGCAACACGACATAGAAATAGAAAGTAAAACTCACTATTATGTTATCCAAGATACAGCCAATAGTAGACAAAAAATTCAGAGGAAACATAAAAAAATTATAATAGGCTAGGTAAGGGAGCAAACCACCACTTCCCTCCAGATCTATAAAAATCCGGCCTCACGAGCGCTCCGCTTCAAGGATCGGCCTCAAGAACTCTTGGACAACGATTCCTGAAACTTTACAGGGCAAATGAGAGTCAAGGTCAAAAAACCCTAATGCCAAAAGTCCAAGCAAGCAAAATTACCTACCACCAAAGCATAGATCTCAGCAAGAGCTTTCCGGATCTACCCTCCGTCGACGATTTCAAGCACCGACACTCTTATAAGCGGTGGTCGAAAGCCTAGTGAAACCTGTCGCCTCCTCTCTTCCGCGTTCTCGATCTGATAGCTTGGGGAAGAAGATAATGAATAGTGAAATGCATTATATATTATATATATATAATATAACATATAATATATTCTCTCTTAGATAACTATAATATAATATATAGATATGATATGATTATATATATATATATATATATGATATAATATAATATAAGTATTAATAACTAAATGTCCAAATGACCCAAAAACTCGATTCAACTTGGATTTCTACGAAATTTGCCCCAAAACTAAATGTCGATGCTATTAATCCAACGGCGAAGTCGAAATTAAAATCCGACAAACCAAACTTGGTTAAAAACTTCCCGATGTCCAAAACACCAAAATATCCCCAAAAAGCTCTACCGAGTTCCAAAACAAACCCGGCTCGCAAGAGAAATCTCAAAAACACACTAGAAATTAGCCAAGTTAATATTCTAAGTCAAAACCTCAGATATCAAATGAGCAAAAGTCACACTCTAGCAACGACACCCGTCAACTACGCATCAACGTAACTCTCTGACGTTAAAAATATGTCACTAAAAGAATTAAAATAAACATCGAAAAATCAGGGGCGTTACATTCAACAAGAACAATTAATAAAACTAAAATTAAAATCTTAAGTTACAACAACATTGATTAAACATCCATACTAGTCATAAACTATTATTGTCCAAACATGATTAACACATCATAAAACATCTCAGCACACAGAAAACAGTAAACTTAAAATTTCACACTACCGCCGGGCGACAGCTGCTATCGCGAGGTGATAACTCCCAGAAAGCTAAACCTGCAGTCATTCTCCAATCAAAAATCTCAATCCTCACAGGTAGGTGGCTGGTCTTCATTGGAACTTTGGCCTTGTTCCCTCGGCCGTCTCACACGACTGATTGAATGATGTGGAGGATCCACCACTGGACTCTCCCACTCTTTCTCTTCCGTTGGGGTAGGCTTGAGCTTCAATCCTCGAGCAATGAAGTTCATAAATTTCTTCATCCTAGTCAGCCTTGTCGTCGTCTCAGCATGGTGCTCTTCCACTAATTCCTATAAATCATCCACCTTTTCTCGAAGAGATCCTCCTCGAGGAAGTGGTGGTCTAGTAGATGTTGAGGCTTCACCTCGAGTTGGTTTTGCTGAAGAAGAAGCTTCACTGCATCCTGATGAGAACTTAGTCGACTTAGTGTTGTAGATAGGAGGAATACAGTCATCCACATAGAGATTCTAGTGAATCCATCTATGCTTCTGGTATATCATGTAACACCCCATATCCATCGCATAACATATAGCAGTAGGTCCGGCCGAGGCCCGACGTCATATACCATAGACAGACCAGAAGGTTACTCAATGGAAACCATCTAACTAATAACCAACGTCCTACAAAGAGTCATTCTAGCGGAAGCAATTATTAAAAGTTGCAAATTAAAGAACCCAGACGAAAAGCATGAATGTCCACTACAAAACCCAACAGGAATGAAGTACAATACACAGGTACACGGCCTTATGACCTTACAATTGTTTACTCAAATAAAATGTGTCTTCCATACCACGGCACACAGGCCGGTCACACATGAATATAACAAGTAAACACTCAAAATTTGGCCTTCGAGGGCCAGCTCAGCAACTTGGGCTTTAGGCTAATTACCGCTCGGCTCTGCAGCACCTGCAAGCAATAATCCACCTCACGGTGGCAAACAAAAGAAACGGTCAGCTATGCTGACCAAATTATAACGATCCTGCACCCAATGTCGGGGTGGTGATGCTCCTTTCCCTGCACTTTGTTAGCATAACCAAGCAGTATAGATAAACACTACATCACTGGCGTGGGCACGTACGACCACACACCCTGTGCACTCAAGGCACATTCTCAGTGAACCGGTCAACGACACGTCAATTTAAGTCATAGGCGCCTCGGTCTCACCACCACCACTAGGACGGACAATCTTGCGAGCATTTTGTCTTCCCGGCATGGGTCACGTCAATTTAAGCCATAGACCGCCGAAGACCCTCATCTATGCCAACGGCTCCCATCGAACGACATAGAGCGGGTACGATTCCTCCTGACCCATTGCTCACGTCGCAACGTCAATTTAAGCCATATGCGCGGGTCAAACCTCCCCGAGTCCCATTTTCGTCACACACTTTGTTGGATCCCTAGTTGATTTGGGCTAGGTTCACTGACTTAGGATGTGACCCATCATGTATAGTCTGGGTCAAGTTTTTGTCTTAGAGTCTAGGACAGTCCTCTTTCTCAACTTCAGATGGATCAGCCCTCTTCAAGACCATCAGGAACTCCAGATCTATTAGTTTTTCAGACTAAGTGAAATGAGTTCGACGTTCGTCGAACTCAGCTCGACGAAGGGAGTTCTGCGCTCGACGATCGTGAGACAATTCGCAGTGCTGAGCTCGTCGAACTATGTTCTTTACTCGATGATCACCGGGATTCTACCTCAAGCTTTTCAGGACTACTTCAGAATTTCTCTAAGTCCAGCTTCATGCTTCGGTCGACGAATTATATTCTGAGCTCGACGAACTTGGACCTCAAGTTCACAGCTTCTCAGGTCGACTAATGCTAATCTCTACTCGACGATCTTTGTACTCAGAGAATCAGTGTTGACACTTAGGGTTTGTGTCGACACCCGACGATTTGTGTCGACACCAGGATTTTAGTTGACACCAGCTTATGTCGACACCAGAGGATTTGTGTCGACACCAAGATCAATCTGTCGACAACAAGTTGTGCCGACACAGCATTTCAGCAGTTGTAGAGTATTTCGTCCAAGTCCAGAACTTTTCTCAGTTCAACGAATTTTATTCTCAGCTCGACGAATTTGGTTCTCTACTCAACGAATAATGGTTGTCTGATATTGAAGTTTGTCTGTTCAACGAATGAAGACTGTCAGCTCGACGAACTCAGCTCAGATCGACGAACTCAGCTTAGCTCGATGAACTCAGGCTCAGCTCGACGAACTCAAAACTCAGCTCGACGAATTATGTTCTTCGGTCGATGATTCCAGACTAGGTCTTCTTCCGTTCCCGTCTCATTCCATGGCGCTGATTTCTGGACATTTAATGGCAGTTCTTCACAGAATACTACCGTTAGGATGCGCAGTTAATCCTGGATTATTACATGTCACTTTCCCATGGAAACAGTTGGGGAAATAATTAATTGCTGCTTCTTTCCAGGTCGTCTGCCATTACTGCTCGAGATTCAAAATTCGAATGTTTCTTATGAGACAGAGATATATACAGAAATAGTCAGTAATACAGACACAGAACATACAACAAAAAAAGGCAGACAGTGATTCAGACAATACAAAAAAAAAGGAATTCATTCTTGGCCCAAAGAAAAACTGATCAAGAAGAAGAAGAACACTACATCAATATCAAGAGTCTTCTTCATCTGCTTTTACTCAGGATAACTTCAAAGATAATACATTCATATCAGTTACAAGAAGTTCCTAGAGACTTTCTCTGGACCTAGAATTCTAGGTCTTTGAAGACCTATCACCCTGAAGCAGTGCTCTAGCATTCTTCCTGATTCATTCTACATCTCAGGGGGAGCAAAGCTGCTAAACAACAATCCACACAAGTCTTCTCATTTTACTTGAGAAAGAGAAGATCTCATCACCCCTTCACTCCACCTCTGTACAGGGTTTTAATTCCCTTCAAAATTATTCTGGTTGCAAGTCTCCCACCAAAAGACTTGAGGGTTTGTTTTTTGGGAACCTGATCAAAACCCCATTGGTGCCAGGACACCTGATCAACCCCTTCCTGCAGTGGATTTCTACCAGGGTGGTAGAAGAGTGGACTACCCAGATTTGAGGAACCACTATAAAATTCTTGTGTCGTCTAGTTGCTTTCTTTTCCTTTTGTTTTCTGGCCTTGCTCTGTGAATGCGCTGTGTTTAGATAATTGCTGCATCTTGGTTTATTGTATTTGCTTCCCTGCACACACACACCTAAAATACAACAGTAGTTGTAAAAGTTTTAAAATCACCATATACTATATTCACCCCCCTCTAGAGTATATCAGATCTAGCTGCACTTTCAATTGGTATCAGAGGGAGGTTGGTTAATAATACCACATCTTCCAGGTTGGTTAGATTACCATACCCGATTGGTTGTACAGGCTAACACCTGAACCCAAAGATCCCTTAGTTAGATCTGTTTGTTTTTATTCTGTTATTGGACTTATCCTTCTCACATACATGGCCCAAAACAAGGATTATACAAGCATCAGACCTCCAGTGTGCAATCTTAATAAGTTTGCCATCTGAAAGGCAAGAATTAGATTATATATGAACTCCATTGATGAGGACATTTTTTCTGTCATTTCAACAGGTGTTCCTCCAGCTCCTGCAACTTTTGCCAGTACATCAACTAATCTGAGTGCAGTACCACCTCCAGACAATACTGAAGCCTATAAGAAAGCCAAGATGGCTGATGCAAAGGCTCTGAATATTCTGGCCCAAACAATGTCAGATGACATATTTCAGAAGGTGGCTGAGTGCACCTCAGCCAAGGCCATTTGGGACTCTCTCAATCAAATGGTAGCAGGCTCAGTTGATGAAAGAAAGGATAGGAGATCCAGTCTCATTTCTCTCTATGAGAATTTCAAAAAGGATGAGACAGAATCTGTGGCTGAGATGTACAATAGATTAAGTTCAATCATCAGTGAACTCAATACTCTTGACAAGGATATCACCTTAACTGAGGTAAATGATAAAATACTGATGTGTTTCCCCAGTTCATGGGACTCCAGAATCTGGCCAATCAAAGAAGCCAGAAGCCTCAATGAGATTTCAACAGAATCTCTGTTAGGCAAGCTGAAGTCATATGAGCAGCTTGTCAAATCAAGAGAGGCAGCAGAACAGAAGGCAACTACCCCAGTTAGGAAGGAGCACAGCTTGGCCCTCAAAGCTTCTGAAGACAATGAAACATCTACATCCAATGAGGAGTTAATGAGTCTTTTTGCCAAAAGATTCTACAAAATGACAAGAAAGGACTTTAGAAGAAAATCATCCAGGCAGGATGATAAGCCCAAATATGACAAGACACCAACTAAGGAGGTTGTGTGTTTTGGATGCAGAAAGCCTGGGCACTATATTTCAGAATGTCCAGAGAATCAGAAAAAGGACAAGGGCAGGGACAAGGATTATAGAAGAAAACAAGGCAGCAGACCCTCCTCCAACAAGTATAAAAGGAAAGACAAAGGATTTGTTGCTGAGTCCTGGAGTGACATAGAAGAGGAAACATCCTCCTCCAGCTCCAGTGAAGAAGAGGAAGAAGCCAGATCCAAGGAGGTGTGCCTAATGGCAATAGATGCCTCCAGAAGCAACTGTGGATCAGAAGAGGATTCTGAAGATGAAGGTGCCTCAGACTCAGAGGCTGATCAGGTGATTTCTAGTTTTGATTTCAATTCTGACTTATTTAAAGTAGAATTTAAAACTATGTGCATGGATCTAATAAACTCAGAGAAAGAAATAAAAACCTTGAGGACTAGACTAGAAAACCTTGAATCTGTCAGCACAGAAAATAGAAAACTAACTGACCAATTGACACTAGCTAATGAACAGATAATCAAGTTAAAATCTGAATTATGTGAGGCAAAATAACTTGAGCAATCTATCAATGGGAGAAGCCTCAAGCTGATGGATATCACAAGCACAGTAAATGCCAGATTAAATGGCAGGCTGGGCTTGGGTGCTTCATCAGGTTTACCCCCCATATTAAAGAAGAATATACTTTCTACTCCCATAAAGTTCATCACCGCTAAGGGTAAAGAGAAACTAACTGAAAAACCCAGGTCAGAAAACAAGTCAAATCCCCTAGACAATAGAAACAGAAAACAGAAGAAAGCTGTTAAAAACCAAGTTCAGCAGAATTCGTCGAACTTAGATCGACGAAATCCTGCAAGATCGTCGAACCCCGATCGACGAACGCTGAACGCAAACTTCAGAAATAATTATTCGTCCTACTGTGATCGACAAACTGTGTATGGTTTGTCGAGCAGAGATCGACGAACGTGGGACGCAGAAAATGACCATGGTCATTCTCTGAGTGGAGGTCGACGATCTCATCCCCATTCGTCGAACTCTGGTCGACGAACTTACAATAATTCGTCGATCTCAGAACGACCAAATATAAATCATTTCTCCTATAGAAATTTTAAAACATCTAACAAGACATTTAATCCAGTAGCTGATTGGATAATCCCACCTAAGAGATATCACCCTCTAGGGTATAAGTCTCAACCTACCTTATCAGTCATTTCTAGTTTTTCTTTTCAGCCAAACTAAGGACCCAAGGTAACCTGGGTCAAGAACAATTGAGCTTTATTTTTTGATGCAGGTACAGGTGAAGAGCTGTACCTGGCTAAGTCAGACCTGGTACCTGGACAGTGGCTGCTCCAAGCACATGACTGGCAGCAAAGCAAATCTCTCCAGCTATAAGTCCAAGCCAGGAGCAAAGGTGATATTTGGAGACTCAAAGAGTGGTCAGTCAGAAGGGTATGGAAGAGTAAGCATTGGAGCAGTGACCTTCAAAAAGGTGACATATGTAAGAGGACTTAAACATAACCTTATATCCATAAGTCAATTATGTGATGAAGGTTATCAGGTACATTTCAACTCTACCTCTTGCTCTATTATAAATGATAAAAACCAAACTGTTTTAATTGGACTTAGACAAGGAAACATATATTTAGTAGATTTCATTTCTGCCACAACTGATATTTGTTTACTCAATATCACTAGTAACCAAAATGAGTTATGACACAAAAGGCTAGGACATGTAAACCTTAAGAACATATCTAGGTTATCTAAAGACAACCTTGTTAGAGGTTTACCTTCTGGTCCCTACAAGAAGGAAAGCCTATGCAGGGCTTGTCAACTAGGCAAACAAACTAAAACTAGTTTCAAATCCATTAATAAAAGTGATTCACCTAAGATATTGTATCTGCTTCATGTGGATCTTTTTGGACCCATTATAGTACAAAGCCTAGGCGGGAAGTCTTACACCTTAGTCATTGTCGATGACTTCTCCAGATTCAGTTGGGTAGCCTTTTTGAGAGCTAAGTCAGATACATTCAAAGTTCTTACAGATTTTCTCAGGACCATACAGATTGAGTTCTCTACTCATGTTGCATTAATCAAAAGTGATCATGGCACAGAGTTTGAGTCTCTTCTTATGCATGAGTTCTGTGAGAAGGAAGGTATCAGGCAGTGCTTCTCAGCTCCTAGAACTCCCCAACAAAATGGGGTTGCTGAAAGGAAAAATAGGACACTCATTGAAGCTGCATGTATATTGTTAGCAGATGCTTACATGCCTCTATCCTTTTGGGCAGAAGCTGTAAACACAGCTAACTATGTCCTGAACAGATGTCTTATACATAAACTAAAACATAAGACCCCCTATGAATTACTTAAAGAAAAGAAACCTAAAATCACTTACTTTAAAGTTTTTGGTTGCATATGTTACATCCACACTAATAACAAAAGATACATTAGAAAATTTGAGGCTAAGGCTGAAGAAGAGATTTTTCTAGGATATTCCCAAGTAAGCAAGGCCTATAGGGTTTTCAACAAATCATCCCTTAAAATTGAAGAATTTGTCCATGTGTCTTTTGATGAAGCTAACATGTCTTATAAGGAGAAAGACATTTCTACCAATAGTCTTTTGCAGGTTTCACTAATGTGTGAGTCAATGGATGGACTAAACCTTACCCAAAAGGTTCCAACTCATCCCACTACACAGGCTGCTGAAGATAATGAAGAAGAAGTTTAAGAGGAAGTAACTGAACTTCCATCAACAGTCAGTACCATTCCTCAAGAGGAATTATTTACAGAAGATGTTGCTCAACCAACTCCACAAACTGATCTTGTCACACTTAGAGATCACCCCAGATCTCAAGTGATTGGAGACATTTCAGTTGGTGTACAGACAAGACATCAGCTCAATCAAGACTTGATGCATGCCTGTTTTATCTCTCAAATTGAACCTCTCACCATCCATGAAGCTGAGCAAGATCCCCACTGGATTCTTGCAATGCAAGAGGAACTAAATCAATTTGAGAGATGTAGGGTTTGGGATTTGGTTCCAAGACCCCATAACTATACAGTTATTGGAACCAAATGGGTCTATAGGAACAAATTGGATGCACAAGGGAATATAGTAAGGAACAAGGCTAGACTGGTTGCCCAAGGCTATAGACAAGAGGAAGGAATAGACTATGACCAAACCTTTGCACCTGTTGCAAGGTTGGAGGCCATTAGAATATTCCTAGCCTATGCATCATACAAAAAGTTCAAAGTATTCCAGATGGATGTTAAGAGTGTCTTTCTGAATGGTGTACTTCAAGAAGAGGTTTATGTAGAACAACCTCCAGGTTTTATCTCTCTAACTCAACCCTCTTATGTTTACAAATTGCACAAAGCTCTCTATGGTTTAAAGCAAGTTCCAAGAGCTTGGTATGATACTCTAGCTAGATTTCTTTTAGAGCATAAATTTACAAGAGGAACCATAGATAAAACCCTTTTCACTAGACATCATAAGGACCAAATCTTATTGGTACAAATATATGTGGATGACATTATTTTTGGGTCTACTGATCCCAAATTGTGCAAGAGGTTTGCTGACCTCATGCATTCCAAATTTGAGATGAGTAGCATGGGTGAGCTCTCCTACTTCCTTGGTCTCCAAGTGAAGCAGCTCCCTGATGGTATCTTCCTCTCCCAATCTAAGTATGCTAAAGAGCTTATTAAAAAGTTTGGGATGGGTGATGCCTCAGGAATGAAAACACCTATGGCTACCAATGCTGTTGTGGATTCTGATGCAGCAGGGAAACCTGTAGATCAGAAACATTATAGGGCAATTGTTGGATCCCTATTATACTTAACAGCTAGCAGACCTGACATAATGTTTGTCACATGTCTTTGTGCTCGATTACAAGTGAATCCTAAAGAATCTCATCTTATTTTTCTAAAAAGGATTTTGAGATATATAAAGAGTTGTCCTAGTTTAGGACTCTGGTATCCTGCAGAGTCAGAATTTGAGTTAACTGGATACTCAGATGTTGACTATGCTGGATGTAGAGTGGACAGGAAAAGCACCTCTGGAACTTGCCAGTTCCTGGGTATGAGACTTGTCTCTTGGTTTTGCAAAAAACAGACATCTGTGTCTACATCAACTGTTGAGGCAGAGTATATGGCTGCTGGCAGCTGCTGTTCACAGATGCTATGGATACAAAACCAACTCCTAGATTATGGTATCAACTTAAATAATTCAACCTTATTTTGTGATAATACAAGTGCTATTGCTATAGCTCAGAATCCAGTTCATCATTCTAGGACTAAACATATTGAAATAAGACATCATTTCATTAGAGATAATGTGGACAAAAAGAAAATTAACTTAATCCACATTCCTACTGATCTACAGAGAGCAGATATCTTCACCAAGCCTTTGGATGAGAAAATCCATTTGTTCTTTATAAATCAACTGAGAATGATTGATGGAGAAGAGTTAAATTAATTTTTGTCTGCATTCGACGAATTTTCCAGAGTTCGTCGAACGGAGTTCGACGAATTAGGGAAGGTTTGAGAGATTCTCGTCGAACGGAGATCGACGAATTCTCTGTGTGGAAACAATTTTCGTCGACCGGAGATCGACGAACCTTGCCTCAGAAACCATTTCGTCGAACGGAGTTCGACGAACTGCTTTCAATTCTTCTAAATGAGTTCGACGAACTACTCACCCCTAACTTATTTCGTCGATCTCAGTTCGAACATCTGTCTATTTTCGTGGAACAGAGCTTGTCGATTCATATTCTGAAAATCTTATATCTAGGTTTTCTTCGACCTCCGTCCCGTGCTTTCAGTTCCTTTGCTCTTGATCGCCGCTTTCTCTGTGATTTTCTTTGCAGGTCATCAATGGCGATTCCTCCAGGAGCACTTGCGGCGATGAAGTTTGATGCAGCATTCTCCATGGACTTTGGGTCCTTCCAACATTCAGATCCAATTTTTCTTTATATCCTAGAATTACTTGAAGAATTGCATCTCAAGGATTTCATGACACGCAGCATCAAGCTACACTCAACCGAGATAAGAGAATGGGTGTACACTGCCACAGTTTCTGAAGACGGAAATCTGACAGGACATATTGGAAACACTGCCGTTTCCCTGTCTCCAGCAGTACTCTCTGAAATTTTTGGACTGATCAATGGTGAGGACAACTTGGAAATGGACGTTGAGGAATATGCTGATATGTTGAAAGTAATGGGTTTCTCCGACAGCAACCCTAATAAGCTTCTGAAGAAGCAACTGTCAGCCGCCTATCAATTCTTGGCCGACATTATAGGAAAAATTCTGATGGGCAAGCACTCGATACATGACTATATCACACGCCATCAGTTCCTGATTATGTGCGCAGTGCTCAACAAACGTCAGGTCGACTGCGGTATGGTCTTCTTTGACCTAATCAAGAAGAAAACAAGCAAGAAGGAAGTCTGTTACGGCAGAATCCTGGGGATTTTCCTCCAGGAAAAGGCCAGTGAATGTTTGGTCTCCCCGACCACATTCATCAATGCCAGCAAGCGCCTCACCTGTGCCTTGTTTGGCCGATGGGAGAGGACAATCACCAAACCCTCCAAGGGTTCCTCCTCCTCCATCAATGCTTCTAAGAGCACCAGGACCGTCAAGGTCACTCCCCACCCTGACACTGAAGAGGTCATTCCACCTACCAAATCTCTTCCCCCTCCTCCTGCACCTCAATTGACTCCTACTCAACATCAATCTCCACCGCCTGATCTTGAACATATCCCTACACCTCCAGTTTCCCCCACTGAAACACATATTCCCTCACCTCCTCAATCCCCTCTTCCCCCACACCTATCCACTATTCCATCCTACACAATACCCACTGAACCACAACTTGTTCTCCCTCCATTATCCCCTCCATATATTCTTCATTCCTCCTCTGCTTCTATCCCCTCCACCACTCCTTCTCCACTTCTGGACTCCTCCACCATTCCCTCCATCATCTCTCTTCTGACTCCTCTCCTTCAAGCACTCATCACAGCGGCCATTACACCTCTGGTAAATTCCATTAATTCTTTATCTGCACAAATCACAGCCCTTTCTGCTGCCCCCTCTTCATTCAGGGGCCTGGCTCCAGGTTCTCCTGAACCCAGGCAGGGGGAGATGCTCCATGATGAAGCTGGTGCAGCTGCTGCAGAAGTTGATACAGTTGATACAGATATAGATACAGTTTTTGATAATACAGATACAGTTGATTCAGTGCCTGATAATGCAGTTGTAGTTACAGATACAACAATTGATTTTATTCAATTCATGGACATTGACAGTAGCTTTGATGAGTCAGTAGATTCAATAACAACTGTTGGTGATTTCCTTATAAATCCCACAGTTAATTTATCTGAGATACTTCATATCTTTGATCCTGTATATATGAAGCTTCCTTCAGTAGAGGTTGCTAAGCCATATTTGGCTATTGTCCAGTATACCTCTCCAGCTAGTCCAGCAGTTGCCAAGCAACTTTGTGACACCTTTGCTGCTCCTACTGCTACTCCAATTCCTATGTCTATTCCAGAAATCTGCCCTGTCCCAGATTTTGTCATGGATGATTCTCCCATGCCTGATCTGGATGAGCTCATTCTGGCAGACATTGAAGAAGAGAACAAGGCAGCAGCTGCAAGCTCTGTCTCTACTGCTGTTGAACCCTCACCCTCTGAACCTTCTATCCTCCCTCAAGAAAAACATCTTATCATTCCTGATGCCACTCTGAGGAAGTTGAATGCTCTGTATGACAACCCTCAGAGTTCAGATTCTGATGATGATGATGAATCAGATGAGGAGGCTGCTAAAAAGAAAAAGAAGTTGCTCTCTAAGAAAAGGAAGGCTCCTCCTCCTCTTGCTCCCAAGCCTAATCCCACTGCAGACACTCCATACTATATTCTGCACAATGTTGCTCCTTACAAAGGGATGCCTGCATGGATGTGGCTATCAAAGAACCAGCAAAAAGAGAGGAAGAGGAGTAGGAGATACTCTCCTCCCCCAGTTCATAGATACAGAAAGGATCCTCCTCCTCCTCCTCCTCCAGCAGCAGGTTGATAACTTCTCAAAAAGAAGTTATTTAGCTCAAGTTTTGGACCATTTTGCTCGTTGATTCGGGAGAAAAACCCGTTTAATTGAAGTCTAATTGCAAGCAAATTCACTTTTATTTTATTAATGACTAATGTGGTCTTTTTCCTAGGTGTTCATGCAAGAAAAGCTAAGGAGAATGGCTGGGAAGAGGGATTTTGTCAAATATGCTGTCCTGGAGAAAAGGTTGCAACTTCTGAAAAAAGGTTGCAACCTCTAGACGAATTTCAAATTTTAAAATTTGAAAATTGCGCCATATGCAAAAATGGAAAGAGGCATCCCTTGGGGAAAGGGCTGAACGTTTTTAATGAGGATTATTCAGAAGTTAAAGGCATTCAATTATTATCATTCATTGTGGGTTGGAGAGAAGAAAAGGAGAAGAGTTCTTCCTCTAGGGCTAGTTCCGGGCAAGGAAGACGGACGGATTTTGGCCGAATCGGAGAGCGAAACGCTGCAAGTTTTTAAATTCTAACATCATGTGATGTAAGATCTACTCATACTTGTGGTTTTCTTCCGCCGTCATGAACTACTTTTCTCGATCTTGTGTTGTGAAAGTACTATGTCTTGTGTGATGAATGTTCTTTAGATTTAACTTTGTAATTGTATGGTGGATTTCCTTTTATTGAATTCATAATCTATATTTTGAAGCCTTTGATCACGGTTTCATCTTTCTACTGCGCTTCATAAATCGAGAGAGGAGTTGCGCAAGTGCGTTATGGATTCCATATAACACTTAAAGGGAGAAAGAGATTTCCCCTTAGTGTTAGCAACTCGGGTTTTCAATCTCCAATCGGTTTCCTATTTCACCCGAGGGGAAATAGAGGACTAGGGACCTCCGATATCGAGAGATACGGTTGTCTACTCTGAAATCGTTGCAAGGTTTTCCACCACTCATTTTCACAAAGCATCCTTTATAAATTCATTGCAGTAGACATAGGAAATCATCGCACAAGATTACTTCTCCAATCTGAATCTTCAAGTTTTCTCCTAAGGCACGATAGTTTATTTCAACTTATTTTATAAATTCGTCACCACCTAGTTCTAAATCAAAATCATCATTTTGTTCCACTTGGATTTAGAGAAAAGGTATAACTAGTAATTGCAAGCACTGAATTCACCACCTCTCCGTGGAAACGATCTTTATTCACTCTTTATTACTTGAACCGGCACGTGCACTTGCGTGTAATACGCACACCTGTTTCGGGCGTATCAAGTTTTTGGCGCCGTTGCCGGGGAGGTGCAAATAATTCTGTGTTTCTTTCTTGCGATATTAGTGAACCCTTAGTATTTAGAGTTCAAGTTTGTAATCTTGTTTGTTTATCTTGTGTTTGTTTTTTTTTGTTATTTTTGTATTGCCTTTCTCCTTAGTGCATGTCCCGTTTTCGATCGCCAGAACTACTGCCTCTAAACCTAGAAATCGAACGGACGTGTAGACAAAATAGGAGAGCGGTTCGTATAGGACGTACTAACTCTTCAACAATGGATCACAATAACCAAAACGTGGAAAATGAAAATTACCAAGAAGGTCAGGATTTAGGAGGCCAGGTAGATCAAAACGGTCATCCAGTTGAACAAAGAAGAACGTGTCGTGACTACAATATGCCCTTACAAGGAGGATTGCATTTTAGCATTACTAGACCCGCAATTGAAGCTAACAACTTCAAAATAGATTCTATGACAATGCAACTCGTTCAACATAATAAATTTGGTGGCCATAACCATGAAGACCCTAATTCTCACTTAAGGACCTTCATCGAAATATGTGACACTTTTAAAATCAATGGCGCATCTGAGGAGGCTATAAAACTTAGGTTATTCCCATTTTCTTTGGAGGGAAAAGCAAAGGATTGGTTGAATTCACTACCCAACGGTTCCATCACTACTTGGGTAACTTTGATAGAGAAATTCTTGGCTAAATATTTTCCTCCATCGAAAACTGCAAAACTTAAGAGAGACATATCCACATTCATGCAAGGGAATGGAGAGACACTCTATGACGCATGGGAAAGGTTTAAGGAACTATTGCGTAAGTGTCCGCACCATGGTCTAGCCATACACCAACAGGTATGGACCTTTTATAACGGTCTCCAGACGTCTACCATGATCCAAGTAGATGGAGCTGCAGGAGGATCTTTAATGAATAAATATCCCGAGGATGCGTATGAAATCTTAGAGGATCTGTCATCCAATAATTATCATTCATTTGAGCGTCAAGGTTCTTCATCTATGGGAGGGGTACACCAAGTTGACCAACTCACTTCTTTCGCTGCACAAATGACCGCACAATTCAACTCGATGAATAAGCGGTTAGATGCATTAACTCTATATCAAAATCAAGCTCAAATGAACCCCCAAGTTAATAGTATAGCTGCTCCTCCGTTTAATATGAATCCTTTACTCACGGTGGAGCAACTCATTAGTAGTAACGAGGAGGTCAACTATATAGGAGGTCAACCGAGATTCATGAATCACAATAATAATCATAATGCAATTTCAACTCATTACAACCCGGATTTGCGAAATCACCCTAATTTTTCATGGAAGAATAATTCAGGTTTGGCTCACCCACCCGGATTCAACTCGAACCCTCATCCACCCCAGAATAATAATTATAATCAACAAGGGTCATCTAGGAAATTATCTGATGAGTTACTCCTCGAATCCATGCAGAAGAGGGATGCTCGCATTTCTAGTCTAGAGGGCTCTTTGCGTGTAATTGAAACTCAGTTGGGGCAAATTGCTAATGCTTTAAGTCTTAGACCCCCAGGTTCGCTACCTACGGATACAACACCAAATCCGAAGGGAGATAATCCGCACTGTAAAGCTGTCACTCTACGGAGTGGTAAGGAGTTAGTGGGTGAGACTATAAATGAGAGAGGGATCCAAGTTGGTGAGAAAAAAGAGTTGGATATTGTTGGCTCTAATGTTGCGAACAACCAGTTAAAAGAAAATGATAAGAGAAAGGAAGAAGTAGAAGAAGCATCCGGAGAGAGTAAGAGAGAACTTGTCGCGGAAGATAAACAGAAGAACGCTAATATAAAAATCTATCCACCACTATCGTTTCCACAGCGGTTAAAGAAGAGCAAACTCGATCAACAATTTCAAAAATTCGTTGAATTATTTAAAAAACTGCAAATCAACATCCCTTTCGCGGAGGCTTTGGAGCAAATGCCAAGCTACGTGAAGTTTATGAAGGACATCCTTTCTAAAAAGCGGAAATTTGGAACGCATGAGACGGTGGCACTCACGCAAGAGTGCAGTGCCATCCTCCAGAAGAAACTCCCGCCTAAATTGAAAGATCCGGGGAGTTTCACCATACCGTGCGCTATAGGTTACCAATTCGAGGGTAAGGCTCTATGTGATTTAGGTGCAAGCATCAATCTGATGCCATTTTCGATATATAGGAAGCTTGGTTTAGGAGACATCTCCAAGACCTCCATCACCTTGAAACTAGCCGATAGAACCCTTGCGTTCCCAAAATGAATAGTTGAAGATGTCCTAGTTAAGGTGGACAAGTTTATTTTTCCAGCAGACTTCGTTGTCTTAGATATGGAAGAGGATAGAGAGGTTCCCATTATAGTAGGGAGACCATTTCTCGCCACAGGTCGGACATTAATAGACGTACAGAAGGGGGAGTTGACCATGAGAGTTAACGACGAACAAATCACCTTTAATGTACTTGAAGCTATGAAATTCCCTCGAGGTCAAGAAGATCATATGGAGGCGGTAAATCAAATTTCACTTCAAGACTATAGTTTGAATATTGAATCCACTAGGCAAGATGACTTATTGACTCGATTTTTGATACACGAGGAGACTTCGGACGATGATGAGGAAATACGTGATTTCCTAGAGGTATTTGAGTCACAAGCTGTTTTCGTTAGGAGACCGGAACCTTTTGAGATGCCGGACAAGGCGTTGGCGGACAAGCCCTCTATTGTTAATCCGCCGACTCTTGAATTGAAGCCTCTCCCAGACCACCTCATGTACGCATATTTGGGAAAAGATAACACATTACCGGTTATTATCAATTCTAAACTATCAACTGATCAGTATCAAAAGCTTTTAGAATTGCTAACTCAATTTAAAACGGCCATAGGGTGGACCATAGCAGATATCCGAGGGATTAGCCCCTCACTATGTATGCATAAGATCCTCTTGGAAGAATCTTTTACGGGATCGATCGAACCCCAGCGTCGCCTCAATCCACCAATGAAAGAAGTGGTGAAGAAGGAAATCATTAAGTGGCTTGACGCCGGGATCATCTATCCCATCTCGGATAGTTCGTGGGTATCACCGGTGCAATGTATGCCAAAAAAGGGAGGGATGACGGTAGTACGAAATGAGAGGGATGAGTTAGTATCGACTAGAACGACTACCGGGTGGCGTATCTGTATGGATTACCGAAAGCTGAACAAGGCCACTCGAAAAGATCATTTCCCCTTACCTTTTATTGATCAAGTGCTAGATAAACTAGCGGGGAACGATTTTTTCTGTTTTCTTGATGGCTATTCAGGGTATAATCAGATTACGGTAGCCCCAGAGGACCAGGAGAAGACCACATTCACATGCCCTTATGGGACGTTTGCATTTAGAAGGATGCCATTCGGTCTATGTAATGCACCCGCCACATTTCAGCGATGCATGATTGCTATTTTCTCGGATATTATGGACCATGGTATTGAAATTTTTATGGATGACTTCTCTATCTTCGGTAATTCTTTTGATGCATGTTTAGCTTGTTTAGAGAAAGTGTTGACGCGCTGTGTTGAAACTAATCTCGTACTAAATTGGGAGAAATGTCACTTCATGGTGCGGGAGGGTATTGTGCTTGGTCATCACATTTCAAGAGAAGGTTTAGGAGTGGATAAGGCGAAACTAGATGTGATTGAGAAGCTTCCACCACCCAATAATGTGAAAATGTTGCGTAGTTTTCTAGGCCATGCTGGGTTCTATAGAAGATTCATTAAAGACTTCGCAAAAATCGCAAAACCATTAAGTGGATTACTAGAAAAGGATGCGAAGTTTCAGTTGAGCGAGGAGTGTTTAAATGCTTTTGCCACACTAAAACAACGCTTGACTACAGCACCTATCGTGATAACTCCTGATTGGGAGAAGCCGTTTGTCCTGATGTGTGATGCTAGTGATTACGCGGTTGGAGTTGTGTTAGGACAGGTACGAGAGAAGGTATTTCACACCGTTGCTTATGCTAGTAAGACCTTGATTGACGCCCAAATAAATTACACAACTACCGAGAAGGAATTACTAGCTGTAGTGTTTGCCTTCGAGAAATTTAGATCGTATCTTTTGTGCACAAAGAGCACCGTTTATACGGACCATGCTGCGATCCGTTATCTCATGGATAAAAAGGACGCTAAGCCCCGATTGATCAGATGGGTGCTTCTTTTACAAGAATTTGACGTGGAGATTAAGGATAGGAAAGGCACGGATAATCCAGTTGCAGATCACTTGTCCAGGATAGAGGCTACTCGACCCTCCTATAATCTGGAAATTGATGAGAGATTCCCAGATGAGAGAGTTTTGGCGATTCATGATAGTACCCCACCTTGGTATGCTGACTACGTAAATTACATAGTGAGTAATATTCTACCATCTGACTTGGCGTATCAACAAAAGAAGCGATTCTTACACCAGGTACGCTCCTATCTTTGGGACGAGCCGTATCTATTTAAAATCGGAGCTGATGGAGTGGTAAGGCGTTGCGTGCCGGAGGTTGAAACAAGATCGATATTAGAGAAGTGTTATAGCTCACCTTACGGAGGTCATTTTATGGGAACGAGGACTGCAATGAAGGTATTAGAGGTCGGATTCTTTTGGCCTAATTTATTTCGCGACGCTAATGAATTTGTTAAACAATGTGATAGGTGTCAACGATGCGAGAATTTGAGAAGGAATGAGGGAATGCCAATGAACATCATGTTAGAGGTCGAATTATTTGATGTTTGGGGAATGGATTTTATGGGTCCGTTTGTCAATTCAAATGGTAATTTATACATTTTGTTGGCAGTTGATTACGTATCTAAATGGGTAGAAGCGATCGCAACACCTAAGAATGATGACAAGGTAGTCCTGAATTTTCTAAAAAGTCACATATTCAATAGATTCGGGGTACCTAGAGCGATCATTAGTGATGGGGGAAGTCATTTTTGCAACCATCAATTCACCTCATTGCTAAACAAATACGGGGTTACCCATAAGATCGCACTCGCTTACCACCCTCAGTCAAATGGATTAGCGGAGGTATCGAATAGGGAGATAAAACGGATTTTAGAGAAAACAGTGAGCATAAATCGAAAAGACTGGTCACAAAAGCTCACCGATGCATTATGGGCATACCGGACTGCATTCAAAACTCCCATCGGATTAACCCCGTATAGGTTGGTTTACGGAAAATCTTGTCATTTACCACTCGAGTTAGAACACCGAGCATTCTGGGCGATTAAGAAAATCAATTATGACTTTCGGGATGCCGGTAAGAAGAGATTACTGCAGCTAAATGAACTCGAGGAGATCCGGATGCAAGCTTACGAGAACTCACAGATCTATAAGGAGCGCACAAAGAAGTGGCACGACCGACGTATTAAGGAAAAACACTTCGAGCCGGGCTAATTGGTCCTCTTATTCAATTCCCGTTTGAAGTTATTTCCCGGGAAACTCAAGTCGAGGTGGTCGGGGCCATTTAAAGTCAAATTAGTTCATCCATATGGCGCGGTGACCATCATTAATGAGAGTGACAAGTCTGAATTTAAAGTAAACGGCGAACGACTTAAGTTATATCTGAAAGACGGCGACGACAGAGCGGTGTCGTGCGTGACGCTCCACTAGAGTTGAACCGTCCTGCCGGGATGGTAAATTAGGCGCTTGGTGGGAGGCAACCCATCTTTTATTTATTTCTGTATTAGTTTCGTGATATTAATGGTTTTAATAACAATAATAATAATAATAATAAAAGAAAAAAAAACCCTCTGATTAGGCCGAAATCCAGGAAAAAGGCAATGTACTACTAAATTTATGTTGTTGCAACCTCAAAAATGAGGTTATCACCTTTTTTGTGTTGTTGGATTGAAGGAGTAGAAAGAAAACCGCGCCTGGGCCCGGTTCAGCTGAACCGGCGTTTGATTGGGCCAACAAGATGAGGTTGCAACCCCGAAATGCAGGTAGCCACTTTTATTTTGCTGCCTGGTGGATGTTATGGCCTGCGAAACGGCGCTGGCCGGTTCACCTCAACCGGTGCGTCCCCTAACCGGTGTTTTAAATTGGCTAAACCATTATCTGACTTAATTAATAACCTGTTATCTATTAATTAAACCCGGTTCAGCACCTCTATACATATAAAAAAACGCAATCGTTGTGCCCATTCCCAATTCCGCGGCTAGGGCACGAGCAGGGGGCGATAAAAGCGCAGAGGCGGCGTGGCGATTTCCGGCGGGCTGCTTCGACCGGAGACGACGTCGCTCGTGGCCTTCAGTTTTGAAGACAGCGGGGCGGCTTCCGGCGACCTGCGGCGACACGAGCGAGCACGACCTGTTGAATTCTGTGAAGTGAAAGTGGGTGAATGGAAGGCTTGGGAAACCTATCCGCGCGGACTACGCGGACTGGGTTGGCGGACTGCTAGGTCGGCAGGGATGTTGCAGGCGGTTTGCTCTGTGGCGGCCTGGGCGGTCTGTTCGCGCGGACTGCGCGGACAGCAGCGGCGGTCTGACAGGCCAGTGTATGCTCAGCAGGCGGTTTACTCCCAGGAAGTAACCGGGCGGATAGGAATGTTATCCTCGGAGTCCGGCTTGAAGCGGACTGAAGAACTGGAGCTCGGCAGACCGGTTTGGCAGATGCCTTGGTCTTGCTCTAGTGAAGCGGCAAGTGGAAGCCGTGGAGACCGCCGGTCAGCGCGGACAGGAACTGGAGGTCGCCTGGTATGGCGGGCTAGATCCAGTGTCCGCCAGTAAGTGCGGACTGGCCCTTGCGGCCAGTGGGCTGGACTTGGTGGGAATTGAACCAAGTCCAGGAGGCTCAGTCCGGGGGAGATCGCGCAGTGGAGCGCGGGCTGGTTTCTCAGTCCGCCAAGCGTAGTAGAAGTGCAGTTGCCTTGTTTGCTAGCTTGGGGAAATGCGGACTGGAGAATTGCTTGTGCAGGAGCGTGCGGACTGGAGCCGGAGTCCGCTGAGTCCGGTTGAGCCTTGTGATGAGGTTATGGACTCAGGGAAGCGGACTGGAGTTCGCTGTATACGCGGACTGGGGTCTGCTGTTAGCGGACTGGATTGGCGTGTCCGCTAAGTCCGGAGGTGCCTTGGAGTTGAGGTAATGGACTTGGGATATGCGGACGAAAGCCGGGTGTCCGCTGAGTCCGGCAGGTGCCTTGATGGCGTGGCTGCGGGCTCGGGGTTTTGCGGGCTGATGCCTTGTCCGCAGATTGGCGGACACGGCTTTTGTGGAGTCCGGCTGTGGTGGTCCTGGCTTGGTCTCTGGCGGCAAGGCGGGCTGGATATTGGAGTCCGGCCTTGGAGAAGCTGGGGCGGACTGGCTATCTGCACAGGGCGGCGAACTGGCATGTGTGTCCGCGGGCTGGCGGACACATAAGTTCTTGCTGCGGGATGTGGCGGTGATCCTATCGGGAAGGGCGGTGACCATACTCATCGTCGTGCCTATAAATAGGACCCATGTCACATCAGGATCAACTAGAACCGGAACCTAGACCGAAGTAAGTGAACAGTTTTTGAGCTCGCGTAAGTTGCTGCGGCCTGGACTTTGTGTCCGCGCGGATAGAGAGTTGACCCGGTTGTGCTGTGCAGGTTGTGCGGATAGCGCTGGAAAGCCAGGACTTGGCTCTGATTGCGGTCAGGGATAGTGCGGACTCTGCGGTTAAGCAACAGGCGGTAAACAGCAGGTCGCGGATAGCGACCAGGCGGTCTTCTCTTTGGCGACTTGGTTCGGAGTTCAGGAAGTCGCCTGCTTCAGGCGGACTGTTCCATTCGGTGGCGCAGCTTGTGCGGTCTGGCGGCGTGCAGACCGGCGGTGAAGAGCTAAGCATTGGAGCAAGGGTGAGTCCGCGCGGCTTGGGTTGCGGTCTGGCGACCTGGCGGACTGAGCGGACTCCACAGCAGTAGGTCGGCGGCTTGTTGATTGAGTCCGCGCGGCTTGTTTTTTGTTCTTGTCTTTGTAACTGTCTCTGCTCTCCCGGTGTGGGGTTTTGGTGAAGCATGTCTCGCCATGTATGTCTCGCCTTGTAAAGAAGGTTGCTCTTGATCAATAAAGAAGCTTGTGCTGCATGTGTTGCTGGTTGTTACTGCTTTGTTGAGATAACCACTGTTAACTCCACGATCCGGGAAAACTTTCAACATATAAGTGGGCGTATTCTCCTTCGGTTTGTTGAGTTTTCAGCAGGGTATCCAAGGGGCGTCTGCGGTTTGTTGAATTTTAACATGGTATCAGAGCCAGGTTGTTGGAGTGGTCAAGCAGTGCTCAATGGAAGTAGTTGCTCTTCTGAAGAGGAAACCAGTGGTAGAACCATGGCAGTGGAGGATGCAAGCTGTCTTGGTATTGATCTTCTTACAGAGGCGAACTGTGAACGGTGGAAGTCCTGTATGAAGAGCTTTCTTCTTGGCGAGGACCTTTGGGAGGTTGTATGCGGAGCAGGAAGACAAGAGGATACTGCTGGCAATGCTGAGGCGATGAGCGCTTGGAAGGAGGCAAATGCGAAAGCGGAGTCTATTCTCAAGCAGGTGATCTCATCGGAGCTCTTGGACCACATCAGTGGATGTCGGTCAGCTGCGGAGGTTTGGACTTCCCTTGATGGGTTGTTCAGGAAGAAGGTGAAGGAGGTTGCTGCGGATGATGGTCCCTCTACTTCATATCAGGAAGAAAGGAGTGTTTCTCCTAGGCGTGATAGAAAGAGGAAGGAAGGACCACGGTGCTATAAATGCAAGCAGCAAGGTCATCTTCGGAAGGAGTGCAAGGTTACCTTGCTCTCGGCGAACGTTGCTCAGGTAGGGAGGAAGGAGAAGAACGTAGTTGGGACTTCAACTAGTTCTGGATCTGATCGGCTGGATGCCAGTGATAGTGCAGCTATCTGGCATGAAAGACTGGGGCATGTAGGGATGGACAAGCTGAAAGCAATGGCGGAAAGAAGACTCGTAAGAGGCTTGCCTAGATTGTCATCCTATGGCGATGGTCGGGGGTGTGCGGAATGTCAGGAAAGTGGAGCCTATCGCTTCATGGTCGACAAAGCACAAGCCAGGAGTAATGCACCATTGGCGGTTGTCCATTGTGCTCTGGTGGGACCGACCGTCACGGCCAGTCTTGGAGGCAGCAGGTTCATACTGATATTGGTTGATGACTATTCTGGGTATACTTGGGTATACTTTATGAAGACGAAGTCCAGCATGGTACGCTTGTTTGTGGAGTTCAAGAAGCTTGTCGAAGGCCAGCTTGGCCGGAGGATCAAGGTGTTGAGGACAGGTTTCGGTGGTGAGTTTGACTCAACCGAGTTCTCACGCTTTTGCAGGAAGCAAGGGATCCGGATGGAGCTTTCTTGTGGACATACTTCACAACAGGGTAGTGTTGCAGCTCGGATGATCCGTTGGTTAACGGAGACCTGCAAGTGTTGGCTTCGGAGTAAAGGCGTTCCGAAGGCTCTTTGGGCGGAAGGAATGGCCTGTGCTGCTCATGTCATCAACCGGATGCCTCTTAGCCCGATCATAGTGAAGACTCCTTATGAGCTAATGTTCGGAGTGAAGCCCTCAGTGAAGCACCTTCGGGTGTTTGGATCTACCTGCTATATACATTCTCCGGGTGCTCTCAAAACAAAGCTAGTCTTTGTTGGGTATGATGAGCAGAGAAGAAGATGGAGGTGTATGGATCCTGCGACGAAGAAACTCATAGTGTCGAGAGACATTGTTTTTGATGAGTTGACGCCGTATTGGGGTAGCTCTTATGTGGAGCTAGAGTTAAGCAGGTCAGATGGTGGGCTGAAGGAGGCTGTTGCTAAGGAAGTGGAGTTGCCTGAGTCACCAGGTGCTCCAGGTTGTTCTAGCTCCGGGGCAAAGGCGTCAGAGTCGGGAAGAAGGGGGAGCGATGCTCCAGGACCTTCTGGCTCGAAGGCGGAGGCTTCCTGTTCAGGAAGCAAGGGGAGCGATGTTCCAGGCTGTTCATGTTCAAGAGGGGAGTCTTCTGGTTCAGGTAGCAGGGGGAGCGTTGCTCCAGGTGCTCTTGGTTCCAGTAAGGAGGCGTCTTGTTCAGGGAACAAAGGGAGCATTGTTCCGGGTTTGCCCGGGAACGGAGCTGGTTCAACAGCAGCGGAGGTGGTTAGCCATGATCAGGTTCTTCGGAGATCGAAGAGGATCAGTAAGCCACCAGCTCGATATAGCGAAGGGAACACAGCGGACTTGGTCCCGTGTTTCCTTGTTAGCCCTCAGGTCGAGCAAGGGACTTCTGGCTGTGATGACCCCACTAGAATCAAGGAGGTGGTTGACACCAAGTCTGAAGAGGTGACTTCTCTCAGAGGCAACGAGGCTTGGGCTTCTGGGTCCAAGGAAGTTGGTGATACTCTTGTGATGCATGAGTGGAGGTTGAAGCTGAAGAAGGCAGAGGGAAGCATGACTCCTTTTGGGAGATGCTGGAGGGCTCCCTCATGGTCCATGATATGCGGGGCGAGGACTATGTCTTGGACATCTCTTCGTAGATGCTATCGGAAGGACCAGGTGCAAGGTTACGGGAGCTGCTGGAGTTATTCACCACTTCTCACTTCAAGGGGGAGTGTTGAATTCTGTGAAGTGAAAGTGGGTGAATGGAAGGCTTGGGAAACCTATCCGCGCGGACTACGCGGACTGGGTTGGCGGACTGCTAGGTCGGCAGGGATGTTGCAGGCGGTTTGCTCTGTGGCGGCCTGGGCGGTCTGTTCGCGCGGACTGCGCGGACAGCAGCGGCGGTCTGACAGGCCAGTGTATGCTCAGCAGGCGGTTTACTCCCAGGAAGTAACCGGGCGGATAGGAATGTTATCCGCGGAGTCCGGCTTGAAGCGGACTGAAGAACTGGAGCTCGGCAGACCGGTTTGGCAGATGCCTTGGTCTTGCTCTAGTGAAGCGGCAAGTGGAAGCCGTGGAGACCGCCGGTCAGCGCGGACAGGAACTGGAGGTCGCCCGGTATGGCGGGCTAGATCCAGTGTCCGCCAGTAAGTGCGGACTGGCCCTTGCGGCCAGTGGGCTGGACTTGGTGGGAATTGAACCAAGTCCAGGAGGCTCAGTCCGGGGGAGATCGCGCAGTGGAGCGCGGGCTGGTTTCTCAGTCCGCCAAGCATAGTAGAAGTGCAGTTGCCTTGTTTGCTAGCTTGGGGAAATGCGGACTGGAGAATTGCTTGTGCAGGAGCGTGCGGACTGGAGCCGGAGTCCGCTGAGTCCGGTTGAGCCTTGTGATGAGGTTATGGACTCAGGGAAGCGGACTGGAGTTCGCTGTATACGCGGACTGGGGTCTGCTGTTAGCGGACTGGATTGGCGTGTCCGCTAAGTCCGGAGGTGCCTTGGAGTTGAGGTAATGGACTTGGGATATGCGGACGAAAGCCGGGTGTCCGCTGAGTCCGGCAGGTGCCTTGATGGCGTGGCTGCGGGCTCGGGGTTTGCGGGCTGATGCCTTGTCCGCAGATTGGCGGACACGGCTTTTGTGGAGTCCGGCTGTGGTGGTCCTGGCTTGGTCTCTGGCGGCAAGGCGGGCTGGATATTGGAGTCCGGCCTTGGAGAAGCTGGGGCGGACTGGCTATCTGCAAAGGGCGGCGAACTGGCATGTGTGTCCGCGGGCTGGCGGACACATAAGTTCTTGCTGCGGGATGTGGCGGTGATCCTATCGGGAAGGGCGGTGACCATACTCATCGTCGTGCCTATAAATAGGACCCATGTCACATCAGGATCAACTAGAACCGGAACCTAGACCGAAGTAAGTGAACAGTTTTTGAGCTCGCGTAAGTTGCTGCGGCCTGGACTTTGTGTCCGCGCGGATAGAGAGTTGACCCGGTTGTGCTGTGCAGGTTGTGCGGATAGCGCTGGAAAGCCAGGACTTGGCTCTGATTGCGGTCAGGGACAGTGCGGACTCTGCGGTTAAGCAATAGGCGGTAAACAGCAGGTCGCGGATAGCGACCAGGCGGTCTTCTCTTTGGCGACTTGGTTCGGAGTTCAGGAAGTCGCCTGCTTCAGGCGGACTGTTCCATTCGGTGGCGCAGCTTGTGCGGTCTGGCGGCGTGCAGACCGGCGGTGAAGAGCTAAGCATTGGAGCAAGGGTGAGTCCGCGCGGCTTGGGTTGCGGTCTGGCGACCTGGCGGACTGAGCGGACTCCACAGCAGTAGGTCGGCGGCTTGTTGATTGAGTCCGCGCGGCTTGTTTTTTGTTCTTGTCTTTGTAACTGTCTCTGCTCTCCCGGTGTGGGGTTTTGGTGAAGCATGTCTCGCCATGTATGTCTCGCCTTGTAAAGAAGGTTGCTCTTGATCAATAAAGAAGCTTGTGCTGCATGTGTTGCTGGTTGTTACTGCTTTGTTGAGATAACCACTGTTAACTCCACGATCCGGGAAAACTTTCAACATATAAGTGGGCGTATTCTCCTTCGGTTTGTTGAGTTTTCAGCAGGGTATCCAAGGGGGCGTCTGCGGTTTGTTGAATTTTAACACGACCCTCTGCGAACTAGGCGGCGGGATTTTGCGAAGGTATTATCCTGAACCATACACTTGAAATCGGAAGTTCTTCCCTTGATTCATCGTAAGTAGTATTGATTTCGATTTCGGTTAGGGTAGATTATGGCTTCAAAGAAGAAGGGGAAGGGGAAGGAAGTCGCCCGCCCTAGGACCAAGTTTTTGAATGACCAGGCCCGCCTCCGTTTCCAAGCAATCCAGTCCGTCCCATTCATCTGTGAGCGTGGATTTTTGATGGAGAAGCGCGCATGGAGCCTATCCTATGCTGAGCAAATTAAGAACCTAGGATGGGAGGCCTTTTGTCACCCACGCACTGAAGCTATCTACTCTTGGGTCTATGAATTCTACGCCAATGCAGCGCACGGGGAGGGGGACACAGTTTCGGTGCGGGGAAAAATGGTAGATTATTCCTCCTCGGCCATCAACGCACTATTTGACCTGGATGATTCTGCAGAATGCAACTTTAAATGGATCCAAGCTTCTATCTCAACCAGTGATCTAGCTGCAGCTGTGTGTTGCGTCCCTCAGCCGGAGTGGTCGCGTCGCTCCAAGAAAGTTTTGCGGTCCACTAGCCTTTCAAGGGAGGCCAAGGCGTGGTTACTGTTTGTTAATGCTACTATTCTACCAACTCGCCACTTGAACTATGTCTCCTTCGACCGCATCACTCTAATCTACGGCATCATAAAAGGGCTAGGGATCAATGTTGGGAAACTCATCTCTGAACAGCTAACACAAAAGGTTAAAGAAGAGAGTGTGCGACATCTTTGGTTCCCCACCACCATTACGGAGCTTTGTCGCATGGCCGGGGTTAAACAAGGGGACGGTGATCTGATTAGCAAGGTTGGTAGACATCTCACGGAAAGGGTTGTAGAGGTTAACATTAAGGTGGCTGTTGAGACCGGCGAAAAGCAGTTGAAGCTGAGCAAGATGCGGAGTGAGATACCTGGACCTTCTGAGAAACATATGCCAGCCGCCCCGATCAAGCTGGTGATCGGACGATCTAGATTTCCAGGGGAACGCGGCCTAGCCACTGAAAATGCTGAGTACATGAAAGCGTACCTCCGATGCCAACACGTCTACTTTGAGTCGAGATTCGAGGAACTCCGTCAGAACCAGGAAAAGCTGATGCAAGCGGCAAGGATCCCGGTGGAGACACACTCACACCCGTTTCAGGCGCAGTTCGACTCGGCGGGATATTTGCTTCAACACGGCGGGTCACGAGCCGACCCTGCCAAACTCGCTGAGACTGCATCTGATTTGGAGGAGGAAACCGAGACCGAAGACGAAGACGACGACGAGGATGTGGAGGGGTCTGGAGATAGCAAAGCGGATTAGTACCTCTCTCCTTCCTAGATTACTGATTACTTATTTGATGTTTTGACATTTAGGGTGCTGCCAGTATATTTTTGATATTTTGCTAGACATGACTTTGTTCTATTGATGTTCTGTGATGCTATACGCAGTGTGATTATAGTTATTACTCTGTCTGGTTGTAGTACTCCTAATAGATTGTGGATTTTACTATGTCTGATTTAACATTATTTCACAACCTGTCTTACTGCTGAGTGACAAATTCTTTTCATGCACAACTATGCTGAGCATTCCTTGCATCATGATTGTTGAATATGTTATGTCTGACACTATTATTTATAATACCTTTTGTGCTAAACCCTTTTCACTTGATGGTGCCTCGTACTTATGGCCACAGACAGCAGCTTCTATAAATGTTAATTGCAATACTTATCTAGTTTGTGGTATAAGTTATGCGCAGGTTGCAACATACGGGCACGATTTATAGTTTATCATGTCGCATTTTTGGGCAGCTCTTCAGACACCCGAACTTCAGGGGAGTTTCTCGATTTCTCTATTTCATGCTTTTCATACCTGCATTATATTTGTCAGCATGTTTGCATGACCTTATGATTAATAAAGACCACAAATGTATCATTATGAGTAGTAAGGTCGCTTTGCTAGGAACTAGCAAAAGTTTAAGTGTGGAGGTGGGGGTAGTGTGACCCCTACCACTTGGGTGAGGAATGAGCATATAATATTTGTGATCCTACTTCTCGAGATAACAAATAAATGATACAGTCCGTACTGATTTTAATCTAGGAGAATAGCCGACACTAATGGTTCACATCATTTAATATTTCAAGTTAGCAAGATGGACCAAATTTCTTTTAATATTTCATCTTCCCACAGTATCCTTTAAAAAGCGCGATCTTCTTAAAAATTTTAACCATAAGAACTTCTAGAAATAATAATGAAGGGTGTGCAAGAACCGAGTTGGAGATATAAACCAAAGCAGTGACCATCATTTGTTCCCATTTTGAGTTTGATGCATACTTCCCCTAGACGCCTATTTGATGATTCTTAGCATACTCTTTGATTATGAGTGTTTGTTAAAATAAAAATAGTGAGTCATAGTGATATGTGGCCTAAGTGTGTGTACACCCACTTGAAATGATCCCAATTGCGGACTCTAAAAAATTACCTACATATGTGGAAATGTATCACAGTGATATGCGACCTAGGTATGTGCATTCATATCTGGAATGATCCCAACTGTGATCATCAAAAAAATGGGGGGGAAACAAAAGAGCGAAAGTAGCCGTAGTGATATGTGGTCTAAGTGTGTGTACACCTACTTAGAATGATCCCAACTATAGACCTTATAAAAAAAATGATGATGAGAGAACAAACCTCATAGTTTGGAGATTCGCTAAGAATATTTTATCTAGGGTGTCACCTTCTACTTCAAAGTCTCTCTCACCACTATCCTTCATGACAATGTTCATACCTAACTGCTAAGTCTTGCAGAGGTTAAGTCAAAGACTCGGCGTATTCTCATTCCTTTTTAGTCATTAAAGGAAGTTCGACGAAAAGTTGGAGGGAAGTGAACAAATTTTAGAGGATAGCACACACCACACTGGAGATTTTAAAAGAAATTTATCGCCCATCAAACTAACGAATTCTCAAATGTTTTGAACCTTTAACGATCGGCAATTACTCAAACGGTTTAATCGGTACTTTGGACTTGTCCTTTTTAAGTTACCTTTGAATGAAGGGATCATGTGAGTCTTACATTTTGTCAGCTATCACCTCACCCAGTTCGGAGATAAGAATCTTCTTTGCTAGGGACTAGCAAAGGTTCAAGTGTGGAGGTGTGATAACTTCTCAAAAAGAAGTTATTTAGCTCAAGTTTTGGACCTTTTTGCTCGTTGATTCGGGAGAAAAACCCGTTTAATTGAAGTCTAATTGCAAGCAAATTCACTTTTATTTTATTAATGACTAATGTGGTCTTTTTCCTAGGTGTTCATGCAAGAAAAGCTAAGGAGAATGGCTGGGAAGAGGGATTTTGTCAAATATGCTGTCCTGGAGAAAAGGTTGCAACTTCTGAAAAAAGGTTGCAACCTCTAGACGAATTTCAAATTTTAAAATTTGAAAATTGCGTCATATGCAAAAATGGAAAGAGGCATCCCTTGGGGAAAGGGCTGAACGTTTTTAATGAGGATTATTCAGAAGTTAAAGACATTCAATTATTATCATTCATTGTGGGTTGGAGAGAAGAAAAGGAGAAGAGTTCTTCCTCTAGGGCTAGTTCCGGGCAAGGAAGACGGACGGATTTTGGCCGAATCGGAGAGCGAAACGCTGCAAGTTTTTAAATTCTAACATCATGTGCTGTAAGATCTACTCATACTTGTGGTTTTCTTCCGCCGTCATGAACTAATTTTCTCGATCTTGTGTTGTGAAAGTACTATGTCTTGTGTGATGAATGTTCTTTAGATTTAACTTTGTAATTGTATGGTGGATTTCCTTTTATTGAATTCATAATCTATATTTTGAAGCCTTTGATCACGGTTTCATCTTTCTACTGCGCTTCATAAATCGAGAGAGGAGTTGCGCAAGTGCGTTATGGATTCCATATAGCACTTAAAGGGAGAAAGAGATTTCCCCTTAGTGTTAGAAACTCGGGTTTTCAATCTCTAATCGGTTTCCTATTTCACCCGAGGGGAAATAGAGGACTAGGGACCTCCGATATCGAGAGATACGGTTGTCTACTCTGAAATCATTGCAAGGTTTTCCACCACTCATTTTCACAAAGCATCCTTTATAAATTCATTGCAGTAGACATAGGAAATCATCGCACAAGATTACTTCTCCAATCTGAATCTTCAAGTTTTCTCCTAAGGCACGATAGTTTATTTCAACTTATTTTATAAATTCGTCACCACCTAGTTCTAAATCAAAATCATCATTTTGTTCCACTTGGATTTAGAGAAAAGGTATAACTAGTAATTGCAAGCACCGAATTCACCACCTCTCCGTGAAAACGATCTTTATTCACTCTTTATTACTTGAACCGGCACGTGCACTTGCGTGTAATACGCACACCTGTTTCGGGCGTATCACAGGTGCCTCTGGCTCTGGCTCTCAGAGATCTACTCCTATTCAAACTTATCAGAGACAAACAGGGAGATCCTCTGATGGTAGTCAGCCAAGGCCACCATCTTCTGGCAGTCAACCCCCTCAACAACAACAACAGCAGCACCGGGGATCCAAGGAACATGAAGCTGAAAGGCCCTACTCTCCTCCTGAAGATCCAGAAACAGCCAACACAGCCAGAATGGCAAGGTTCCAAGAGATCATTGGCTTGTCTCTAATATACAAAGCTAAAGCTGAAGGCAAGGACACAACAGGCTTAACCACTATGTCTCAGTATAGGAGAGATGAGCTAAAGAGATTTGGGAAAGCAAACAAGCTACTCAATGTTGATGAGTACATGCATCTTCACCCAGAAGCAGTTGTCCCCAGAGCCACTTCACTGAACATCATAGGGGCAGCTGACATGACTATGACCAAGGATCAAGCTTCAGATCCCAATAGGGAAATCATTTTCAAGAAGCCGGTAGATAAAGCACCAGAAAACAAGCCAAAACAGAAGAAGACAGAGAAGTAATTTTGTGGTTATTTCATTTCTGCTTCTATTTCAGACTGTTTCTTGCATTAAAACAAAGCTTGTATGTATATATATATATATCTGATGCATGTGTTGTAAATTCTCTGCCAGATATATCTCTTAATTTTGCTTTGTTTTTCTGTTTATTCTTTGTTTGGAGTCTCTGTTAGTGACCTCAACCAAATAGGGGGAGATTGTTGGATCCCTAGTTGATTTGGGCTAGGTTCACTGACTTAGGATGTGACCCATCATGTATAGTCTGGGTCAAGTTTTTGTCTTAGAGTCTAGGACAGTCCTCTTTCTCAACTTCAGATGGATCAGCCCTCTTCAAGACCATCAGGAACTCCAGATCTATCAGTTTTTCAGACTAAGTGAAATGAGTTCGACGTTCGTCGAACTCAGCTCGACGAAGGGAGTTCTGGGCTCGACGATCGTGTGATAATTCGCAGTGCTGAGCTCGTCGAACTATGTTCTTTACTCGACGATCATCGGGATTCTACCTCAAGCTTTTCAGGACTACTTCAGAATTTCTCTAAGTCCAGCTTCATGCTTCGGTCGACGAATTATATTCTGAGCTCGACGAACTTGGACGTCAAGTTCACTGCTTCTCAGGTCGACGAATACTAATCTCTACTCGACGATCTTTGTACTCAGAGAATCAGTGTCGACACTTAGGGTTTGTGTCGACACCAGATGATTTGTGTCGACACCAGGATTTCAGTCGACACCAGCTTATGTCGACACCAGAGGATTTGTGTCAACACCAAGATCAATCTGTCGACAACAAGTTGTGTCGACACAGCATTTCAGCAGATGCAGAGTATTTTGTCCAAGTCTAGAACTTTTCTCAGTTCAACGAATTTTATTCTCAGCTCGACGAATTTGGTTCTCTGCTCAACAAATAATGGTTGTCTGATATTGAAGTTTGTCTGTTCAACGAATGAAAACTGTCAGCTCGACGAACTCAACTCAGATCGACGAACTCAGCTTAGCTCGACGAACTCAGGCTCAGCTCGACGAACTCAAAACTCAGCTCGACGAATTATGTTCTTCGGTCGACAATTCCAGACTAGGTCTTCTTCCATTCCCGTCTCATTCCATGGCGCTGATTTCTGGACATTTAATGGCAGTTCTTCACAGAATACTACCGTTAGGATGCGCAGTTAATCCTGGATTATTACATGTCACTTTCCCATGGAAACAATTGGGGAAATAATTAATTGCTGCTTCCTTTCCAGGCCGTCTGCCATTACTGCTCGAGATTCAAAATTCGAATGTTTCTTATGAGACAGAGATATATACAGAAATAGTCAGTAATACAGACACAGAACATACAACAAAAAAAAGGCAGACAGTGATTCAGACAATACAAAAAAAAAGGAATTCATTCTTGGCCCAGAGAAAAACTGATCAAGAAGAAGAAGAAGAACACTACATCAATATCAAGAGTCTTCTTCATCCGCTTTTACTCAGGATAACTTCAAAGACAATACATTCATATCAGTTACAAGAAGTTCCTGGAGACTTTCTCTGGACCTGGAATTCTAGGTCTTTGAAGACCTATCACCCTGAAGCAGTGCTCCAGCATTCTTCCTGATTCATTCTACATCTCAAGAGGAGCAAAGCTTCTAAACAACAATCCACACAAGTCTTCTCATTTGACTTGAGAAAGAGAAGATCTCATCACCCCTTCACTCCACCTCTGTACAGGGTTTTAATTCCCTTCAAAATTATTCTGGTTGCAAGTCTCCCACCAAAAGACTTGAGGGTTTGGTTTTTGGGAACCTGATCAAAACCCCATTGGTGGCAGGACACCTGATCAACCCCTTCCTGCAGTGGATTCCTACCATGGTGGTAGAAGAGTGGACTACCCAGATTTGGGGAACCACTATAAAATTCTTGTGTCGTCTGGTTACTTTCTTTTCCTTTTGTTTTCTGGCCTTGCTTTGTGAATGTGCTGTGTTTAGATAATTGTTGCATCTTGGTTTATTGTATTTGCTTCCCGGCACACACACACCTAAAATACAACAGCAGTTGTAAAAGTTTTAAAATCACCATATACTCTATTCACCCCCCCTCTAGAGTATATCAGATCTAGCTGCACTTTCACACTTCACATAACCAGGTTATGTTCGAGTTGGCTCTCAGGCCACCATGTTGGCAGAATCACGCATCTTCCCAGTTTTCCGGGTGCACCTTGAAGTTAGTCCCCAAGGCTCCCTGTTGCAATCTACCGTGTAAAAAATCCCAAAAAACAACCATATGTGTGGAGTATTCTCCGGCCATTCATGCAATGCAACATCACCGATCCAGACCAACTTGTCCTGGTAGGCTTCACACATCATGCATATGTCTATTTCTCGCTTACGGACTCTACATGTACACAACAGGGACTATTCATGTCTACCTGAAGGAATGCCTCAAACTCACTGCAAACTCGCGAGAGCGGGCTTCCTATGCAAAGGAAAAGAGGACTTCACATGTCCTAGGATGAGAATCGTTACCCTAGCATTTTTCCTTGGCACCATGGAAATGTTTGCGGATGAAAAGCATCGCAATCTCCTTACCTCCGTAGATCCGAAGTCGGCTCGCGATTTGGAGCTCTGAAGCTCCGCCAATGACCGGATCTAGCCTCCTTCTCCTTCCTTGCTCTCCCCTCTCTCTAGATCTTTAGAAAGAGATTGGTAGGATGAAACGAAGGATTTCCAACCCTATTCCTGGGTATATCTCACCAGGAACAACCCCCAGCCGTTGGATTCCAAAATAAGGAAACGAACTGCCATGATTCAGATCTGAAACCCAAAATCTGGGCCGAACACGGCCTGTGACACGCCCGTGTCCAAGGCCGTGTTCCCCATTCACCGTCGAAACCGACGCGTCCCGAAAAGCACACGGGTTCTCGACACGCCCGTGTCCGGATTGACACGCCCGTGTCATCCAGTACACGGCCGTGTCGTTGGTCGTGCTCCTCCATCGACACAGGCCCAACACCAACCCGTGAAGGATACGGGTATTGGACACGTCCGTGTCCCAAATGACACGCCTGTGTCATACCCGAACACGCCTGGGCTCCAAGCCGTGTTTCTCACCCAACTCAACTCGGCCAACCACCCGAGAAGGACACGGCCTGGGACACGTCCGTGTCTCAGGCTGTGTTCGCTGCTCGACGATCGTCGACTCCAAAATTCGTCGACCTCTCGGCCAGATCGTCGACCCGAGCACGACATGCCATAGGACACGCCCGTGTCCCAGGCCGTGTGACCCCTACCAAGTTCCAAACTTGGTCCGAAATGCTACCCGATGCTCTTTTGAGTTCGGGGCGTTACAACTCTCTCCCTCTTAAAAGAATTTCGTCCCCGAAATTACATAAAGGAATGATAAACACAAAACTTAAACGGTACCTGAGTGGAATAACTCTGGGTACTCCTCAAGCATGGTCTGCTCTCGCTCCCACGAGAGCTCCTCCCAACCACAGTTGTCCCAACGGACGTTGACCATCCTGATCTCTTTGTTGCGTAGCCGCTTGGATTCCAAGTCCTCAATTCGAACGGGCTTGACCTTCGTCATCAACCCATTATCGACCGGCACTTGATCCACCGCGATCACATGTGAAGGCCCTTGCACCGCCTTCGGTAGCACCGATATATGGAATACATCATGTAGACTACTAAGCTCCACTGATAGCTTCAACCAATACGATGCTTCGCCAATCCACTCCAGAACCTCAAACGGTCCAAGGTACCTCGGGCTTAGCTTCTTCGAGCACCACACCCGCGAGACACCCTCGAACGGCTTGATCTTCAAGTACACCCAGTCGCCAACATCGAACTCCACGTTCCTGTGCTTGGAATTATAGTACTTAGCATGGCGGTCCTGAGCGATTAGCAACCTTTCCCGAATAGTTCGCACCAACGAAGTAGCATATTCCACCTCTTGTCGCTTGTACAATTTTGACTTGCCCGTTTCCAACCAAGACAATGGTGTGCGACATCTTCTACCATAAAGGGCCTCGAAGGGCGACATTTGTATGCTCGCCTGGTAGCTATTGTTGTACGCGAACTCCACCAAGTATAGGTGATCTTCCCACTACTTCTTGAAGTCCAGGGCACACATGCGAAGCATGTCTTCCATTATACTATTGACTCTCTCGGTCTGCCCATCCGCCTGCGGATGAAAGGCTGTGTTGAGACTCAGCTTTGTTCCCAACATTTGCTGCACCAACCTCCAATCATTGTACATGAACCGCCCATCCCGGTCACTCACGATGCTGTGGGGCACACCGTGAAGTCGTACAATGTTATCCACATATAACTTTGCCAATTTCTCAACCGGATCATCCTTCCTATGCGGAATGAAGTGTGACACCTTCGTTAGACGACCTACGACCACCCAAATGGCGTCGTTCCCCTTCTGCGACCTTGGCAACCCGTGCACAAAGTCCATAGTAATGTTGTCGAACTTCCACTATGGAATAAGCAAGGAATTTAAGAATCCTCTCGGCTTTTGGCACTCTGCCTTCACCAAGGCGCATGTTTGACACTTCGCCACGTACAGTGCCACATCCTTCTTCAGTCCTGGCCACCAGAAAAATCTCTTCACATCGCGGTACATCTTCGTGCTCCCCGGGTGAATCGTGTACTTGGTATGATGCGCCTTGTACAACAATTCCACCCACAAATTTCTCACGTTTGGGACGCACGGACGACCGTCTTTCCAAAGCAATCTGTCATCAACAACAAATTGGGAATTTGATCCATCCAGAGCCTCAACCATGATTTGCTTCATGTTGATATCCATATCCAAAGCCTGCCGAATCCGATCAGCCAGGTCACACTGAACTTCAGTCCAGTTCAATAGCGCTTCAGCACGTGACTGCTTGTCTACGCAAGAGATCTCCAACGCCTCCAACTCCCGAACCAACCGCTCGTCATGGACTGACAGCCAATTGGTTTGAGCTGGGGCCCGGCGAATCAACGCGTCCGCAACCGCATTGCCTTTCCCAGGCACATAATGGATCTTGAACGTGTAGTTCCCCAGGAACTCCATCCATCCCCTCTGTCGCATGTTTAGATCTTTCTGATCCAACACGTATTTCAGGTTCTTATGGTCGGTATAGATATCGACCTTCACTCCATACAAGCAGTGCATCCATAGCTTCAAGGCAAAAATCACGGCCGCTAACTCCAAGTCATGGACCAGATAATTCCTCTCGTGTACTTTCAGCTGTCTTGAGTCATACGCTATCACACTTCCGTGTTGTAGTAGCGCACAACCCAAGTTACTGCCTGAAGCATTGCTATAGATCTCAAAACCTTCGATCCCACTCGGTGAACTCAGCACAGGCGCTGTGGTCAACCGACTCTTCAACTCCTCAAAAGCTCGTGTGCACTCCGGTGTCCAAATGAACTTCTGCTCCTTCCTCGTCAAAGTAGTGGGGGTAACGCTATCCGCGAGAAGTTCTCCACGAAGCGCCTGTAATAGCCGTCAAGCACTAGAAAGCTCCGGACTTCCGCTACCGTAGAAAGCACATGCCACTCTCGTATCGCAATAATCTTCGCCGAATCCACCGCAATGCAATCTCCACTGACTATGTGACTGAGGAACGCTACTGAGGACAACCAAAACTCGTATTTGGAGAACTTATCATACAATTGATTCCTCCTCAGCATCTCAAATACCAAATGTAGATGCTTAAAGTGATCCTCCTCACTTTGTGAGTACACCAATATGTCGTCGATGAAGACGATCACAAAGTGGTCTAGGTACTCCCTGAAAGTCCTATTCATCAAATCCATGAACACCGACGGCGCATTCGTCAGCCCAAACGACATGACCGTAAACTCGTAATGTCCGTATCTCATACTAAAAGCTGTTTTGGGGATACCACTCTCCCTTATCCTCAGTTGATAATACACGGACTTGAGATCCAAGTTTGAGTACACCGTCGACCCGACTAACTGATCAAATAGATCATCAATCCTTGGGATCGGGTACTTGTTCTTCGTTAGCTTGTTCAACTCCCGATAATCAATACAAAGTCTCAAGCTTCCGTTCGTCTTCTTTACAAAAAGGACCAGTGCACTCCAAGGCGATGAACTTGGACGCACATACCCTTGCTCCAACAACTCCTAGAGTTGCACCTTCAGCTCCGCCATCTCCTTAGGCGCTAGGCGATACGGAGAGCATGACACAGGTTTCGCACCTAGCACTAGCTCAATCGTGAAATCAATCCCCTGTTGAGGTAGGGATCTAGGAAGGTCGGCAGGGAACACATCAGGGTACTCAGCTATCACTGAAATACTGTCCAACGTAGGCTTAGGCTTTGCAACCTCCACTACCGTAAAGAACATATCTACACCAGCACGAACCGCCTTCACCACCTGAAGAGCAGACATCAAAGTCTTGCTCGACCCTTTCAAGCCTGTAAAAGTCATCTTACGACCTGTTCCCAACTTGACTTCCTTGCGACCTCGATCAATGTATGCTTGCTGCTCCGAGAGCCAGTCCATACCAAAGATTACGTCGAGCTCCCTTAGCAGTAGTAACGATGCTTGTAAGTCAAACTCTTGACTCCCAATCCGCACCTAAACGCAACAGATTCTACTCGCGTGCATTGATCATCATTAGACAACAACACATCAAATTTGTCTTTGGCCATCGAAGGAGGTACTCCGACGCGCACTACAAATCCTTTGGTCAAAAGGGAACGCGAAGCTCCCTAAGCGAACGGTGCTCTCGCCGAATTAATCGAAAATCAAAACAAAGCTTATCACAAACAGTTCTAAGCTAACATGCACAAGGGCAACAAGTATTTAAAGCTAAACTGTTATAACTTTAAGTTGTACCTGTCATCACGACAGTGTGCTTCTTCTCGGACTTGGGACGTCCGCTCCAGCAGTCTCGGGCAAAGTGCCCCAGCTTTCCACAATTAAAGCACGCGCCCGGGATTCGACCTGTAGTCGTCCCAGAAGTACCAGAAGAAGGAGCTGGACCCGAAGTCCTAGCCTTCTTATACCACCTACGGTACGCAGACTTTGAGGAGTTTGACATTTTGAACACTGTTTCCTTTGCACAAGAGTCCTCCACCACTCCTGACATAACTTTCTTTGCCTTATGAGCACCATCCTTACAATCTCGGGCAGGGTGCCCTTTCTTGCCACAAGAATGACAGTTGTAAGTGACTTTGCTAGTCGATGATCTAGCCCCCTTTTTCAACGTTCTGCAGGATGCAGCTCTTATGGGGCTTGCAGAGTTCGATACTCCGCTCACTGGCATCTAGTGAGTCTTCCTCAAATCTGCTTCCAAAGCTCTAGCCGACTCCACCAAGGCTCAGAATCTCAATAGTTTTGGTCCTAGTAGTAGAATTCGCAGCTCGCCACGTAGAACATTATAGAATCTATCAACTATAGACTGCTCGTTCTCCAACTCAAAGCATGGATAGCGGCTTATCATAAGAAACGTCTGCAAGTACTCGTCAACTGAGTGCGTACCCTGCACTAAGAACATATTCAACTGCTGACATGATGGACTTCTTAATGTCATTTGATCCAACACACCACCCGACATTGAAGCCATCTCAGGGACAAAGGGTTGCACATTGCTACCCTGCTGTGCATTATTCACAGTGAACACTGCTTCAACGATCCTTCTTATGGTTTCAAACGAAGGAAGGGCCTCAAGCACGTCGCTGGATGCACTATAATCCTCAGAAATCGGATGTTCTGACGGCCCTGCGCCACTCCTTGTCACATATAGTAGTACAAAACACTATTAAGTGACCAAACAAAATTGCAAAAAACAATTATAGGAACGCGCAGGTTCCTCAAACACGTGTATTTTCATTCCTAAGTAGACATTCATGGGTTCTTTTGATGTTATAACGATGACGCACATACATGTGCTCACCACCCCTTACAAAGAATTCGTCCACGAATTCATTTTAAGCCTGACCGAAATCAGTAGTCTGATACCAAATTGTAACACCCCCTATCTGTCGCATAGCATATAGTAGTAGGTCCGGTCAGGGCCCGACGTCATATACCACAGACAGACCAGAAAGTTACTCAATGGAAACCATCCAACTAATAACCAACGTCATACACAGAGTCATTCTAGCGGAAGCAATTATTAAAAGTTGCAAATTAAAGAACCCAGACGAAAAGCACGAATGTCCATTACAAAACCCAACAGGAATGAAGTACAATACACAGGTACACGGCCTTATGGCCTTACAATTGTTTACTCAAACAAAATATGTCTTCCATACCACGGCACGCAGGCTGGTCACACATGAATATAACAAGTAAACACTCAAAATTTGGCCTTCGAGGGCTGGCTCAGCAACTTGGGCTTTAGCCCGTTATTTACCGCTCGGCTCCGCAGCACCTGCAGGCAACAATCCACCGCACGGTGGCAAACAAAAGCAACGGTCAGCTATGCTGACCAAATTATAACGATCCCGCCCCCAAACTCGGGGCGGCGATGCTCCTTTCCCTGCACTTTATTAGCATAACCAAGCAGTATAGATAAACACTACATCACAGGCGTGGGCATGCACGACCACACACCTCGTACACTCAGGGCACATTCTCGGTGAACCGGTCAACATCATTTCAATTTAAGCCATAGACGCCTCAGTCTCACCACCGCCACTAGGACTGACAATCTTGCGAGCATTTTTGTCTTCCCGGCGTGGGTCACGTCAATTTAAGTTATAGACCGCCGAAGACCCTCATCTATGCCAACAGTTCCCACCGAACGACATAGAACGGGTACGGTTCCGCCTGACCCGTTGCTCACGTCGCAACGTCAATTTAAGACATATGCGCGGGTCAAACCTCCCCGAGTCTCGTTTCCGTCACACACTTCACATAACCCGGTTATGTTTAAGTTGGCTCTCAGGCCACCATGTTGGCAGTATCACGCATCTGCCCGGGTTTTCGGGTGCACCTTGGAGTTAGTCCCCAAGACTCCCTGTTGCAATCTACCGAGTAGAAAAACCCGAAAAATAACCATATGCGCGGAGTCTTCTCCGGCCATTCATGCAATGTGTTGAAGTTGGAGACCGGGCGGTCTGTCTTGGCGGGTTGGAGGACCGCGCGGTCTGGCGGTTTGACTCGGCGACTTGTAAACCGGGCGGTCTAGCAATCTTCACAGGCGACCTCTCTGCATCTCTTATTGTAAGCCGTGCGGTTAGTCCTTCTGTCTAACCGCGCGGCCAGTGCGTTTACTTTGTACAGTCCGCTTAGCTTGTAAATTTTAGTCCCACATCTCTTATTTGTATTCTCTCTTCTCTCCTCCATTCTATATAAGGGAGGGCATACCTTTGTAATAGTTATCTTTTTTGGATAATAAAATTTCGATTATTCAAAAGTTTATTCGGCTTGTTCTTTCTTTTCGCTTCTTTCTCTACTTTCAACATGGTATCAGAGGACAGTCTTTTCCTCCTGATTCTGTGCGCTCTCTGTTGTTCGCGGCTTGCCTTCTCCTCTGTCGCGCGGCTTGTTTCTATCTGCGCGGCTTGTTTCTGTCCACTGCCTGTTTGCGCGGCTTGCTCTTCTTGTTTCTCTTCTCCTCCTGCTCTTTGTCGCAGCGACCTGTTTCCGTGTCGCCGCGCTCCTTGCTCTTTCCTGCCGCTCCGACTTCCTAGTCGCTGCGGTCTGTCTCTATCCGCGTGTGTTGTCTCTGAACTCGCGGTTTGCTGTTGTGATCTGCCTGACCGTGCGGGTTGTTCCTTTCTTACCCGCATCTTGGTCGCGGTCACCTGCTCTTCTCCTCTCTTCTGTTCGCTCGGCCTTTTCAGTCCGCGCGACCTCTTCCCCGCTGTGCCCTTGACCGCATTCTCGCAACTGCTGTGATCTGCCTGACCGTGCGGGTTGTCCCTTTCTTACCCGCATCTTGGTCGCGGTCACCTGCTCTCTCCTCTCTTCTGTTCGCTCGGCCCTTTGCAGTCCGCGCGACTTCTTTCCCGCTGTGCCTTGATCTGAATCCTAGCCGCTCGTGTTCACGCGGCTTCTTCCCTTTGTTCCCGCCGCGGTTTCACGCGGATTCTTCCTTGTTTGAGCGGCCTCTCCGCCTCTTCGCTCTTAGCCGCTTCTCTTGTTAGTCGCCGCGACCTCCTGGTTTAGTCGCGCGGCTCTGTGCTCTGCACCTTGGTCGTGGCCCTTCGTGCCGCTGGTGTGCTGTCACCGAGACCGCTGCAGTTTCTTCTTCTCCTTCATGGCTTTCGCCTCGGTTGTCACGTCTCTGGTCGTGCACACGTTGTTACTCAGGCAAAATGGCTGATCGACACTGGTGCTACGAATCATATGACCGGCCATCTCCCGTGTTTCTCTCTCCTAGAAAAACATGCTCGCTTGCCCAGTTACTCTCGCTGACGGCTCTTCATCATCAGTTCATGGCACAGGGATAGTTCATGTCACCCCGTCTCTTCACTTGGCGGATACTCTATATGTGCCCAGTTCCCGTGCAACTTATTATCTGTTACATCTCTTTGCAAGCAATTACAGTGTTCCGTCACATTTACTTCTACTTCTTGCTCTTTTCAGGATCCGGACTCCCAACGGACGATTGCTACTGGGACTGAGAGTGGCGGCTTATACTTCCTAGACAACATTTCTACTTTTTCCACTTCTCCTCCACCTCCACAGATCTTCTCCAATGGCATCTCCGCCTTGGTCATGCTCCTCCCCGTCTTCTTCGTCAACTTCTGCCCCACCTTCCTCCTCAAAGTCCTCCGCTCAACTGTGAGGCCTGTCAGCTTGGCAAGCATCACCGCTCCTCCTTCCCTCCAAAGCACGTTCGTAGCTCTACCCGTCCGTTTGATCTTATCCACTCCGACATCTGGGGTCCTTCTCCTACTCTTACCATTGGTCGGGTAGTTCCTATTTTGTCACGTTCATGATGATTTCTCTCGCTGTACGTGGCTGTGTATTGTAAAAGATCGCTCCGAATTATTCTCTGTATGGACATCCTTCTATCTCATGATCAAAACTCAGTTTGATGTTTCTATCAAAATTTTTCGGTCTGATAATGCCGCAGAATATCTCAGTCGTGACTTCTCTACATTCTGCATGCAAAATGGGATTCTTCATCAAACTAGTTGTGTCTATTCTTCACAACAAAATGGTGTAGCCGAACGCAAAAACCGACACCTGCTCGATGTCGCTCGCACCTTGATGACCCAGATGCATGTTCCTCGCTCCTATTGGGGCTATGCTGTTCTCCTTGCCTGCTACCTCATCAATCGCATTCCCTCCACGGTTCTCCATGGCCAAACCCCGTTCTCCATTTTGTATGGCAAGGAGCCGTTTCATCCCTCTCCAAATCTTTGGATGCACTGCCTTTGTGCATGCCCCTTCTGCCACCCGTGATAAGCTCTCCCCTCGCTCCACCAAATGTGTCTTTCTGGGGTATCCACCACTCAGAAAGGCTACTGTTGCTTTGATCCCGTCCTTCGTAAGCAGTTCGTCTCTGCTGACGTCACCTTCTTCGAGAATACCTCCTACTTCTCGGATGCCTCTTCTCTCTTCTCCCAGCTTCTGATTCTCCTGTCGTTCCCTTCGTTCCCTCGTCTCCTCCTACACTCTCCACCACTACACCGTCTCCACCCCTCCTCTTCCTCCACCTCTCTCTCTCCCTTCCCACCACCCTCTCCCTCCTCTCCGTTGCCGTCGCTCTCTTCTCCCGGGCCAGCTTTCTCTACCACGGATGCTCGGATGCCGCGGGCCCGGCTGACCTGGATCTTCCTATAGCTCTTCGCAAAGGGGTGCGGACGTGCACCTTACACCCCCTTGCTGCTGTTGTTTCCTATGATCGTCTTACTCCTTCTCGCAGGGCCTTTGCACTGGCTATCTCTGCCACTGCCACACCCCGCTCCTATCAGGAGGCCCTTGCTATTCCTCACTGGAAGATGGCCATGGATGAGGAAATGGCGACCCTCACTGAGCGGGGTACCTGGACTCTTGTTCCTCCTCCCTTTGGCACTGATGTTGTTGGCTGTCGCTGGGTCTTTGTGGTCAAATTTAGCCCAGACGGCACTGTGGATCGGTATAAGGCTCGCCTTGTGGCTAAGGGCTTTACTCAGACCTATGGGGTTGATTACTTTGACACCTTCTCCCCGTGGCTCGTCTCAGCACAATCCGGGTTCTTCTCTCTGTGGCCGTCAATCGGGATTGGCCAATTTCTCAGCTGGACGTCAAGAATGCCTTCCTTTATGGTGATCTTCACGAGGCGTTTACATGGAGCAACCTCCTGGGTATGTTGCTCAGGGGGGAGACACGAGTATGCCGGCTGCAGAAGGCAATTTATGGCCTCAAGCAGAGTCCTCGAGCTTGGTTTGACAAGTTCAGCGGTATTGTGGCGGCTGTTGGTTTTGTGCGAAGCTCTGCTGATCACTCTCTCTTTATTCGCAAAACTCCTTCTGGGCTGGTTGTTCTTGCTGTATACGTCGATGATATTCTTCTCACTGGCGATGACCAGGAAGGGGTAGCCCTGACAAAGCTACATCTTCGCCAACATCTGATCACTAAAGATATGGGCTCTCCAAAGTACTTTCTGGGGATCGAACTCTCTCGGAAGCCCGACTACTCCTTAGTTCTCTCTCAGCGTAAGTATGCCCTTGATCTTTTAAAAGAGGCAGGATTGAGGAGCTAAACCTGCCCGATGTCCCATGGCTATTGGGGAGGACAAAACCTGGACAGATGATTCGCCTCTTCTTTCAGATAGTTCGCGGTACAGGCGTCTGGTTGGTAAGCTCATATATCTCACAGTGACCAGACCCGACATTTCTTATGCTGTGGGCAAGGTGAGTCAATTCATGCAAGCGCCCAGGGATTGTCATCTTCAGTCCGCCTTGCGGATCTTGGAATATGTCAAAGCAGGCCTGGGAAAGGATTACGTTTCAGAAGAATGGTCATCTGAGGATTGAAGCCTACTCAGATGCAAGTTATGCTGATGACAAAGGGGATCGCAAGTCTACCTCAGGTTTTTGCACCTTTGTTGGGAAAATCTGGTGAGCTGGAAGAGTAAAAAGCAGTCTGTTGTCTCCAGGTCCAGTGCAGAAGTGAGTATCGCAGTATGGCGTCAACCACTTGTGAGTTGAAATGGTTGCGGCTCTCATGCTAGATTTAGGAGAGGTGTACAACCATCCTCTACCTATGTTCTGTGATAACAAGGCCGCCATATACATCTCCAAAAATCCGGTATTCCATGAAAGAACAAAGCACATTGAGGTTGACTGCCATTTCATTCGTGAAGAGATTTAAAAAGAACAGATTTGCATCCGTTTGTCACATCTGATAAAGAGCTAGCTGACATCTTCACCAAGCCAGTCTCGCCTCGTTTCTGCATGTTTGCGACAAGCTGGGCATGATTGATATATATGCTCCCAGCTTGAGGGGGAGTGTTGAAGTTGGAGACCGGGCGGTCTGTCTTGGCGGGTTGGAGACCGCGCGGTCTGGCGGTTTGACTCGGCGACTTGTAAACCGGGCGGTCTAGCAATCTTCACAGGCGACCTCTCTGCATCTCTTATGTAAGCCGTGCGGTTAGTCCTTCTGTCTAACCGCGCGGCCTGTGCGGTTTACTTTGTACAGTCCGCTTAGCTTGTAAATTTTAGTCCCACATCTCTTATTTGTATTCTCTCTTCTCTCCTCCATTCTAATAAGGAGGGCATACCTTTGTAATAGTTATCTTTTTGGATAATAAAATTTCGATTATTCAAAAGTTTATTCGGCTTGTTCTCTTCTTTTCGCTTCCTTTCTCTACTTCATGCAATGCAACATCACCGATGCAGACCAACTTGTCCGGGTAGGGTTCACACATCATGCCTATGTCCATTTCTCGCTTACGGACTCTACATGTACACAACGGGGACTATTCATGTCTATCCGAAGGAACGCCTCAAACTCATCGCAAACTCGCAAGAGCGGGCTTTCTATGAAGAGGAAAAGAGGACTTCACATGTCCTAGGATGAGAATCGTTACCCTAGCATTTTTCCTTAGCGCTATGGAAATGTTTGCGGATGAAAAGCACTGCAATCTCCTTGCCTCCGTAGATCCGAAGTCGGCTCGCGATTTGGAGCTCCGAAGCTCCGCCGGTGACCGGATCTAGCCTCCTTCTCCTTCCCTGCTCTCCCCTCTCTCTAGATCTTTAGAAAGAGATTGGTAGGATGAAATGAAGGATTTCCAACCCTATTCTCGGGTATATCTCACCAGGAATAACCCCCAGCCGTTGGATTCCAAAACAAGGAAATGAACGGCCACGATCCGGATCTGAAACCCAAAATCGGGGCCGAACACGGCCTGTGACACGCCCGTGTCCAGGGACGTGTTCCCCATTCGCCGTCGAAACCGACGCGTCCCGAAAAGCACATGGGTTCTCGACACGCCCGTGTCCGGATTGACACCCCCGTGTCATCCAGTACAAGGCCGTGTCGTTGGCCGTGTTCCTCCATCGACATAGGCCCAACACCAACCCGTGAAGGACATGGGTATTGGACACGTTCGTGTCCCAAATGATATGCCTGTGTCATACCTGAACACGTCTGGGCTTCAGGTCGTGTTTCTCACCCAACTCAACTCGGCCAACCACTCGCAAAGGACACGGCCTGGGACACGTCCGTGTCTCAGGCCGTGTTCGCTGCTCGACGATCGTCGACTCCAAAATTTGTTGACCTCTCGGCCAGATCGTCGAGCCGAGCACGATACGCCTTGGGACACGCCCGTGTCCCAGGCCGTGTGACCCCTACCGAGTTCTAAACTTGGTCTGAAACGCTACCCGACGCACTTTTGAGTTTCGGGGCGTTACATATCACTCGCTGGACAACACTTCCAAATGAAAGTGTGTTGATCTTCTTTCTCATATGGTCTTTCACCATGTATGCGTATCGGATCACGGACAACACTAAATCTGTTGCATCAAACGACACATTCTCTAAAATCTTATAAGGCACTAGACTTAGCTGTACAGTGCTCTTCTTAGTATCACCTTCCTTCAACAACACTGTATTCCTTAGGATATCCCGCACCATATACACATCAGGAGTGAGAGTAGCAGTCGACTAAATGAGTGTCTTTATGGCTATTCCATGAAGTACTAAATTGGCCCGTGTCCAATCCCTATCTTTTCGATAGTTTTCTATTATGTCAAGCACATTACCACAATCTATTAGTCCAAATTCATTTCGCAAATCATCATGTGTTATCTCTACTACTCCTTTTTGAATTTGGAATCGAACTCTTCCGTTTAATCCGATGTAAGACGGATCTTCCAAATGATTATAAAACTCCCTCAAAAACACCAAACTAATTATGTCTGGAATAATTAGGGATATTATACCTGTCTGCGCTAGTAAATCATAGATGTGGGCATCTCATGATAGATCAAATTCGACGATCTTAGAAACTCCAATAGCAGCCTTTGCAATTACTGGATAAGATTGATACGATGAGTGCAGGTTTTTTGAAGAATTTTTTTCTGCTCTTGAGCTATGGGCCATTTCTGCAATTATAAAAAAAAATTGTTAAAACGACAAAATCTCGCTATCGTCGGGCGACAGTGACTGCCTCTGGGCGATAGCTAAAAATCCTCTAAAAATCTAAAAACTCCATCTCCTATTTTCTGATCTATCATTTCTATGACTTTAAAACATCTAAGAGTTTTCAAAAACTTCATTTACTCTATAGATCTACAAGATTCATGAAAATCTCATTCCAAAACTTTGGCTTTTCAAAGTTCTTGCACAAATTGTCAAATCCCCAAAAAAAAGATTCCAGAAAATCTCTTGTTGATCACAAAGGATTTTTAAAATCAACTTCAAAAACACATTCCCTGAAAAATTTCAAGTGAAAATCACAAACTAACCTTGGATTTAGAGGTTCCGCTGACATCAAGTTTGTTTCTCGCGATAGGGTTTCAGGAAATAAGGGGGAGAAGTGAAATCCAGACTCAGGTCCGACTTGTATATTAAATTTGATATAGCGGCGTGATATCGCTATCGCTCGTGGTAGTGCGTTTTTGCTTCAAAAATCAAATTTTTCGATCAACTCTTGTTTTTTGTATGCTATACATTATTTAGTCAAGTTTTTGTTGCTTTGTACATTCCAGAAGTTGTCCCATGTGATTTCATTTTTAAGTTTCATATAACATTGTGTACGTAATTTCATGCTTACAATATTCTCAATTTTATAATGGATTTATGAATAGTAAATATTTTAAATTGTTTTTGCATGCCTTTAAGTATGAGCAATATTTTGTACATGATAACGACTTCACACTTATATTTTTTGGAGCAATACAAGTGTTTACAAAATTTCAATCTACACCACATAGTCGATTTGAAATACATAACACAACTTGTTTATCATTGATTCTTGCATATTTTTCTTTACATGACATGGCTTTAAAAAAATTATTATATATGTTGTGCTATACAAGTGGATTCAGAATCCCGAGCGATTAAAAAAAAGGAAAAAATGTTATTCAAATAATATGCTCAGGATATTTCACTAAGAACTACTCACCCTCCTGATAAGTCTTAATGAGGATTGTGAGGTTGAGTACCTTGAAAAAAATCGTAAAGTACCTTGTGCACACATTTATGGTCATTTTTCTTTCACTAAAGTGCAAAGAATTCCTAAATGAGTACAAAGTTGTCTATGTATATTCAATATTATGTGTTCACAATTCACTTTTTTTCGTGTGATTTTTAATTATTTCACTTGTTCTTCTTTACAAAAGCACACTTTGTACACCTCGTTATCTATTATAAAATTTCTTCTCATAAAAATTGGACTGAAAATGATTTCAACATTTCTATCTCAATTTTCATACTTTTTTTTAGATATTTTTGCTTTAATCTCACAATGTGCATGTTTACTAGATGTTTTCTATATTTTTCACATTGTGCACTTTTCTTTTCTTCATAAATCAACATTATCTTGTCTAGTTATGTAAAGCATATTCCTTCCCTCTATCTTTCTTTTTAAATTCTTCCTACCTTCTTTTATTACGTTTCCACCGCACACTCCTACTTCCACATTCTTTTGCTAATACCAAGAGGGAGAGAATATTGAAAGAAATCGACACAAGAATTTAGGGGGAGTTCACGTTTAATTTTCCAATTAATATGTCATTAATTAAAATGGATTTAAAAGAACTTATGTCGAGTCCATTGATCACAATGTCTCAGATTTGAAGAAGACATAAAAGACAATAGTATAGACATAATTGTATTTGATGCATGTTATCAGTTCTATGTATGCAGGTTGCTCTTTATTCACTATTTAAATAGGTTGTCTAAGCAACAATGACAAGTGGACACAAGACAGGATGTTGATAGGGCAGAAATCTGCCTAAGTCCAGATGCATTGAGTGAAGGCAGTTCACTCAACGCCATATGACTTTAAGCATTGAGTAAAGCCTAGGCAGTCAAAGCCTCAGCATTGCCAAAATAGAAATCTGGTTAAGTTCAGAAGCGTTGAGTGAAGGCAGTTCACTCAACGCCTAGAGCCAGAAGCGTTGAGTAAAGCTCAAATAGTCAAAGCCAGAAAGAAGCTGACAATAATTCTTACTAAGTCCAAAAGAATTGAGTGAATGCAGTTCACTCAATGCCCAGAAGAGAAAGCATTGACAGAACACAATTCAGTCAAAGCCTCAGGGTTGATTGACTTAGAAATCTGTCTAAGGACAGATGCATTGAGTGAAGACATCTCACTTAATGTCTTTCAACGGGAAATCTGTCTAAGGACAAAAGCGTTGAGTGAAGACAGTTCACTCAATGCCTCTTCAATAAAACAGGCAAAGGCAGAAAGCGTTGAGTGAAGACAACTCACTCAACGCCTTAATACAGAGTAAATCGACCAAGTCCAGATGCGTTGAGTGATGAAGGCTCACTCAATGACTAGTTAGTTAGACTACAACTGTCGATATTCGTTGAGTGATGAAAGATCACCCAACGCCTAGTAGTGCAGAGTTCTGCCTAAGTATTTTGGCATTGAGTGGCAAGTCTTCACTCAACACCTATGTTGAATTGTCCGAATTTGGCTAAGTCCACAGGTACTAAGTCATGATGACATCATCAGAAATTTGAAATGTTGCAGGAACAGAATAGTAGATGACAAATGACATCGCTTGCCTGTTGTACAACAATTGATGCAAAATAGAAGTTGCAGCTACCAACTCCAGGTGGTCTCACTGTTCAAAGAACTGTTGGACGATGAGATACAAAAGTGGTATTCCGAGGAAGAAGAAATTAACTTTTGGAAATACAGAGCTTCAACTTCTTCCTCTCGACCTAGTTGTACAGCTTGAAGATTTTGCTCCTTCTGTTGATCTAGAAGTTCAAGACAGTTGACTATTGACATTTTCATCTTCAACAACAAGTTTAGAGAGTAATCTCTCTGAGATAGAAGAAGGGACAGAGCAAGCCCTAGCTGTAGTAACTTCACAGCTCAAGTAGAACATTCTTGAAGATCTATTCTTGGAGATGTGAGGAAGATAGGACTGAGTCATCTTAGTTCAGGAAGAGGCAGACTCAGAGATTATTTCTCTGGAGTCATTCAACATCAACAACCAACCTTACTTTCTGTAGGATCTTAACTGATCTAAGTATAAGCCTAAACTATAAAGGCTGAGGTAGGATCTTTTCAGTAGATCTGAGTTGTAGGGCCTTTGTGCCTGAGTTGTAGGATTCTGGTTGAGAATCTAAGTTGTAAGAGAGGTTCTCTCTGAGGTAGGATCCAGTGGTGGATCTGAGTGTAGGGCTAACCTCCTAGCATGAGTGTAGGACTTTGAGTTAAAGTCTGAGGTAGGGCCTGTGTGCCTGAGATGTAGGAGAATATTTCTCTAAGTGTAGGGCCTTAGGCCTGAGGTAGGACTTGAAGGAGTCTGAGAAATCCTGAGGGATTTGTGTTGTAAGCTCATTAAGCCGATTTTGGAGAAGTTGGTCTTGTCTAACACACTGTTAGAAAGGTGCGAGAGACAATGGATGTACCCAGACCTTGAGAAACCACTATAAATACCTTGTGTGTTGTTGTGTGGTCTTGAAATCTAATCTAAATATAAATATCAACTCACGTAAGTAAAAGATTGTCATAAAAGACATAAAAAATCTATTCACCCCCCTCTAGGTGTTTATCTACTCTTGAAAACAAAGTCTTTCAACTTAAAAGTAATTTAAGGGCATCCATTTTGGGGGAGTTTGTGCACTTTCATGTACTTATATTGCTCGTCATATCTTATAAACATTACTATCGATCTGCGATGATTTCTTTCTAAGTGAATTTGTTATTATCAAAACGGGGAGATTGTTAGAGAATGCGTTCCACACTCCTTGGTTTGAAAATAACAAATCCAGAATGTATTTGATCATAGTGTGTTTGCGGTGTGTAGATATAACATGTACATCACTCTGATGATTTAGGATGGGCAACCTACAACAAATTTTACAGAGCAGCGATATCGCAGGCAATATCCTTTATCGCCTAACGATAGCGTGCTGATGTCAGCCATGACATATGCCATGATTCACACGGTTGGCACGAAGTGCGTAACTTGACGATATCGTCAAGCGATATCGAGTTATCGCGACGCGATAGGCCCACGTCCTTACACGTTCTCCATCTTCCCGACATGGTTATTGCAGAGTGGGACACGTGACAGCAAATGGAGATATCACAGACGATACCCAGTTATCGCGACGCGATAGTGCAAAAACAATATATATGCTGGATTTCGGGAAATTAAAGTTACACATCTACAAGAGCCTTTATCCCGTGCATCTCCAGCATGATAACTCCGTGGAACCTGAAAAACTCTTAAGTGTTTAAGCAAGATCAAGAACAAAGAAGGGACCGTTCATATTTTCAACTCCGACGACCTTTGCAAGGATTTGTTGTCATCTTCAGCGCTCAAGACTAGAGAAAATTTATTTCAGATTTCTTTTCTTTATATTTATTTTGTATAAACGACAGAGAATTCACCGTCGTGTGAGTGACGACTAGTCCTGTGTGTGGTTTAGGGGAAAATCGCCGCCTTGTGTGCAACGACTAGGTCGTAGAGAGATCTAGAAGGAGGCTAATTGTTGTATTTAGGGAGAGATATGCTTTAGCCGACCGGTACTTGGAAGAAGGACCAATGAAATCTAAAAAAAAGACTTTTTCATCACAGCCTTTGATTTCAAGCTTTATTGAAATCTCTTGTTCATGTTTTATATCACTTATGAAATAAAAGTTCGTTTCAATTTTCTCTTAAATTTCTAAGTATCTGTTCTATGTATATGATTGTGAAAAAGTTTTTTTTCTTGATTTTTGTTTATATCTGGCTAAGTAAAAGTTAAGAAAAATTATCGTTTGCCCTTATTCACCCACTCTAAGGGAGCCTCAAGATCCAACAACTCCCCCCTACCCAAAAGAGGGGGTGGTAAAGTGCACTGATCCACACTGACTGTCGGATCAGTGCACTTTACGATAAAATGCAAATGTGCACTTTACCACCCCCTTGTCCCCCTTACTCCCCTTATACCATGACATTGAGAGTACCCGGTCCCATCCTGCCTAGGTTTGAAGAATCTATGTTGCTATCACAAGAAAAATCATATCCCCCAACGACAAAATTATTTTTTATAAAGCGATTGTTTTTATTTAAAGGCAAAATTCTTATTTTGATCCCTGAACTTTCCCTTCTTTTTGATATAGTCTCTCAACTTTTTTTGATTGAATTTAATCCCTAAACATTATTAAACACCTAAAATTAGTCCTCCAATACCATCTCCATTAAATACACTACTATTCACGTTAAAATAAGATTTTTGATTTGACATTATGCAGCCATCTTCCTGCTTGACTCCGCTGGCTAGAATAGCGCCATCGCCATCAGACACGACCTGAGAAGATTCGACGTCAACCTCCCCAACGGAACCAACATCTTACACCGTGCGATGCTCACCGTTTCCCATTCCCTTCCCGCCGACTCTGGCCCCGACTCTTGAAGGTGGGATGGTTGAGCTCTTGAAACTGGTATTTTTGAAGGAGGATGAATGCCAATAAGTGGGTATTTTGAGGAGGGGGACTGGAATACGGGGATGTCACAGGCAAAGTATGACGAGGCTGTATAATCCCTGATCCTCGCAATGGACATTGACCATCAAATGGTACTGTGTTTGCAGATTGCATAGGGCATAGTCAGAGGGTGGGTGCGAAGTGGTGAGAATCACACCGTGGAAGATGGTTCCGTTGGGGGGGGGGGGTTGACGACGAAGCTTATCAGTCTGTGTCCGATGACGACGATGCAATTCCAGCTAGGAGAGTCAAGCGGGAAGATGACAACATAATGTCAAATCAAAAACTTTATAGTTAACGGAAATAATGGTGTATTTAACAAAGATGGTATAGCATGATTGATTTTTGCATGATTGATTTTAGGTGTTTAATAAAGTTTAGGGACTAAATTCAATAAAAAGTTGAGGGAGTGATATCAAAAAATAGGGAATTTTTTGCCTTATTTAAATGTCTACTTATTTTCTACTTAAGGGAATTCAAAATACTTGTAAATGAAAAAAACTATACATAAAGTTTTGAACTTATTGTGATATAATAAAATTTAAACATATCATGAAAATATACATTTTAATATTCCATAGATTTCAATGAGGTTGACAATGAGACGACACCAACTTCTTATGCCAGGGCGGAGTAACGGAGAGGGTTTTTGTTTGTTTATATTATTATTTTTTTGCAGGGAGGAAGAGATCAAATTTCTCCTAGTAATTCCAATCCCCTGTCAACTTCCCCCATTTGTCGACACCCTCAACACTACAATCCCTCTCATGTGGACTCTCCGGCCGTGGGGCGGCGTCTCGGCCTCGTCTGATCTCGCCTGCGAGATACGATAAATCGGAGGTTGCGGGGGACTTGAATTCTTGATGTGCGTGCCGATTGCCGAGGCCGACGTTTTGGCCGGAATTCTGCCATATTATGAGCGGTAAGGGAGGAGGCGAGGGTTCCGCTGCGATGCCCTCCCCGTTGAATCCGCCGCACGAATGGAAATTCTCGCAGGTGTTTGGAGAGAGGACCGCCGGAGAGGAAGTGCAGGAAGGTATCACCATCCTCTGCTCTTTTAATCCGTTCTAGATCTGCCCGATTGCTATCGAGCTGTGAGATTTTACGTTATTTCTGTTTAATTTGGTAGTTTCTATATTTAGGACAACGTGCATTTAAGTTTCCCCAGTGCTATGGTTGCGCACTTGGATCCATCAGCAATTTACTCGTTATAATGCCATCAAATCAATGGCGATTGAAACGACATGAGGGTTTACTTGGATTAGATATTGGATATTTGGAAGAGAAATGTCACAAAACAAAACAAAACAAAATTCTTCTCCCTCTTCTATAGAAAATCTCTCCCTCACGCTCACACATGAGAATATAAAGAATCACACTAGGGATTTGTTTGGCGTAGTGGTGGCGGTGCTGAACGCGTTGGTCATGAACCGTCGTTCGTGAAACCTCACCTAAAAAAATTTATGCATTTTATGCTCAAAACTAGTTCATTTTCTTGGTAGCGGTCATAACCTTTGTCTTGTCAAACATACATTTTATGATAATGACGTTTCTGACTAAATTTATTGGAGCAAATAAGCCGTGCCAAACGAAGCCTATGGATCTAGACTCTAGTCTTGGCTTATTGATTGATGCATAAATGAGAAGGATGAATCTATATTTATAACTTACAAAGGAAGGTTGAAGAAGGTAGATGGTTATACCATGGAGCTTATAAATGAAGAAGAGTTAAGAAGCTCTAAAATGTAGAAGGAGGTGTTATTTTATTTTAACACTTCCCATTAACATCTACTTTTTCGTTGATCTTCATCTTGCTACTCATGCATAGTACCCTTCTCAACTTCTGAAATATGAATGCAGTAAATTCTTGCTTCTTGATCTTTTGTTGGAATCATCTCCATTTTGATGTCTCAACTTATGTATCACAAAGTAAATAATGCACCTCTACGTGTTTTGTTATAGCATTGAACATAGAATTCTTAACCATTGCTGGAGTTTCACCTCATAATCTATAGGCTGGTGAATATATTTTATTAGCTACATTAGCAATGTTTTGCGTTGAACTTTCATTGTTGCAACTTTACATTCCTCCTTTGTAGTTAATGATACTACGAGTTACTCTTACCACACCACAGTGCTTTTTTCAAAACTAAGATTGAGGACACATGTTGTAGTCGACCTCCTTGTATCATGATGTCTAACATGACGAACATCTTTGTAGACGACTAATTTGCATGTGTCTTATTTTTTGTGTAATAATTCAAATACAATTGTTCCTTTTATGAACTTCAGTATTTACCTCAGCGCTTGTGTGGTTTCCTTGGCCTTTGTATGTATTGATTTGCAACTCTGACCATGTAACTTATATATTACTGAGTTAAAGTTAGACACATGACACTTCTGACTCACTATATGTACATAGTGATGCACCTTGCAGAGCATCAACTTAACACCCTCTTTCTTTTGTGACTTTATTTTTTGCTAATCTCTTTCATGTTGTATTTTATTTACGCACATGTTTCGTTTTTATTCCGGTTGTGTGTCAGTTACACACATATTGCATTTTGCTTTTGGTGTATTGGCCTGACCAACCAATTCATTTTAAAATTAATCAGTCCATCAATACAAGTGTGAGTGGTATGTAAGCAAATGAGCTAAGACATATACAATTAAAAAATAATCGATATTATTTTCTGAAAATTTCTTTATTCCTACTAAAAATAGACATCATTTTTATAGTTACAAGGTCACAATATTCAAAGCTTTTATACCTCTTTCTAGCTCCAATTCCAATAAGAGATGAAGGAGAGTGAGTTCGTTTACTTTTTTGTGGGATTAGACTCCAACTTTGATCCTATTGATATCTCTAGCCGAGTTCGTCCCGTTATTTTTGAGTTCTCGAGTATTATGCTAGAAGAACTACCAGACCATATTCCCTAAGCAACACTCCATCGTTAGGTCACAAGTTTGATTAAGAAGGGACACACTAGCCTGAGTATGAGTCCTTACACCATCCCCGCATTTCTGGTTCCCAAGAAAGATGGAACTTGATGCATGTGTGTGGATATGTGAGCAATAAATACAGTTACGATAAAATATCAGTTTCATCCTAAGATCATGTTGGCTGATTACTTCAATCTTTTTTATGAAGTCTGGGTTCTTCACACAATTAAATGAAATAACACATGTATAGAAAGAATGAACAATTTGTTAACATATTTTTTCACGCCCATCTTTCTTGAAGATATGATTGATTGCAGATTGACTCATTTTTCTAACAAAAATATCCATTGGCTCGTTTCCTTGTTTCTTTGATTGCTCATTTTAACCTCACAATATTAGTTATTAAAGGCGCAAGATGCACCAAGGAGCAAAAGGGTCTTGAAACCTAGGCGCAAGGCTCAAGACACAGGCGCGCGCCCGAAAAAGGCAAGACACAACCACATCCATTTTAAATAATCGACATTAAACATCAATTCATCTTATTGAACAAAATCTTCATATACTCTACTCATTAATCATTCATTACTATCATTTATATCTCTTAAAAAATAAAATTAATATGGTCGCTTGCATCATATGTAAGTCTCAACGATCGATTATGTATCAAAAACACTAAATCGTATAAAAATTATTGAATTCTTGCATTTTTTTCATTATTTTGAAAAAAAAGTTTGCAACAAAAATCACACCCAAACGCGTCTTTAATGTGCAGGACACAAAAAAGACGCATGAAGGCGCAAGCCTCTGAGCCCGGAGCCTTAGGCGCGCTTTTAACAACATAACTCACAATCAACTTTAAATTCTTTCAATATTTCTTCTCTTCTTTAGACCCTTCGCTCCAATGTTGTGAAAATTGAGATCTTAACTAAGATCGGGAGACATCCCTAAGATCGTAAAACGTAGGATCGACACGGATCGTAAGATCGTATTTTAATAAAAATTAAATCAAAAGCATGAGAAATATGTAACAATCTACATACCATCAAATAAAAATATAATATTTCATATCATACCAAATTACCAATGATACCATCACATCAAAATATTAATATAAAAGACATAGATGCACAGTCGCATACCATACCATCACATTAAAATATTACGATCTTGCACTACGATCCTAACGATCTTATGATCTTGCCCGTGCAAGATCGCGCGATCTTAACGATCTTATGATCTTTCCCCTGCAAGATCGTGCGATCTTAACGATCTTACGATCTTGCACTACGATCCTAATGATCCTAACAGGACGATGATTTTAAGTAAATCGTGGATCGTTGCCTTGTGCAAGATCGTAAGATCGTGCGATCTTACGATCTTGCACGCGATCTTAACAACGTTGCTTCTCTCCATGAGATTCAAGAATACTCAGTAAATTTTCAAATTCTCGGTACTTTTGAACATGCTTCCACATTAAACTTAGTCCATGCTAAATGATATTTCAACCTATATATACCACTATATATAATAACTTGACAATATTTTACTGCATTTTTTGACGCATTGTCAATCTCAATCCCATGCTCCCAGCCTGACTCACTTCTTGAACCGGAGCATTCTCTCGTTACTTTTTTGCCAATGAGATTGGTACCCGAAACTGAAGAGAAAGCGAACAATTAAAAAAACATAGTAAAATCGTTAATGAAATGGCAAAGAATTGTATGTGTAGCTGTATATACAATTACGTATGTGGATGTAAAAGTACATCGAAATGTAGATCCATATGTACTATACATGCATGCACAAATGCATAGAGTTAAGTGCACCAATACTTCTTGTTCTAACCAGCATTATTGCTTAACATAATTTTCCTATTATATCTTTTGAATTTTTTGAGTAGTTTGATATAAATTAGTCTTATGCACAAAAGCAAGGAGCAGATAACTCAATTTTTCGAGAAATAAATATAAGAAAACAAAAGCAAGAAAAGAAATCAAGCATGTTCATTTTGAAGTACAAATTTCCCCGGTAGGACTGCTCTAGTTCATCGAGGTCCCGGTAGGACTGCTCCAGCTCATCGAAGTCCCGGTAGGACCGCTCTAGCTCATCTAGGGTATGTTTTTCTCTTTGGCTGAATTGGGACTCCACGCACATCCCTTGTCCTTGTGTAAGGCACATAGAAACTCAATCACTATGTTGCGATCTTCACGTGCTCTAACAAGCTTTTTGTTTGCATTGCACACAAGAGTGAGGGGGTCAAAATAGTCATACTCCTGATATAACTTGGTAAACTCAAAGTAGTAGATTTACATTGGCCTTTCTCCATGTTGAAGAAAAATCTTCCTTCGTAACTGCAATATCTGAGCCGTATTTCCTTTCTATGAGTACATGAACTCAACTCTTTTTCAAATGTTGGCTGCAGTATCCACGAATAGATAATCTTATAGCAATAGGTTCTTGTATAAAGTTGGCAAGACATAACATAATATATGAGTTCTCGAATTCTCATTGTCCCCAACCGCTTGAATCTTAATAGACAGAGCGGTAAAATGAGACCGAGATCGATAGTTTTCAGTATCATGATAAATAATGGAGATTTGATAGGTGGTATGATCATGACCAATCCTGGTAGAACTTCCATTTTATGATATTTCACGAGAATCAACCACATTAGACTTTGCGAGATGAAGATTGCAAGGATAAAGTAAAAATTTCCGATTAGGTCAAAAAATGGCAGCCAGAAAGTAGCGGAAAAAGGCGGGGACACCATCACACCACCCATAGGACCACTCATGTTCCCAGAACACTAAACCCTCATTGTTCAAGTCATTAAATGACTGATTGAGGAGATATGAACTTTTTTTCCTTAGGAACCATTAGAGGAGAAGAATTCAGAATAGTAGTAGGATCCAGTGGATGTATCAAGTGATCCTCCTAGATTTTCATAGAGGAGGGAGAAACAAGACTTTCTTGAAAGAAATTAGGACAATCAAACGGCTGACGAAGGAGCATTGACCTTACCCGATTTGATCGACACAGACGCCAATTATACTGTTTCACGGGAACAACAAAGGGTGAGTTGGTGGACCGGGAGACTGTATCATAAAGCGACTGAGTGTAAGAGAGGGAAAGAGATCAATGAAGGTTCTCCTGAAATGAGATCAACCTAGGGTCAGCTGTTTAGATCGCCGGCTCTAATACCATGTAAAACGTGGGAAAGGTGAAAATAATGAATTAAAATTCAACGGAGGGGGCCTCTACTATATGGTAGAGTGTCGTACATAGGCGTACCGTGAGTAAATAAGTCTGACAAAAAATAAGAAATATAAAAAAATTGTAGTACTTCTAACATTAAATATTGAAATCAGATATATGAAATATGTTTAATATATCCCTTAAAATATTAGGAATAAAACACGTGACTGGATAAAATTAGGAATGAATGTATCAGGGATAAGATATGAGTAACACCAATTGCAGAGAAGATGCGAGAGGCTCAACTAAGATGGTTTGGACACGCACAATGGAGACCATTAGAGGCATCTGTTAGGCGTTGTGAGAGTTTAGTCACTAGTTATGTTAAATGGGGGAGGGGTGGACCAAAGACTTGAAATGAAACTATAAGGAAAGACATGATGTACTTAGGAATTAGTGAGATTATGACAAAAGATAGGGCACAATGTCGACAAAGGATCCATATAGCCGACCCCACTATAGTGGGATAAAGGCTTGAGTGTTGTATATTCCTTAAAATATTAAAACCGACATGAAGAACTCAAACCGGCGTGTCCCCGACATCCGACCATGAACATGATAAACCTAAGTTTATAATATGGATGAAAGTCATTCAAAAAAAATTGCAAAGATTAAGATACCTTGTTTAGCACTCAATGTGAGCAAATGCAGAGTGAATATCCATTACCTGACTTTTAATGGTTCGGATATTGCTATTAATGATGTGCTTTGTATTTCCATTTTTATACAGCCGCAGCATGTTCCTCTTTACTTCTATTTGGAGTTGACATTTATCTGATATAGTCATCTCTTGCAGCTGACATTATTTCTGCAATTGAATTTGATAAATCTGGGGATCATCTGGCTACTGGAGACAGAGGGGGTCGTGTAGTTTTATTTGAAAGGAGCGATGTTAAGGAGGTATGTTAGTATCCTCCTTTGCTGTTTTTTTATCCTTTAGATATTCATATTTTATTTTCTAATTGTGCCGTTTATTATTTTTCTTCTTAGACCATGCAGTATGGTTCTCGTAGAGATCTAGAAAAACTTGATTATACCATTTGCAGGCACCCTGAGTTTCGTTATAAAACAGAATTTCAAAGCCATGAACCTGAGGTACTTACTTGCTTAACCACACTAAATGTGAGATATGGGCATTAAGTATCTTTTAATCTGTACCGTGTAATGCAATCAGTTTGACTATCTCAAAAGCTTGGAAATAGAAGAGAAAATCAACAAGATTCGATGGTGTCAAACTGCCAATGGTGCTCTTTTTCTTCTATCAACTAATGACAAAACTATCAAATTCTGGAAGGTAGGTTTTAGTTATATATTGTTTTCAATCTTTTTTGATATATTTTCTCTGGTATCGATGTTATGCTGATTAGCTTGTTACATGAATGCAATCATTTTCTTGTCCTTTGGTCACGAGGTTTAGCAGACTACAAGTTGGTATACACCTTCATTTGATAGTTTGAGGATTATATCTTTGGTAATTCACATCCATGTTCGGGCACTGCTGTATGGAAGGACTGCTAACCAATACTGCTTTGGTTCTGGAAGCTTTTCATCTACTTTGCTTTAACAAAAATCTTTATTATTTATATTTGAAAATGAGTTGCGCACCAAAATACTCTAAATGACATTTACGTCTCATTCATGTCTTCACACGCATACAACATCACTCAAACCTTTATCCCACCATAGTGGGGTCAGCATAGAGAAAAAATTGTGGAGCAATTTTCCCATCACTGCCCTATTGTTTTTTACACAACACAAGCAGAAGAAAAATTACACAATCGACGGAGATCATCAATGATTTCCCTACATTGGTGTCAATATTTACTCAATATCAAACCCATATGAGTATAGTTATATATTGTAATTATTATTCTATATTAATATATATTTTTTTCCATTTTAACCCAATTTTATTTTCTTTAGTTATCATGTAAAAAACATCTTTTATGGGTTCATGTAATTATGCACTTTATGTATTGATGTGTGTTATGGGCCCACACAGAGGGTGACGATGTTGTTTGAGACAATATCAATATGTATCTACTATTGCATTGTATCTTTATTTTCCCTTACTATTATATTTTGCGCATTTTTATTACTCATGCATGTTGTAGCCCAGGTGGGACATATTTGGTAAATTTTGTGAAACCTTTCTTCTCACTATATATTGGTGAGGAGGGTGGGCTTGATGGATATGAATGAAAAATCTAATTTCCTCTCTTGAATTTTTACCCTCTCCTCTCATCTTCTAAGCTAGGGTTAGGGTTGAGCAAGGTTCCCCTCTCTCCTCTCTCGGTCGAGCCCGACTCCCGTTGCATTTCCTACCAATGGGAAGGCTAGGTCAAGACGATCCTCTCCGAGGCTTCTCCCTTTCAAGACCGCGCACCCCTTACAATCAGAAGCTTATAACATCTTGGTATCAAAGCCTCTTTCCTTCTCTGGCCGTGACATCCTATCCAGCCTCGCGTACGTCTCCATCATTTTTGTTTCCAATAGCGACGATTAACCGTCTGCTGCAGCTCTTGCATCGACGACGCCCGCTCCGACCTCTGCCCACCGCCAAACCCGCGTGACCCTCAACTACCCGCGACAACTCCCGTACTCCTGCCCCTCCGACTGTTTTTTTCGCCCAGGTACTAATGCATACACCGCACGATCGACAGACGACCCCAGTGGCCCCTCCCATCTCGACTCCAACGATGGTTTCCCCTTCTGTAGTCCGCCAACCATCCTCACCTTCCTTCGCCGAGCCTTCCATTCCTCCCATGCCGTTGTTTCCATGCTCGACCGAGTGCCTAGTCAACAACATTGGGGCTTCCAGCCCCCCGCCCTCACTTTTACCATCTCCATACTACCCCCACGCACCTTCTGCGACCATGAAGAGAGCGGTCTTACCCTCACTAGCAATATGGAGGCCATGAAAAAGCTAATGGCCCTTCAGGTTCACCATGTTTCAATCGCGGCTTTTACTGCCCTCTTAGATGACTTGCCTCTGTCGGGAACTTCCCAACCATCCTCCCACCTCACAGTGAGTTCTGACCAAGGCAAACTGACGTTCGTCATGCCCTTCTATTCCCGTTCACCTCAGCTCATGGGAGGCAGTGTTCCACGTTACGTGATGTTGGATTTTCCCTTGTTTGACGACATGAGAGATCCCCTGGCCTGACTCACGCTGTGAGCACTTTTTCGCCAACTAACTCACGTCATTGGAGGATTGAATCAGGTTGGCTTATTTCCATCTCTTGCGTTCGACATAGCTATGGTGTGGGCAACTGGCTTAGGAGACCCCTAATTTAACTTGGGCCACCTTCGAGCACTTTATAGTTTGCCTTTGGGCCTCTTTACAATAATTCTTTGGCAACCTCGTCAATCTCAAGCAATCCAGATCCGTGGATGATCATTTGGAGATCTTCCAGATGTTACTTGCCTGTGTTCCTTCTACTTGCCAGAGCATCATGTGCCTATCTTCACTGCCAACCTACACGATCAACTGCGTCTTGATGCTGAGCTCCAAGCCCCACAAGACCTCAACAAAACCATGAGCCTCATTCGCATTTGTGATAAACACCTCCTCATGGACACCACAATCACTACGACGGGAATGGGGATAGTCAGCGTGAGGATGCCCACACTCCCTGTTCTTGTACTCTATCCACCCCACTAAAGGGTAAGGAATTCAACGACACCCCAACCATCAAGCGACTATCACGTGCAAAGACAACAAAATGCCATACACATGGCATTTGTTTCAACTGCGACGAACCATATTTGGTCGAACACAGGTGCAAGCGTCTTTTTTGCCTCAAAGCGGACGATCCCTCGTGTGATGAGGATGAGGATGCCGAGTTGGCGAAACCCCCGTACTTCAAGCTTGATGACAAGCTTGATCTGAATGAGGGCGGTGGTGGGGATGTTATAGGCCCATGCAGGGGGTGATGACGCGTGTCTGGGATGATGTGTATTTGCTGTTGCATTGTATCTTTATTTCCTCGCACTATTTTATTCATGCACTTTTATTTCTCACACATTTTGTAGCTCAGGTGAGGGGCATATTTGGTAAATTTGGTGAAACCTTTCCTCTCACTTTATATTGGTGAGGAGCGTGGGCTTGATGGATATGAATGAAAAATTCAATTTTCTTTCCTCTTAAATCTTCTCCCTCTCTTGTCATCTTCTGAGCCAGGGTTATGGTTGAGCAAGGCTCCCCTGTCTCCTCTCTCGGTCGAGCCCGACTCCCGTTGTATCTCCCACCATTGGAAATGCTAGGTCAAGGAATGTTTGAGACGATCCTCTCTGAGACTTCCCCCTCTCAAGACCGCACATCCGCTCTCAATTGGAAGCTCATAACTTTGTGTAACAACAAATGGTTGCAGACTAGATTTATTGATTGTGATTTGCTCTTCCATGCTATCACAAGTTGTTAACAGCTCTTTTATGAGCTCCCATGGAGATAGTTGTTAACCGCTCTTTTATGAGCTCCCAAGGAGATAGTTTTATGCATTCTTTTCTTTGATTGATCTAGGATTGTGCATGAGACAACCTGATACCTATTTCTATGATAAAAAAAAATCATCTTCTTTTTTGTTGTTCTCGGCTTCTTTGCAATCCCTTTCTTTCCTACTCTCCATCTCCAAAATCCCTTAACCAAAATTCCACAATCACTTGAGCTACCATATATATTTCTATGATAAAAAAATCATCTTCCCTTTTGCTATTCTCGGCCTTGTTGGGCTAATGATCCAAATGTCTTCCGATAGATGAACCCTCCCCATGCTTCCTCTGCATGAAGTGAGTGAGGGAGTAGATGAAGCCATGATTGGTAGCTTCTCGCTCGATAAACTAGTTTGCCATGTTAATATAATCCCATAAGAGCTTGGCGGATTTTGACTAACTTCAATTTTGCATAAACCTTCCTACAAATCGAAAACTAGAGCGACTTGATAAAGTGCTGACTTGACATCAAGGATATTCCAATCTCCTTCTGAAATATATCAATATACTCCCTAAAGTCTCATATAATTCTTGTTTGATATGAAAGAGGGACCGAGGCTCGCTCTTTTTCTTTCGAGAGATTGCAAACCTCAACAAAAGTTCTCTCTAAAAGTCGCTCAAACTATGGATAGACTTTGGGGGAAGTTTGTAAATCCAATCCTTGGCCTCCCATCTAGAGACCACAAACAACCTACACCACAGAACGTCAATGAGATTTCTTATGGAGACGTCAGGCTCGAGTCCCAACAATTGATGAATGAGATCCTCCCTTCCTAAGAAGCAGGGTAAATGAGACTCTGAATCCTACTGGAACAAGCTCCAATATGATCTTGTGAGAGAAGGGTGAAGTCTCTCTTCCACATCATAAGGATTAATCATATCATCAAAAACTAAATCTCATGCTACTCTGCGAGAGCTGCAACGTGATAATGCTTTTGACTAAGTCTAGCTGTTGTTTCGTCCAGATCTCGTTGAAATCTCGGCGCCGTAATGATTTCTAGTGGGAGAATTGCTGGGGTGGTCCTTGTACCTTTAGTTATGAAGTAAGCCTCTATTGTGAGATCTTGGATTGCCACCATCAAGTTATTGAGCTCTCCACGAGTGACTAACTCGATCAGGTTCTCGTCAGAACCGCCAGATGCATTCTCACCATACTCTTGCTCTGCCATCTGCCAACATTTTTCATCAACCACCAAGATCTGAAGGTCTTGTGTTTATCTATTGTTGCAACATTGATTCAACTCACCTTTTGCACTTAGGGGGGGATGAATAGACCGACTGATAGAGAATTCTTTGCTTGCGAGAATAAAACAAAATAGAAAAAGAAAGCTAGCCTGTGAGAAGCAGAACCCGCGAGAACGTATTTCACACAACACAAACCCTCAGTCGTGTGTGATTTTATATCTTTTAAAATGAGTTACAATTCATGCGACTTCTGCGCGAGTAGCGATATGACTTGCGAGTCCAGTACAACTTAAGATGCGAGCTTTTGAGAAAATCTAGGATCGATTCAACATCATCTCCTCTCAACAGTGCACCCTTTTTTATAGTACTCGAGGTCTGCCCGATGGGCATGCTACAAAAAATAACCGCCCGGTCACATAAGTGCGCGCATGCTACATAGATGGCTATATGAAACAAGAAAGGGAGTCGTTGTGTGGGGAGTTGATCCACAAATAGGTGTGATTTCTCTTTGGGCACCTCTGTGAGCAGATGAGTACTCACGGAAGAAGCTTCCTTCAGATTTGATGGTGCCATATCTTCAAAGCCTTGGGCGAATACTCAGTCATAGTCATAGCAACGACGAATACTTTATAGGCCTTTAACGAGAAGCTTGGAGAGAGGGAGAGAGAGAGAGAGAGAGAGCAATAACCCGACGAGATCTCTGTGAATGCTTGTCAAGTGCTTTCCTAATATATCTAAGGGAGAGCTCCCGATGCTCTCCTTTTTTATTTCTGCATTTGACAAGAATTTGTTGTCGCCATACTTTGGCTAGACAATGACTGTTTGTTCGATTCGTTGGGTGTGAATACAAGCAACGACAAGGTTGTAAATATCGGATGTCGGCGACATGACAGATTGAGTTTTTAAATGTCGGATGCTGGAAGTCGGAAACATGTCAGATATATTTTAAAATATCGATTTTCATATCTTATAAATTTAAATAATATTTTTTATGCATGTTAAGTTTAATTACGCTTTTTAGAACAAAAAAAGGCTAACATAACAAGTACACAAATAATGAGTCATGTATATTCCAAAATAAACTCAAAAAATATCAAAAATAAAATATTATTAATAAGTGCAAATCGTTACATTGAGAAATATTTGTTAAATAAGAATTTTATTTTGATATCACTAAATTTATAGTAAATAATAAAAATTTAAGCTAAATTTTTTTGATTGATTATAAATCTTTACAAGCTTAATAAATTATGTTAAAATCATAGAAAAGAATAACTAATAAATGTGTTCAATTTTTTCACATTTTTGTAATAAGAAATATGAAAAATATAATTTGAAATAATTATATAAATTGTTTATAATAACTAAAAAACTGAAACATTATGCTTAATTGATTTAAGAATACATAATATGATACATATGTGATGTAGACATATACCGCTAGTCTGTTAAAATAACATAGAATAAAATAGCGGACGATATGTTCAAAGGTTTCATTTAAAAATACGTAATATGGTACATATGTGATGTAGACATATACTGCTAGTCTGTTAAAATAACATAGAATAAAATAGCGGACGATATGTTCAAATGTCGTGTCGGCCGATATATCGGAAAAAGTCGGATATATCAGCCTATATTTTGCAAAAAGACATAATTTATTTTTGTAAAAAGAAATATCGTTTTACCCTCAAAAAAACATGTCGGAGGACATTTAAAACAGTGAGTAGCGGGGAATAGAGTAATATATGGCAATGAATGACAGTTCATGACATTAAGTCAAATCAAATACATACAAACAATGTACTATTATATTTTTTTAGGATTTCCAACTTCTAAGCATTCATCCCAATTCATAATAGTACTTTATTTAATCCCATTTTATAGCAATTAGTAGCTTAAAGGATCTTTTAGGAAATATTTTTGGATTTATACGGACCATGCCATCACCTGGTTTATGGAATAATTCCAATTTCTCATATTCACATCTGTAGTAGAAGTATAATCATAGGCTCATAGCTAATAAATCTCAAAGGATTTTTTCATGCGAAATATGCTTATGTTAAGTGAATGATAATTCACATGGCTTATTCAGTTTTGGGAAGATTGATTAAATCCATAAGTTTTTGTAAGGGTGAAATGATATAGCTATTTCGAATAGACTCATGCATGTACTTAAATGACATTGACAATGTGTATTAAACATCATCACACGTAATAGTAAATCACTATCGTATGCTGGAGATGTGAGCTGATAGTTATTTACTATTTACCCTAGATAAGAACTCATTGCCACCACCTTGGAATAATGGGATCCGCCACAACTCACAAAATTTGTTGTTTTTCGCTAAAGTATAAACTAATTAGTATTTTTGTAATTTGCGTGTCTATTAAGTTTATATATGTGGGTGTCATGTTATGTTTATTCATCATCTATCATTTATCCTGTAAGAGTATCTTCTTTTTGTATTTAGTTTTTTTTGATTCACCCTTCATCCTGCCACTTCCTTCGGCCGCATGGTTCCTAACAGGCAACAACGCTGCCATCCCCCCACCACCTTTCAAGGCCACCTCTACCATTTCCTTCATAGCTAAGGACCAAATCATGTGACGCAGGACAAATCTATGGGAGACTGGCTTGATACCCTATTTCTATATGAATGCGAATAAGCACACGACAAATGCAACTTGAATTACGAACTGACTATGATGAAAATGTGCATTACTACATTCACACAGTCCAATAAACAAAATGCTTGCTAACATTAACCTAATGCAAAACAAATGATTCAATCATACAAGATGGCTTTTCAAAACATGTAATTAATTAAATAACATTAATTTAAAGATCTTGCACGAATGTTACGATTGATCACAAATAGTTTTTAATTAGGTTGACAAATAATAGTTGCAAATTACTTGAAAGTGCCAAAAATTAAATGTTGGGCTGAGTATTGTACACATACCGAAATTAATAGTGTCAAATTAATTAAAGAAAAATGTCACTAGGAATAAAAGTAAATTCATTCAATATAAAAAATGAAATTAAAAGTAAAACTCACCAGGTAACCGATAGTGGGGGAAGGGAATCCAATGTTCATGGATAGTGGGGGCTATTAGAGAAACACACAACGGCTGTGGAGGGGTTGCATGATGGTGTTTCAGGGGAAGAATTGGTCTGATGGGGGTTGGAAGGAGAGGGATGGCAGGGAAGGAATTTGAGGGGACTCGTTTAAAGTAGTAGGGGACCTAAAGTGGTCGTCCGGGGTTGATTTGTGGTCGGCTGGGTCTGAGAGTGGAGAGGTTCGACCAAGGTAGGGAAGGTTAAGACGGTGTTGGGTGTAGCAAGGGAGGTTGGTTGTGTCTGGTTTTGGATGGGGAGAGGCAAGGGGGCTGCAACGGGGGTCCTGGATGAGAAATTTTGGCGGTAGGGGCGGCTCACTTAAGTTCAATGAAGGGGAGACATGCAGCGACGAGACTTTTGAGCGTGTAGGAGGCAACGATAGCGGTTGGCGGCGTTGTTGGAGTTGCCTGTAACATCCCAGATTTTGACGTCGCATTTAAATCAATTTCAGGGCTTGAGCACAAACAAAATTAATTGTGCCGACGACCTATAAGGTAACAATCTATTATGTTTAATTAAATTATTATACAAGATAAGCAGATAATTAAGAGTCAGTATTCAATGGTGAATAACCCGTAGCGGCCGCGACGATTTTCATTTTATTTATTGGTACGAGTCCACTTTGTAAGGGGAAACCACTTTGGTCTTAACAAAAAAAAATGGGTTTGCCTCCTTTTAAACCTGGTTCACGGTTAAGAAACCGCACCCCAAACCGTTCCAAATAAAGAGCCGCACCCCCCTCCATCCTGACAAAGAACAGAACGACAAGCATGCAACAACAACAGCAACAAGCAGACAACAATAAGGAGAAACCAACAATAGCTAAGCACTCAAGTAACAGCAAACAGGCAGCAGCGGTGGCAAGCAGGCAAACAACAGGCAGCAGCGGTGGCAAGCAGGCAAACAACAGGCAGCAACGACAACAAGCAGGCAGACAATGGGAGTAGAGGCAAGGAAGCGGCTAGCCGGGCACGAGCAGCGACTAGAAGCGACAAGATTTGCGTCAAGGTGTTGCGGCAAGATTGACGACAAGTTTGTGGCAAGAGTTGCGGCTGCGACTGGATGTGCAGCGAAGCATGCGGCCAGCGACAGAAACAAGCGGAGCAACTAGACAAACGACGACAAGCACGACTAGCAGATGCGGTCAAGATGCAGCTAGGCATACATTAGCAGGATGCGGCTTGACAGAAGCAACGACAAGATGCGGCGGCAAGAGGTAGAGGCGGCAAGATGCAGAAAGGAAGTTGCGGCTAGGTGCAGATGTGACAAGATGCGGTAGCGCAGAAACAACGAAAGGATGCGGCTAAGCAGAAGCAACGACAAGATTGCAGCGGCGAGAAGTCGAAGCCCATGGAAGCCAGCGACCAGGGCGGCAAGCAAAGAGAAGCCGCGGAGGAACACAGATGTGGGGGCCCGCAGAAGAAAATATAAAAGGGGAAGGGGAGAGGAAGGCAGGGAACGAGAGTAGCAGAGGAAACCGCACACACACCTTGCGGTTAGAAAACTTCAGACCGCCCAAAGGTACCCGCACACACACTATGGTTTAGAAAAGAACAAGCAGTGAGAGGCTTACATAGCGAAAAAAGGAGAGGACTGATTCCCTCTGATACCATGTAGAAAAAAGCACGATAAATTGAGAAATAAAATAATTTTATTAATTTCTCAAATAAATGCTTACATCATCACACTATGAATTTGTACACTTATACATTTATATAGAAAAAGAGAGGGGAAGAAGTTCCAACATAAAATGTGGGAGTAAATCCTAAAGATGAAGTAGACTCTAAATGGACCTTATATTGGGCTTTTACACATCTTTCCTTCAACATGCCTAAAATCCAGTTTAACATGATCATACCAAACATATAGAGATTAGTAAGAATTTCTAAAAGAAAGAATCAATAATGATTCCTTTTGTATTTTGATTTTTTAATTAGAAGACCAACTTGCAGATATTTTTACTAAGAGTTCAAGTGTCTAATATTTTTCTTCTTACGTTATCAAGTTGGGTATATCTTATCTCCATACTCAACTTGAGGGGGGAGGGTCTCATGAGTGTAGTAAGTATTATTGTAATTTTGATTATTTTAGAGGTTCTTTATGTGTAATTGTATTTTTATCTCTCTTATTTATGTATACTTGCAGGTTTGTGTATGCTTTCATGTAGAAGTGGGTGTACTTTATTTTCAGTTTATTTTGTTGAAAATATATATACCATATTACAAGCTACTTTTTTACTGTAGGTGCAAGAAAAGAAAGTCAAGAGACTGTCTGAGATGAATGTAGACCCTCCTCATACTGCCAGAAATGATCGCATTACTAGTTCAACTATATCTTCTCCCAAAGCATCTCTTACAAATGGTGGATATTCAGATAGGCCTCATAATCTGAGCAATGACTTCAAATTTCCTCCAGGAGGATTTCCTTCCTTGCGCCTTCCAATGGTAGTTGCATTCAACCCAGCTTAATGCATAAATGCATTATATTACATAAGGTAGCAGTGTCCTTAAGTTTCCATGTATGGTAAAATTGTATCATATGAACGGATCTTTGCTGGTTCTGCTTCCTGAACTTGAATCACATGATCGATCAAGAGATACCTGATCACCGAAGCCTGATCGACCTTTTTGTAGGCTTGCTGATGATTTTATAACTGTTTCTAGCCTTTTATATTTATAATGCAAATGAATATGCTAACTTATTGCTGGATGGTTAACATTGGTCACTTCTCCATACCTTAGCTGTGTTTTAATTTCAATGTAGTCAAACTTTGTTTATTGTAGAGGTTACTATGGGTAAATTGGTAAAATATTCACTTATTTACAAAATATCCGGATCCTACAAAATTCATGCTAATGAATATCAAGTTATATTAAATTGTAAGCCTAAGATTAGCACTGAGATTTGTCTGGAACAATTTATTATGTGCAAAGCTGGGTGAATTTAAATGACTGACACATCTGAATTTGGTACTTTTAAAATGATGATTAAATACATTGTAGATTATGTGTAGGTTACCCTAGTTGAAATCACGTCGTCTATTGTATTTTACCCATAAGGGTAGTTTTGTCCTTTGTACTTTTTTTCCATTCATATATGTGTAGGGAGCTCTCTTTCAAAGACAATTAAGCATTCTCTACTTCTCTACTTGGTATCATAGGCAGAAAAAAAACCCGAACCCTAATCCTCCTCGCATCGCCGCTCGCCTCTCGCCCGATCTTCTCTCCCGGCCATTTTGTCGCCCCCATCGTGCATGGAGCCTCACGGCTCTATCGCTGGCAGCGGGGCATGCTGAAGGAGCCGACCGTCTCCTCATGAAGCATTGCCGTGGTCGTTGTCTGTGCTTCCGATTTATGCCGACGCCGCCTGTAGCTGCTTCGCTGGCCGTCGCCGGTCATTGCATCTTCGCCTGACGCTGCATCTGACGCCGTGTTTCCCGCTGTCTTCGCCCGACGCTGCTTCTCCTGTCGTCGCCTGTGGCGTATTCTGGCCGACGCTGCTGGGGCGGCAAGCCTGACCATTCCAAGAGAGGCGGACTGAAGAAGCAGATCTCCCTGCTTCCGATTTATGCCTGACGCTGCTTCCAGATCCAGATCTCTCTCTTTCTCGTCTTCTACTGCTTCCTGATCCAGATTTAGATCTGGTTTCGCCTCCTGTTGCATCCAGGGTGATCCAGATCTTGACCCTATGTTGCAGCCAACTTTCTGATCTTGTCGGCTGCTCTTTTTTCTCTCATCGCCTTTCTGTGCCTTTGTCATGGATGATTCCTCAGCTGCGGTTGATTCTACATCCCCGATGGTTATGACTCCCCCGATGGGTGAATCTCAGCGGCCCTCTGGCCATACTGGCTCCTTGAAAATTACCACTGTACCACTGGATGGAACAAACTACCTCGAATGGTCTCGTGCAGCACAACATGTTATCCGCAGTCATCAGTTGTTTGGATACATTGATGGGACTAAGGTGGCACCGTCTAGGGCTGATTCTTATTGGCCACGATGAGACTCAGAAAATTCACTGGTGGTCTCATGGGTTCTCCATTCTATGTCACCCAAGGTGTACCGCAGTTATATGTTAATGGACTCAGCCTATGAGATTTGGACTCGAGCGCGGGAGACTTACTCTCAGCTTGGGAACTCCACTCAGGTCTATGAGCTTACTCGCCGGATGTTGGAGCTACGACAAGGATCTATGATGGTGTCCACCTACTACTCCGAGTTCGAGCGCATATCTCAGGAGTTGGATTACTTTGACCAGTTCACTCCCGCCTGCACTGCCAATGCAGTCCTGTTGTAGAAGCGTGACAAACGATTCCGCCTACACGTGTTCTTAATGGGTTTAGGAATGGAGCTGGATATGGTTCCCACCAATATTCTTCATCGATCTCCTCTTCCATCTCTTCGTGAGGCCTTCAGTATGGTTCTTGGCGATGAAGATCGCCGTCGTTCTCTCAGCAATACGACTCCTCTTCCTGACCGTTCTGCCTTTACTAGTACTGGACGTGGTGGTTCCAGTCATACCAGCATGATTCCCACGTGCGCTCATTGTGGTCGTCGGGGTCATTCTCGTGAAGTGTGCTTCAAGCTTCATCCTCACCTTGCTCCACCTGGATATGTCCGTGGCCGTGGACGTGGTCGTGACCCTGGACGTGGAGGATCCCGCCCGACTGGTACCCGCTCTCATGATGCTGCTTATTCCACATAGATGCAGGAGGCACATCATAGCCAGCCCCTGGATCACCTCACTACATCAGAATTAGATGCTCTACGACGCCTGCTTCACTCTCAGTCTGATCCGACTCCCAGTGACACTTCTTCTTTGTTTGCTACTGCCGCGATGCCCAGTGCCCATGCCGCTATGCCTCCCCCGTCTGAGTGGATCATCGACTCCGGAGCCACTGATCATATGACCTGGTCCTCTATAGGTTTTTCCTCCTACACTCCCTTGTCTGGTAAGGACAAGGTTGTCTCTGCTAATGGTACCTTGTCTCCTATTGCCGACAAGGGTTTTTTTCATATTCCTCTTCTCTTCCTCTCTTTTCTGTCTTGCATGTCCCTTCCTTTCCCCGCAGTTTACTTTCTATTAGCAACCTTACTAAATCTCTTAACTGTTCTGTAACTTTTTTCTCTGATTCTTGTATCTTTCAGGAACTGGGTACGAAGCGGATACTTGGTAGTGGTAGGAATCGTGGTGGTCTGTACTATCTGGATACTACACCATCATCCCTTGCTCTTTATTCTTCGGCTCCTACTGCTACTGACGCTCGCCGCTGACACTTGCGTCTTGGTCATCCGTCTCCTGTTTATCTCCAGAAACTCTTTCCTGCTTTATCTCAGTTTATTTCTAGTTTAAAATGTGATGTATGTGTAATGTCTAAACATGTTCGTCATTCGACATCTCATGTATCTTCTCCTAGTAGTACACCTTTTGTTGTTATACATTCTGATGTCTGGGGACCCTCCCCAATTATGTCTTTAACTGACTATAGATGGTTTGTTACCTTTATTGATTGCTTTTCCCGTACTACGTGGGTTTATCTTTTGAAGAAGAAAGAAGAAGTTGCTTCTGTTTTTCAAACATTTCATAAGATGATACAAACACAGTTCAATGACACAATTCGTGCTCTTCGAAGCGACAATGGGGGGGGGAATATGATGATTGTGGTGCTTTTGGGGCCTATCTCTCGAGCAATGACATACTCCACCAAACCACGTGTGTCTATACTTCCACCCAAAATGGTGTGGCCGAACGGAAAAACAGGCATCTTCTTGATGTTGCCCGTTGTCTCCTCACCTCCATGCACCTTCCGAAACCCTATTGGGGTGATGCCATCGTGACGGCCACTCATCTTATCAACCGCCTTCCTTCTCGTGTTCTAGAGTATGCTACCCCTCTCACGCGCCTTTCTTCTACGACAGTTGTTCATACCTCTTCGCTTCCACCCCGCGTGTTTGGGTGTGTCTGTTTCGTTCATGTTCATCAGCCACTCCGTGACAAGCTCGATCCTTGAGCTCTCCGTTGTGTTTTCCTTGACTATTCTACCACCACCAAGGGGTATCAGTGCTATCACCCACCCTCTAAACATACTTACTGTACCATGGATGTGACGTTTCGCGAAGATGAATCATATTACTTAGCTTCGACTCCTCGTCAGGGAGAGGAAGATAATGATGTTAGTGGTGTTGTTCCTCTTCTTGTTATCCCCCCCAGGCGTAGTAGCACTCCACCTTCCACTATGCCATCCACTTCAAATATCTCTCATATACCCGTCTCTCATCATCCATCTCTCATCACGCCGCTACCTCATATTTATCATCGTCGAAAAACAGGTGAACAACCCGTCATTGTTCCGCCGCTGCCAATGCTGCCTTTGGACTCAGATCCCGATGCTGATTTACATGTTCCTATTGCTCAACTAAGAGGTAAGGCCCGGTGTACCGAACACCCCATTTCTAACCATGTTGCTTATAATCACCTCTCTAAGGCTCACCAGTCTTTTATATCATCTTGTCTGAGATTTCTATTCCCAAGACATGGCAGGAGGCACTTGGCATTCCAGTATGGGCTCAAGCAATGAAGGAAGAAATGTCCTCTTTGGAGAAGAATCACACATGGGATGTCACCCCTCTTCCTCCTGGCAAGAAACCCATTGGTTCACGATGGGTCTTCTCTGTCAAGCAAAATCCTGATGGGAAAGTCGAGCGCTATAAAGCTCGGTTGGTTGCTCGTGGTTATACCCAGACTCATGGGATTGATTACCAAGAGACCTTTACACCGGTTGCAAAGATGAACTCTATTCTTGTGATCATATCCTGTGCTGTGATTTTAGACTGGGAGTTTCATCAACTGGACGTCAAAAATGCATTCTTGCACGGGGACCTCGAGGAAGAGGTGCACATGGTCTTTCCTACAGGATTTGTGAATAAGGGACAAGAGAGCCTTGTTTTTCGCTTACGAAAGTCCTTGTATGGGCTGAAGCAGTCCCCGAGGGCATGGTTCAGTAGATTCCACAAGGCCATGATCCAGTTTGGCTACAAGCAGGGACACTCTGATCATACCCTATTTGTCAGGAGGAATGAAAAGAAAATCGTTGTTCTGATTGTCTATGTTGATGATATTGTGATCACAGGAAATGACACAGATGAAATCTCCAAATTGAAGGCTCGTCTCTCCGCTGAGTTCAAAGTTAAAGACCTGGGAAGGCTACGCTACTTCCTAGAAATTGAAGTAACCCGTTCTGACAAAGGTATTTTTATCTCCCAACGCAAGTATGTGTTAGACCTGCTAACGGAGGCCGGTCTGCTCGGTTGTGCCCCTGCAAACACTCCTATGGAGGAGAACCATAAGATTGATGAGGATAGCAATGGTGATCGTACAGATCCCTCCAGTTATCAAAGATTGGTGGGAAAGCTCTTATATCTCTCGCATACTCGCTCCGACATTACTTATGCTATTGGGATCCTGAGTAGATACATGCATGCTCCAAGAGTCAGACACCAGGAGGCAGCTTACCGTGTCCTCCGTTATTTGAAGTAGTCCCCAGGACGGGTGCTAATGTTCTCTAAGAACAATCACTTGCGGATCGATGTTTTCACTGACGCAGACTGGGCTGGATGCCACGATGATCGAAAATCTACAACAGGCTATTGCACATTCATTGGAGGAAACCTGGTCACATGGCGTAGTAAGAAACAGAATGTGGTGGCCAGATCAAGTGCCGAGGCTGAGTACCGGGCAAAGTCCCAAGGCCTCTGTGAAGGCCTGTGGTTGCGTACCCTACTGCATGATCTGGGGCTTCAGGAAGAAGCTCCCATATCCCTGTATTGTGATAACAAAGCTGCCATCAACATAGCACACAATCCAGTTCAACATGACAGGACTAAGCACGTTGAGGTGGATCGCCATTTCATCAAAGATCATCTTGAAAAAGGAAACTTAGTCACACCCTTCGTTCACTTCAGAGATCAGTTGCCTGACATCTTCACCAAGAGTCTAGATTTCGATGTCTTCTCTGATGACACTCATAAGCTCGGAATGACGGATATCTACCGTTCGACTTGAGAGGGAGAGTTGAAATCAAGTCGTCTATTGTATTTTACCCATAAGGATAGTTTTGTCCTTTGTACTTTTTCTCCCTTCATATATGTGAGGGGAGCTCTCTTTCAATGACAATTAAGCATTCTCTGCTTCTCTACTACCCTTTATTGTGCAATTGCAACATTTGCATGGCTTTTGTTAGTAGTGGATCAAGTCCTTTCTTTTTTCCCATGGACATAAAGTTATCTGCAGATCAAAATCATTATATGATGTTTGATATCATTTTGGTTTACTTTAAATTCGATGTGTTTCACTCCTAAATGGCTCTTTGGCATGCATACTGTTCTACATCGCCTGAAATAAAATCAATCTCTCAACACATTAAAAATTGGTATCAAAATTTGATTTTGGTAAATGATGTTCATGAAAGTTGAAATAAAGAAGATTTAGAACAAAGAATTGTGGTATTTTTTGGTCCAATTGATGTTTATGAGGCATCTTGGGGCACTGAATATACTGATAATTGTGAATGTAGAGGATAAAGATGAAGGATGGTCTTTATAGATATCCAATTTGTTTTTCACAAGATCCAGAGAAAACAATTATTTAGAGGTTGTGATTTATGCAGACTCATTGTATCATTGAGAATGAAAAACATAAACAGGGCCTACAAATCAAAGGAAAGCATGAGATAGTACTCATAATTATTTGTCTTGGTTGCACGGTTTGTCTAGTGTCGGAGTTGTATCGTAATAACTTTCATATCAAGGAGTTTGTCATTATATGATGTTTTATCTCATTTTGGTTTACTTTAAATTCAATGTATTTCACTCCTAAATGGCTCTTCACATGTATTTTTTTCTACATCGCAAAAAAAAACTCAGGGCATTAAAAATGATATCAAAGCTTGATTGTGGTATATGATGTTCATGAAAGTTGAGATAAAAAAAATTTAGAACAAAGAATTGTGGTATTTTTTTGGTCCAATGGGTATTTGTAATGCATCTTGGGGGTACTGAATGTACTGATAATTCTGAATATACAGGGTGAAGAAGAAGGATGATCTTTAGAGAGATACCATTTGTTTTTCACAAGATCTGGAGAAAACATTTATTTAGTGGTTTTCATTTAGACAGACGCATTGTACCATTGAGAATGAAAAACATAGGCAAGATTTACAAAACAAAGAAAAGCACGAGATAATAGGTATGCTTTAAAGATAATCATATTTATTTGTCTTGGTTGCACATTTTTTCTAGTGTCATAGTCGTATCGTAATAACATTCGCAGCAAGGAGATTGTCATTCTGGAGGTACAATTTTGTGTGTGTGTGTGTGTGTGTTAGGCTCACCTATTTCGATCCGTTAATTTTATGTGCAACATATGTGCTTCAAAGATTTCTCTTGCCTGAGTTCATGTGTTGTTCTACATTACTTTTGATTCTAGACTGCGTAACCTATCATGGATTTTGGGAGCATGTAGAACATGTTATGGAGAGGATTAATAAATTGAGATTCAGGTTTGATTGCCACATTGAATCAAGGGAGAGATTACTGAGATTTGTGTTGTATGGGTTTTTTATACAACATATTTTGCATCAGATCTAAAATCATCATCGTAAGATCTAGTTTTTTATGAAAATAATTGTAAAGAAATGCGACAGAAGAGAGTGAAAAATATTATTTTATTAATTTCTAAAAAATCCTCCATGAATACAACATATGTATTTGCACATATATATGAAGAGAGAGGAGAGCGTAAAACCATCCTAAGGTGAGGGACTAATCCCTAAGATGGCTTTATATGGGCCTATTAAATGGGCTTTTTTTTACAAGTTATTCAACACTCCCCTGCAAGCTGGAGCATACAAGTCGTAGGACCAAGCTTGGACAAGAACTGAAAATATAGTGGTTGCGGCAAGGATTTGGTAAGAATATCTGCGATTTGCTCTGCCGTAGGAACATGTCTCAAGTCCAATTTTCTTAGTTGAACCTTTTCCCGAATAAAGTGACAATCGACTTCGATATGCTTGATACGTTCATGTAACGCAGGATTTTTGGTAATATGAATAGCATCTTGACTATCACAGAACAAAGTGGCTGGAGAGGAGAGTTTGATACCCAAGTCTACCAGAAGGCTTTCTAACCATGTGAGTTCAGAGACGATAAAGACCACCAATTGATACTCAGCTTCTGCAGATGAGCGTGCGACGACAAACTGCTTCTTGCTTTGCAAGGTAACAAGATCTCCATCAAAGTATGTGTAAAAGCCACTTGTGGAACGACGATCATCTAAGAAAACAACATAATCAACATTAGAGCAGACAATGAGAGATATAGATGAGGAGGGATTATATACGAGCCCTTGTCTAGGAGCAAACTTCAGGTACCAGAGAATGCGTTCAACTGTCTAAAGATGAGAGGTTCGTGGAGCATGTATAAACCGACTGACAACCCCAACAACAAAAGATGTGTTAGGTCTTGTAATTGTCAAATAGATCAATTTTCCTACATGACAACAATAGTATTCTGGGTTTGGTAAGAGCGTATCAGAGTCAGAGGAACATGCACAGAGCTTGTGGTTGACATTCATGGGTGTGTCAACTGGCTTGCAACCAGAGTAGTCAGCGTCATGAAGAAGATCAAGACAATACTTTCTTTGAGATTGGACAAGACCATCGGGACGACAAACCACCTCGATGCAAGAAAGTATCGGAGATTCCGCAAATCTTGGGTCTAAAACACGGAGGCCAAGTATTCCTTGATCATGTGGATGCCTTTTGAATCATCGTCCGTGATTAAAATGTCGTCAACATAAACCAGGAGTATCACGGTGCCTATTGAACAATGAAGGGTGAATAGAGAAAAGTCAGCCCAACTTTGAATAAACTGAACATCACTAACAACCCGATTGAACTTGTCAAATCGTGCCCGAGGGGACAGTTTGAGGTCATAGAGAGATTTCTTGAAGTGACATACAAGTGACTCCCCCATGGTCCCAAAGCTGGGAGGTTGTTGCATGTAGATCGTCTTAGTAAGATCACCATTGATAAAAACATTTTTGATGTTTAACTGATGCAACAACCAATGACGATGGACGACCAGAGAGATCAAGACATGAACATTGTTTAGCTTTGCAACCGGGGAGAAAGTCTTTTCGTAGTCAAGGCCGTATTGTCGAGAAAACCACGAGCGACAAGACGAGCTTTTAGGCGTTCGGCCGTCCCATTCAGAGTATGTTTGATAGTAAAGACTCATTTGCAGCTCACACATGTCTGTCCAGGAGGGAGAGGGACAAGATTTTAGGTGTGATTGGCCCAAAGGGCAGCCATTTCTTCTTTCATAGCCTCCCGCCACCCTGAATGTTGAAGAGCCTCCTACAAAGAAGTAGGGGTGGAAACAGACGACAATGATCTCACAAAGGTGTGAAGTATTAGAGATAATCGATGCAAAGAAACAAAATTATTAATGGGGTAAGCTGCAGAAGGCATGTCCGGATCAGCAGAGCGCAGTGTGTCATCAGTAGGAGGTAACAATCTCGGGGAATCAGAGTGAGGAGGACCACGAGTATACACACGGAGAAGAGGAGGTGGGTTGGTGGGTCTGGTGGAGGGCATGGGAAGAAGAGGTGGTTCAGGAGAGGTGACAAGAATGACAGGACGTGGTAGGAGAGTAGGTGCAGGGGAGGCCAAAGATGATGAGTGAAAAGGTTGATCTTCGAGAAAGATTACATCCGCACTCGTTACTAACTTACCAGTGAAAGGAGAATAACAAACATAGCCTTTTTTGGCGCGGGAGCAACCAACATACATATACTTAGTATCACGAGGTTCAAGTTTGTCAGTTGCAGGGCCAAGAGAGTGAACATAGCTAGTGTAGCCAAAGACACAAGGCATTATGAGAAAGAGAGAGGTGGATGGGAAGAGAAGACTGAATGGAGTGGCAAAATTGAGAACGGAGGAGGGCATTTGATTAATGAGATAGCAGGCGATGGACATCACAAAATGCCAATAGACCTTGGGCATTTGCATTTGAAACATGAGTGAATGAGAAATGTCTAGGAGATGAAGGTTCTTGCGCTCTACAACGTCATTTTGTTGTGTGTAAGCATATGGGGTTTGGTGGAGGATACCGTACTCAGTACAAAGGTTTTGAAATGGATGACTAGTATACTCACGCGTATTATTGGTTCGAAGAACCTTAATAGTAGTAGAGAACTAAGTACGTATCTTAGCATTAAAGACTTGAAAGACAAACTAATTCAAAGAGATCGTGATGTACACCCAGCTCATACGAGAGTAATCATCAATAAAGGTAAGAAAATAACGATAATCAGAAACACAGGTTATTTTACAGGGACCCCAAATGTTTGAATAACTAAAACAAAAGGAGCATTGCACCAAGCACAATGAGAAGAAAAAGAAGAGTGATGCTTCTTGCCAAAGATACAAGATTCGCATGCGAAGTCAATGAGGGACACATTTGGAAGAGCTTTTTTCAGAATAGGGAGAGCATGCCCAAGATGTCGATGCCAGTCAACGGGGGTAACATAAGAGTGAGCAGTGAGGGAAACATCCAAGGTGTACAACTCATTAGACAATCGTCTTCTACCAATAATATTCTGCGTCTGTAGATCCTGCACAACAAAAGAGGTGGAAGAAAATATTACATAACAGTCAAGTTCTTCAGTAAGACTGACAGAAAGAAGATTAAAATGAAAGCCTGGAACATGAAGAACCGAGCAAAGAGCGAGAGATGAAGCCAGAACCATGAACGAGAGCAGTGTCACCATTTGTCACATTGATGAACGTAGGACAAGTTATGTCTGAGTACTGAGAAGGCTTCTACGGAGAAACATGTTTGGTTGCCCCAGAGTCCATAATCCAAGTTGGACTATGGGATAAGCAGGAGATACCTTTATTGGAGATGATCGCAACAGAGCCTGAAGACCGACTATGCAGGCCCTGAAGATTCTGGAGTTGAGTACTGTAGAGAAGGAAAAAGTCAACCTTGTATATATGTTCACTTGTATCAAATACAAAGAATGAGTACAAATATATAGATGGGAGAAAGAGAGAAGAAGGTCCTATACATGATGTGGGACTAAAGAGAGGAGAGAAAAAACAATAAATGTTACAAAATGGGCCTAGATTAAGTGAGCTTTTCTAACACTCCCCCGCAAGCTGGAGCGTATAGGTCATATGCACCCAGCTTGGACAAACACTGGTAGAACAGGGTACTTGATAAGGCCTTTGTGAGAATGTCAGCAACTTGATCAGTGCCCGGAACATGCTTTAATTCAAGTTTCTTCAATTGAACTTTCTCTCGAATAAAGTGACAGTCGACTTCGATATGTTTTGTGCGCTCGTGAAACACCAGATTTTTTGCTATGTGTATGGCGGCTTGACTATCACAGAATAGAACAGCAGATGAGAGGGGTTTTACTCCCAGGTCAGTAAGGAGACTTTCAAGCCATGTGAGTTCTGAGACAACCGAGACCATCGATCGGTATTCAGCTTCCGCAGAGGAACGAGCGACCACGACTTGTTTCTTACTTTTCCATGTAATGAGATGACCACCAAAATAAGTACAGAACCCACTTGTTGACCTCCGATCGTCCAGGGAACCGGCATAATCAGCATCAGAATAAGCCACCAGTGCGGGAGTCGAGTCGGAGGTTTTGTAAACCAGCCCTTGACCCGGAGTTCCCTTAAGGTATCGGAGAATCCATTCAACCGTCTGGAGATGAGAAACCCGGGGGGCATGCATGAACCGACTGACAACCCCAACGACAAACGATATATCCGGCCTTGTGACCGTTAGATAAATCAACTTTCCCACAATGTGTCGATAGTATTCCGGGTTCTGAAGAAGCAAATCGTCATCAGAAGCATGATCACACAGTTTGTGATTTGCCTCCATCGGGGTACAAGCTGGCTTGCAACCGGACTGACCAGCATCTTTGAGAAGATCGAGACAGTACTTCCGTTGGGAGAGGACCAGCCCGTCCGGCCGTCGTGCGATCTCGAGACCGAGGAAGTAGCGAAGATGCCCCAGGTCTTTAGTCCGAAACACAGTGCTCAGATGTTGTTTGACCTCTTGAATCCCCTTTGAGTCATCCCCAGTGAGTAGTATGTCATCAACATAAACCAACAGAAGGACAGTTCTAGTGGCCCGGTGTCGAGTCAATAGGGAGAAATCTGCAGAACTCTGAGTGAACCCCATGTCCCGAACCACCTTGCTGAACTTGTCAAACCACGCCCGAGGGGACTGTTTGAGACCATAGATGGAATTCTTGAGAAGACACACCCGAGACTCCCCCGTGGTCTCAAACCCGGGCGGTTGGCGCATGTAGACGATTTCCTAAAGGTCGCCATTCAAAAAGGCGTTCTTGATATCGAGCTGATGAAGGGGCCAATGTCGGTGCACCGCCACGGAGAGAAGAACACGGACGGTGTTGAGCTTAGCCACCGGAGAGAAGGTTTCCTCATAGTCGAGGCCCTCCTGTTGCGTGAAGCCACGGGGCACAAGGCGGGCCTTCAGTCGGGCAATAGTGCCATCCGGAGCATGCTTGATGACGAAAACCCATTTACACCCAACAGGATGCTGACCTGGAGGTAAGGAAACCAGGACCCAGGTCTGGTTGGCCCAAAGGGCCGTCATTTCTTTGTCCATGGCAGCCCGCCAGCCTGGATGTTGAAGGGCCTCCTGCAAAGAGTTAGGGACAAAAAAAGAGGATAATGAAGTGACAAAGTGAAGAAGAGGTGGAGAAAGACGATGGAGAGAGACGTAATTCGCCATCAGATGAGCGGTGGATGCGGTAGCCGGAGCAGCAGGTAGCGGAGCACCAGAGGTCGAAGCCGACGACAGAGGGGCAACGGGATAAGGAGAGCGACGAGAATAGACCCGGATAACCGGTGGGGGTGGACGGACCAGAGGTAGGGCAGAAGGAGTAGATGAGGAGGAGCAGGGAGCAGGGATGACAGGACGAACGACGGGGTCTGGATCAGGAGCGATAGCCAGATCAGAGAAGAAGGGAAGATTCTCACGAAAAGTGACATCCGCAGAGACAGTAACCTTGCGGGTAGCAAGCGAATAACACACATAACCTTTTTGAGTGCGCGAGTAGCGCACAAAGATATGTTTGGCGGCACGGGGATTCAACTTGTCGGTGGAGGGACCAAGTTGGTGAACGTATCAGGTACAACCAAAAATTCGGGGAGGAACGGGAAAAGGCGGAGTGGAGGGAAAGAGGAGGCTGAAGGGAGTATCATACTGGAGGATGGAAGAAGGGAGACGGTTGATGAAAAAACAAGCCGTGGAGAGCGCGTAGTTCCAATACGGTTTGGGAACCCGCATTTGAAGCATAAGGGAACGGGCGACATCAAGAAGGTGACGATTCTTGCGCTCGGTGACACCATTCTGTTGTGGAGTATACAGACACGAGGTTTGGTGAAGAATGCCGAACTCAGAGCAGAGAGTCGCGAAGGTATGACTGGTGTACTCACGCGCATTGTCAGTACGAATGGTACGAATTGGTGCAGAGAATTGAGTGCGAGTCTCAAGTATGAAGGCCCGGAAGACGCGGGGAAGCTCAGAGCGATCCCGAAGGAGATACAACCACGTCATGCGTGAGTAATCATCAATAAAAGTAAGAAAATACCGGTAGCGGACAGAAGACAGACCGCGCGGGTAAGAAAGGTGAAGCCGCTCAAGGAGAATCGGTGGCTCTGATATCATGTAGAGAAGGAAAAAGCCAACCTTGTATATATGTTCACTTGTATCAAATACAAAGAATGAGTACAAATATATAGATGAGAGAAAGAGAGAAGAAGGTCCTATACATGATGTGAGACTAAAGAGAGGAGAGAAAAACAATAAATGTTACAAAATGAGCCTAGATTAAGTGGACTTTTCTAACAAGTACATAATGCAACAATGTCAGTGGAAGTAGCAGTGAGTGCAGCAGTCGCCATAGATTCAAGGTGTGTAGGAGGGACACCATGCTTATGATAACATGTAGCCTCAAGATGACCTTCCTGATCACAGTAGGAGCACTTGGGACGCGCCCTATCAGATCGACCTCTCCCTAGAGAGCCAATGCGACCTCCCCCAGTCGGTGGAGGAGGTAGGTGAGTAGTAGGAGATAGTTGAAGAAGAGCTGGAGAGACAATGTCGGGAGTAACAGGAGGCGGTGTCACCTTCAAGAGCATAGAACGCACATCAGAGAGAGGGCAGGGTGGAGGATGAGGGGATATTTGCACGGACGCTGTGGAGATGTGGGGAACAAGAGACATCATGGCTATGCCAATAACTTCTTTCTGGGCTCATTGGGCAGCGAGATCCGTCGTGGAAAGTTGATGTTGAATCCAGGCTTCAATAAGAGTCTTGGATCGTGCAACAAAGGGAGTCAGGTCAGGAGGAGCAGCATCAAGTGCAGCGGACAGACCGGTCGGACAGAGAAGCACCAATCTAAGCCGCTAAACTGGAGTAGTAGTTAGAATTGTCGGATATGGAAGCATCGATCTGAGCGGCTAAACAACCAGGACACGTGCAAAGCTCGACAATGCCTAGAAATGATGGTTAGAGAATAAAGGGATCGACAACGATCAGAAGCTGCAAGAGAGCCGAGGCGGGGGTTGGCGACGCGAGCAGTATGGCGGCGTGAGCAGTTTAGCGGCGTTGGCGGTATGGCGACGCGATCTTGACGACACGAGAAAGAGGCGGAAGCGAGCAGAGGGCAACGCAAGCCGAGCGATGTGGAGACCAGGCAACCTAAGAGGAAAGAAAGTCCAGCGATGTAGAGAACGCAAAAGAGCGAGTCGGGCAGTTAGAAGGAGGAGACCGTGGTAAGAACCCTTCAAGTGGGTCCTGGTTGTCAGCATGGTAAATCTATAAAACCAAGGGGGAGAAACGCATAGGGAGCAGGAGGGAGACCTCACAGAGCAGATCTGCGGTTAGAAGAAATCTGACCGCGAAGACGGGAACTATGCGGAAGATCAGGAACTCAAAAGACGCGTGAAATCTTAGGACCAGGTCTCTCTGATAACATGTAGAGACATGCGACAAAAGAGAGAGAAAAACATTATTTTATTAATTTCTCAAAAATCTTCCACAAGTATTTGTACATATATATAGGAGAGCCTAAACACCATCCTAATGTGTGAGACTAATCCCTAAGAGGGCTTCACATGGGCCTATTAAATGAGCCTTCTTTACAAGTTATTCAATAATAATGAAAGGGTATTTAAGTTTTAAATGATTTTATTTGTCCTTTTGAATGATTTCAAAAAGATATCTAGGTATTTATAGTCAGAGAGAAAAATAGAATCATTCATTACAAGGAACAACCCCCTATATATACCTAAAGGGAGTGGAGTCAAATAAATGGGCCTTTTACAATATGTTACAAATAAACAATTTAACTCAACTCTCCTGCTCAAGATGAGAGTATATGTCGAACATTCCCAATTTGGTAATATTGCTTTGAAAATATCACAGCTCAGACACTTGGTGAAGATGTTTGCAAGCTGATATTGAGATTGAACAAATAGAGTGCAAACATTGCCTTTCTTTCAGTGATCCTTGATGAAGTGTCTATCAATTTCAACATGTTTTGTTGGATCATGATGTTGAATAGGATTCTGCACAATATTGATAGCAACTTTGTTGTCGCAGTATAACCTGATAGGGTTGCCATCTTGTAGTCCCAAATCCCTCATTATCGAGTTATGTAGTCCCTCGCATATCCCTTATGACGCTTTCATGTACTCCGCTTCTACGCTGAATCTTGCTACGACATTTTTTTTCTTACCTCGTCAGGTCACTAAATTTCCTCCAACAAAGTAACAATAATTGATGGGTACTTTCTATCATCTTGACTTGCATCTCAATTAGTTTCTGTATAAAATTCAACATTCAACTATTTATTTCTGGAGAATAGAACCCACGTTCAGCAGAGTTCTTTAAATACCATAGCACACGCATGGCAATTTCATGATGTCATAATCTGGGAGTATGCATGTATCTGCTACGGATCCCAATAACATGTGTGATATTCGGGCGAGTATGGATCTGCGAGGACACTGACAACTTTATTTCTTTAAATGATTTTATTTGTCTGTGTCCTCTTGAATGATTTCAAAAAGATATCTATGTATTTATAGTCAGAGAGAAAAATAGAATCGTTCATTACAAGGAACAACCCCCCTATATATACCTAAAGTGAGTGGACTCAAATAAATGAGCCTTTATCATGGGCCTTTTACAATATGTTACAAATAAACAATTTAACTCAACTCTCTCGCTCAAGATGACAATATATGTCGAACATTTCCAATTTAGTAATAGTCTTTGAAAATATCACAGCTCAGACACTTGGTGAAGATACCTGCTAGCTGATATTGAGATTGAACAAATAGAGTGCAAACATTGCCTTTCTTTAAGTGATCCTTGATGAAGTGTCTATCAATTTCAACATGTTTTGTTCGATCATGATGTTGAACAGGATTATGCACAATATTGATAGCAAATTTGTTGTTGCAGTTTAACCTGATAGGCTTTCCATCTTGTAGTCCCAAATCCCGCATTGTCGAGTTATGTTGGAGTCCCTCGCATATCCCTTATGACACTTTCATGTACTCCGCTTCTGAGCTGGATCTTGCCACGACATTTTTTTTCTTACCTCGTCAGGTCACTAGATTCCTCCAACAAAGTAGCAATAATTGGTGGAACTTTCTATCATCTTGACTTACATCTCAATCAGTTTCTGTATAAAATTCAACATCCAATTGTTTGTTTCTGGAGAATAGAACCCACATTTAGCGGAGTTCTTCAAATACCATAGCACACGCATGACAACTTCATGATGTCACAATCTTGGAGAATGCATGTATCTGCTACGGATCCCAATAACATGTGTGATATTCGGACGAGTATGTGAGAGATAGATCAATCTTCCCACCAGTCTTTGGTAGCTAGAGAGAGTTCACCTTCTCACCATTCTTATCTTCATCGATCTTATAGTTTACTTCTACGGGAGTATAATTTACTTCTACGGGAGTATCAGCAAGAGCACAAGCAAACATTCATGTTTCTTCTAGAAGATCTTTAACATATTTTCTTTGAGAAATGAAGATTCCACGCTCGGAGTGCTCAACTTCTATTCCCAAGAAATACTTCAACTTTTTTAGATCTTTAACTTCAAACTTTTTACACAGGCGTACCTTAAACCACGTGATTTCTGCAACACCATTTCCCATGATGATTATGTTGTCGACATAGACAATAAGACTAACCACTTTCTCTGTTTTCCTTTTCACAAAGAGAGTATGATCAAAATGACTTTGTTTGTATCCCAATAAAGTCATGACATTTTGGAACTTCTCAAACCAAGCCCCAGGAGATTGCTTTAGACTGTATGAAGATTTCTTAAGTTAACACACTTTTCCTTTAGATTTTGTCAAACTCCCAATAAATTCATTGCATTCTGAAAATACTTCAACTGCGATCAGAGTTGAGAGAGCGGCAATGATCTTCATCCCCTAAGACCATACTGAAGGCTTCTCGAATAGAGGGAACGGGTTGTGGGTTCATAACTTGAGTTTGCATTGTGTCGAACTTCATATGACAGTCCATGAGGAAGACATGGTGCCTATAACAGTCTTCCTTGCTTTTTAAAACTCGACATCAGAAGTGCAAGAGGGAATTAAGTGCTCAAAGTAATCCAACTCTTGGTAGAGGCGTTCAAACTCGAAGAAGTAACAACATAAGAGATACTTTGCTTGAATTCAAGGAGACGCAAAGTGAGCTCGCATACCTCAGTAGAACAACCAAGTTGGGAATAAGTTTCACGAGCCCAAGTCCAGATCTCAAAGACTGAGTCTATCAACATATAGCTAAGATAGACCAAGGTGGACATAGACTAAAGCAGCCACGAGACGACAAGAGAATTGTCGGCATCCCACTTTCACCAACCAAGATCAGTATTGGGAGGCTGAACAATCGTCCCGACGATGTACCCATAGAGTTTGTTTTTGTGTATAGTATGTTGTGCCATGCGAGACAACTCGAGATAATTGGTTTTATCCAAATTAACAATGATAATACAGAAGAAATCGGAGGAACCATGAGACCGTGAGAAATCACTGCCCGAAGGAGGGATAATTGATGGAGTATGAACACTTGAGTTCGAGGAGTTATCCATAATGAAGGCCGCACAATCGAAGCTTTGCAGACGCCCCAGTGATCGCACAAACAATCAGATGATGTTGGCGAAACTGCAGAAACTGTGTAGCCTTTAGGATGTTCTCTCAAGTTGGATACCTCACAAGCTTGAGGGTGTCCTCACCAACCTGATAAAGCGGAAACAGGTCTGCACAAACTGCAATGCGAAGAGAGACAAGTCCTCACAAGCTGTCACTTGGAAGGATCCACACAGACCCATCGATGAAACAAGGCCGCACAAGCTACCGCTGGGAAGGATCCGCACAGACTCATCGATGAAACAAATTCGCATAATCTGCACAACCTTTGGAGGAGCAGCCGCACAGACTCGTCGATGGAGTTGAAAGTATCTTCACAAACCCGTAAATGAGACAAGCCGTCGATGGAGGAGAAGTCGCTGGGATGGAGTTGCACAACTGCTGAGAAGAAATACCGAGCGATAATCAGAGAAGGCGGGAAAGGTGGACTGAGATGAGGAAGCGCCGAGTAGGAGCATCGGTTTGACAGTAGGTCGCCCGAGCTAACAATATATGTTATAAATAAATGATTAATTCAACCTGTATTACCTTAGTGAATGGTTAGTTAAACCCTTGACTTCTGGAGGAAAATAAAATAAAAGCGGAAAAATGATTGAAAAATAATGCATATCAAGGCAAAGAGATGAACCTAGGTAGGCATGTTGTCACCAATGTCTACTTTAGATATCACGGGTGATCAAACATGATTAGATAAGTAAAGGCTCACTGGGCCTTTGTGCTACACAAGTCAAGGTTGACCCATATGGTGCGTGTATCAGTTTATCCATTATTGGGTAGTTGTACTCAAGGTTATAAATATCAGATGCGGCGCCAGATTGAGTTTTTTAATGTCGGATGTTGGTAGTCGACGACATATCAGTGATATTTTAAAATATCGGATAAAAAATTTAACATGACAAGTAGATGAACAATGAGTCATATATATCCCAAAAAATGCGAAGATGATCCAAATAAAATATTATTAACAAGTGCAAATCAAAGTATTATGAATATATTTAATATTCTAAAATAATTTTATTTTGATAATACAAAGTTTTATATCAAATAAAAAATATTTTAAAAAAATATCCTTGATTGATTAGAAAGCAAAACTTAATAAATTTATGTTAAAAACATAAAAAATCAACAAATAAATGTGTTTAATTGTTTCACATTTTTTTTCAATATGAAATTATTCTGTAAAATAATTATATAAAATTGATTATAAGAATTAAACATTAAAAGGAAACAACAAGTCTAAATGATTTAAGCATGCATAATATAACACTTATTGATAATTTAAACATATAATGCTATTTTGCAAACGTAACATAAAATAGCGGACAATATGTTTAAAAGTCGTGTCGACCAATATATTGAAAAAAAGCAGATATGTCGGACTATATTTTACAAAAGGCCAATTTATTTTTAAGAAAAAAAATATCATTTTGGTCCCAAAAATGACATATCGGTAGGTATGTCGTAGGACATTTAAAACAGTGGTTGTACTGCAACAAAAAGAGGATATCAACCATGACTGTCAATAGAAATTCGACGACGATAATTTTTTGGAAGGTAGATTTAAATTTAATTTGAATAATAGTTGTTTTTCAAGTGTTATGAATGGAATACCCAACAAGCGAGGTATGAACAGACTATGGTTGGTAAGTGTTTGATAGACGTATTGTTTGAACACATATTTGAACTTTTTTAAAGCAGAGTTGGATTCCGTGTGTTTTGCACATGAACCCAAATTAGATGCGTTAAAGTTCTAATTGTCTGAAGATGCTGATGAGATATTACTGGTCACTATAACTTTACTACCAACCAACGAAAAAAAACCATAGAGGATGATCGAGAAAAACACTGGTACAGTTTGAGATGAGTTGTATTATGTATGGAGATTCCTCCTCTAATCCAAGAGCGTGGAGATCTTCCATTCCAAGAACCAATTACAATATTTCTAGTGGAGTCAAGACAATCCTTTTTAACATAAATTTATCTGTATTTATACATGTTTCTTGAATCATGCCTCAATAAACAAGAGATGATTCTCAATGAAATATTACATTTTTATGAAAATATGAAAATAAGTTGCGCTCTCTTTAATGCATTTTGTAGAAAAATTAACTTAGCTCATGTACAAAGCCCATGTAATGGCCTATTGCTGGCATGTTTAATTTAGTCACACATCATAGTTTGGAGTCGAGGGTTCACTCCTCTTTCCTATATATGTATGTACAAACCCTTGCATTGATTTGATGAAAAATTATCAAAGATATAAAAAATTCTCTTTTTGTATTCTGAATTTCTACATGGTATCTGCGCCACACGATTCAAAATTAAAGGACTCTCGACCAAGGTTGTCAGGATCGAGATCCTAGGTGGGATCGTTTAAGGGGTTGGATCGGATCGGATCGTAGGATCGGATCGTGGATCGTAAGATCCCACTATATTCTTAAAACAAGACTTAAATGAGGAAATTGAATTTGATATCAATCATATCATATAATTACACAAATATTTTATACAAAGAATCATATAATTAATCATTTTCATTTGTTTACTATAAGAGTAATAAGACTATTATTGCGAGAAATCTAGAATAGATCATAAGTGTAAGACAAAATAAGAACATGCATAAAGAAACAGTTATGATTGTAAATGTACCTGAGTAGTGTAACTTCGGACTCTACGTTAGCAACTCTAAAGCCAAGATGAGTAAGCATTTTTGTCGTAGTTGTCCGTCTGTCCCATCTTCGTCAAACTATCATCAGTAACCAAATTATGAAGATAAACCTATAAATGAGAAAAAAAAAGTCACAGAGATAATCAACCCAAATAACCCTTTTGTAATTTATAACAATGACAAATTAAGTAATTAACAATGCTATCAGCCTATCAGATCGTTAAATTTGAAGTGTAAAATAAAAAAAATAACAAATTATTAACAAACACTTCAAATATAATTCCTCCAGCATATCAAATATGAAATACAAAAATAATGTCTAAAACAAAATAAATTGAAGAGTAGCTTCATGGTTCATCTAATGGTCAATGAAAACCATCAAAAATCAGAACAAATCCTTAATAGGTATGTCGACCATGTCCTCATCATCAAGTGTCACATTTTCCTCATCACCACTGACATTCTCGTCATCATCCCATTCACCCTCACTAATGTATTCGATAGCATCGTGATCACTGCCCCTTATGGTGAGATCTTCAACTCCACCTACAAAAAAAAGAATTTAATTAAGAAAATAGAGCACGATGCAAGATCTATTAAGAAAAGAGAGCATATCAGATCTATTTTAAATTTAATATGAAACTAACCTTCTTCATTCATTTCCGTAGTAGTTTGTTCAACATTCCTTTCAATGCTATCATCACTATATGTTTCCTGAGCATCTTTTTGTTGAATAATCCTCAACCAGTTGCCCTTGCGGGGTAGAACTGGATCTTCCATCTCTGTGATCCATTCATCATCAGAAGCAATATCCTCAAAATTAAAAAACTTTTCCTTTAACTGCATATCCCTTTTATCTTGTCTTTCCATCAACTTTTTGTTATACATCACAAACACGAGATCATTCATCTTCTTTTGATGTAACCGATTTCTTTTTTTTGCATGAACCTTTGAAATAAAAATTATAATGCGTTAATGACAATAAAAAAACGCCTGAGATTATGCTTTTAAACATACAACAATAATTGAAACATTGAGCTCACCATCTCAAATGCACTCCAGTTACGTTCACATCCGGAAGAGCTGCATGTTAGACTTAGAACCCGAATTGCAAATCTTTGCAATTCGGGACAACTGTCACCGTATGAATCACACCAATCAGCTGTAAATTTGAAAATTTTGCAAATACTTAAACATAAAAGTACATTACATGCTTATTGATTAATAATTTAAAATATTATAAACATAATTTGTCTCACCTGGAGATCTTTTGTTCCTAGTGGCTTTTGCAGACTCCAACCCAAATAACCCCTTTGCATGTTTAAAATCATCCATTTGAATATCTATTTTCGTTCTCTCCTCCTCATTTGGAATCATCCGTTGGAGACAACTGTAAAATCCCAATTTTACTTCAGCATCTGCCCTAAATGATGGGCTAAAGTGGTAATGGGGATTCAAATAATAAGCTGCAGCATGTAAGGGCCTATGAAGTTGGCTTGCCCATCTCTCATCAATGATGACCCATATTGGTTCATATCTACAACATAACACATAAAATAATAATTGCATGTTATGATATAAAGTTTCAAAACACAATGAAACTTAAAGTAATAAGTAAGCTATAACTACTTACTTTCTCTTGATGTTTTCAAAATTATTTTGAATTTTCTCCTTAGCTCGATCCATCTGCTCATATATAAATCCCATCATAGGGGCCTCTGAATCAACCATTCTAAGCACCTTGATGAGTGGAAATGCTGCTTTTAAACATGAAGTGACATGAGACCAAAATCTAGTTGTATTTAAAATAATTTTTTGAATTGATTTCCCCTCCTTTGAACCGGCAAACCTACTAGACTTCCATTTGGCAGACGTAAACATCGTCATCAAACCACCCTTATTCTCAGAAAGACATCCCAATGTCAAGTAAGCTGTGGCAAATCGGGTAACTGCAGGGCGGATCAACTCTCTACTCTTTGTATAATCAAGCAGCCAAGTATGTAGCAAAGTTCTGGAGTAGATATATGATGTTATCTTTCTACCTTTTGCTATTGTTAATTTATGCAATTCAATTTTTTTTTCAAAATCTTCTAAAATCAAGTCAATGCAATGCGCAGCACAGGGTGTCCAATATATATGTTTTCTCTTCTCCATTAACATTTGTCCGGCCGCCTTGTAGTTTGAGGCATTATCGGTTACCACTTGGACTACATTCACTTCTCCAGTCCAGAAAACCATAAAGAAGCATTTTGAATTTAATAAAATATCATTACAAGAGTAAAATTTAGTAGAAGAAGAAGAAGAAGAAATTTAGTAGAAGAAGAAGAAGAAGAAATTTAGAAGAAATTTAGAAGAAATTTAGTAAAAGAAGAAGAAGAAGAAGAAGAAGCACCTGGAGCAGTCGCTGCTGCCGGGTTCGGGAAGGGGGCAGCAGGGAGCGCCGGGTTCGGGAAGGGGAAATAGGGTTTCGAAATGATCCGCGGGCTGTTTTAAGGGTTCCGTCGGATGAAGAAGAAGAAGAAGAAGAAGAAGCACCTGGAGCAGTCGCTGCTGCCGGGTTCGGGAAGGGGGCAGCAGGGAGCGCCGGGTTCGGGAAGGGGAAATAGGGTTTCAAAATGATCCGCGGGCTGTTTTAAGGGTTCCGTCGGGAAGGGGGCAGCAGGGAGCGCCGGGTTCGGGAAGGGGAAATAGGGTTTCGAAATGATCCGCGGGCTGTTTTAAGGGTTCCGTCGGATGAAGAAGAAGAAGAAGAAGAAGAAGAAGCACCTGGAGCAGTCGCTGCTGCCGGGTTCGGGAAGGGGGCAGCAGGGAGCGCCGGGTTCGGGAAGGGGAAATAGGGTTTCGAAATGATCCGCGGGCTGTTTTAAGGGTTCCGTCGGATCGTGGAATCGTGTTTAGGATCGCGATTCTAGCGATTCCACGATCCGGATCGCGATCCCGCGTGAGCGTAACTTGATTTCGATCCGGGTTCAGATCCGGATCGAAATGTAGAATCGGGATCGTAGGATCGTACGATCCTATGATCCGGATCGCGATCCTGACAACATTGATCTCGACTATTGACTTCTTCTTGTACCGATTGAGTCAGTCTCATTTTTTCCTGTCTTTGTTTTGGTACTCACACCCCCTATTTAGGGTACTCACAACTCCTTGTCCACTATCCATCCTTTAATTGTAGCCTGCCCACCCGACTTTTTTATGGGCTCTCCGAACCCCTGTGTCTTGCAACACATCCTACTTAGATCTTACTGCTTGTACCATTCAGCCTCGGTCGTTTGAGCTCTCTCTCATTGCTTTCCATATCCGATTTTTTGTATATCGCCTGACGCGACTTTTAAAAATAGCATTCACTATTTTATTTTATGTTACATTAATAATATACATTCCTAAATTATCTTTATGTATTGCATTATATATATTTAAATCAATTAGACATTATTTTGTTGTCTTTCATAAGTGTCTATTCTTCCAGTCATGTTTACATAATCATCTTATAATATACATTTGTTTTTTACTATTAAACAAAAAAAACATTATTTTACATGTTATTAATTAATATTTTTTTACTTTTGAAACAATTTTAGTAAGCACATGAAGACTTATTATCAATTAAGGACAAGAAACATTTAAATCTTCTTTAAGTTCTATAAAACTTAGTATTATTTAAATAAAATTATTATGTAATGTTTAATATATTTCATAATTTTATTTATTTGCACTTATTTTGAATGCTTATTAGTAGTATTTTTAATGTGTTATTAATATTTTATTTTGGATACTCTTCTATTTTATATTTTTTATATACATGTCACAATCTTTGTCTGCTTTTTATGTTAAATTTTACTTTTAAACATATAATTATACTTAATATATATTTTTATTTATTAGATATTAAAATTCGATCTTTTTAAATATTTCTGATCGACATCTGACGTTATAAAACTCATTCTGACATGTCGCGGACATCCAATATTTACAACCATGTCTCTACCCTCACTACATTCTCCCCCCCCCCCTCCCTGACACTTGGGATGAACTTTGCATTACCAAAATCTTTTTCACCGGGAAGAAAAATTTTGTTGTGTTGATACACTCAGTGCGTTGCGTCCACCAGAACCAAGCTCTCCATCATGTCACTCATGATACCCATGTTGAGCCTGTTGGGTAATGGATCCAGGATGGTGCGTGTATCAGTTTATCCATTTGGCGAGGAGCGCGACAGAAAAATAGTGTGGGGAGTTGGGCAGAGAGAGCGGTCACGCCGAGGTCGTGGTCACACTAAGGAACTGAGCGGGAGCTTGGCAGAGGCGAGTAGCTGCGGCCAAGAGCTTGGCGATTAGGAGGCTCGTGGAACAAGCTCTCGGGAGAAGCCAAGGCGAGCAAGAGCAACAAACATGAGGACTGGCAAGTAGGAGCTCTTGCTGGCGGGAGCTCTGACTGGAAGGCGCAAGGCACTCTGAGCGATCAGACGGTGCTCGGCAAGTGCGATAGGAACGCAGAGATTGTGCAAGGAGAAGAAGCGTCGATGATTGCAAGGAGAGGAGAACAGGAGCTGCGAATAGGGGCTGTGATCAGTAGCTTGGAGAACAAAAAAAGAGCTGCGAACATAAGTGGTGCCGATGATCGCAAGGAGCGGTGAACGGGGCTGTGATCAGTAGCTTGGCGAATAGAAAAGGAGCTTGTTACGTATCCTCCGCCAGTTATCTAGTAGTTATATCGATAGACTTGTTTATGTTATCGAGTCGAGTCTTTTTGTATGTATTGAGACGAGTCGTTATTATCGAGTTGAGTCGTAGTCTTAGCGCGGTAGTATTTTTATTCACGCGTCTATTGCTTGTATTTACGAGTATGTCATTATGAATTCTATTTAAGGGGACTCATGGGGTCATTGTAGTCATGCAAGAAATTATAATCAATTTTCTCTTTCTCTCTAACTCTTTCTCTCTCTAGTTCTCTTCTCTTCTCACCCTCTCCCTTTTAGGGTTTTCATCTTCTCTCATCTCCTCCACCATTTCTAGGGATTTAATCCCTTGTATCCTCCACCCGCAGCTCTCCGACGATCCATGAAAAGAGGCACGTAACAAACTTGGTATCAGAGCTCTCGGTCCTCTTCTGCCATTGCACATCCTCCACCCCGTGCGACTTTCGCGCTGTTCTCGCCACCCCCGTGGTCAAACGACTTTTTTCCCTTCTACAAGCCTTTACCATCCCACTCCTCCCCTCCTCCCCGCCGGCCAAGTATTTTCAACGTTCCTGCTGCATCGTCGGCGCATTCCGTTTCGTCGACGTACCCAGCAGAGCACCCGCTCATCTCCCTTCCCAGCTCGGCCAGCCATTTTCCTCTACCGCTGTATTTCCTCCGACGTAAGCCGCACCTCCTTCCTCAGATCGTCTTCGTTCAATGTTCCTGGTGACTTTCTGTCGACCCATTCCGCTAGAAGTTTTGGCTCATTCCTCGCCTGTATCGCAACATCCTCCTGCGACTCGCACGGACGACTTCATTCCTCGCATGTCCCGTTCCAGACGACACGCTGCCTCTGCGTCAACTTCTTGAGCCACCTTTCTTCCTTTCTTGAGCCTCACGCCCTCAACCCGCCTATTTCCCACTGCCCTTCACCCTATATTCATTTAGTATTTTGTTTGTTCCCCATTTCGCTTCATTATTTATTTATTTTTTATCCTCGTAAGTCATATCCCATCCACCTCTCACATCCAACCCCCATCCTTTTGTTTTTTTTATTTCTCATCCGAACCGTCCATCTCTCCCACACTTTAATTTCTTTCCCTTATATCCTGGAGCCCACCACCCCCTTCTCTTAATAATTAACTAATTGTTTAGTTAGTTAATTAATTAACCCACTTTTCTATCATGTCGCTTAGCGCTGTCGACCGTATTGAGCTCCTTGCCACCCTCGCCAAGCTGAACCGTCATATTGCTCATCGGGAGGCTCGCCTCGGCCACGTCGATGCTCAGATTGACCTCAAGCTCGATGCCCTCCGCATGTCTCGCAACTCGTTGGTGGTTTTTCTGTCACCACCACCACCAGAGCTAGACTCGTCGCCTCCCCCTCCAATGATGGTGCCACCACCGTCCTCTGTCATTCATGATGCACCGCCGTTGTCGTCATCGTCGTCGTCGCCGCCGCCTCCTCCTCTATCGGCTCTTACTCCGCCAACCCCGACATTGCGGCCCCCTCCGGCCACATCACTGCCATCGTCGTCGTTGTCGCCGTCGCTGCCTCCTCTACCAGCTCTTACTCTGTCGTCCCCTGCCTTGCCGCCTCCTTCGGCCATCTCACCGCCTCTCCCGGTTCTTGCTCCGCCGGCCCATGTCTTGCCGCTCCCACCGGACACATCGCTACCTCTTCTGCCGGTCCGTGTACCGGTGACCCCGACGGATCTGTTTTTGTTGCTAGCCGTCGGCCCTCTAACCGCCGTGTGGCTGCGGCTCACAGCCCCTCTAGCGGCACCACCGAAGCCGTTCCATATGTCGCCCATTTTCCTGATGACGCTGCCGCTCCTTACTGACGCCACTGCCGCTGATATGCGTTACCGCCGGTTGTTCTGGAGGGAGGTCAAGGTACCAGCTGATCCGGCCCCTTGCATGGTGCACGAGCTTGAGGGCAAGCTCATTTTGATGGACGAAAGGAGTGTTACGTATCCTCCGCCAGTTATCTAGTAGTTATATCGATAGACTTGTTTATGTTATCGAGTCGAGTCTTTTTGTATGTATTGAGACGAGTCGTTATTATCGAGTTGAGTCGTAGTCTTAGCGCAGTAGTATTTTTATTCACGCGTCTATTGTTGTATTTACGAGTATGTCATTATGAATTCTATTTAAGGGGACTCATGGGGTCATTGTAGTCATGCAAGAAATTATAATCAATTTTCTCTTTCTCTCTAACTTTTTCTCTCTCTCTCTCTCTCTCGTTCTCTTCTCTTCTCACCCTCTCCCTTTTAGGGTTTTCATCTTTTCTCATCTCCTCCACCATTTCTAGGGATTTAATCCCTTGTATCCTCCACCCGCAGCTCTCCGACGATCCATGAAAAGAGGCACGTAACAGAGCTGCGATCAGAAAGGGCGCTCTGATCATAAGGAGCTCGCGGAACAGAAAAGGAGTTGCGAACACAAGGCACTGCGAACTATAGGAGCTCGGCATGAAGCGTATGAGCGCTGAGTCAGTGCGAACAGAGAAGAAATGGAGACCAATGCGGCCAGAGTTGAGAAGCCATGGGAGATGATTAAACAAGCGGGTCCTTGTTTGGTAGCAAGGTCAAGCTTGGAGAGCAGCGAAAGAAAAAAATTTTAGGATCTGTTTCGCTCTGATACCATGTATAAGAACACAGAAATGAGAGAAATAAAAGAAATATATTATAATTTATCACACATACATACATACAAGTATTTTTACACTTATATAGGAAGAGGGGAAGGAGCAATAATCTCATTTTAAGATGTGAGATTAAATCCTAAAGAGATAATGGACTTTAGCTCGGCCTTGCAATGAGCCTTTGTACATATATTATTCAACAATTTTGTTTTCATTTAATAGTTTCTCCTGTGTCTACTGTTGGTACCATATTTGATAACAGTCTTTTGCATTCATTTTTTCTGCAGGTAGCTTGCCAAGGGACGAGCCTTGCTTCTAGATGCAGAAGAATCTATACTCACGCCCACGATTATCACATTAACTCTATATCAAATAACAGGTTTGCATCTTCTTTTACGTCTTAGATGCTATATTTGCCATGTTTCCATGTGACGTGTTTTTTTGTCAAGTTTATTGGATTTTTTTTACTTTGTTGAATAAATGAGGATCTCTTATCAGCAGTTTTTTATTAATAACAATCTTCTGTTATATATTCCCTAGTAGACATTTTTTGATGCTTCAGGTCAATCAAAGGAAATGTTAGTTAATATCATATCTCGATGGATTGATAAGAAAAAGTAAGCTGAATGTTATATCTTGATGGATTCAATAGATCCCTGTAAAGAAAGCTTAAAACTTGTATGTATTGATTGAGTATGTAAATACAAGGAGAGAATACAAATATATAGGAGGGAGAGAGAGAGAATAAATCTCATACAAGATGTGACACTAAAAGAGAAGAGAGCAATAATGCACCCAAAAGATGGGCCCAATACATGGGTTATTCTAACACTCCCCCGCAAGCTGGAGCGTACAAATCATATGCACCAAGCTTGGACAAGCATTGATAGAAGAGTTCCTTGGGAAGAGCCTTTGTGAGGACATCTGCAACTTGTTCCGTCCCTGGGACATGTTTTAGATCAAGCTTCTTCATTTGAACTTTTTCTCGAATGAAGTGACAATCGACTTCAATGTGCTTCGTTCTTTCGTGGAAGACTGGGTTCTTGGCGATATGTATAGCCGCTTGGCTGTCACAAAAGAAATGAGTCGGAGACGATAATTTTACACCATGATCAGTGAGAAGACTCAAGCCACGTTAGTTCTGATACAACAAATGTCATTTCCCGGTATTCTGCCTCGGCTGATGATCGAGCAACGACCGCTTGTTTCTTGCTTCGCCACGTAACCAAATGTCCTCCAAAGTATGTGCAAAAATCACTTGTAGATTGCCGGTCATCAAGAGAACCAACATAATCAGCATCTGAGTATGCCACCAAAGTTGGAGCAGAAGAAGAGGTCCGGTAAACAAATCCTTTACCAGGAGCTGTCTTTAGGTACCTGAGAATACGTTCAACAGCCTGAAGATGAGATTTTTGAGGAGAGTGCATGTACCGACTGACAAGACCAACAACAAATGAAATATCTGGTCTGGTAACCGTGAGATAGATCAATTTTCCAACGAGTCGTCGATAATATTCAGGATTCTGGAGAAGTAGATCCGAGTCAGATGTCTGAGCGCACAACTTGTGGTTTACATCCATAGGGGTATCACTTGGTTTACACCCTGAAAGACCAACATCATGAAGAAGGTCAAGACAGTACTTCCTTTGAGATAGAATAAGCCCATTCGGTCGTCTGGCAACCTCAAGACCCAAAAAATATCGTAGAGCTCCCAGGTCCTTTGTCTGAAAGACCGAGTTTAGATGTACTTTGACGGCATGTATCCCCTGTGAGTCATCTCCTGTAATGATGATGTGTCAACGTATACTAACAGAAGGACCATCCATGTGGGTCGGTGACGAGTAAGCAATGAGAAGTCGGCCGAGCTGCGAGTAAAATTGATATCATGAAGGTCTTTACTGAATTTTTCAAACCAGGCCCGTGGAGATTGTTTGAGACCATATAGAGCTTTTAGAAGGCGACAGACCTGAGACTCCCCCGTGGTCTCAAACCCGGGTGGTTGTTGCATGTAGACCGTCTCCTGGATATTTCCATTTAAGAAGACATTCTTGATATCCAGTTGAAATAGGGGCCATTGGCAATGAACAACGACAGAGATGAGGACGCGAACAGTATTGAGCTTGGCGACCGGAGAGAAAGTTTCCTCATAGTCGAGCCTCTGTTGCTGGGTAAAGCCACGAGCCACAAGACGGGCCTTCAGACGGTCAATTGTCCCATCAGCAGCGTGTTTGATGACAAAGACCCACTTGCACACCACCGGTTTCTGACCCGGAGGAAGGGGTACGACGGTCCATGTCTGGTTAGCCCAGAGAGCAGACATTTCTTCCTCCATGGCTGCCCGCCAGCCGGGATGTTGAAGCGCCTCCTGCACATAGTTAGGAACAACAATCGAAGAGAGAGAAGTAGCAGATGTGTGCAGAAGGGGAGAAAGGTGATGAAGAGAGACATAGTTGGCCAGAGGATGAGCAGTGGAAGGTGGTACCTGATCAGAAGGACGTGGAGTATCTATGGTAGAGGTCGGCTGCAGAGGGGTAACAGAACTGGGAGGGAGACGAGTGTAGACACGGATAACGGGTGGTTTGGCGGTAGCAGGAGCCGGTGCAGGGGAAACTGGCGAAGGTGGGGTAGTAGCGGGAATAACGGGGCGTGGGATGGATGGCGAGAGAGGAGGTGGTGGGAGATCAACGGGTAAAGGAGCAGGAAAAAACGGTTGTTCTTCCCGGAAGGTAACGTCAGTAGAAAAGGAGATCTTGCGAGTAGCGGGAGAGTAACAGACATAACCCTTTTGGGTTCGTGAATAGCCGACAAAGATGTGTTTAGCCGCCCTGGGATCCAACTTATCCGAGGAGGGCCCCAAACGGTGGACGTAGCAGGTGCTGCCAAAGACACGAGACGAGAGAGGAAAAGGCGGAGTGGAGGGAAACAATATGCTAAACGGAGTAGCATAATTGAGGACAGAGGAAGGGAGGCGGTTGATGAGAAAGCAGACAGTCGAAACCGCAAAGTTCCAATACGGCTTGTGAACATGCATTTGAAGCATGAGGGAGCGGGAGACATCGAGTAAGTGACGGTTCTTCCGTTCGGCAACACCGTTTTGCTAGGGTGTGTAAGCACAAGAGGTTTGGTGTAGAATCCTGTATTCAGAACACAAAGCGGTAAATTCGTGGCTGGTGTACTCACGAGCATTGTCGGTGCGGAGGATTTTGAGTGTGGTGTGGAATTGTGTACGGGTCTCGAGGACAAATGCTCGAAAAACCCGGGGAAGCTCAGAGCGTTCACAGAGTAAGTATAACCACGTAGTTCGAGAGTGATCATCAATAAATGTGATAAAATAGCGAAAACCAAAGATACTGGGAATCTTAAAAGGACCCCATACATCAGAATATACTAAATCAAAGGGAGCAGCGCTCCGAGTACAATGCGAAGGAAAAGAAGAACGCGGTTGTTTGCCGAGAATACATGAGTCATACTGAAAAAGGAGAAAAGGGATATCGGGAAGAGCCCGCTGGAGGACCGACAGAGGGGCATGCCCAAGTCGACGATGCCATGCATTAGAAGAGACAGAAGACAGAATGGTGGGAGATTCATCGAGAAGGTAGAGTCCGTTCCGCAGCTGACCTTTACCAATGGTAGTCCGCGTCCACCGATCCTGTATAACAAAAGAAGAGGAAGTGAATATAACGAAACAATCAAGATCACTTGTAAGACGTCCAACAGATAGTAAATTAAATGGTGAACTCGGAACATGAAGAGCCGAGCGAAGGGAGATGGACTGGTTGAGAGAAAGATCTGCCGAGCTGGAGACGAGAACCATCGCCCCATTGGCCACAGTGATAGACTTCGGATAAGGAGAATCCGAGTACTGGGCAGACCGTCGCAAAGTAATGTGATGAGTGTCACCAGAGTCCACAATCCATCCCAGGCTGGTGGGGAGACAAGCAGTACCTGTGTTGGAGACGGAGGTGACGGAGACAGATGGTGGGTTGAGCAGGCCCTGGAGATGCTGGAGCTGAAGACGGACGGTCTCAAGATCAGGAGGACTGGCGTCAGTAACAACAAAAGCCGTCGGACGAGGAGGATAACCAATTTTCTTGTAGCAGGTCGCCTCAAGATGACCATCTTTCCCGCAGAAGGAACACTTTGGCCGTCCCCGGCCACCACGGACACGGCCCCGAGAGCCCGAACGTCCCCCCCGAGCAGAAGGAGAAGAGGATGGTAGGAGCGGAGGGGCCTGCTGAAGAAGAGCCGGGGAAGGAGCAAGAGTATCTGGAGGAGGGGAGACACGGAGAATCATGGAGCATACATCAGAGAAAGATGGTGTGGTGGGAGCAGCGAGGACCTAAGCACGAAGGCTCTGAAGGTGAGATGGAAGACGGGCCATGAGGATGGAAATGCAAGCGACTTCCTTCTGAGCGCGCTGAGCAACATGATCATTGGTGGGCGGCTGATGCTGGATTCAAGCTTCAGCAAGAGTTTTAGCCCGAGCGACAAACGAGGTCATATCCGAAGCCCTGCCAGTGTCAAGAGCAAAGAGGTCAGTGAGTATGTCGTAGAGATGTTGAAGGCTGTCGCGGCCTGAGTATAAGGAATGCAGCTCATCCCACATAGCGTTGGCAGTGTCGTGGTACATAGCCATCTGATAAGGATCACCATCCAATGAATTCAGGATCTAAGTCTGAACGCGGCCATCATTGCGGAGCCAATCATCGGTAAGAGGAGACGGAGGTGCCTGAGTAAGGTGAGGCAGAAGACCCTTGACCTGAAGAATCCGTCGAACTGAGTGTACCCAAGGAATAAAGTTTTTCTTGCCAGAAAGAGAGATGGTAGCGATCCTTAGCTCGTCACGGACTTCAGCAGAGCAAACCGGGCGGTCTGTAGTACAGGCCGGGCGGTCAAGAGGCGGACTGGCCGCCGAGCTAGTAGAGTTACCTGAAGAGGCCATAGAGGCAGACCGCAGAACCAGACCACCTAGGAAGACCGCCGCGAAAAAAAACAGGAGGTCGCACGACAAGGCCACAGCGGGAAGGGCTGGAGACCGCGACCAAGAAAGACGGAGAAGGCACTTGTGTGCACGGTCTAGGTGAACACGACAGCGGTCAGAGCACAGGAAGCAGTCCGCAGCGGACATGAGCAGTCCACAAGAGGAGAGAGAGAGTCCGGCGGACAAGAGCAGTCCGCAAGATAGGAGAGCCCGCACGACTAGAGCAGAGACCACCCGGTCAAGATGTGAAAACACCAGCGACAGGAGGAGGCCGCGACCAAAGGCGAAGCGGACTGGGAAAAGAAGTCCGCAACGGACAGAGACAAGCCGCGCGGATAGAAAAGAGCAGGAGGAGACCACGACCAAAATGCGGGAGAGGAACAACCCGCACGGTCTGGCTGATTACAACAACGGCCTGAGGAGAAGGAAACCACGAGTAGAAAGACTCAAGCGGATAGAGAAGGCAGGTTGCGGTGAGCTGGAACAGGTCGCGGATAGGACAAGGCAGACCGCGGATAGACAGCAGCGGGGAGCAGAGCAGCGGACTGAAGACAGGCCGCGGCGAGCAGGAGCAGTCCTGATGTAGGCCTCTACCGCAGACACTATATGGGTTACGGGAAAGAAACGGACGCCACACTCAATCCACAATCTCACACGCACTAGATTTAACCGCAACGCACTCGCAAACGTTTTATCACAGTTCACCAACGTACGGTAGCCACTCCACGGGAAGGTCAAACGAACGGCTATAGGCCGACGTTCTCCCAAGCTAAGAGGACCAATATTGGGTCCGACTGAGCGAAAGTTGTACCAAAGGAGGTCTACCCAAAATGCGATCGAAAAATGGTAGATCTCCCCCAACAAAAATGCGGGGTTCGCCAAACCCTTTCGAAAATAACGCGGTTAAGATAGGTGCAAGTCAAAAGGAAAACCACGAAGAATCTAACGATTCAAATCCAACGCGAAAACCTTTCCGGCCACTAGAATATCAAGAGGGAATCACACGTGAGAGGAGAGGATCGTTACCCAAGTCGGAATAGATGATTCCGACTACCTTTGAAGGGTCGCTCTTCCACGGTTCCGTCGGAGTCGCGCCGGATGGAGAGATAGATCGTCCGCCTTGGCCGCTTCACACCAAAGTCCAGATTCCTCGCCGTAGAAGGAGACCTTTCCGGATAAAGCTTTACGTGAAATGGGGCTGCCGGGTTCTCGTCAAAGGGGCTGCTTGGGTGGAGGAGGTAGGTGGCCGGCCGGCTATGGAGGGTGGTGGTCGGGTTGGAGAGGGTGAGAGGAGTTGGTGGCTTGGATGAGGGAGATGAAGGGCTGGCCGAAATCTTTAGAGGGAGAGAGGGAGAGGAGGGTGGCGGTTTTGGAAGAGGGGAATGAAAGAGGGCTGGCCGAAATTTTAGAGAGAGAGGGGGGGAGAGGAGGGTGGCGGCTAGGAGATGTAGAGAGAGAGAGAGAAGGTTTAGCAAGAAAGGAAAGTCTAGGGTTTTTCTCATTCAACTTAAGTTAAACAAAGCATACATGCCTATATATAGGCTTAACAATAAGTCTTGGCTATATGTAGCCCAAAATAAAAATAAAAATAACCCACTAAATGGCTACATGCAGCCCTCAATAACATATCCCAAATAAAATAGCATATTAATAATAAGATAAATTCAACTAGATATTTGTCTTGCGCCGAGGGCGGAAATTGTAGCGCCGCTCCATACGAACACCACGGCGACGCGAGTCCTTTGTTGGAGACGAAGGAGGGTCTTCCGTTAGCGTGCCGTCATCAACAACTTGGGGGCCGTCGTCAACTTGGGGGCCGTCGTCAACTTGGGGGCCGTCGTCGCCACCAATCCTCCCCCGCTTGAAAGGACTCATCACCGAGGAGTTGTCTTGAAGATACCGTCGGAGAAGAACACCATCCAAGAGAGACACTTCCGCTTCCGGGAGCCAAGAGTCATCAGAGGCGGGGCGATCACGCCAGCGAATCATGTAGCGGCGCACATCGCCATCTGCAGTGGGAAACACGTCATCCTGGAGAATCCTGTCTGGAAAAAATGCTGTCCTGGCAAACCTGGGAAAAGCATTAGGCAGCAAAGTGGGAAAATCTATATCATCAACATGTAGCGTACCTCCGTTGGAGACCGACGGAGAGAGCGAGCCCTTACCCCCCCTCAACCCCATACCCAGGAGAATCTGTAGTGGAACTAAACAGACAGGAAGATAATTCTAGTGGCGGAGCAATATATGACGTTAAATCTGAAACATTAAAAACAGGGGAAATACCCCAATCAGTTGGCAATTCCAAAAGAAAAGCATTGTCTCCTAACCGTTTTAAAATCCGATAAGGTCCAGCTCGCCGGTCCGCTAACTTTTTTAAGGTGCCCGTAGGCAACCGTTCAGGGATGAGACGTACCATGACTAAATCGCCCACTTTCAAGGGAGACACTCTCTTATGTGCGTTGGCATGAACTTGATAAGACGCGTATTGAGTGGTAAGCGTATCATTTATGCGTTTGTGAAGATCATGGATGTGAGAGGCAAAGTCCTGTGCAAATTGACTTGACTTAAACGATGGCGGTAACATAAGCAAGTCAAGGGGCACGAGAGCTTTATAACCGTGCACGATCTCATTCGGGGACAAACCCGTGGACCTATTTTTGGAATTATTATATGCTAACTGAGCATGAGGGAGGATAAGGTCCCATGTACCCTTGTGGTCTCCCACAAGGCATCGAAGCAAACTACCTAAACTTCTGTTCACAACTTCTGTTTGCCCATCCGTCTGCGGATGGTACGCAGAAGAGAATAGAAGTTTGGTGCCCATAATCCTCCACAGGGTCTTCCAAAAATAACTAGTAAAGTTCACATCCCTATCAGTAACTATAGACTTTGGAACTCCTCGATGGCCTACCACCTCTTTAAAATATAATTGTGCCACGTGTGACGCATCGTTGGTTTTATTGCACGCGATAAAGTAAGCCATTTTAGAGAAACGATCTACAACAACTAAGATAGAGTCGTGACGTCGAAATGTGATTGGGAGGCCGAGAATGAAGTCCATGCTAACGTCTTCCCAAGGAATAGACGGAATCGGAAGAGGGGTATAAAGCCCCGCATTAGTTTTGTTCCCCTTAGCCAGTTGGCACGCTCGACAACTACCCACGATCTTACTAACCATGGCCTTAAGACCGGGCCAATAAAACTTGTCTTCAACTAACGTGATCATCTTGTCACGGCCAAAGTGTCCACCTAATCCTCCGCCATGCAATTCCCACACTATGAAGTGTCGTAGGGAGGAACGGGGGATGCAAAGCTTCGAATGGTTAAATAAGTAGCCGTCCCGAATGTAAAAAGAAGTAATGGTTGTCGGCGAGTCGTCTTGAGTGGCGAAATAGATATCCTTAAAATCTGGGCAGTGGACGTACTCGTCCTTAATCCTATCGAAGCCAATCACATTAACTTCTAGCGTGGAGAGCAATAACGAAACACGACTAAGGGCGTCGGCTACGCGGTTGAGAGTCCCCTTAAGGTGTTTGATAATGAAAGTGTACTCCTGAAGATAGGAGACCCATTTGGCATGTCTAGGACTAACCTTAGTTTGAGAGTTAAGAAACCGTAGCGCTTCATGATCGGATAGGATGACAAACTCCTTCGGAAGTAAATAATGCCGCCAATGTTGGAGGCATCGAATGACCGCGTAAAACTCCCGATCATAATTGGAATAATTTAATTTCGGACCTGCTAGTTTCTCACTGAAATACCCCACAGGGTGGCCTTCCTGACTCAACACTCCACCAATTCCCACTCCAGACGCATCACATGACAACTCGAAAACCTTGGTAAAATCCGGTAGTCGCAAAAGGGGGGCTTCCGACATGCGAGATTTAATTAATTGGAAGGCCGTAGCGGCCGAGTTCGTCCATGTAAATTCACCTTTTTTCATGCACTCGGTAATGGGGGCCATAATACTACTAAAATCCTTAATAAATCGCCGATAAAATGTAGCGAGCCCGTGAAAACTCCGAACATCCCGAATGTTGGCGGGCTCGGGCCAATCTCTAATGGCTTGTACCTTCTTGGGGTCTACGTGGATCCCCTTCGAGCTCACAATATAACCGAGGAACTCAACCGATGTCACATGGAAGGTACACTTCTTAATGTTCACGAATAATTTTTCCGATCTCAGCGTGGTAAGGATGGTTCTTAAATGCGACTCGTGATCGATCGTGGAGGTGCTAAATACCAAAATGTCGTCAAAATATACCACGATGAATTTTCCCATATAGGGTTGGAAGACGTGGGTCATCATCCTCGAAAACGTGCTCGTCGCATTGGAAAGCCCAAATGACATAACTAACCACTCGTAGAGCCCTTCCTTAGACTTAAAGGCGGTCTTCCACTCGTCACCTTCCCTAATGCGGATCTGATGGTAGCCACTCCTAAGATCCAATTTCGAGAAAATCGTGGCACCGGCTAACATGTCCTATAAATCATCCAAGCGAGGGATGGGAAAGCGATACTTAATAGAGATTTTATTAATGGCTCTACTATCCACACACATCCTCCAAGAGCCGTCCTTCTTGGGGGCAAGTAAGGCGGGCACGGCACACGGGCTCTTGCTGTGGCGGATAAAACCCTTTTGCAATAAATCCGAGATCTGGGTTTGCAACTCTAAGTGCGCGGCGGGGTTTAGCCGATAATGTGGGAGGTTGGGCAATGAAGAGCCCGGAATGAAATCAATGGCATGTTGGATTTCCCGCAACGGGGGTAACTCAGCCGGTAGCTCGTCCGGGTACACGTCCACAAACTCTTCTAGGAGTTTTCTCAACGCCGACGGCAAGTTCTCAAAAGGTGCTGCATCTTCCTTAACTTGTAGGCACACTAAGGCATAGAGGACACCATCTAAAAAGGTGGTACGCTTCAATTCTTTCCTTCCTATCAGGCTCAACGTCTTCTTCTCGACCGGGACGACCGTATCCTTGGAGGGGGCTGAAGGATCCTTTGGCGGGGCGGGTTTTAAGAGTATGGTTCTGCCATTAAATTTAAACTCGTAAGTATTGGCCCAACCAAAGTGGGTGACGTCATGATCGTACAACCAAGGGCGACCCAACAACACGTGACAAGCATCCATAGGGATGACGTCACACCAAATCTGCTCAGAATAAGCTTTGATGGTAAGGGGTACCAAGCATCGCTTCGTCACAGGGAGGGAAGACTTGTCTACCCATGCCACCTTATAAGGGTGAGGGTGCGGCTCGGCATCAAGAGACATTCGTCTCACCGCAGTTTCAGAAATAACGTTCATGCAACTACCGCTATCAATGATCAACCTACACCATTTTTCACCACTCTTAAAATTCAACGTAAAAATGTTCGTCCTATTCCAATCGTCTAACGCTCGAGGGGTCGCCAGAATACACCTCATAACCATCATATGGGGGTCATCCTCCATATCACTAGGCACTCCGTCCGACTCGCTCTCTTCGCCCGCCTCGTAAGTAATGTCGTCTGCCCCACCGGCAGAATCTAACAGGGCTAATGGTCTGGGTGTAGTAGGACAATCACTAGCATAGTGCCCTTGGACCCCGCAAGCGTAACATGTGACACTCGTTTTGTTGACCCGACCCACCGGGACTCTCTCACCAGAGGGGTTTCTATCATTTCTAGCCGTTACGACTATGGAGGTCGATTCGGGAGACTGATACTTTCCCTTAGCCTTATAGGTGGCGGTGGGAGGCGGTCCTAAAATGGACTTGCCCTTTTGGAACGAGCGAGACTTGCCCTTAAGCGCGTTGTGCTGCTCAATATCTAAGGCAGCGTTGAAAGTGGTGTGCAAGTCAGTGTGACCATAACGCAGAAGCTTTCCTTGGATGTCGGGGTTTAGTCCCTTGCGGAACCTGGAGAGGGTGACCTCGGACATCTCTTTCACATCACACCTAACGATCATGTCCTTCAGCAAACTCATATACTCAGACATAGACCTAGTCCCTTGCTTAAGAGTAGCTAAATCATCGAACATCTGCGTTCGATGGTAAGTAGGGACGTACTGTTCTGTCAGCCTAGCCTTCATTGCATCCCAGCCTAGGGGCAACGCTCCGTTCTCGACTCTCAAACGCCGCTCCTCATTCAGCCAAAATATTTTAGCGCGCCCTAGCAACTTCATCCTCGCTACTCGCACTTTATCCGCGTCGTTCAACGTATACCACTCGAAATAACATTCGATCTCCATTATCCAGTCCTGGAAGACTTGGGGATCTCCTAATCCATCGTAGGATGGTGGCTTGACTCGGACGGCCCGAGTAAGGTCGAATTCGTACGGTGCTCGAGGGGCGTTCTCATTAGGAGGGTGGGGGTAAGGATTGTGATGTTCTCCCACCCGTGGGTGAGCGGGTTGATTACGGGGTACCCCTTGTGGTAACCCCAGCCCGTGAAGTGCCTCCTAATAGACGTCAGCTGCTCCGTGAAATCCTGACGGAGCTCCTCAATCTCCGTGAGGGGACGACCCTCACCCCGGTCATCATCCATATTAGACGGCGATGGAAGATATTCCGTACCGAGCCTAGTGCGCATGCAAAAAGGAAGACAACAGATTCAGACAGACCAAAGAAGGAATTAATCCCGCTTAAAGACTATAGGAAAATAATTTTTTTTTTGATTTTCTTACAGGAAATAAAAAGAGGATTATTAAAAAATTTAGTTTGATTTTTTTGGCTGAAAAATAAGAAAACTAAGCCGCTATTGGCAGACCAAAAATAAATTTTTTTTGAGATTTTTTTGTGACAACTAACGCGCAAACACAAGTGCAGGCTAACGTGCTAAAAAGAGAGGAGGGTGCCAATTAAAAAATTGACAAGAACCTCGCTTTGATACCAAAAATTGATGTAGGCCTCTACCGCGGACACTATATGGGTTACGGGAAAGAAACGGACGCCACACTCAATCCACAATCTCACACGCACTAGATTTAACCGCAGCGCACTCGCAAACGTTTTATCACAGTTCACCAACGTACGGTAGCCACTCCGCGGGAAGGTCAAACGAACGGCTATAGGCCGACGTTCTCCCAAGCTAAGAGGACCAATATTGGGTCCGACCGAGCGAAAGTTGTACCAAAGGAGGTCTACCCAAAATGCGATCGAAAAATGGTAGATCTCCCCCAACAAAAATGCGGGGTTCGCCAAACCCTTTCGAAAATAACGCGGTTAAGATAGGTGCAAGTCAAAAGGAAAACCACGAAGAATCTAACGATTCAAATCCAACGCGAAAACCTTTCCGGCCACTAGAATATCAAGAGGGAATCACACGTGAGAGGAGAGGATCGTTACCCAAGTCAGAATAGATGATTCCGACTACCTTTGAAGGGTCGCTCTTCCATGGTTCCGCCGGAGTCGCGCCTGATGGAGAGATAGATCGTCCGCCTTGGCCGCTTCACACCAAAGTCCAGATTCCTCGCCGTAGAAGGAGACCTTTCCGGATAAAGCTTTACGTGAAATGGGGCTGCCGGGTTCTCGTCAAAGGGGCTGCTTGGGTGGAGGAGGTAGGTGGCCGGCCGGCTATGGAGGGTGGTGGTCGGGTTGGAGAGGGTGAGAGGAGTTGGTGGCTTGGATGAGGGAGATGAAGGGCTGGCCGAAATATTTAGAGGGAGAGAGGGAGAGGAGGGTGGCGGTTTTGGAAGAGGGGAATGAAAGAGGGCTGGCCGAAATTTTAGAGAGAGAGAGAGGGGGAGAGGAGGGTGGCGGCTAGGAGATGTAGAGAGAGAGAGAAGGTTTAGCAAGAAAGGAAAGTTTAGGGTTTTTCTCATTCAACTTAAGTTAAACAAAGCATACATGCCTATATATAGGCTTAACAATAAGTCTTGGCTATATGTAGCCCAAAATAAAAATAAAAATAACACACTAAATGGCTACATGCAGCCCTCAATAACATATCCCAAATAAAATAGCATACTAATAATAAGATAAATTCAACTAGATATTTGTCTTGCGCCGAGGGCGGAAATTGTAGCGCCGCTCCATACGAACACCACGGCGACGCGAGTCCTTTGTTGGAGACGAAGGAGGGTCTTCCGTTAGCGTGCCGTCATCAACAACTTGGGGGCCGTCGTCAACTTGGGGGCCGTCGTCGCCACCAAGTCCGCCAGCGACCAAGAACCGTCTGCGAGCAGGGAGCCCGTAGCGGACAGCGGAGAACAAGGGAGAAGGTGGCCCCACGGATCAGGAAGAGAAATGGCTATAAGAAGCCAGGGGGTGGAACCACGAGAGAAAGAGAGCAACTGGATGCAGCGGAAAAGAAGCGGACAGAGACGGGTAAGCCGCAGAATGGAAGCGGACATAGACAAACAGGCTGCGGGAAGCCGTCCGCGAGAGGCAGGCCGCGAGAGGTCAAATGAGGCGGACAGGAAAAAAAAGACCGCGGGAGGCCGGTTCTGCCTCTGATACCATGTAGAGAAAGCTCAAAACTTGTATGTATTGATTATGTAAATACAAGGAGAGAATACAAATATATAGGAGGGAGAGAGAGAGAATAAATCCTATACAAAATGTGGGACTAAAAGAGAAGAGAACAATAATGGGCCCAAAAGATGGGCCCAATACATGGGTAATTCTAACAATCCCCAAAGAAAAGTGTACAAGTTTTCAACAGACATTGCATGTAATTCAATAATTTGTCTTTTACTCAGAATTTAGTTTTAGCAAATAGAAGTTGATGAAAAGATGAATTGCTACTAGAATGTATTAGGTTACCTTTGTCAGAACTTGTGTAGTTCTAAATGAATCATACTGCTTGTGAACACCAAAGAAAAGTAACGTAGTACTAGATTAAGAGGAGAAAGGAACAAAGAGAGTTGAAATCATAGGCTCTGTTTGGGACAGCTCTGGCGGATTGAAAAGTTGCTGTCTGGATAGAGCTGTTTTAAAATAGATTTCTGAGGAGCAGTTTTGAAAAGCTGCATAGTGTTTGGGTATTCTGTGCAGAAGTGCGCTCGGAATCGCCCGAGGAAGGACGTCGGGGGCTCGGAATCGCCGGAGGAAGGCTGTCAGGGGCTCGAAATCGCCGGAGGAAGGCCGTCCGACCTCTAAGCATGTTCCAACTGAAGAAATCATTAGATTTCCAAAACCTGTGAGAGAGAAAGCTATTTTGCAAGAGCAGAAGCTGGAGGGAGGGAGATTTCTGAAAAGCTGCAAAACAGCTCCAGATTTTTGAAAAGCTCTTCACAGGGAGCTGTCCCAAACACATATAAAGCAGCTCTGGCGGCTGGAATAGAGATTTTCCAGCCGCCAGAGCTGCGCCAAACAGACCCATAGATTAAAGTGGTTCGGTCATTGATCTACATCCATTGCAAGAAAGAGTTCAGAGGAGTTTACTAATTTCTCCTGTGTCGTTTTTATTCCACGGAAATATAGTTAAAATGCCCGAACAAACTGAGTCTAAGTGTTGGAAAAAATAAATATCTCAGTTACATAAGCACTCTCACTTCTCAATCAACTAGACAAGTAGCTTTTTTGTAGGTACTATACCCCGCAATTTTGTAAACCTTGTCTGTTTGAGAAACCATAGTGATACCCACCGTTGGAATGATGATATAATTGAGATTATGATGCAATTGATGTAATGCATTGAAGATAATAAGCCAAAATTTAAGATTTAGGTTCTGGTTGGGATAGATGTGGCATTTGAGTGCTGACATTGTGAAATTATTGTTGTAAACACAGTGGTGTGATTTTTCTGCATTTGGAACTTTTGTGACAATTTTTGGTCCTCAAATTTCACTTTATGGGATCTGAGTGTTCCGCATTTGCATTATTGTAGTAAAACGTCACTTTGAAAAGTAACATTTGTGACCACACCTACCCAAATGCTATCTGCGTTTTTTCATAACTTCTTTCACAACTGCCATGACCATTCTTGTCATGGCGTCGCCTAGGCGTCGCCTAGGCGTCCAAGCGCCCAATTGTAAACTAGACGTTTGACGCCTTTTTTTTACAAAAAATATGGGAATAGACTGCGGTTTATATATAAACCGCAGTCTATTGTATGAATCCGAGAATATACTGCGGTTATTTGAAAACCGCAGTTTATCCCATGAACCAGAGAATCAACTGCGGTTTATATATAAACCGCGGTCTATTGTAGGGGCAGTGTAGAATAGACTGCGGTTCATATATAAACCGCAGTCTGTTGTAGGGGCAGTGTACAATAGACTGCGGTTCGTATATAAACCGCAGTCGATCCGCCCATCGACTGTGGTTTTGAAAACACCGCAGTCTATGCCATCAACCCGACCATATACTGCGGTTATTTTAAACCCGCAGTGTATTCCTTCCAGAGAATAGACTGCGGTTTGTACAATAACCGCATTTTAGGTTTTAGAATAGACTGCGGGTCATACAATAACCGCAGTCTATCCTACCCTGAACAATAGAATAGACTGCGGTTTATGCAGAAACCGCAGTCTATACTATTTATTTTTAACCGTGACCCGTAAAAAACTTGTGTTTTCCCGAGTTTTTAGTTCTTATTTTTACAGTCGCTGCGCTTTGCGAGAAACCCTAAAGGCGATTTTGTTCAAGTTTCTGCTCTCCTTTGCTTCGAAGTTCGAACGATTCTTCTTCGACAAAACTAATATTCTCACTTAGGTATACTATTTATTAATACTTTTTCTCGGTTTTTGAACTTTTGATCTCTATGCTCTTTGCTAAACTGCTAATGTTTTTATTATTATTAGTTTATTACTTTATTAGTAGACTAGTAGTACTTGTAATGTAGACATGTTATATAAACATTGTGTTTTTATTATTATTATACATTTATACATGTCTAAACCTCCTGAGTATATATACTAACATATATATATATTTATATGTGTGAACTGTGATTGTGTGGTACTGTGGTAGACTGGTAGTAAGTAGTAACTAGTAACTAGTAGCTCAATATGATTGCGTTTTTGTATGAATTTTGTTTAGGTTTTTTGTATGGTTTAGGTTTTTTTTAGGGTTTTACAGGAAAATGTCGGATAAGGGATCTTCATCGAGGTCAACAAGAGGCTTCACGAAAATGAATGAACTGAACAAGTAGCTTTTTTGTAGGTACTATACCCCGCAATTTTGTAAACCTTGTCTGTTTGAGAAACCATAGTGATACCCACCGTTGGAATGATGATATAATTGAGATTATGATGCAATTGATGTAATGCATTGAAGATAATAAGCCAAAATTTAAGATTTAGGTTCTGGTTGGGATAGATGTGGCATTTGAGTGCTGACATTGTGAAATTATTGTTGTAAACACAGTGGTGTGATTTCTGCATTTGGAACTTTTGTGACAATTTTTGGTCCTCAAATTTCACTTTATGTCTGAGTGTTCCGCATTTGCATTATTGTAGTAAAACTCACTTTGAAAAGTAACATTTGTGACCACACCTACCCAAATGCTATCTGCGTTTTTTCATAACTTCTTTCACAACTGCCATGACCATTCTTGTCATGGCGTCGCCGAGGCGTCGCCTAGGCGTCCAAGCGCCCAATTGTAAACTAGACGTTTGACGCCTTTTTTTTACAAAAAATATGGGAATAGACTGCGGTTTATATATAAACCGCAGTCTATTGTATGAATCCGAGAATATACTGCGGTTATTTGAAAACCGCAGTTTATCCCATGAACCAGAGAATCAACTGCGGTTTATATATAAACCGCGGTCTATTGTAGGGGCAGTGTAGAATAGACTGCGGTTCATATATAAACCGCAGTCTGTTGTAGGGGCAGTGTACAATAGACTGCGGTTCGTATATAAACCGCAGTCGATCCGCCCATCGACTGTGGTTTTGAAAACACCGCAGTCTATGCCATCAACCCGACCATATACTGCGGTTATTTTAAACCCGCAGTGTATTCCTTCCAGAGAATAGACCGCAGTTTGTACAATAACCGCATTTTAGGTTTTAGAATAGACTGCGGGTCATACAATAACCGCAGTCTATCCTACCCTGAACAATAGAATAGACTGCGGTTTATGCAGAAACCGCAGTCTATACTATTTATTTTTAACCATGACCCGTAAAAAACTTGTGTTTTCCCGAGTTTTTAGTTCTTATTTTTACAGTCGCTGCGCTTTGCGAGAAACCCTAAAGGCGATTTTGTTCAAGTTTCTGCTCTCCTTTGCTTCGAAGTTCGAACGATTCTTCTTCGACAAAACTAATATTCTCACTTAGGTATACTATTTATTAATACTTTTTCTCGGTTTTTGAACTTTTGATCTCTATGCTCTTTGCTAAACTGCTAATGTTTTTATTATTATTAGTTTATTACTTTATTAGTAGACTAGTAGTACTTGTAATGTAGACATGTTATATAAACATTGTGTTTTTATTATTATTATACATTTATACATGTCTAAACCTCCTGAGTATATATACTAACATATATATATATTTATATGTGTGAACTGTGATTGTGTGGTACTGTGGTAGACTGGTAGTAAGTAGTAACTAGTAACTAGTAGCTCAATATGATTGCGGTTTTGTATGAATTTTGTTTAGGTTTTTTGTATGGTTTAGGTTTTTTTTAGGGTTTTACAGGAAAATGTCGGATAAGGGATCTTCATCGAGGTCAACAAGAGGCTTCACGAAAATGAATGAACTGAATAAGCTTAGGCTAGAGGGGAGGAAGCTTATTATTTCTTTCCGTGATGATGGCCGCATTATTCCCGGGCCTGAAACAAATAAATTAATGAGTTATATGAGATCTCTTGTGAAGTGTTATGTGCCAATTATATATGTTGCATGGAGGGATGTTGATAAACAAATTAAAGATCAAATATGGACAGAATTAAATGTACGTAACCTTGTTATGACTTATGAGTGATTACATATCTTTGGTGTTTTAGTTAATTTTTAATTGATATTGTCTATTATTTTCAGATTTTTTTTGATAATATTGATGGTCATTACAAGACATTAATTAAAAGCATGGGTGAAAGTTGGAGAACTTGAAAATCCAAACTTTTTATCAATTATGTAAAAAATGTTGATTTGGAGCATCGATACAATGTTCATGTCAAATATAGTTTTATTACTGCCGAAGACTGGAGAGTTTTTGTCGACCATCGCACTACTACAGAATATATGGTTGTGTTCTTAACTTTTTATTAAACTCAATGTTTTATATCATTTTTTAACTTTATAACTTATAAGCAAATTAAGTATTAACACATATTTATTTTTGTAGGAGAAAAGTAAGGTTAATACCGAGAGAGCAGAAGCACGAAAGACCTTTCATACTACTTCCAGAATGGGTTATTCTGGATTAGAAAAAAGAATGGTATTAGTTCTCTACTTCTCTCTCATTTTTTGTATTTTAAAATTTGGTTTCTCAATTATTTGTATGATAATTTATTTTCATTCATTTTATTGTCAAGGTCGAACAAGGTGAAGCTGCACCAATTTCACGTGCGGAGTTATGGAAAGCCGGTCATAAAAGAAAGACTGGTGAATACATTAGTAAAGATGCAGCTGAATTGACATCTAAAATGGTAAGTGTAAATGAATCATTTCATCATTTGTAAATTATCGATAGTAATATTTCTTGAGAAATATATTTTCTTATCTGCAATTCTGTTCCAATATTTATTACTTTTGTTTAGGACGAGTTGTCGAGCCAAGAGTCCCAGAGTGCTGAAACAGTGTCACAGGGAAGAAATGACATACTTGCATCTGTTTTAGGCCAAGAACATCCGGGCAGAGTTAGAGCTGGTGGCAAGTTTTCCACCATTACAAGATTTTTCAAGAATGATAGGCGGAGTGAGAGGACACACACACCAATAGCTCGTATTGAAGATGTTGAAGCTATAGTACAAGAAAGATTGACCCAACAACAAGAATTATGGATCCAAAAAGAACAAGAGCAACAAGAATTATGGATCCAAAAAGAAAAAGCGCAACAAGAATTATGGACCCAAAAAGAACAAGCGCAACAAAAATTATGTAGCCAAAAAGAAGAAGCGCAACAAGCCGAGATTAGTACTATGAAGAATCAAATTGAAGAGCTTATGCACATGTTTAGTGCTAGAACTGGAACAAGTGCTGCACTTCCAGTTGCACAAGTATTATTATGTTTAAATATTTATACTTTTATGAAATGTTATCTTCTCTTTTTGTTGCGCAGGTAAGTAACTATTCTTTTGTTACTTTTTGCTTTCTCAGTCTCAGCCGGAGTATGCATCCAGGTCACACGAACCTGAGAGTAGTCAGAGTAGACATGATTATGAATAATTATCTTGCACGGTATTATAATTTATAATATTATTTTTGACTTTTATGTAATCAATGAATTCAATATTGATGTCCACATTCCACAATATTAATTCTTTTATTTCCACAGGCTAGTGAGACTGAGACTACAAATAAATTCATTGATATTTTGCCCAGTTTTATAAGTAAGATGAAGAATGAAGATAAAATAATGTCTCTAGTGTTAGATTCAACAGTATTTGGGAGTGTTGAATCAACATGTACGTACTTTGAAAATTCAGAGTTGTATGATTTTCTAAATATGAAAATGATTGGAGCTAACATCATATTAACATGTATTTGGTGAGTATTGTGCATCTGACTACTGAGTATCAAATATTATAAACTTAAGAATTTTTATTAATATATAAATTGATTTTGAATTTACATGTTTTTGCAGGTACATAGACTCACAATTAAAGAAATTTACATACAATACTGGTGTATATTTTCATAATCCACATTCTATTTTTGCTATTAATGATGACTATGCCAAAAAACATTCAAAAACACCAGTTGAAGATCTAAAAATCAGGCTTAGGACTCTTAGTCAACTCCAATCAGATTCTTTATTATTTGTGCTCTATAATAGATTGTAAGTATGAAAAATCTTTGTATTAAATATCAATGATTATTACTATTTTTTATTCTAATTAAGTTATTAATTATTTCATTTGTTTCACAGAGAACATTGGATGTTGGCTGTTATTGATTATAATAATTATACAGTTTATTGGCTTGATCCCATAAATAATGACATTCGTGATGATATTAAAAATGTCATTACAAAGTAAGTTTATTAATGAGTTATTTACTTACTTTCATAGTTGACTACATTTTGCTATAAACTAATTCTTTTTATATTTTATGAAGTGCATTTAAAAATTTAGCAAAAGAGCGGCGTACCAGTTTTTAAAAAATTAAAACTTACAAAGTTGATTCCGGTAAGTTTTAGAATTATAGCCTATATGAGTATGCATTGTAATTTAAACATTTGTAATTAAAATACTTACCAATTGTTTATTTATGTTACTGTGTAGTGCCCAAAACAACCAGATAGTATTCAATGTGGCTATTATATCATGTGTTACATGATTGATATAGTTGACGCTCTTAAATTTAGGCCAATGCCATCATTGGTAAAGGTATGTGACGTTACTGTCTAGTGCATGTAGATTGGTAATAATTATGTTGAATTGATTTTAACTATTTTTGTTTTATTGCAGATCTATCAAGGAGTGACACAATTTTCGCAGGAGAAAATAGATAATATTAAAAATAAGATTTGTCATTATATAATCACTTATTGTGTATCATGAATCATGATTTGATTGACAAATGAGAAATGTATTTTTGACTAATGAAAATGGTCTTATGGTCTTGTTGACTCTTCTAAATGAACATGTCTTTGAGAGTTCTTTAAATTGTTCATTGTGATGATTTCTTTAGCCGTTATTTATTTCATTGTCCCGACCTAACTCTGCAATCTATAAGTCCTGTTTGTGAAAGATGGAAGACCAAAACAACAACACTCTTGCTCCATCCATTGGTAGCAATGACCTTGATCCAAAAACGGATCCTAAACGAAAAGCAAAGTCAAATGATCCTGGTTGGAAGTATGGTCATTGGCTCAACCTAGAAGATAAAAATACAGTTAAATGTAATTTGTGTGGTATATTGATAAAGGGTGGTATCAAAAGGTTGAAGCAACACTTATGTGGCGGGTATGAAGATGTATCCAAGTGTTTGAAGACTACTTCTGAAATAGCAGCTGAGATGTATTCAGCTTTAAATGCTAAAAAAAGGACAATGTGCATCTGACTGTTGATGATGACAATGAGAGTGACCAAGAAAGAGAGCCAACAGGGTCACAAAATGTATCCCCGGCATTATCTACAGCTAAAACGTCATTTGTCCCAAGTTCTGGGACAAGTGCCAAAAAAAGAAAAGTAATCCACTTGCCACAAAAAAGGGGGCCTATGGATGCTCATGTGAGGCGTGTTCCTGAAGATGTAGTAGATGATAGACGTGCAAAAGGTCATGCACAAACTACTATCGAAAGATGTTTAGAACACCTGAAGAGAAAAAGAGAGTTGATAGTTATGTTGCTGATTGGTTCTATGAATGTGGAATTCCATTCAATGACGCAAAAACACGAAGTTTTGAAGTCATGTTTGAAGCAGTTGGACAGTATGAGCCTGGTTATAAAGGCCCTAGTTATCATGATTTGAGAGTCTCATTGCTAAAAAATACAAAAGATAAAGTTATGGAGATGAAGACAAACTATCAAGCGTACTGGAGGAGATATGGTTGCACACTTATGTCAGATGGTTGGACAGACAGGAGAGGGAGACATTTGATCAATTTCCTAGTCAACTGTTCAGAAGAATCCTATTTTATGGGTTCCGTAGATGCATCCAGTCATATTCAAGATGCTACAATGTTATCAGAGTTGTTTGATAGTAAGATTAGAGAGATAGGAGCATAGTGTGTTGTTCAGGTAATTTTTTTGGTTTCATTAATTTAGTAATTTTCATATTTCAAGTTTAATAGTCTACAGCTTTCAATAATTACAAATGTCTGCACTCTGCAGGTGGTGACTGACAATGCTTCTAATTACAAGGCAGCTGGTAAAATTTTAATGGAAAAAAGACCTATATTATTCTGAACTCCTTGTGCAGCTCATTGCATTGATCTCATGCTAGAGGGTATAGACAAGCTACAACAGAACAAAACAGTGATAAGAAAGGCAAGAATGATTACAAATTTCATCTACAGACACACTCGTTTACTTGATGCAATAAGGACTACTATAAACGGTGATCTAGTGAGGCATTCAGTAACTAGATTTGCAACATCATTCCTTACTATACAAAGTGTGCTTAAGCACGAGGAGAAGCTGAAATTATTCTTTGTGTCGCCCTCGTGGAATGCAGCTAATTTGGCAAAAACTAAAGCCGGAAAACAGATTGTTGAAATAATACTTTCAACCAATTTTTGGAATGAAGTAAGAGATTGTCTAAAAGGAGGAAAACCACTGATTGCAGTTTTGCGATTAGTAGATGGAGATGAAAGGTCGGCTATGCCTGAAGTATATGCTGCAATGGAAGAAGCCAAACAAAAGATCAAACAGTATTTTGATAACAAAGAAAGATTATTTAAAAAGATTATTGATATTGTTGAAAATAGATGGACAAATCAAATGGAGCAAAAATTGTATAGGGCGACTTTGTTTCTAAATCCAAGCAAATATTTTAAATATGAGGAACAAAATAATGATGATGCCTGGAAATTTCAAGATGCTTTCAATAATGTTATTGCAAGACTAGTGCCCGATCAAGAATTGCAAGACAAGATTGCCGAGCAAGGTACTAACTACAAAGCATCTCGAAAGAGTTTTGGAAAGCCTATGACTATTAGACAACGAAGCACCTTAAATACAAGTTAGTATTGTTTACATTTTTTTTTTTCTTAAATTATTTATATGTCAAATAATTTATATTTGTCTTAAATGAATAGTGGACTGGTGGGGTGCACATGGAAGACCAAATGTTGACCTTACAAAGGTAGCATTGCGCATAATTGGCTTATGTTGTTCTTCTTCTAGTTGTGAGCGCAATTGGAGTACTTTTGAGTTTGTAAGTATACAAATATTCAATAAAAATTTAAATATTTTATATTTACTAATTTACCAATAAGTTTGAAATTATCTTGAATTCTTGATTCAGATTCACACAAAAAAAAGAAATAGATTGGAACATCAAAGGCTTACTGATCTTGTATACATCCAATATAATCGTCGTCTACAAGCACGATTCCAAGAAAGACGTGAAAATGGAAGAAATTACAACCCTTTGGTGCTTGATGAGCTCGACTGGAGTAGTGAGTGGATGGTGAACAAACCAGAGGAAGCTCTAGTTTTTGATGATGATAATCTCACATGAGATGCTGTAGAGAGAGCTCTTGGAACTGGGGCTCGAAATTTACGAAGTGGAGTTGGAACTAATCTTCAAATAAATGAACTAATAGCTCAAGGGGATGAATATTTAGATCATTTTGTAGTTGCCAGTGATGATGAAGATATTTATGATAATTATGGGCAAATGACGAGTACCTCCATCCAACCAAACACCTGTAATGTCAATGACGACTTACTAGATGATGATTCTAGTTGACCTTGTATGATTATTTAAAGTTAATGTTAAAAATATTATTCATGCTAATATGCTATATTGTGCAATGGATGAAGATTTTTTGGATTATGACTAATATTTTTGTGTTCCCTTTTTTGTTATTGCTTTCTCTGAAGTCTGTCTTGACTCTTGAGTCTTGACTCTTGACCATTGATTGTCACTGTTTTTTCTTACTGTTACATGCTTACTGCTTCATGGTATTTGAGAATTGAGATAGGTCATAGGTATGAATGTATTGAGGTTTGAGAATTGAGGATTTGAGATATCATGAATTCATGATTCATGAATACATGATATTGGTAGTTGGAACATTTGTGCTTGCTACTTGCTATTCTTAGTTGCTTACTGCTAACTGCTAGTCTGCTATGAAGAAAAAAAAATCTCTAGCTGTGTTTGTACTTGGTAAATATTTTATTAAAAAACAAATGGAGCTTTAGACTGCGGTTATTATAATAACCACAGTCTAAAATGTGACAAGCATATTATAGACTGCGGTTATTATTGTAACCGCTGTCTATATAGGACTATAGACTGCGGTTATTAAAATAACCGCAGTCGCTAGTCATAAGATATATACTGCGGTTATTCTATTAACCGCAGTATATAGCCCATATACTGCGGTTATTAAACAACCGCAGTCTATAGCATGTATACTAGCAACTGCGGTTATTATAAAACCGCAGTCTATATTATGTGTACTATACACTGCGGTTATTATGCAACCGCAGTCTATAGCATGTATACTATACACTGCGGTTATTATTAAACCACAGTCTATATTATGTGTACTATAAACTGCGGTTTGTATAATAACCGCAGTGTATAACCTCCAGAGTATAGACTGCGGTTATTATAATAACCGCAGCCGATATACTGCCTTTTTAAAAAAAAAAATGGCGCCTTGCGACTTGCTCGCCTTAGTGTCGCCTAGGCGTCCGCCTTGACGCCTAAGCGTCAAGGCGCCCAGCGCTCGCCTTGGTTCGCCTTGACGCCGAGACAAGAATGACCATGACTCTCCCAACCCTGGCTAAGAATTTAATGCAATTATTTTCACAAATAATTATACATTTAAGATAATTTTTAGTTACAATTCCTATTCTAATTTAAAGTTATTTTAAATTTAAATTTGGTTTAAAATATAGTAATATTATACTAATAATTATATTAATATATTCTAATTTGTTTAAATGAGTGTCATAATAATTAGTTGATTATTAATTCATAAATTAAATTAACTTTGAATATAGTAAATTTGAATTTCATAATTATGATGATAGATAATTATTATATTTGAATTTGTATTTAAACTTGTAAGTGTCCTATTTATTGATTACTTTCATTTCAACTTTCAAGTAGATAATCAATTATCCACACATGAACTAGTAGTTGCATTTATTTTATTAACTTTATTAAGTTCCCATATTTCTATAAATAGGATTTTAGGTCTTAGAATCAAAATTATTATGGAATGATTTAATTAAATGCATGGTTTCCTCAAAGCTTTGCATGCTACTTAAATAGTTTTGCCCGAATCTTTGCTTGACACTTAACACTTTAGTTAAACATATTTTTTCGTTCTCTCTTGGAGAACATAATCACTTGCGATCTGAATTGACGCCTAATTGTTACAAACAAGCTATACTAATATTGTTACAGTAAGACGCAACTTAATGATGCGGGATTGACCACATAATATCACATGCTTTTTGCACTCAGGTTTCAACATTGGAGCGGACTACAACATATTGTTGCGGACTACAACATATTGTTGCGGACTACAACATATTGTTGCGGACTACGACATATTGTTGCGGACTACAACATATTGTTTCATGTTCCTCCAAGAAACTAAGTAACTTTAATAAAAGCTCATTAGCTAGATGTGGATTGTTTATCGGAATGTCTTCCAACCCAGACAACACGTGTAAATCCCGAAATTTCTAAGTTGCCACAAGATTTGTACTTAAGGCTTCTTTTTAGTTAAGCCTTAATATATTTGAATATGCTACGAATAGCAGCCAAGTGATTAGAGTGATGCGAATGCATAAACTATGATATCATGCTGACAATAAAAGCAATGGTAAAGCGAGTGATTGTCAAATAGATCAACTTTTCCATCGTCAATAATTATCAAAACTAGGGGATTCGTAGGGGTTAATGATGTTTACTACTCAACATATCTGCATCAGAGAGAAGATCCAAGGCATATGTGTGTTGTTTCACAAAGATCTGTGTAGATGATCTAGAGATCACCGTCCCATCTGGGACATCTGATAAAATTGCAATGATACAGAGGAGATCTGCAAATCTCTCAATCTAGATAGTATTGTACATCACTCTGATCTTTTATATCAAAGAAAATTCTCAAATATTTCCTTTCTTGTGAGATAAGTGCATGATCATCACCAATCAATAATATCATCCACAAAGAGCAGTAGAATAGCCTGTTCATCAGTTCCATTTTGTATGAAAATAGTATGATTTAGACTACAATTACGTGAATCTTAGACTAAATCTTTGAAACAATGTTTGCGGTGACTGTTTAAAGAAACCATTGTTAACATCTGTAGAGAAACACAAAATGGGAAATATTCTTGAATTTTATTTCTCAAAAAATTGAATTACATACATGTATTTGTACATTTATATAGGAGAAGAGGAAGGAGAGAAGGTCCCATTCTAAGATGCGGGACTAAATCCTAAGGAGTAAAAAGGGTCAAAGTTGGGCCTTACAATGGGCCTCTATTTTTTACACATTTCCTTCAACAACATCCAATTGATGAAGATGCCAATAAAAAGAAACATCAAGAGGAATTATCAAACAAACTTCAAGGAGCTTCATAACTGGTGCAAACACTGCATGATATGCCACACCATAAGATTGAGTAAATCCAAGTGCTACTAAGCTTTGTACCGAGTCATAGAGCCATCAGAGTGGCATTAAGATTGAATCAGTCACAAGTGACAAGCAATAAGTTTCTTCCTAGGTGGAATAAGACATGTTCCCAAATCGTATTATGAATCAGAGGCTTCCATATCCTCAAAAATTGCTTTCTCACATGATGAGGTATAGAAGTATCATCATGCGTATACAAAAAAATAAAAGCACATTGAGGAAGGGTTTGCAATAGGGTGAGCAATAAGACACTTGTGAGTTCCCTTATGGGAGACATTAGGAACCTACCTGAAAGGGTCATTAGGAGAAATTACGATTGGTAATGAGAATACTACCTGACACTTTAAGTGAAGATTCTAGCTAGGTGAGAGGGGGTATGCCCCGAACGGGGGAAATGTCGATGATAGGTGATGCCTAAAAGGAGGTCTACCTTGGGTGCTTGAGAAGAAGCAAAAAGTCTTAGTAGGCAAGCACTGAGGATACATAATCAAAGAACTCCTGCATGTTAAGAATAGAGTAGACTCATGGGAGGTGCAATAGAAGGTGAGGGAAGAGTAAAAGAAGCATGCCTGTGGAAGGTGACATTCAAACTAGTAGTAATTGGATTATTGACATGTAACCCAAAATTATGCAAGTGATAGAGATATAGGGCTTGTTTGGCTAAGCTGCAGCGTTGGGAGAAGCGGTTGTGGGAAACAGTGGTGGAGAAATATGTTGTTTTGCATTGGTGGAAAATTTCATGAAACTGTTTGAAAACTGTTTTTGTAGTGCTGTGTGAAATATTGGTGCATAATTAAATAGTAATGAAAAATTAAACAGTGATAATATTAAACCATGATAACAATTTATGATGTCCGAATAATAATTAAACAGTTTGATCGACATAAAAGTGTGCGATAAATATAAGTATTGATGTTAATTATAAAAGATAATTATTTTAAAAGTTAATATATTAAACGATAGTTAGCATTTAAATAAAAGTTTTGTATTACCTTTGTTAATAAAAAGTTGGTTTTAGAAATTAATTTATTAACGTTTAATATAATTAATTAAAAACTTAAAACGTTGATTTTATTTTATTAAAACTAATTTTAAAATTTTAATATATTATCTTTTAAGACGTTAATAACTAACTTTTAATATAATTTTACTAAAAGTTAATTAATATTTAATATAAACATTAATTATAATTACAAAAGTTAAATATATAAAACGTTAATATAATTTTATTAAACGCAAATATTAACAAACTATTTATTAATATAATTAACTTTTAAATATCCATCGCTATTAATATACTATAATTAAAATTATTATTTTATTTATTTTTAAAAAACACCGCAAGGGCTGCAGCGCTGCCTACCGCGCGTCCTCACCCGCGACAAGTAAATTTGGCAGTGGCTTCTTGTCATCACCAATAATAAGTTTGTGTTTGGCTGGGCGACAGAAAAAGCTGTGGCATGCAGCACCTGTGCCGCCCCGCCAAACAGGCCCATAATCTAACTTACGACAAGAATAAGTCACACATCCAAACAAGAGAAGTGGAGAGAAGATGGTCCCAGTAAGGTCCAAGAAGGATAATCGGCTAGGTCCACGAAGAACCCATTTGTGATATAACAAATTATGAGATCAACAAAAGAGCAAATGGACTGAGGAATTTCTGTGTCCAATAAGAAGGCATGAGTAGTTATCATATCGGTTTCTCCTTTGAGTTACGACATTTTGTTAGTGTATATGGATAAGATAACAACAACAACACTCAAGCCTTTATCCTACTATAGTGGTGTCGGTTATATGGATCCTTTGTCTCCATTGTGCCCTATCTTTAGGCTTCGTTTGGTTCGGCGGTGGTGGGTCGATCCGGCGGGTGGAAACGGAGTGTTCGAAACGGAGGGGGGAGGTGGCTGCTCCAAACGGAACTTTTTGAGGCGTTTCTCAAGGCGGGCAGGCGGAAACGGAGCAAACGCCGCCGGAGGTTCATTTGTTTACCCGCCTTCCGGCGGCGTTTGCCCCAAACGGAGCCGCGAAACGCCGAACCAAATAGAGCCTATCATAATCTCACTAATGCCTAAGTACATAATGTCTTTCCTTATAGTTTCATTCTGTCTTTATTGGTCTACCCTCCCTTGTTTAATATGCTTAGTGACTAAACTCTCACAATGCCTAACAGGTGCCTCTAATGATCTCCTTTGTACGTGTCCAAACCATCTTAATCGAGCTTCTCACATCTTCTCTGCAACTGGTTCCACTCTTGTCTTATCCATGATACATTCATTCCTAATTTTATCCAGTCTCATGTGTCCACACAACCACCTAAGCATTCTCATCTCCGCAACTCTCATTTTTTGCTCATGTACACAATTCACTGCCCAACACTTCGAACCATCGAGCATCGCTAGTCCAATTGCAGTACAACAAAACTTGCCTTTAAGTTTTAATGGTACTTTACGATCACATAAGATCTCCGACACGCCTCTCCACTTCATCCACCCTGTTTGGATTTTTTGTATCCCATCTTTATCTACAAATCCATCTTTTTGAACTATTGATCCAAGATATTTAAAACATTCACTACAGAAAATATCTTGATCACCCAACTTAATGACGAAGTCATCCGTCCTTGCACTACTAAATTTAAGCTCCTTATACTCTGTCTTTGTCCCGCTCAACATAAAACCCTTCTTTTTTAAAGTGTCTCGCAAAGATTCAAGTTTTACGTTTACACCCTCACACGTCTCATCAACCAAAACGATATCATCTGCAAATAATAAACACCAAGGTATTGCTTGTTGGATATGTTTGATGAGCTCATCTAAGATAAGGGTAAAGAGATACGGCCTTAAAGCTTATCCTTGATGTAAGCCAACAATGATAGGGAATTCCTTTGTTAATCCTCCTGATGTATTCACCCTTGTCACTAAATTTGTATATATATCTTTGATTATGTCAATGTATGATACATTTACATCTTTTTTTCTAAGACTCTCCATAAGATCTCTCTTGGAACCCCTTCATAAGCCTTCTCAAGATCGATCAACAACATATGCAAATCTTATTTTCTTTCTCGATAGTTGTCAATGAGTCTCCTCAAGGGATGTATAGCTTCCATGGTAGCTGACAAATAATTCTGTGATTATAGTATGCTTCAAACTGTGATGAGATTTATCCTTTATCATTGTTAATGTGAAGTTTTTGAACATTAGCTTGATATTGAGTCTTCATCATTGCATAGTTGTTCTTGCTTATAAGTACATTCTTGTCACAAGATTTCAAGTAAGAATATTCAAATCATGCTAGAATAATCGTTAATAGAAGTAATATAGTACTTTTATCCATCCACATGTGACAGGTGAGGTGCCCCAAACATCGAAATGCACAAGTTTGAATAGCTTAATAGAACGAATGCAGCGTGAGGGGATAAAACGTATAACATTGTTTGTACGAACACACGTGTACCATTGCAATTTATAATAGAAATGTTTTGAAAATATAAGATTAAATTTAAAATGTATCAAAATTTGCATGACCCAAACAAGCACGCCATGTGAAATATCATTATTATTAGCACACCATGTTTTATGTTTTATGTTTTATAAACATCCACCCCTTCAAAAAATGGAAACACTGTCTCTCATGCCCCCAATAAAAGATCCCCTTTTCCACAAAGGTCTTGAAAAAGACAATAGCGAGTAGGGAAGAATATGATGCTACAATTCATGGCACGAGTTCAAGCACTAATAAATAATGTGTTAGTATAAAAAATTGGAAAATGCAAAATACTATTTAGAGCAAGACAGATAGAGGTAAAGAACTAATGTATTCCAAATTCTGAAATTAAAATTTAAATGTTAAAAAATGAGAGCTTCTAAAATCTGCGGTGCAAGCGAGACTTTCACGAGCAAAGTCATGCGATAACCAACCTATAGTTGCTAACACGCGTTAGAATCTAACAATCAAACGCTGAGTTAATGGGATGTAATAATTCACAGGCATGCACTTTACGGAAATGAAATGTGAGACAAGCAACTTTTCTTCAATTGACGACAAACAGGTTTAAGTAACAATTGGCAAGCTCTGAAATTTAGCATCAAATAAATTTAAGCATAAAAAATATTCTAACAAGTTACGAGAGAGAGAGAGAGGGAAAGTGATATACCATAAGCCTTAAGGGATTTGGAAGGTAGAGATTGGGGAGTCTGCAACAGGGAAGAATAACGGGCTTGGAAAACTGTCGAGAGAAGCACAGGAAGCTTGCGGGCCTGCCGATTAGGAACTTGAGGCTCGGTAATGACGGGGATGTTGGAGGAAGGTTCGTCAGAGGTCGTAGAACACTCAGGAAGCTCCCTCAGAGTCGTTCGAGCAGTTAGCGGTCCAGGAGGTGTGGAGCCGTCGACCTCAGCAAGAGGGAAAGGACCCGAAGTCGAAACCCCGGGCGGCAGATGACGAAGAATAGGTCGTCGGAGCCTTGGAAGAACTCTGGCGCCGGTGGCGCTGGCTGGCGAGGGGCGGGAAGATGGTGTCGAGCAATCAGAAGGGGGAACAAGCGTGCGAGCTAGGAGTTTCAAAAAGACAGAAGATAAACTCTCGTCTTTCCGATTTTTCTCAGCTACCTTCACGTGGATGGGATTGACATCTTTATAAAGAAATGGTTTTATCGCTTTAGGGCTCCATATAATTAATGGATATTGAATAATACAAAGAGGGCGTTTCAAAGGTTGTGAGCAGGATTTAAAGGAATGGAGATGGGTTTGATAACTGTTGAATGGGGCTTAAATAAGGCATTAATTTTGGCTCTTGGTGTTCGAACTACATGATGAAAGGGCTTTAAATATTCTCCCATTAAAATAATAATTCTGAAAATAGAATACAATTGTGAATATTAATTTCAGAATTTTGAGTTTCATATTAAATAACGTAAGTACTTAATTATATATTTTTTCATAAGCTTTTCTTAAGCATTATCTAGCCTAATTTGACGAACTTATTCATTCATGATCTTATTGATCGGTCACTCAAATAAGTCGTACAAACAAGCGTGAGTAGCAAGAACAATACAAATGCATAAACACAAAAAAACGAGATGCGCAAAGACATGCGCAACAATAATAAAAAAATGTGGAAAGTCAAATATGATGCGACTAAGGTTGCATCAAGAACCAATGCCAACAACTTGTATTAGAGAACCATCAACGACATATACATGAGTGTAAAGAGAGGTGGATGAGCCCTGAGGAAATGAGACACTTGTCATATGATTAGTGACACCAAAAATCAATAACTCACACAGTGCAGATGAAGCAGCAATATAAGCATTAACAATGAAGCTAGTAGGATGTACGATCTCAGTTAACGACCGAGCATAGCAAGTGGATGACTAGACTTGGCATGAAGGGAAGACACTCATTACTAAATGCTCGAGACACATTGTCAATTAGACACATTATCAATGAAGAACTGTTGTCGAAGAGTTGAGGCTCTAATTTTCAGAGGTGGAAAGGAAGGACGTTGCGTTGGTCTCTGGACAAGGTTAGGAAAAGAAGATTACAATGCAACAAAAATTAAGTCCTTCAGGGAACATGAAGAATGACCAGAAATGGTGATCTAAGAATGTGAATAGTGATCAAAGAGGAATTGGAGCTTAGTGGTATTCATTTTTGCGTCCAACAATGATAGATCATTGATGAAATGTCATTCTGCATTGTTGAAAATAATGATGAGCCTATTAGGATTCAAATCAGGAGGATCAAACAATGACCATCAATTAGCAAGAAGGACTGCATTGTTGTTTATTGACGGAATCAACAAGATAAATGCATGTAGATGACTACTAGAAATAGGAGCGGAAATCAGTGTCGAACATGTAGAGACCCAAATCCTGGGCTCTATTAACTGAATCAAAGATCGGACCACAGTTTTGAATAAAAGGGTCACAGTATATCAGAATGCAAAGTACAAAGAACATACACCAAGCTTTTTATTCTAGTTTTTCGTTTATTACACGATCATTTACATATACTAGATAGGCTTATTGCAATAGATACACGTAGGTGCAGTACAACGAGCTCTATGCCAGTCTCGGATTCAATAAGTGCTTTTACCAGTTCAACTGCCAAGATCCTGCTTGTTGTGCTTGGAGTTGGTCCTGCTGCCTAAAAAATGTGTCCACTCTGGGTTAGTCATAACAATTATGACTATGTGAGAACAATATTTCGTGAAATAGTTATACATGCAAACAAGGGGAAGGATAACAATATGCATACATTACAATAAAATCAATCATTTTATTATTCTCAATACTAATCATTAAATTACCACTTAACTTTAGTTACATAAAATGGGAAATGCTCCGATGATGCAAACTTGAATTAGGCCCCGCCCCCGAAGAGCATAATTGTAGGCTCACCCCTACTGGTGAATCCATCAGTGGATGCCTCCATATCATCAGATTCGAAGGCATCACATTTTCCTATGCAGAGTTTTAAATGAATTTTATCTTGGCGTGTAAATAGGAGTTTATAATAAAAATAATCCCCGCAGAATAAATATCGTTTAATTGTCCTATCGCCCACTTTATTTATTTAGCGATATATCATTAAGGCGAAACTCATATGCACAAGCAATTTTATTCAAAGAGCTAAGAAATTAAATATTGCAAAATAATTGAATACCCATAATTTTAAGAAATAAAATACTCACTGCAGCAGCTTTACCCTTATTCATATTATCTTGAGACGCCATCTTTCGTTTCATTTCTCGGCTGCGGAAACCACTGTCATAGTATGCATTTTAATTGAGTTGCGTCTCTTATAATATTTAAGGGATTTACGAAAAGTCAGAAAGCCACATAATAAACCGAAAAACTCAAAATACTCGAAAATGATCATAGAAAACAACTTCAGCTCGTATACTTTGCTGGACAGCCATAATGGTGCCTCGAAATGGGCTAAAACCAGCCCCGGAATGGACTTCCCGTCCCCTCAAAATTCCGTCAAGCAAAGCCAAAAATATTGGGTGAACCACCCCTTGAAAACTCGACGAAAAGTGGCTCAAAATCAGCAAGAAAACAGCCATGAAATATCGACTAAACAGCCATGGAAATCAGCATAAAACAGCCCCACAAATTTGTAAAAACAACATTCTTACAGCGGGAGAGGGAGGAAGCAAATTGCTGCACGATCGAACTCTTGATGTACAAAAGTGCGGCAAGGTTCTTCCAAGAACTCCAAGGAAGAAGCTTGAGAAGAAGAGGTAAGGGAGAGAAGCAGCAACGGGTTTAAACTAGCGGCAGAACAACTCAAATCTGCAAGGCAGCAACTAAGATAGCAGGGAGCAGCAGCCGGGTAGCAGGAGTACAGCCGGACAGCAGCCAGCCAGAAGCCAGACAGCAGCCAAATAGCAGCAGTTTGGGGTAGCAGAGAAGAGGGAGAGCACTCCGAAAATGGGAGGTGAGGAGAGAATCCATCCAATATTTAAAGAGGAGCGCGGTGAAGAGGCAAGAAGAAGCCAAAAAGCAATTGTTAACTTAACTAGGTGTCACCAAAAGAAACCAAAACAGCCATCAACACACCAAGTGGCAAAGTTAAACCACACCTCATCATCAAGCTGCCAACACACCAGCCAAATGTCACATTGCCACTTCAAACTAAATTAAATCCAGCCGGTACAGGGCAAAACAGCAGCCCAAAAAGATTAAGGCAACCCACTTACTAATCCTCAGCCCAAAGAAATAATTAGCCTACCTTTAAAGGCAGCTCACAAGCCCACTTAAGTTCATAATAAAGAAAAGCAACCAGTCAAAATGAAAAGGAAAATGTGCGAAAATCTCGAAGAAAAAATTCGTACTGCTTTTATCATCATCGGTGAAAAATAATTATTTTGTTTTGCGAATTTTAGGTTGTCACAACTCTTCCCCACTAAAAGAGTTTTCGTCCCCGAAAACTAACTGGATAATGACGTCTATTAGCGCTGTTCTCAGATCTGGATCCCTACTGAACTTCACGTTCGTCACAATTTGCCTGTCGGCGTCAACTGAAATATACTCGAATAGGTTCCTATATAAGGAAAGGGTTACAGTTAGTGGTGTGTTCGTGTAATGTCGTTGTACTACCTGTGACACAATTTATTGAAAACCTGTCCCTTTGATACCTATTTGTAGAGAATAAGTGCTTTTACCAGTTCAACTGCCAAGATCCTGCGTGTTCTGCTTGGAGTTGGTCCTGCTCCCCCAAAAATGTGTCCACTCTGGGTTAGTCATAAAAATTATTAATATGTGAGAATAATATTTCGTGAAATAGTTATACATGCAAACAAGGGGAAAGATATCAATATGCATACAGTACAATAAAATCAATCACTTGATTATTCTCAATACTAATCATTAAATTACCCCTTAACTTTGGTTACATAAAATGAGAAATGCTCTTGTTATGCAAATTTGAATTGGGCCCCGCCCCCGAAGAGCGTAATTGTAGGTTCACCCCTACTAGTGAATCCATCAGTGGATGCCTCCACATCATCGGATTCGAAGGCATCACATTTCTCTATGCAGAGTTTTAAATGAATTTTATCTTGACATGTAAATATGAGTTTATAATAAAAATAATCCCCTCAAAATAAATATCGCTTAATTGTCCCCTTGCCCACTTTATTTATTTAGCAATATATCATTAAGGCGAAACTCATATGCATAAACAATTTTGTTCAAAAAGCCAAGAAATTAAATATTGCAAAATAATTGAATACCCATAATTTCAAGAAATAAAATACTCACTGCAGCAGCTTTACCCTTATTCATATTATCTTGAGACGTCATCATTCGTTTCATTTCTCGGCTGCGGAAACCACTGTCATAGTATGCATTTTAATTGGGTTGCGTCTCTTGTAATATTTAAGGGATTTATGAAAAGTTGGAAAGCCACATAATAAACCGAAAAACTCAAAATACTCGAAAATGATCGTAGAAAACAACTTCAGCTCGTATACTTTGCTGGACAGCCATAATGGTGCCTCGAAATGGGCTAAAACCAGCCCCCAAATGGACTTCCCATCCCCTCAAAATTCCGTCCAGCAAAGCCAAAAATATTGGGTGAACCACCCCTTGAAAACTCGATGAAAAGTGGCTCAAAATCAGCAAGAAAACAGCCATGAAACAACGGCTAAACAACCATGAAAATCAGCATAAAACAACCCCACAAATTTGTAAAAACAACATTCTTACAGCGGGAGAGGGAGGAAGCAAATTGCTGCACGATCGAACTCTTGATGTACAAAAGTGCGGCAAGGTTCTTCCAAGAACTTCAAGGAAGAAGCTGGAGAAGAAGAGGTAAGGGAGAGAAGCAGCAGCAAGTTTAAACCAGCGGCAGAACAGCTCAAATCCGCAAGGCAGCAACTAATATAGCAGTCGGGTAGCAGGAGTGCAGCCGGCCAGCAGCCAGCCAGCAGCCAAATAGCAGCAGTTTGGGGCAGCAGAGAAGAGGGAGAGCAATCCAAAAATGGGAGGTGAGGAGAGAATCCATCCACTATTTAAAGAGCATGGGCGGTGAAGAGGCAAGAAGAAGCCAAAAAGTAATTGTTAACTCAACTAGGTGTCACCAAAGGAAACCAAAACAACCACCAACACACCAAGTGGCAAAGTTAAACCACACCTCATCATCAACCTTCCAACACGCCAGCCAAATGTCACATTGCCACCTCAAACTAAATTAAATCCAGCCGGTCCGAGGCAAAACAGCAGCCCAAAAAGACTAAGGCAGCCCACTTACTAATCCTCAGGCCAAAGAAATAATTAGCCCACCTTTAAAGGTAGCCCACAATCCCACTTAAGTTCATAATAAAGAAAGGCAACCACTCAAAATGAAAAGGAAAATGTGCGAAAATCTCAAAGAAAAAATTCGTACTGCTTTTATCATCATCGGGGAAAAATAATTATTTTATTTTGCGAATTTTAGGTTGTCACAACTCACAAACAATGCACTGTCATCATCTAGACAAAGATGCAGCCTGCGGGATGGAGGAAATCACGAGTAGGGTCGGAACGCCTACTTTAATTCCATGATATAGAAGTTAATAATGTTGTCATTAGAGACAGAACATCCGCATAAATATAGTGGTCCTCCAAAATTACATAGAGACTCTTAAGACCTATAAAATACAAAAGACAAAACAATACACATTTTTTATGCTTAATTCAGCAAAATCCATAAATGTGTTGCATGCTATGTTATCGGAAGTACTGTTGGTTTGAAATGAAATTTTAAGCGAAATACGCCCTTAGTATGAGCTTACATAGTCTATGTATTTTTATTCCATCTAACTCTTAGAGGGCACTAATTATATTTTCTTAGTTCTTATTGTTCAGTGATGGTGAGACATTCATATCAGCAGATGATTTGCGAATAAACCTTTGGAATCTGGAAATCAGCAGCCAGAGTTTTAACATTGTTGATGTGAAGCCCGCAAACATGGAGGATCTAACTGGTATACATTTTGTTTATCATTGCTATTGACAAACCATTAGTCTAATCAAGCACTATTTTCTTTTGGTGCTCCGTGTTTTTCTAAAAAAATGTTTCATTTTCATGAAATTTATTTTTCTATGAGGATCCTGCTCCCAAGGCACCAAATATCTGAGGCTCATTTGATTATTTCATGTAATGAACCATAAATGTGTTGGAATATTTAGAAATTTTCACAGGAAATGTTTCCTTTTGTGTTAAAAAAGTATAATAATAGATCTATAAATAGGAAATCAAAAGTGCAGTGATAAAAATTGTTTAGAAATTGAGCATGTGTATGGTGTATGGTCACTGCTCTAAAGAGGTTGCGGCATGTGACAACCCAAAATTCGCAAAACAAATAATTAGTTTTCCCCGATGATGATGACAAAGGCAGTACGAATTTTTCGAGATTTTTCGCGCATTTTCCTTCATTTTTTTTCGTTTTCTTTTTACTTTGGGAATCAAATAAGTTATGGGCTTGCTAAACTTTGGAGGTGGGCTAGGCTAGCTGCTTAATTAATATGATTTTTGGGCTGGCTAGCCTAGTGGGCTGGCTGTGTTTTGGGTTTGGTGGCTGGTTATGGTTGCTGGTTGTTTTAAATGTTGTTTGCTTGTGCTGGAGGTTGAGGTGTTGGCTGGGAGTGAATTTGGGTTCGACAAAAGGCACCTGGAGCGGTGCTTTGGCCCGATCTTGCCGCTTAGCCGCTGTTTTCACTGTATAAATTGAGGCTGAATTGCTTCTTCTCCCGCACGGCCATTTCTGTGAATCCTGCTTCTTCTTCTTCATTCTCCACGTGCCTCTGCGTGTTTGGTGCCGTCGTCGCTGAGCTGCTGTGCCGATGACCTTGCTGTGCCGATCGATTTCGCCGTGCGATCGACATTGCGTGCCGACGCTGCTTTGCCTCCGTCGCTTCTGTGCCGACGATTCAGCCGTGCCATTTAGGGCTTGTTGCTGCCCTGCTGAGCTACTTAGGGCTGCTGCTACTACTTCTCTCTGCTTCTCCCTGTCGTTACTATCCTTCTGTTGCTACTTGCCGACGCTTCCAAGCTTTCTGTGCAACTGTTGCTGTCCGACCTTGTTGTTGCTCTGCTACTACCAAGCTATTGCCGCCTCTTTCCTCTCAGTACTTCTTTGGAGAGTTTGGAAGGTCGTGGTTGGACTTCGACAGTCCTTAAAAGGACGGTTGTGCAACACCTCCTCCCTCTTTCTCCTCTCTTCTGTTCCACGGTAAGCATTTTTTGTTGCACTGATTCCATGGCTGATTCTTGCCTTGTTTAACACTGGTTTAGGGCTTCATTTTTCATTGATTTGAGATAGTTTTTGTCACTGTTTTATGTACTGTTTAGGACAGATTTTTGGGCTGATTTTGAGTTACTTTTTGGGTGGTTTACCCAATTTTATTTTGGCTTTGCTGGACAGTATTATGTTTGAAGGGACGGATGTCCATTTGGGGGCTAGTTTAGTCCATTTCGAGACTTATTTACTGTAACGGCCCAAAACCCGCCACAATTTAATTTCATTCTTTCTGAGAGGGTTTCTCACATAATTATACGCAGCAGGATAATCAAAGAAGTGTACCAGTGAAAACATAACATCACATTTCATTAATATACAGAATATATATATATATATACTGTCAGGGACAAAAGTGTCTACATTTCATACATTACAAATATCTAACAACAGTACAAGGAATAAACTCATGTTAACCAGTGGACGAGCCACGTCTTCAACTGGTCTTCGTTCTGCCTCTTCCTGAGCCCGTCTAGCGGGGTCTGGTACGCTGGTGCTCGGTTCCTACAACAAATGAGAAACCAATTAGTTTGAAAACTAAGTGAATTTCTTACCCTTACCAGTAGCTTCGCTCTGCAAGCAGACAAGAGGGTCAACGACAATGAAATCTATATGAACATGTTTCTATGCTAGAAACAGGTAAAATCACAATTCTATATCTGAATCAAGCTATCTTTTCTGTTATTTGTAGTTCGTTTCTCGAAATTCTTAGGGTCATTCGAATATCTCAATTATCCGGGTCCGTCGACCCTTCATATCATTATCCACTTTAGGGCGCTTCTACGCGCTACAGGCTTCAACGCCTCCTATTGGATTCATATCATAATCTGTAGGAGTTCGACCCCCATACGAGGTGTGAGAGTTCTACCCCCCTCACGAGGTGTAGGAGTCTGAAACATTCCCCCCTACTAGGCTGACCCTTAGCATTTCGATGTGTCGACGTGTTGTTCATTTCAATTCAATTTCAATCATTTCGATTCGTTCAATTTAATTCAAAATAAGATTTATTTGTATTTGGTTCCCCTCAGAATTCTATCGCTCGCTAAGCCATGTTAGCATTTTTGGCGATTCATATATTCAGTGATATCAAACAACTGAAAAGTTCACAAAAGAGGAAAAAGCAATAAGGACTCACCCCAACTTCTCCTTTGCCCTTGTCCTTCGCAGGGTTCACGTCACGTCTATCGCCGGACGTCATCCTCTGCAGTATCAAAATATCATTTACTTTAGGGTTGCGCCATAAATAGTTACGAGCAGACTTCTACGACGGTCACAACTACGACCTCTAGGAGTTGTCTAAGGAAGGATTAGTGTGAGTGATCAAAAAGAGGGCACACCATTCAACCAATAAGAAAGGATTCAATTAATCACAATGTCTATCCAAGTTGCTCCAATGCACAGCCGCAAGGGTTGTCACGAAGGCAACATTAAGGGTTGTGAATAGCAGCAAGCAAGGTGTCAATCCCCACAAAAACTGCCGGACATCTAATACCCAACAACCCAAAAGTACAAAAACAGCCCCCAGTTAACCCTCAACAATACAACCGACAACAAGGGTTTGCAAGAGATCAAGACCAAAACCCCTAATGAAACCCTAACCTCATCTCTCCCAAATTTAGCTCACATTCAAGGTTTAGGGTTTGGAAAGTTATAAAGAATTTTTTGAGTTAGAAAGGAGTGAATCAAAACCAAAACCCCAAATCCTACGGTTTTCATCAATCATAAATTCGTACACAAACTTCGTGATCAACACAAGAGGAGTGGAGGGAAGGAGATTACCTTCCAAAAGAAGAATAAATCGTGCGAAACAGAGGAGATTGGAGGCGGCTAGAGCGATCGGCGCAGGAGCGGCTCCGTCGGGTTCGTTCCGTCGAGAATGAAGAAGACGGAAACAACACAGTGATATATCACGGGATAAGGCCACCGCTTAACCCAGGCAGCCAGTCACCAAACCGGTACAACCGGTTTCAAATAGTGCACAGCCAAAACCACACCCATACTCAGCCGATCCACCCTCATAAACCCCAAATCAAAGCAAGCCCAATCCAAAATCCGGCCAACTTAAGCCATTCATAATTAAACGAAACCGAAGCAGCTGTCGCAAATAAACATAAAATTATCCGAACATCAAATTTAAAGTGCGACGTCAAATAAACACTAAAATTATATTTCATCGTCGGGGAATATTTCAAAATAATTGCATTTTATATTCGTTCGAGTCTTACAAATCCTCCCCTGTTTATCAGAATTTTCGTCCTCGAAAATTTAAACATCTCCTTGATTCCCAAAGAACGAGGGAAAAATTTTCATCAGCAAGTCTTCTCGCTCCCACGTAGCATCCTTGGCGGGATGATCGGTCCACCAGACCTTGACAAAGTTCGCCTGTCGATTCCGAAGGTTCTTGCTCTGGCGATCAACAATTTGATAAGGTGTCGTCGGACTGGACAAATCAGTGTTGATCTGCACATCACTGGCTGATCTTATCAAATCTGGGTTCGAAATATACGGTCGAAGTGCGGATACATAAAAGACATCATGCAACTTCTGTAATTCAGTAGGCAGCGCTAAGCGATACGCCACCTTACCAATACGTTCAATCACAGGGAAGGGACCAACATATCTCGGGCTTAATTTTCTAATCCGTCGTAGTCGGGAAATCCCTTTAAATGGTTTAATCTTCAAACACACTTGATCGCCCACAACAAATTCCACCAGACGATGCCGGGCGTTGTAATATTTCTGCTGCCGATCCTGTGCGATTTTCATTCTTTGTTGAATAACACGGACTTTCTCCTCAATTTTATTTGTCCTCTTCTGTGGAAATAATTTCTTTTCTCCATCCTCTGCCCAGCTCAAAGGAGTTCTGCATCGCCTCCCATTTAGAGATTCGAACGGGGTCATTTGGATCGTTGCTTGATAGTTATTATTATAAGAAAATTCAGCCAACGATAAGTATTTTTCCCAGGAGCCTTTCAAGTCCAAAACCACCGTTCGCAATAGATACTCGAGCATCTGGATGGTGCGTTCGGACTGGCCATTTGTTTGCGGATTGAAGGCAGTACTGTACAATAGTCTTGTTCCCAATCTGTTGTGCACTCGTCGCCATAAATCAGATGTAAACCGTCCATCATGATTTGACACGATCGTACGCAGAATACCATGTAATCTCACGATTACATTTACATAGAGTTCCATCAATTTTTCAGTTGGCCCGCTTTGCTTGATCGGTATAAAATGGGCGCTCTTTGTCAGTCGGTCAATGATGACCCAAATTCTATCATTCCCAGCTTTACTGCGAGGGATGCCAAATACAAAATCCATTGCAACATTATCTCACTTCCACTCCGAAATGGGGAGGGATCGAAGATACCCAACAGGCTTCTGATGTTCTGCTTTCACTATCTGACAGGTATGACACTGAGCAATATATTGAATGACATCCTTCTTCATATGTGGCCACCAGAACTCTTGTTTCAAATCGTGGTACATCTCTGTCCGACCAGGATGAATCGAATATGGCGTATTATGCACCTCATACAGGATATCCTTCCGCAGGCTATCCGCATCTGGTACACAAAGTCTGTCATTCAGGAGTAATAGAGCATGCTTCTCAACAAAGGCACTCATTTCTCCCTTTTTCAATTTTGCAAATATCCCCATCAAAAAGGGATCCTGAGGTATCACTTTCCGGATTCTCTCTTTAAGCGAATATTGAATCCGCATCTGGAATAGTTGTGCTTGCTTTTCTTCAGACGTAAATATCACACATATTTCCATTTCCTGAAGCATATAAAGAAACTTCCTATTATACTGCGGTATCACGGACAACACAGCAATATTCTTCCTGCTTAATGCATCTGCGACCACATTTGCTTTACCTGGATGGTATTAAATATCCAAATCATAATCTTTAATAAATTCCAGCCATCTTCTCTGTCGTAAATTATTTTCCCGCTGATCAAATATATATTTCAGGCTCTTATGATCTGTGAATATCTCGCATCGAACACCATACAGGTAGTGACGCCAAATTTTCAAAGCGAACACAAACGCTGCTAATTCCAGATCATGTGTCAGGTAGTTCTTTTCGGCATCCTTTAATTGTCGGGAAGCAAAGGTAATCACCTTTCCACGTTGTATTAACACGCAACACAATCCTTTATAGGACGCATCGCTATAAATTTGAAAACCATCTGAGCCTTCAGGCAACACCAACACTGGCGCTGTCGTTAATCATTCCTTTAAAGCCTCGAACGTTTGCTAGCAATCGTCTCCCCACGTAAATAATACGTTCTTTCGAGTCAATTGTGTCAAGTGTAGTGCTAGCTTCGAAAAGTCCTTGACAAATTTCCGATAATAACCAACCAAGCCCAAGAAGCTTCGTACTTCAGTCACAGGTTTCGGTCGGGTCCAGTTGATTATCGCTTTAATTTTAGCTAGATCCACAGTCAACCCTTCTGCATTAATCACATGACCTAGAAAGACCACCTCATTCAGCCAAAACGCACACTTTGAAAATTTGGCATACAACTGTTGTTCCCTCAATGTTTGTAAGACTTGACGCAGGTGTTGGGCATGCTCTTCCTCTGTGTTTGAATAAATCAATATATCATCGATAAAAACAGTCACGAACTGATTCAAGAATGCCTTAAACACACGATTCATCAATGTCATAAAAGCTGCAGGAGCATTCGTTAGGCCTAAAGGCATAACCACAAATTCAAAATGCTCATACCTGGTACTGAATGTTGTCTTGAAGACATCTCCCTCTAGAATTCTCAGCTGGTGATATCCTGATCGAAGATCAATTTTTGAAAATACACGTGCGCCTACCAGCTTATCGAACAAATCGTCAATACGCGGTAGAGGGTATTTATTCTTTATTGTCAACTTGTTCAGCTTGCGATAATCGACGCATAGACGGAGAGATCCATCCTTTTTTTTCACAAATAATACTGGAGCGCCCCAATGTGAGGTACTCGGTCGAATAAAGTTCTTATCAAGCAATTCTTGTAATTGCACTTTCAATTCTGTCAATTTTTTTGGCGTCATTCGATACGGAGTCTTAGGCACAAGAGCAGCTCCTTCAATCACCTTAATTTCAAATTCAACTTCTCTGGTTGGAGGTACACCAGATAGCTCTTCTAGGAATACATCCACGTAGTCCCGCTCTACGGGCACAGCCGGAATTGTTTTCTTTTCTTCTTCCATTTCTTTAATCATTACCAAAATGGCCTCAAAATGGCCTCACAGCCTTTCCGCACCATTTTCCGGCTTTCTTCTCTTCTTCCATTTCTTTAAGCAAAGGTAATCACTTTTCCACGTTGTATTAACACGCAACCCAATCCTTTATAGGACGCATCGCTATAAATTTGAAAACCATCTGAGCCTTCAGGCATCACCAACACTGGCGCTGTCGTTAATCATTCCTTTAAAGCCTCGAACGCTTGATAGCAATCGTCTCCCCACGTAAATAATACGTTCTTTCGAGTCAATTGTGTCAAGTGTAGTGCTAGCTTCGAAAAGTCCTTGACAAATTTCCGATAATAACCAGCCAAGCCCAAGAAGCTTCGTACTTCAATCACAGGTTTCGGTCGGGTCCAGTTGATTATCGCTTTAATTTTAGCTAGATCCACAGTCAACCCTTCTGCATTAATCACATGACCTAGAAAGACCACCTCATTCAGCCAAAACGCACACTTTGAACATTTGACATACAACTGTTGTTCCCTCAATGTTTGTAAGACTTGACGCAGGTGTTGGACATGCTCTTCCTCTGTGTTTGAATAAATCAATATATCATCGATAAAAACAATCACGAACTGATTCAGGAATGCCTTAAACACACGATTCATCAATGTCATAAAAGCTGCAGGAGCATTCGTTAGGCCTAAAGGCATAACCACAAATTCAAAATGCCCATACCTGGTACTGAATGCTGTCTTGAAGACATCTCCCTCTAGAATTCTCAGCTGGTGATATCCTGATCGAAGATCAATTTTTGAAAATACACGTGCGCCTACCAGCTTATCGAACAAATCGTCAATACGCGGTAGAGGGTATTTATTCTTTATTGTCAACTTGTTCAACTTGCGATAATCGACGCATAGACGGAGAGATCCATCCTTCTTTTTCACAAATAATACTGGAGCACCCCAAGGTGAGGTACTCGGTCGAATAAAGTTCTTATCAAGCAATTCTTGTAATTGCACTTTCAATTCTGCCAATTCTTTTGGCGTCATTCGATACGGAGTCTTAGCCACAGGAGCAGCTCCTTCAATCACCTTAATTTCAAATTCAACTTCTCTGGCTGGAGGTACACTAGATAGCTCTTCTAGGAATACATCCACGTAGTCCCGCACTACGGGCACAACCATAATTGTTTTCTTTTCTTCTTCCATTTCTTTAATCATTACCAAAATGGCCTCACAGCCTTTCCGCACCATTTTCCAGCTTTCATTGCCGAGATCCTGGTTTTTGCAACTTCGCCCAGACCTTTATAGATCATCAGACTTCCATCTGAACATTTAAATGCCACCTCTTTTGTTTTGCAATTAATAACGGCTTCTCGCTCCGATAGCCAATCCATACTGAGGATGACATCATATTCAACCAACGGTAAGACCACAATATCAACTTCAAATTGTTTATCATTAAAAGACAGTGAGACTACGGCTCGCTCTTTCGTTATCAGAATCGTATTATCTGGTAGCAGTACACTCAAAGGTTGAGCAACTTGATATGACCGTATATGAAGTGATTCAAGAATAGATGTTGAAATAAAAGATTGACTGACACCAGTATCAAATAAAACTTTCAGTACTTGATCATGAACAAACAACATACCTGTGACAACAGTATCATCGGCCTTCGCCTCTTGCTAACCGAGATTGAAAGCTCGGGCCTGGATCAGTCTCTCATCTCTGGCCCCTTCAGCGGGTGTCGATGCTATCGACTCCCCTTCTCTGGAAGTCCCAATATGATAGATTTTCTGAGGCGGCAAGGCTGGAGCTCCCCTCGAACTTTCATCCCTTTGCAGCTTTGGACAATCCTTTCGACGATTGCCCGACTGGTGACAATAAAAACAGACGCCGATCAAGCATTCCCCTCTATGCATCTTGTCACATTTGGCACACTTGGTCGACGTTCATTGAGACACTTGAGTGCTACCAGTTGACACTGCTTGTTGCTGCTTCTTCTTTTTCCACAGGGCTTCACCTGTTCTGCCCGATTTCTCTTGGCTAGCACCCTCTTGGACCCTCTTCCTCATCTTCGTCCGCCTCCGTCTCTTCTCATTATCTAACTCGACTAATCGAGATTTCTCCACCAGCAGTGCATACTCAGTAATATCAAACGGAACCACTGAAGCGCGGATATCATCCCGCAACCTTTCCTGGAATCGTAAACAGCGAGCTTCCTCGGTCGCCACTGCAGACTCTGCATAGTATGTCAAGCTGGAAAATTCGGCTTCATACTGAATGACAGAGCGGTTTCCTTGCACCAATCGCAAAAACTTCTCCTGTAGCTGTCTCTTTTCTGTCCGCGGCACGAACCATTTTGTAAATTCACGAACAAACTTTGTCCATGTCATGTTCGCCAAACTGCGAGTCTGAAATTTCCCTTTCATCAGGTTCACCCACCACCTCTTAGCCTCTCCTTCCAGAAGAAAAACAACCAACTCCACCTCTCTCTCCGCGGGGCACCACATTGTATCAAATATTGTTTCAATCCGAAAAATTCAGTCTTCCGTCTCGATCGGAGACAAACCACCGCGAAAAGTTGGTGGTTTCAATTCCAGAAACTGCTTCATATCAATATCAAGTAAGCGAGACTGCTGCAGTTCCACCAATGCTGGAGGATGCACAGCTGGCACAACTGGGGTTACGCCAGAAGAAGGCGTAACTGGAGGGGTGTCCCGAACCAACCTAATTGCTTCAGCGATGGCTTGTGCAATGTCAGCGATATGCACGGAAGACTGTCGCCCACTCACACTTTCTTCTGTTCTGGAATCCCTTGAATCCTCAGATTCATTCAGAGCCTCTCACATTCTGCGGCTCGAATATACTTGAAAAGATTCCTGAGGAACAAACATAAGACAGTTCAGTATATTCTGATATTCCACTCGCATCCTTGTGGTTTATGTTTCATCCTGGTACTCTCTGCGTTACACGTACTGTGAAAAACCTCCCTCTGATACTATTTAATTGTAACGGCCCAAAACCCGCCACAATTTAATTTCATTCTTTCTGAGGGGGTTTCTCACATAATTATACACAACATGATAATCAAAGAAGTGTACCAGTGAAAAACATAACATCATATTTCATTAATATACAGAATATATATACTGTCCGGGACAAAAGTGTCTACATTTGCTACATTACAAATATCTAATAACAGTACAATGAATAAACTCATGTTAACCTGTGGACGAGCCACGTCTTCAACTGGTCTTCATTCTGCCTCTTCCTGAGCCCGTCTAGCGGGGTCTACAACAAATGAGGTACCAATTAGTTTTGAAAACTAAGTGAATTTCTTACGCTTATCAGTAGCTTCGCTCTGCAAGCAGACAAGAAGATCAACAACAATGGAATCTATACGAACATGTTTCTATGCTGGAAACAGGTAAAATCATAATTCTATATCTAATCAAACTATCTTTCCTGTTATTCGTAGTTCGTTTCTCGAAATTCTTAGGGTCATTCGAATATCTCAATTATCCGGGTCCGTCGACCCTTCATATCATTATCCACTTTAGAGCGCTTCTACGCGCTACATGCTTCAACGCCTCCTATTGAATTCATATCATAATCTGTAGGAGTTCGACCCCCGTATGAGGTGTGAGAGTTCTACCCCACTCACGAGGTGTAGGAGTCTGAAACATTCCCCCCTACTAGGCTGACCCTTAGCATTTCGATGCGTCGACGCGTTCTCCATTTCAATTCAATTTCAATCATTTTGATTCGGTCAATTTAATTCAAAATAGGATTTATTTGTATTTGGTTCCCCTCAGAATTCTATTACTTGCTAAGCCACGTTAGCGTTTTCGGCGATTCATATATTCAGTGATATCAAACAACTGAAAAGTTCACAAAAGAGGAAAAAGCAGTATGGACTCACCCCAACTTTTTCTTTGCCTTTATCCTTCGCAGGGTTCGCGTCACGTCTATCGTCGGACGCCATCCTCTGCAGTATCAAAATATCATTTACTTTAGGGTTATGCCATAAATAGTTACGAGCGGACTCCTACAACGGTCACAACTACGACCTCTAGGAGTTGTCTAAGGAAGGATTAGTGTGGGTGATCAAAAAGAGGGCACACCATTCAACCAATAAGAAAGGATTCAATTAATCACAATGTCTATCCAAGTTGCTCTAATGCACAGCCGCAAGGGTTGTCACGAAGGCAACACTAAGGGCTGCGAATAGTAGCAAGCAAGGTGTCAATCCCCACAAAACAGCCGGACAGCTAATACCCAGCCGCCCAAAAGTACAAAAACAGCCCCCAGGTAACCCTCAACAATACAACCGACAACAAGGGTTTGCAAGGGGTCAAGACCAAAACCCCTAATGAAACCCTAAACTCATCTCTCCCAAATTTAACTCACATTCAAGGTTTAAGGTTTGAAAAGTTATAAAGAAATTTTTGAGTTACAAATGAGTGAATCAAAACCAAAACCCCAAACCCTAGAGTTTTCATCCATCATAAATCCGTACACAAACTTCGTGATCAACACAAGAAGAGTGGAGGGAAGGAGATTACCTTCCGAAAGAAGAAGAAATCGTGCAAAACTGAGGAGATTGGAGGCGGCTAGAGCGATTAGCGTAGGAGCGGCTCCGTCGGGTTCGTTCCGTCGAGAATGAAGAAGACGAAAACAACACAGTGATATATCGCGGGATAAGACCACCGCTTAACCCAGGCAGCCAGTCATCAAACCGGTACAACCGGTTTCAAATAGTGCACAGCCAAAACCACACCCATACTCAGTCGGTCCACCCTCATAAACCCCAAATCAAAGCAAGCCCAATCCAAAATCCGGCCAACTAAGCCATTCATAATTAAACGAAACCGAAGCAGCTGTCGCAAATAAACATAAAATTATCTGAACATCAAATTTAAAGTGCGACCTCAAATCAGCACTGAAATTATATTTCATTATCGGGGAATATTTCAAAATAATTGCATTTTATATTCGTTCGAGTCTTACATTTACAGCTGTCCGACAAAGTGTTTTATCGAGTTTCGATTTCGGATTTCCGATGTTATTTTTAGCAACTATAAATCCTTTATGTACACGATTAGAATGAGACGCAACCCAGTAAAATGAGTGTTATTACAGTGGTTTCCGCAACCAAGCCCGAATTGGAAGAAACTGAGGATGACGTCACAAGACAATCGTGATAACAATGCAAATAAAGGTGTGGATAAAGTCAAAGCTGTGGTGAGTATTTTATTTCTTGAAATTATGGGTATCTAATTATTTTACAACATTTAATTTATTGTCTCTTTTAACGAAAGTGTCTGTGCAGATGAGTTTCGCCTTAATGATATATCGCTAAAAAATAAATGTGGGCGAGAGAAAAACCATGAAGGGATATAACTATCTGAGGGGATGTTTTATTTAAAACACTTTTTCTTTTATACATCAAGAACAAAATAATAAAATTCGGCATGAAGAAATGTGATGGTTTCGAATCCTATGATGTAGAGGAATCTACGGATGAATTCACCAGTAGGGGTGAGCCTACGGAAAGCCCTTAAGTGGGAAGCCCTTAAGTGAGTGGTGGCCAATTCAAGTTTGCATCACCGGAGCATTTCTCATTTTATGTAATTAAAGTTAAGGGGTGATTTAAGGATTAGTGTCGAGAATAACCAAGTGATTAATTTATTGTACTGTATGCATATTATTATTATCCTCATTGTTTGCATGTATAACTGTTTCACGAAATCCTGTTCTCATATAGTCATAATTTTTATGACTAACCCAGAGTGGACACATTTGTTTTAGGCAGCCGGACCAACCCCAAGCAGAACACACAGGATCTTGGCAGCTGAACTGACAAAGACAATAATTGAGGCTCGGGACTGGCATAGAGCTCGCTATACTGGACCTACGTGTATCTATTGTAATAAGTTTATCCAGTATGTATTAATGATCGTGTAATAAATGAAGGAATGAAATAAAAAGTTTGGTGTATGTTCTTTATACTTTGCATTCTGATGTACTGTGACCCTTTTTATTCAAAGTTGTTGTCCGATCCTTGATTCAGTTAAAGAGCCCGGGATTTGGGTCTCTACACGCCATCCTCTAACCGGTCTTTCAACCGATGCTCACATCTCCAAGGTGCAACACTCGATTAGATCTCAAAAAATATGATGTGTGCCAACACGAAGAAGCACAAAACACCCAAACTTTTGCTTAATGAAGCAATCACAAAAAATAGTGAGCAAAGTTGTAGGAAACAAAAGTCCAAAATTCTCAATGAATGTGTTACAGATGCGGAGGAGGGAGAGGGACGAACCTCAGTGACGCGGGACGGGCTGTGAAGAGGTCGTGCCGACACGCTAATGCAATTCTATGTGCATGTGTGAAATGAATGTGTTCAAGCCCAATCTAAGGCTATATTTGATTCGGCGGTGGCGGGTGCATCCGGTGTGTCGAAACGTCACTTTGGAACCGGAGGGGAAGAGGTGGGGGTTGAAACGGTGCGGATCGGGGCCGTTTCCTACTTGTTGTGGGCGCAAACGGAGCAAACGCCGCCGCCGGCCGTTTGTTTACCCGCAGTCCGGCGGCGTTTACTCCAAACGGAGGAGAGAAACGCCGAACCAAACAAAGCCTAAATGATGCGTGTATGTTTTCTATTTATCTGGAATTAAATGTTAGCAACAAATTTATAAGTGGATAGCAAATCTACACAGTGTTTACAATAATTTCTGTGCATGTAAGCAAGCAATCACGCTCTTTTCATAAGTGGTGCTTTTCATTACAACCTGTACAAATGAAATATAAGATTTAAAATATAACAAGAAGTAACACTAACAATTTCAATCTCCAAGCACATATAACATTTTCATCCAAAATTCAATACAAAAATAAAAACAACACATTAGATTAATACTCACACACAGAGGGAATCCTGCGGCGGCAATGGAATGTGGATGGAGTGAAATGCGATAGCGGGCTAGACTGTAATGATTGATTGAATTTGAAGGGAAAAAGAGCAGTTGTCTGCTTCTGGAAGTTGGGGGAGTGGAGGCTTTGCTGATGGAATGTGCAGGAAGTTATAGTTGAACGATCAAATGTTGAAGGAGTTTTTGTGGAGGCGTCGGCCTACTTGAGACGAAGGAGAAGCAGAGTCGAACTCTTGTGGGGAGGGGAAATGGCGATTGAAGCCTTGATTGATGGAAGGTAACGTGCTGCTGAGGGTTTGGGAGATGGGATGGAGGAAATGCTACAGGAAGCTTGCGACTTCAGTCAAGGAGGCAGGTAATGAACGGGAAACTGACGTGCGGCTTCCCTCTGAGAGGCGGTATAGTGAGGGGAAAATGCAATCGACGGTGGGAAATGAGTACGTTATCAAGCGGCTAAGGCAGAGGAAATATAAAGGAGAATTGTCGTCCCTCCCATCATCAAGGATAGAGGGATGCGCTGCACATGGGTATGGTGGAGGACAGTGGTGGGTAGGAACTTGCGTGGAGGAGCAGTGGCTACAATAATACAAAGGTGGAAAACATAAGTTTTAGAAAATAAAATACAAAGGTGAAACTTCATGTCACTGTGTTTTAGGTCAAAATATTTCGTTTATCTGTCTTAAGCGATCACTAGTCGGTGTCGAATTATCTGAATTATTCTATTAGAATCTTCAATCAATTGTGGTCTAAGTACAACTTTCTCTCCAACTTCAAACCAGTATAGAGAAGTACGACACCTTCTCCCATATAGAGCTTTGTGTGGGACCATTTAGATGCTTGAGTGATAGCTATTATTATAGGTAAATTGCACCATCGGAAGGTGCTGCTCCCAGCTTCCTCCAAACTCAAGTATCCACATCCGCAACAGGTCTTCTAGTGTTTGATTTGCTCTTTCAGTCCGCTCATCAGTCTGAGGATGATAAGCAGTACTAAAGCTAAGTTGTGTACCAAGAGCTTCTTGAAAAGCCTTCCAAAATCTTGATGTAAATCTTAGGTCGCGATTGGACCCAATCGATACTGGGACTTCATGCAAGGTTACAATACGGTCGATGTATTTTTGAGTTAACCTTGATATTGACTCACCAACTCTTATTGGCAAGAAGTAGGCTGACTTGATTATTCAATCGACGATTACCTAAATTGCGTCATTTCCTGACGGTGTTCTTGGTGGACCTACTACTAGATCCATCGAGATGTCTTTCCATTTCCAATTTGAGAATAAACTTCTGGTGGTCCGCCATGAAATCAGATGTTGCAAAATTTGTTCAATACTGATTGAACTTCCCACAAGTTAAGGTTGAGCATCGTTATCGAGGTGGAGAATCCCCGAGGTCTCACGACGTCGTGCCACGAAAGATTGTTGGATCTGGAATCACTCACAAATTCAACAATGAAAACGAGAACATCTGCCCTATTTATAACCAGAGGGGGGGGGTGGGCACCCGGTGTGAACGACTATGATTGTCAGTTAAGCCCGATGTCCTAAAACACTACATATAACTCAAAAAAAAATAAACAAAATACAGATAAAATGTAAAATGACGCTCCGGATACGCTCGCGGTCTCGGATCGTCAATATGATCTATGCATTCCTGGTAAATATGCAAAAATGGGTTCCACGCAATGGTGGCCCGATCTTCATCGATCCCGATCACGCGACTGATCCTCATCACCCAGTGGGGAGGGTATACCACCGTTGCGAAAGGTCCTCTGGTGACACGCCGACGGAAAGTCATTAAAGCGTGTGAATATTTTGGGGGAATGTATCCTTTCTAATTTTGTATTTGGACCGGGGGTGCTATATAAACCTACTGGGGCTATGCATTTTGGTTATTTGCGGCGTATTAAAAAAAATATTATGAGCCCTAAGAGGCTATTCTCGATCTCTCCCCTCTTTTTCCCTGTTTCCCTCTCTACACCCGATAGCCAGATCCTTCTTCGCGTGCTCCTAACATGTTGGATTGACTTGCCTCACTTCCGGCCACCGTCTCCCTCGCCCGAAGTCGTTCCTGTTCTACCGCATTTGCAGTTAAGTTATGAAAGGCACGTCTAAGGCGTCGGGCGCACCAGGCGCACCAGGCGCACCAGGTGCAGAGGCGGAAGAGGTGCCCCATGCACACCCGAGGCGTGCCTAGGCACGTGCCTTACTAATTCCGGGGAAATAGTCATTAGGCAAAAAATGGGAAACTTTTGTATTACTTAGGAACAGTCATAAGGCCTGTAGAAAAGCGGTGTAAACCTTGTATATACTTCTTAAATTCAAAATTACAAATACGAGTACAAATATATTATATATAGGGAGAGGAGAGAGAAATCTCATTTTCAAGATGTGGGACTATTACATGAGGAAGAAGAAGGCCTAAAATGGGCCACTAAATGGGCATTTACAAGATCATTTTTTAACACTCCCCCGCAAGCTGGAGCGTACAAGTCGTAAGCACCAAGATTGGATAAGAACTGATAGTATATCGGCCGAGAGAGGGTTTTAGTCAATGTAAAAAGAGCTAAATAAAAGGCAAATTTTATTGCTCCAAAAAGATATATAATACAAAGGTATGTCCCCTTATTTATAGAAAATTGGGGGAGAGAGAAGAATACAACAAGCAATGTGAGATTAAATATAAGTTGCGCGGCATATGTGGTTTGACGGAGTCAAACTGCAACACTATACAAAGAACAGATCACCCAGAGACAATAGAGGTAAGTCGCCAGACCGCCACTACAAGCCGCCAGACCTCCACTGCAGGCCGCCAAACCGCAACTGTGGGTTGCCACCAGACCGCAGTTACGGGATGCCACCAGCCCGTCACTGCATGCCGCCAGACTGCCACTGCAGGCCGTCAGACCACAACTGCAGGTTGCCACCAGACCGTAATTGCGGGTTGCCACCAGGCTGCTGCTGCGGATATCCATCAAACCGCAGTTACGGGTAGCTCTCAAACCACATCTGCAAGAAGTCTGAGACTGGAAAGCCCTGCAGGAAGCCGACTACTAAACCGCCAAGCCCTGCTAGATAGCCAGACCGTCAATCTGCCAAGACAAGCCGTCAGACATAATCGATGCCTCCTATCAAGCCGCCACACAACCAGACCGCATGGATAATTCGCCAGACCGCCCGAACAACAAGCCGCCGAGACCAGTCTGTCAAACCGCCAAACTCTAACACTCCCCCTCAAGCTGGAGCATATATGTCAACAATGCCCAGCTTGCTACAAAAATCTGAAAGAGAAGATGAAATTGGTTTCGTGAAGATGTCTCACAGTTCTTTATCAAAAGTGACGAATGAAGTGCAGATTTGATTCTTCAACACCTCTTCTCTAATGAAATGACAATCAACTTTAATGTGCTTTGCCTTCTCATAGAAGACATGATTCTTCGATATGCAAATAGCAGCTTTGTTATCACAGAACTTAGGAAGAGGATGATCATAGACTGCTCTCAAATCAAGCATAAGCACTCGTAATCATTTCAACTCGCAAGTTGTTGAAGCCATGCTCCTATACTCAACTTCAACACTTGACCTTGAAACCACCAACTGCTTCTTATTTTTCCAGCTAACAAGATTTCCTGCTACAAATGTGCAAAAACCCGATGTAGATTTTCTATTTTCTTTTTTATCATCATAGCTGACATCAGAATATGCTTTAATTTTTAAATGATTTTGCTTCTGAAACAACAAGCTCTTTCCTGGAGACCCTTTCACATACTCCAGAATTTTCATGGAAGAACGCAGATGACACTCTCTAGGAGTTTGCATAAATTGACTGACCTTCCCAACCGCATAACAGATATCTGGTTTGGTAACAGTCAAATAAATGAGTTTGCCTACAAGTTGCTTGTACACAGTACAATCTGAGAGAAGAGGAGAATATTCAGTCCATCCCTTATCATCCCCAACAGTCATCAGACAATGAGCAGGTCTTGTGCTAAGAAGACCAGCTTCCTTTAAGAGATTTAGCGCATACTTTCGCTACGAAAGAACCACAAAGTTGCGATTTCGTGAAATCTCAATTCCCAGAAAGTTCTTCGGAGTTCTCATATCCTTAGTAATAAAATGTTGTCGAAGATGTCGTTTTCTTAGATCAATGTCTTCCTTGTCATCACCAGTAATAAGGATATCATCCACATAGACAGCAAGAATCGCAAGGACTTTAGTAGTCTTGCGTATAAACAGTGAATGATCAGCAAAACTTCGATTGAACCCAATAAGAGAAATACCACCACTAAACTTATCAAACCAAGCTCGTGGACTCTACTTTAAACCATAAATCGTCTTCTGAAGCTTACATACCTGAGACTCCCCCGGAGCAACATACCCAGGAGGTTGCTACATGTAAATCACCTTCTGCAAATCACCATAGAGGAAGACATTTTTCATATCTAACTGAGACATCTCTCAGTCTTTATTAACTGTGACAGAGAAAAGAACACGTATAGTGCTGATGCGAGCAACGGTGGAAAAAGTATCAAAGAAGTTTACACCATGCGTTTGAGTAAATCCTTTGGCAACAAGCCTCGCCTTATAGCTGTCAATAGAACCATCTGGATGATACTTGACAACAAAGACTCATCGACAACCAACCACATCTGTGCCCAGAGGTGTGGGAATAAGAGTACAAGTACCTCTCTCAGTTAAGGTTTTCATTTCATCCATAACGGCTTTCCACTGCGGAATGGTGAGAGCCTTTTGATACGTAGCCGAGATGACAATAGAAGATATAACAAAAGCAAAACGCTTGCCAACCGGGGAAACCTGAGCATATGAGACAACAACATCAATAGAATGCTTAGTGCATTGTCGGACGGCCTTCTGCAGGGCAATGGGAAGATTAAGATCACTTTTGTCCGTAGGAGCAGAACCACTATCAGAAGAGGTAAGAGGCTCGGGAATAGACACAGAAGGCTCCAAGGGCAAAGAGTCAGTCTCGAGAGAAAAAGACGGTGCAACATGAATAGATATGGGAAGAACTGGTGCCGGCAGAGGTGCCAAAATAATAGGCATTGAAGAGGAAGTATCAGAGTGCAAGATAAAAGAAGCAGGAGAAAAATACGGTGTATCCTCAAAGAAGGTAACATCAGCAGAGACGTATTGTTTGCAGAGAAGAGGATCAAAACAGCAATATCCCTTCTGAGTCGGACAATAATCTAGGAATATGCATTTAACAGAATGGGGAGAAAGTTTGTCATGACGAAGAGAATGTATGTGAACAAACGTCGTACATCCAAAAACTGTAAGAGGTAATGGAAACGGCTCGGCCCCGAGATACAAAACGGATAATGGAGTCTTGCCCTGAAAAACAGACGAGGGAATACGATTTATGAGATAGCAAGAGAGAAGAACGACCCAAATAAGACCGAGAAACATTCATTTGTAAGAGAATGCTGCGAGCAACATCCAGGAGACGGTGATTCTTGCGTTCAGCAACACCATTCTGTTGAGAGGTATAGGGGCAAGTAGTTTGATGAATCAAACCGTGGCTCGCACAAAATTCGGAAAATTGATGGCTGACATATTCTTTGACATTATCAGTACGAAGAACCTGAATAGGCACATTAAACTATGTTGAGATCTCATGATAAAAGGTGGCAAACACAGTGTAAAGTTCATAACGCTCTTTCAAGAGATACAGCCAAGTACACCGGGAGAAATCATCAATGAAGGTAACAAAGTACAAGCTATCTCTACCAACAGTGGCAGTAGGAGAGGGATCCCAAATGTCAGAGTGAACTAGTTCAAAAGGACACGAAGAACTACGTCCCGTCCATGCTGGGAAAGAAGAGCGATGATGTTTACCAAGCTGACATTCTTCACAATTCAAAGGGGAATTCTCTTGAGGAAGATCTGAGAGAAGTTGGTAGATGAGGCGAGAAGGAGGATGGCCAAGACGACGATGTCATTGCTGAAGGGAAGAAGAGGCAGAAAGAGCAATGACATTGTTAAGAAAGAAGTGACCATCACTCGCAGTCTCAGTAGCAATCGTTGCCTTTGAGACGAAATTCCAGAAAGAACAGGTAGTGGCAGTAAAAGTAACCGTGCAGTGCAACTGTGTGCATAGAGCATGAACAGAGAGTAAATTACACGGAAAAGTGGGAACATAGAGAGTGTCCTCAAGCTGCAAAGACGAAGTGAGGTGCACAATGCCAACACCATGCACAGGAGAAGAAGTTTCATCTGAAATAATGACAGGAGGGACCCATTTCTGCTTATTCAAGCAGGAGAACAAACGAAAATTGCCGGTCATGTGACAAGTGGCACCAGAGTCAATAAGCCACTTATCGGAAGAGACCAAAAGAGCACGGTTATACACATGAGAAATCGATCTCATGGAGAGAAAAACCGGATAGAGAAAAGGCTAACCCTACGGTTAGACACAAGCCCGCAAAAGAGACAGAGATTGTGCGAACAAATAAACCGCGCGATCAAGAAGTTAAGAGAAGAAACCGCGCGAGTAGAGAAAACAACCTGCACGAGAAGAGAAAACAAACTCGGTGCCCACAACAGCCCGTAAGAGAACAGGAGGGGAAAGAAGGATGCGCGAACACCAGCAAAGCCGCACGAACTAAATAGAACGCAAAGACAGAACCAGTCGCAGGAGAAGCGACTAGCAAGGGAGGGCAAGCCGGGAAGAAGACCGAAAGCGGTTAAAAAAACAAACCACGAGCAAATTGGTGCAAAGGATCAGTTAGCTCTGATATCAAGTAAAAAGAGTTAAATAAAAGACAAATTTTATTGCTCCAAAAATATATATAATACAAAGGTATGCCCCATTATTTATAGAAAATTGGTGGAGAGCGGAGAATACAACAAGCGATGCGAGATTAAATACAAGTCGCGCAGTGTATGCGGTTTAACGGAGTCAAACCGCAACACTATACAAATAAGAGATCACCCAGCGACAACAGAGGTAAGTCGTCAGACCGCCATTACAGGCCGCCAAACCACAACTGCGGGTGGCCACCAGACCGCAGTTGCGGGATGCCACCAGACCGCCACTGGATGCCGCCAGACCGCCACTGCAGGCCGTCAGACCGCAACAGTGGGCTGCCACCAGACCGCGGTTGCGGGTTGCCACCAGACCGCTACTACGGATATTCATCAGACCGCAGTTGCGGGTAGCTCTCAGACCGCATCTGCAAGAAATCCGAGACTGGAAAGCCCTGCGGGAAGCCGACTACTAAACAGCCAGACCGTCAATCTGCCAAGACAAGCCGTCAGACATAACCGTTGCCTCCTATCAAGCCGCCACACAAACAGACCGCAGGAACAAACTGCCAAACCGCAGGGACAAACCGCCAGACCGCAGGGACAAACCACCAGACCGCCCGAACAACAAGCCGCCGAGACCAGTCCACCAAACCGCCATATTCTAACAGTCAAGATGTCAGTAACTTGTCCTGTAGAAGGAACATGCTCTCATTCTATCTTCTTTGATTGAACTTTTTCCCGAATGAAGTTACAGTCAACTTCAATATGCTTTGTTCGTTCATAGAATACAAGATTCTTGACAATATGTATTTGAAAGATAATAGTTGTCAACCTAAAACACATAAAGTGAGGTGAATAGGTGAGTTGTGCGTCTTTTGCGGAATAAAAAATCTAAGAACATAGCACAGATATATCTACCAAATTATCACAGACGAGACAAGATTTATAGTGGTTCCTCAATCTTGGGTACATCCACTTTCCCTCACCGATCTAGCAATATACTAGACTCGGCTACTCCACTATCTCGGATTGAAAATCAATCCTACCCTCGGAACAAAGTTCCTACAATCTCAATCCAAGCAACTGGATCTACAACTCGGAAGGCAAAACTTCCTACAAACTCGGAGTTTAAAACTCCTACACTCGGAGAAAACTTCTCCTACAAGAATGAAAATTGTTTAAGAAAATACAAACAATATTTTGTTGTCAGATCTGCAAGCAAGCAACCAAGATCTTCTTGTAAGCTTTGCGGTTCTTTCAGAAAACTGAAGAAAATCTCGGCAACAGATCTGGAATCTTCTTTGTCTTACATGATCGGAAAGAGATGAGCAGTTGAGAGACGAACTCGATCTGTAAAACTTCTTCAGTCTATTTCCTCTGAAGATCGAAGCTCTTGCCGGAGAAGAACAGCGGCGGCGGCTTTCGTTCCGTGAAGAGAGAGAGGAAACATCGATTCTTTTAGAAAGAGCCGGCTGCAAAACTTAGAATAATTTTCTTCTTGAAAAACTTGTTTTCTAATTAGGGTTTGTCGATTAGACAAGACCTTTTATAGGAGAACTAATAACAGTCATAATTGGTTTTAATGACGTACACGTGGACCAATCATGTCACGGAATTTGAAAATCTGTCAAATCTGGACTTAGAAGAAATTTCTGAGAAAAAGAGGTGATATACACGAGTAGGAATATAACTACTCGAGTAGGTAAGGGACTACTCGAGTAAGTGAGGAAAAGTTACTCGGGTATATAACTCATGACTACTCGAGTGGGTTTGAAGACAACTACTCGAGTACATATAATCAACATACTCGAGTACTTAGAAGATCTACTCGAGTATACAGAAAATTTCACGGGAAGTGGAGTTGAGCTACTCGAGTACAAGTTGTACTACTCGAGTAGGTGAGAGAGACTACTCGAGTGGTTTGATGAACTACTCGAGTGATAGGACTTAGAAAAATTTCTGAACACTGGAAGATGAGCTACTCGAGTAGGTAGACTGAACTACTCGAGAGGATATAGTCTACTCGAGTATATGAAAAGACTTACTCGAGTAAATGACTTAGAAAAATTTAGGAGAAGAGAAATCTGCACAACTCGAGTAAGAAGAATTATCTACTCGTGTAGTTAAGTAAGTTACTCGAGTAAGTGACAGTCTACTCGAGTATATGGACTTGACTTCACGAGAGGAAGACTTACTTACTCGAGTAAGTAAGAGTTTTGACTCGAGTATAAAGTAGGTCTTTCACTCAAGTAGTTAATGACCTACTCGAGTAGAATACTTAGAAAAATTTTAAGGTGAGAATTCTTTCTTCTTTGGAGAAATCAACATCCAACTTTATGCACATAGTCCAAGTGCTTGAATATGAAGTGTATCCCAATAGAGAGGCTACATATGAGTCAACACTTTGGGTCATACAATGAGAGATTACATTGTATGGTCCTGTGTTTGGTGACCCATTGTAGACTTACATTGGTCTACACTTCCCATTGGAATCCTGCAACCACATAACTCAAACAAAGCATCAAATACAACCTAATTCATCTTAGTTCCAGGATGACTTCATCAAATCTGGGTTAATGTGGACATAGATCCCAACAATCTCCCCCTATTTGTTGAAGTCAGAACCCTTTACACTAAGGTGAATTAAGGACATAAAAAGAAGCTAAGTAGAAAAATTAGTGCAAACAAACAATAGACTATGAGAAAAGATAATAAGAGCAAAAACTCAGAATTATATAAATAAGAATATCCAAGATTATCAATTCTACAGTCAATCATTTCACAATCTCAAAAGTCCTTGAAAATCAGCCTTGATGTTGTTGTCTGTCCAATTTCTCTTGTTGTCTTCTCTGATAGCAGTAGGGTTTAGGATAATACTTGGGAGGTCTAGGAGGGGTAGCAGGGTTGTTCCTCCCATACTCTCTGTCATAGATTCTCCTTTTGGTCATGTTTTTTTCATAAAGTTCTCATTCATATGAGCTGTAATGAATATTCCTGCTCTCATGGAATTCCATAACTAATATGAGAGTTTCCAGAATCAGGGATTTAGAGCTTGGAGACCAAACGTCAGCATGTTCAGGAGCTTTAGCAGGAACAGTCTTGCTAGCAGAAGGGCCTTCACCATATTTCCTTTTCTTCTTGGAGGTTTTGATCTCTGGAGGAGCATGAAGGAGAATGTCAGCAGGATCTTCTTCCCAGCCTTGAACATAGGTGTCTGGAGGAGCAACTGAGTCTCCAGGCCTGGGAGAGAAGGTAGGTTGTAGAGGAGCAGCTGGGGCAGAGGCAGCAGTAGCTAGAGGATTTAAGTGATGAGGAATGATGTTGGGGTCAACAGCAAGGTCTGGTAGAATCTGGTTGTGCATCCAGACAGCAGTGTCATAGGTATGAAATTTGACACTCTGTATCTGGGCTAGCACATCATCATGAATTGTCTGCACATGAGTTTCCCATAACTCTGACTTCTGAGCAGCTGATTTTTCTACTTGTTCTTTGAGTTCTTTGATCAATCTCTCTCCCTTTCTGATTTCAACAGATAACTTCTCTGTAGTATCTTCTTTGAAAAGACCAACTTCTTCACATAGTTTCTCTTTGTTGGCTTCATTTTTCTTGTCCAGCTCTATTTGATTGTTTGCAAGGGTGACACCTTGTTCCATAACTTTTCCAACACTAGTGATAGTGGTCGAGGGCTTTTCCACCAAGTTGAAACAAGTATCTGAGCTTGTCAGTATTATTCTGGATTTCAGCAAACCCTCTGCTCATCTCAGCCTCGAGAGCAGTTAACTTGTCAGTTACAGTCTTGAGACAAGTATCAAAATAAGTTCTCTGGTCTTGAAGAAGCAGTGCAATCTGTTGCAGCAAATCTGAGGAGGAAGAGTCTGTAGCAGCAGCAGTAGAAGGAGCAGCATATGTAGGAAGAGCAGAAGGAAGAGGAGGAGCTACCCATGGAGCTATTTCTTCAATGATCACAGAGCTGTGAGCTCTGGTTGTATGAATGATAACATCCCCTTCTTCCATAATATAAGGGATAGAGAAATCTAAGTTTCTGAGAGGAGCCTCAGCTGGCTCAGGAGAGGGCTCATCAGAAAGGAGAATTGTGTCTTGCTGGTCTTTGAGGGCAGCAGGAGATTGTGTTGGGGTCCTGGCTGGAGAATTGGCTGGAGATTGACCAGGAGTTGAGTCCTTGTGAATTTCAGAGGATGGAGCTGGAGGAGATAGAGGAGAAGGAGGAATAGGCAGCACTTCTTCAGAGAATTCAGCAATCATTGCATCTATAGCAACAACTGTTGAGAGAAGAGATTCTTGAGGTATCTGATCTGAAGGAGTTGCTGGAGTTTGTGGAGTATGAGGTAGTGAAAAATTTGCTGGCTGAGGAGATGAGGTAGTTTTTGGTGGAGAGGACTTCCTGACTGAGATAGAAGGAGCAGACTCCCCCTCACTTGGTGCACCAAAGGAGCTGGTCACATGATGAGGAGAGGGAGATGAAGTCCTGACCTCTAGAGCTGGAACCTCTGGAACTTCTGAAAGCTTAGCAGCTTGGGCAGGATTCTTCAGCTTGAGCTCCCATCTCTGAATAGAAGAAATGGAGACCTTCTTCATGTGATGAAGAGGGGTCCCTTTGGAGAAGTCGAATACCTGAGGATTTGTTTCATGGAGGAGCAGAGAGATAATTCTGGCGAAGTTGGGGGATTTTAAGCTGTCCTTGATTTTGTCCAGAATCAGCATGCCAAACTGATATTTCTTGCGACAGACAATAGCTTGCATTATGTCGAAGAAATACAGTGGAATGTCTCTTATGGAGTTGGTCTTGCACAGCAAAATCTTGCCAATAACATCAACCAGAAACTTCCCTTCTGCGTTCATGTCTGACCTTTTGATATACTGAGCGTCAGCCGAGATGCCACAGAATAGGGTTGTTCTGTCAGAATCTTCGTCGTCTAGATCATCTTCTTCGTCTACTATCGGTAATCGGAGAAGTTGAGAGACAATGGTCTTGGTAAGTTTAATTTTCAAACCTGTCACTTTTGATTTCCGGACTAGTCCATGTCGCCTGACCTTCAGATTTGAGAAGAATTCTGCTACCTCCGCGAAGAGGATCCGGCAGGGTTCTTGCAGGATGAAGGAGAGCCCTGCGGTGTCTAGAAGAATCAGCAAGTTGTGAAAGTCGTCTGAAAGCTCGGCAATCCCGGCGGTAACAAGTCCCGAACCTACACCAATCTTGGAGACGGCGGCCATGATCCAGAAAATGGGAAAAACTCTGTCGGGGGGAAGAGGAACAGTCGCGGCTCTGCAATTTCTCGAATGAAGACGAAGCGGCGGACGGGTACTCGAGAGATTGGAAATAATCTCGTGTAGAATGAATTTTGGAATTTCGAACTTATAAACCCTAGGTTTAAGTCTGATTATCCTAAAAATAAGGAAATAACCTAAAGGGAAAGACGGCATAAGCCTTGGTTGGCGTATAAGAAGATTTTGAAAAATCCAAAGAGACATACACGAGAGATAAAGAGGTACTCGAGTAGGTGAATCGACTTACTCAAGTAGATGAAGAGTTACTCGAGTGGGTCTATATAAGGTACTCGAGTAGGAGAATCGATTGACTCGAGTAGCTGAAGTGTACTACACGAGTACATGAATTGCCTTACTCGAGTAAGTTGAATGGACTACTCGAGTAGGTCCTTTAATGTCTCGAGTAGGTCAAGTTTGATAAAGTAAATTGAAATGTCAAGTTGACTAACCCTTTATTTTCCGTTGCTTTCTTGAAATCCAAACTTCTTTAATCTTCCTTGTTGAGCATCCCAAGTTCAGTTTTGAAGAATGAGAACTTGGTCTCGTCCAGCGGCTTCGTGAAAATATCTGCGACTTGCCTGTCTGTGGAGACATATTGGAGATTTATGTCCTCATGCTCTACATGCTCCCGGATGAAATGATACCTTAGCTCGATGTGTTTTGTCCGGCTGTGCGAGACTGGATTGTTGGCTATTGCAATTACGCTGGAAGAGTCGCAAAACAATGAGACATTCTTGAACTGCACGTAGTAATCTTCGAACTGATTCTTTATCCAAAGTAACTGTGCGCAACAACTGCCTGCAGAGATGTACTCTGACTCAGCCGTTGAGATTGCGACACAATTCTGCTTCTTGCTACTCCAGGAGATTAGCCTTCTTCCAAAGAATTGGCAAGTCCCTGAAGTGCTTTTCCTGTCGTCTTTGCTACCTGCAAAATCTGCATCTGAAAAACCAATTAGTTCGCTGTCATTACTTCTTGGGTACCACAAGCCAAGATTTGGTGTACCTTTAAGTATCTCAGAATCCGCTTGGCAGCAGCGTAGTGAGATTCCTTAGAGTTCACCTGAAATCTAGCACAGACACATGTTGAAAATATTATGTCAGGTCTACTGGCAGTAAGTTAGAGCAAAGATCCAATTATGCTTCTATACTTGGTTTCATCAAAAGGTTTCCCTTTTTCATCCTTGTCCAGAGACATAGTTGAGCCCATTGGAGTCCTCATAGAGGTTGCGTTTTCCATTCCGAATTTCTTAATTAGCTCTTTGGTGAACTTGGTCTGCGAGATGAAAATTCCATCTTCAGATTGTTTCACCTGAAGCCCTAAGAAATACTTTAGCTCGCCCATACTGCTCATTTCGAACTTCCCTTGCATAAGTTTTGAGAACTTTTTGCAGAGGTTGTCATCTGTAGAGCCAAAAATAATGTCGTCGACATAGATTTGCACTAGCAAAATCTTGCCTTTAATTTCCCTAAGAAATAATGTCTTGTCTATCTTTCCCCTTGTGAACTTGTTCTCAAGTAGAAAGCTAGACAGCGTCTCATACCAAGCTCGAGGGGCTTGTTTCTGACCATATAGAGCCTTGTGCAGTAAATAGACGTAATTAGGAAAGTTAGGATCAACGAAAGCTGTAGGTTGTTCCACATATACTTCCTCCTTTATGTTACCATTTAGGAAGACAGACTTCACGTCCATCTGATAGACGGTGAAGCCTTTGAATGCAACATATGCTAGGAACAACCTTATTGCCTCCAGCCTTGCCACTGGAGCATATGTCTGGTCGAAGTCGATTCCTTCTTCTTGACGATAACCTTTAGCGACAAGTCCAGCTTTGTTCTTTATGATCGTCCCGTCTTCGTCCATCTTGTTCCTGTAGACCCATTTTGTTCCAATGACGTTCTTTCCTTTGAGTCTTGGAACAAGCTTCCATACATTGCAGCGCTTGAACTGATTTAGCTGTTCTTTCATTGTCATTATCCACGATGCGTCTGAGTTTGCTTCCTCAAACTTCTTCGGTTCAACCTGTGAGAGAAAACTCAAATATAAATTCTCATTAGTTGTACCTCTTCGAGTTCTGACACCGTCCCGGGGATCTCCTATGATCTGGTCCATGGGATGATCCTTCAAATGTCTGAGCTTTAGGGTTCTTGCATCTGGATTATCTTCAATCACTGGAGTGATTTCTTCATCTTGGATGACTTCTTCATTTTGATCATCAACCTCTCCAATAGGAGTTGGAGTGGTGATTTTAATGAACTTTTCGCCTTTGTCTTCGGACGGTTCATCCAAGCTAGTTTCTTTCAGCTTTGCACCTGCATCTTCAATGAGCACACTAGACGGATTGCTTTGCAGCAAGTTCGTCTCATCAAATACAACATGTATCGATTCTTCTACCACCAGGGTTTTTCTATTAAATATTCTATATGCCTTACTATGGCTACTATAACCTACAAAAATACCTTTAAAACTCTTTTCGCTGAACTTGGTGGTATGATACTTACCATTGTTAAGTACGAATCATTTACTGCCAAAGATTCTAAAGTATGAGACTGTTGGTTTCCTGCCTTTCAGAAGTTCGTAAGGTGTCTTATCGTGGTCTTTGTTTATGAGTGCTCGATTTTGCACGTAACATGCAGTGTTGACGGCTTCAGCCCAGAAATACTTCGGAAGTGAAGCATCACTCAACATTGTCCTGCAGGCCTCTACGAGTGTTCTGTTCCTTCTCTCAGCCACTCCGTTCTGTTGTGGAGTACGAGGAGAGCAAAACTCATGAAAGATACCTAAGCTTTCACAGAATTCTGTCATGGCCCCAGATTTGAACTATGTTCCATTGTCACTTCTGATTTTGACTACGGAGCAGTTGTACTCATTCTGGACTTGCCTGACAAAATTAGTAAAGATGTCGAAGGTATTTGACTTGTGTTTCAGAAAGAACACTCACGCAAAGCGCGAGTAATCATCAACAATTACCAACGTGTAATCCTTACCTCCCAAACTTCTAATTTACAGTGGACCAAACAAGTCCATGTGCAATAGATGAAGACATCTATTAGAGTCTTTGCCAATAATGCTTTTAAAGGTAGCCCTTGTTTGCTTGCCTTTTACACATGCATGACAAGATCTATCTTTGACGCACTTGGCATTTGGGGCATCATGTACTAAGTTCATTGAAAATAATTTATTAATAGTTTTAAAATTAATATGTGCTAGTCTCTTGTGTCATTGGTCACCAAGCGACGCACTATCTTTTGCTAATAGACACACTGGTGTAGAGGAATCTATACAAATGAAATTTAAACAGAAAGTATTCCTGCTTCGAGTGCCGGATAAAATCGTTTTCATATTGTCGACGGATTTTATCAAGCACTTATCAGCATGGAATTCAACTATGTATCCTTTATCGCAGAGTTGGCTTATGCTTATGAGACTGTTTCAATCCTTCGACATAAGCCACATCCGAGAAGGATACATTGCCGTTGGTAATCATACCATAGTCTCTAGTAATTCCACGGTCTGAACCTCCAAAGATGACCTTTGGTCCGTTCACGACTGGAGTAAGGTTCTGAATAAGGCTTCTAGTCCCGGTCATATGCCGAGAACATCCGCTGTCCAAATACCAGATAGGCGTTTTGTTGGCCTTTAGACATACCTGCAATCATAATCAGTTTGCCTTAGGAACCCAAACACATTTGGGTCCTTGGTCTCAGGTTAAAGTACTCCCCCTACGAGTGTTAGCATTATGAGCGGTCTTTCTCATATTGCTGACATGAGGGGTTACAACATTTCTGGGATTGAATCAGCAATCTATGGCGAAGTGACCAACCTTGTCACAGCACCAACAGTCAAATCTGTTGTATCTTTGCCTCATGATCTCCTGCTTGACCTTTTGGAATTGTGGTCTAGCAGAGGCAGCATTCTTGGAGGAGGAAGCTTCGTGATAATGACAATCACATGTCTTCTTCTCCTTAGGAGGCCTTTCTACAACAGGCTTTGTCTTTGGTGCCTTCTTGAAGTTATGACCATGATTGAAAGGGTCATAGCTCTTAAGAACATAGTCTACTCGAGTATATGAACTTGACTTCACGAGAGGAAGACTTACTTACTCGAGTAGGTAAGAGTTTTGACTCGAGTATAAAGTAGGTCTTTCACTCGAGTAGTTAATGACCTACTCGAGTAGAATACTTAGAAAAATTTTAAGGTGAGAATTCTTTCTTCTTTGGAGAAATCAGCATCCAACTTTATGCACATAGTCCAAGTGCTTGAATATGAAGTGTATCTCAATAGAGAGGCTACACATGAGTCAACACTTTGGGTCATACAATGAGGGATTACATTGTATGGTCCTGTGTTTGGTGACCCATTGTACACTGACATTGGTCTACACTTCCCATTGGAATCCTGCAACCACATAACTCAAACAAAGCATCAAATACAACCTAATTCATCTTAGTTTCAGGATGAATTCATCAAATCTGGGTTAATGTGGACATAGATCCCAACAGTATTGTTGTTTGACTGTCACAAAATAAATTCGCCAGAGTTGAGAGTTGAGTCTCAAATCATTAAGAAGACTTTCAAGCCAGGTTAACTCAGATATAACAACAGTCATAGCCCGGTACTCGGCCCCAGCAGACGAGCGAGCAATAACATTCTGTTTCTTGCTACGCCAGGTAATAAGGTGTTCATCGAAGTATGTACAAAAACCAGTTGTGAAACGTCTACATCAAGAGACCCTGCGTAGTCAGCGTCAGAATACACAACAAAAGATAGAAAGGTAGATGGTTTGTAAACGAGTCCTTGTCCCGGAGCGGTCTTTAAATATCTGAGAATGCGCTCAACAGTTTGGAGATGAGATGTCTGAGGAGCATACATAAAACGACTCACAACCCACATAGCAAATGAGATATTAGGTCGAGTAATCGTAAAATAAATCAGCTTCTTCACCAAACGTCAATAGTATTCTGGATTTGTAAGCAGTGTGTCAGAATCAGAACCATGTGCAGGAAACTTGTGATTTACATTCATAGGAGTGTCTGCAGGTTTGCACCATGAGTTGCCCGCATATTGAAGGAGGTTAATACTGTACTTCTGTTTGGATAAGACGAGATCATCAGTTCGTTTTGCGACCTCAAGCGCAAGGAAGTATCGAAGATTTCCTTAGGTCTTTCGTCTGACATGTTGAGTTCAAATGTTGCTTGATTTGTTGTATCCTTGTAGAGTCGTCACCAGTAATTAGGATATCATCAACGCACACAAGGAGAATCACAATGCTTGTTGGTTGATGACGGGTGAAAAGGGAGAAGTCAGCCGAGCTCCGTGTAAAACCAATGTCACGAACCACTTTATTGAATTTGTCAAACCAAGCACGCGGGGACTGTTTGAGACCATATATAGACTTCCAGAGATGACATACATGAGACTCCCACGTAGTCTCAAATTCGGGAGGTTGGTGTATATAAACAGTTTCTTGGAGATCGTCGTTGAGAAAGGCGTTTTTAATATCCAACTGATGAAGGGGCCACTGACGATTGACAGTCAAGGAGATCAGAACCCGATCAGTATTCAACTTGGCAACCGGGGAAAAGGTTTCATCATAATCAAGGTCTTGTTGCCGAGTGAAATCCCGAGCCACGAGGCGAGCTTTTAGGCAGTCAATAGTCTCATCTATGGCATGTTTGATAACAAATACTAACTTGCAACTGACACAAGACTGGCCGGGAGGAAGAGGAACCAGATCCTAGGTCTGGTTAGCCCAGAGGGCAGTCATTTCATCATCCATAACCGCCCGCTACCCTGGGTGTTGAAGCGCTTCCTGCACAGAGTTAAGAATAAAAATAGAGGAAAGAGGTACGACAAATTTGTGGAGTGCCGGAGAGAGACGATGTAGAGATATATAATTCGTCAAGGGATGAGCCGTAGAGTTTGATATTGGATCAGCGGGTCGCGGGATGTCATCAGTATAAGGTAGCTGCTGTAGGGAAGCTTTCTTGGACTTGCGACGAGTATAGACACGGAGAGGTGGTGGAGGTAGAGGAGGTAGAGAAGATATTGGGAGTGGTGAGGGAAGAGGTGGGAGAGACAGGGTCGTGACCGGGACGGCAGGACGAGCGACGGTGAAAGGTGGAGACAGGGAGAAAGGAGAGGAGTGGAATGGTTGATCCTCAAAAAAGGTTATATCAGCCGAAACAATCAGCTTGTCGTTGGTAGGAGAGTAACAGACATAACATTTCTAAGTGAGGGAGTAGCCAACGAACATACATTTGGTGGCGCGAGCAGCGAGCTTGTCAGTAGGCGGCCCAAGAATGTGAACATAACATACACAGGCAAAGACACAATATGTGAGAGGGAAAAGGTGACTTGGAAGGAAAGAGGAGATTAAATAGAGAGGCGAAATCGAGTACGAAGGAAGGCATGCAGTTGATGAGAAGACAGACAGTAGAACCGCAAAGTTCTAGTTTGTCGGCACCTGCATTTGAAACATGAGTAACCGGGCGACATCGAGGAGGTGGCGATTTTTCCTCTCAGCCACACCGTTTTACTAGGGGGTATAAGCACGGGAGGTTTGATGGATGATGCCAAACTCGATGCATAAATTTTAGAAGGTGTGACCGGTATATTCGTGAGCATCGTGAGTGCGAATGATTTTTAGCGTAGTGGAGAATTGTGTACGCATCTCAGTAAGAAAAGTACAAAAAATAGATGAGTTCAGTACGATCATGAAACAGATATAACCAAGTAAAACACGAGTAATCATCAATAAAAATAACAAAACATCAATATCCAAAAACACTAGGTACTTTATAGGATCCCCAGACATCAGAATGAACTAAAGAGAACAGAGTATTACTCCGGGTACATGTAGCAGGGAAAAAACTATGTTGTTTGTCGTAGATACATGATTCACAAGTAAACTCTCGCAATGAGACATCAGGAAGAGCTTTCTTGAGAATCGGGAGGGGAGCATGCCCAATGCAGCGATGCCAATCAACAATGGATGCAATAGAGAGAATGATAGGTGGAACATCCAAGAGATACAGCCCATTCGACAACCGCCCTTTACCAATGGTATTCCGCATGTGGCGATCCTGCACAACAAAAGAGGAAGGAGAAAAAGTTATACAACAGTCAAGTTCCTGAGTAAGACGGCTAACAGATAGCAAGGATCCTGAAACATGAAGAACCGATGATAGAGGAAGAGTGGGAGTTAGCCGAAGATCAGTCGTGCCAGAGACCGGAGTGGTGTCGCCATTTGCAACAGTGATGAACTTGGGATATGCATATTGTATATACCGTGGTGGTCTCTGTGATGTAATGTGATGAGTAGCACCCGAGTCTACGATCCAGTGGGGGCTATAGGAGAGACAGGATATACCTTCAGTGGAGAAAGACGCAACCGAGCCAGACGAGCGATTGATAACGCCTTGGAGCTGTTGAAGCTGGGTGCGGAGAGCGCTGGTATCTTGTCGGGTAGAAGAATCATAATCCTGTGGAGTAGCACTAGTGAGAGTAGGTGCAGGTGTAGTAGAAGCAGCGAGGTGTGGAGGCAGACCATGCTTGCGGTAGCAGGTAGCTTCAAGATGACCCTCTCGACCACAGTAAGTACATTTGAGGCGGAGCGCCCAGCAAGTCCTCGTCCCCGAGACGTGTGGCGGCCTCCCCTAGCTAAAGAGCCACGATCTGGAGCAAGGGTAGGTAAGAGTGGCTGCTGAAGGAGAGCTGGAGAGAAATGTGCGGGGACCTCAGATGGAGGTGTAACCTTGAGCAGCATAGATCAGACATCGGAAAGCGAGGGCGTTGTAGAGGAGAAAAGAATCTGAGCTCGGACACTGTGAAGGTGGGGAGGAACACGGGCCATCATCATAGCAATCCCAACAGCTTCCTTTTGTGCCCGTTGTGTAGCAAAATCCGTGGAGGGAGACCTATGTTGTATCTAGGTCTCCACCAAAGTTTTGGCCTTTGCAACGAAGGAGGTCAAATCACCCATTGTGCCGGGATCCAAAGTTTGAAGCGCATAGATGATATCAAACAGATGTAGCAAGATGTCTTTGCTAGAGTAGAGAGAGTGAAGCTCCTCGCACATCGCCTTAGCAGTTTCATGATACATATCCATGCGATATGACTCGGGATCCATGGAATTGAGGATCTGAGATTGGACCCGACCGTCATCGCGGAGCCACTCATCAGTGGGGACAGTGGGAGCATCCCGAGTAAGTTGATGAAGAAGACCTTTTGGTCTGGAGAACACGACAAACAGAATGCACCCATTTCACAAAATTCTATTTCCCGTTGAGGGAGATAGTGGTGATTCGAAGTTCATCACGAACTTTAGGAGAAGAAACAGCGGCACGAGCGGGAAGAGAAGAGGCAATCGTTGTGTCCATGGAAGAGAGAAGGCGGCCTGGCGAATAAACTTGGGCGGACTGGCGAACAGTAGCAGGAGGCAGGCGACCCCAGAATCCGCAGTTATAAGAGGAGAGGAGGCCGACGAATAGAAAAGAAGGGCCAGCAGCGGCTAGAGGAGAGGAAGTCGTCGAATCGTAACGAGAGTGTACAACCCTGTGTCCGGCGAGCAAGGTCACCAGGGGGCGAGCAGATCAGGCGGGGAGCAGCAGGCGAGCTCGGCAGCGGCAGGGGCGAGGCTGAGCTCGGCATCCGTCGGCCAGAGATCGTCGATCGGCGACCCCGAGCTCGGCATTCGCCGAGCGGGCTGCAACTCGCGCCCTCGCAGTGGAGTTCGGCAGCAGCGTGCGAGCAGAGCACGCCGAGGTGGCCAGAGCTCCCAGCTCGCTCGGGTGTCAGAGGTGCCTTTTACTGTTTTACCCCTGCTGGTCTGCCCATAGCCCTTCAGAACAGCGGAGTTTGGCTGTTGGCAGACCCGGCCGGGGGTTTTCTGGTAATTTCAGGTCAGCTGTTTTGGTTATTAGCAGTCCGGATTTCAAAAACTATAAATAGGACCCAAGGGGTACCCCAGAAAGCAGGTTCTTCCTGTGCTCTTCTCCCCAAAATCTTTAAGTGCTTTCTGAGGGTACCTTAGCTCGGCTTCAGGCTAAGGAGGGGAAGCGCTCTAAGATCTTCCGGGTTTGTGGTGGGACCTCCCTGCCGAGCCCTTAGGTCTGTTTCTCCTTGCTTTCGTCGTTTTTCTTGCAGGAACAAAGTAGGCGCGAGACCACCCCCTTCCCCAAGGGCGAGCTCCACAGGAAGCCGGGTTTCGGTTTCAACATTTTTGGTGCGGTGAGCGTGGAAAGTGGTCAGCGCAGAAAAGTTTCCGCGAGCTCAATGACGGGACAAGGATCCGACAGGCCGAGCTCGCCGCCCCCCCCCCCCCCCCCCGCCTCTCGCAACGGTGGGAATGTTCGAAGACTTCAGAAACGAGGTGCTGAATCTGGTCAAGTTCGCACTCGGCACGCGGGCCGAGTGCTCGACTCCGGCAAATCAGATCGCGGCTGCCCCCTTCTTGGGCGAGGACGCTCCCGGCAGGCGAGCTGGGAAGGAAGTGGCCGAGGGTGCGAGCTCCCCGGGCGCGAGCTCTTCCCCGGCTCGGCAGGCCGAGGTCGCTTCGGCGAGCTGGGCTCGCGAGACTCGCCAGCTCGCCCAGTAGGGGGAGGGAGCCCTTTCAGCGAGCTGGTCTCTTCAGCTCCAGTTCCAGATGGGTTCAGGGAGCCCGAGATGTCCTATTACACTGGGAAGGGAGACCCGGTACAGCATGTCCAATGGTTCGAGGACGTGGTCTCCATCCGTCAGATGTCGGACGGATTCAAGTGCCGGCTCTTCGCCATCACCCTCCGGGAGAAGGCAAGGGAGTGGTTCCACCAGCTACCGGCCAGCTCCATCTACTGCTTCGAGGACCTGCGCCGAGGATTCATGCTGAGATTCACCACTTCGAAGAAGAGGAAGAAGGAGTCCGAGTCTTTGTTCCACATAAAGCAAGGGGTGAACGAGACGTTGGGGAGCTATGTGGACCGATTCCAGGAGGAAGTTACTCAAGTCCAGGAGATGCCGGGTCATAGTCTGATGATGACTTTTACCCTGGGCCTGCAACAGGGTTTCTTCCGAATGGAGCTGAAGAGAGTTCCCCCCCTCTCCTACGAAGAGTTGATGGAGAGGGCGGCGAGAGAGGTCGACGGAGAGGCGTCGAACCCGGAATTTGCAAGGAAGCTGGCAAGGTGGGCCACAGAGGAAGAGAAAGAGTCGAGAGGAGGAAAGGCACAGGAGGAGAGAAGAGGGGAGCCCAGGCAGAGGGAGCAGAGGCAGCTCCAAGGGCAGCAGCAGCCGAGGTGGGGGCGTCAGGAGCCCGACCGGCGGCTGGGATGGAGGCCTGAGTGGCAAGGCCAGGGACCGCAGAGGGGGTACCACGGAAGGGACCACTACCAGGGGAGGCAAGACCAGTTCCACCCCCCGGGCTGGAGGCAGGGTCAGAGGCCCCGACTCCCCGATCAAGAAGAGGCCATGGCCATAGCCCTGGGAGTAAGGAGGGGAGCGTGGAGGAGGAGAAGAAGAGAGGTCAGGGTGGAGCTGCCCTATTGCGACTTCCACCAGGAAGAGGGGCACGCCACGGCCACCTGTCCGGAGTTCCTCGAGATGAGAGGGAATAGGGAGCAGCAGCAGCAGCAGGGGCGGCAGGAAGTAAGAATTGAGGAGGTCCTGCCTCGGGCGGAGGAGGATCGGTGCGAAGACCGGGTGGATGTGGGGACCCGAGGAGGGATCAGAGTGATCCACGGGGGAGTGGGGATCGAGGCTTCCCGCAAGGCAAGCCTCCACACCATGTACCGGCGGAGCGTCGCCTCTACATCCCAAACCCCGCCACCGGAGGAGAGGATCACCTTCTCCAGGAGTGATCTGCCAGACCACGAGTATCCGTTCTGTGATGCGCTGGTCATCAAGGCGGCCATCGAGAACTTCACCGTCTCTCGGATCCTCGTGGACAACGGGAGCTCCGTCAACGTCGTCTTCAAAAAGGCGTTCGACGCGATGAAGGTGGAGGCAAAGAGGGTGCTGGCCTCAGATGGCCCCTTGTTCGGATTTTCAGGAGAAAGGAAGGAAGTAGAGGGAGGAGTTGGCCTCCATGTCACCTTGGGGGGGGGGCAGTCCCGAAACTGCAAGTTCGTCATTGTGGACGCCCCCAGCAGCTACAACGCCATCTTCGGGAGGCCTCTCATCAGCGCCTTCCGCTGCGTCCCCTCGTCTTACCACCAGTGTTTGAAGTTCAACGCTGAGGGGGTCCAGGTCAGGGTCAGGGGGGACCCAAAGGTGGCGCGGGAGTGTTACGTCACTGCGGTGAACACCATCTCTTGGCAGGAGGGAGCCGAGGAGATGGGACGGAGGATGGAAGAGGTCGAGCAGGAAGCAGGAGGGGGAGAGCTGGGAGTGGAGGACTGCGCGGAGAAGGCAGCAGGAGGAGATCTGGAGGAGGTGGCCGAAGTAAGGGCCGTGGGAGGAGAGATGGAGGTAGAGGCCCCCGTTCCGGAGGAAGGGGACGCAGAAGGATGGGGGGAGCGGCCCAGGCTGGAGGCGGCAGAGGAAGTGGTGGAGCTGGAGGTGCGCACCCGGGGGGGAAGGATGGAGAAGGTTCGCGTCAGCGGAGGGCTGACCCCGGAGGACCAAGGCAGGATGCTGGAGTGCATCCAGAAGAACGTGGACATCTTCGCCTGGAACGCCGCGGAGATGCCGGGGGTTGACGCGGATGTGGCCTGCCACCGCCTCAACTTGGACCCGGGGACACGCCCCGTCCAGCAGAAAAAGAGATCCACGGCGGACAAGCTGGCGGAACCCATCAGGGAGGAGGTGGCGAAGCTTCTCAAAGCTGGCTTCGTGTCCGAAATTCAGTACCCCGGCTGGGTCTCCAACGTTGTGATGGTCAAAAAAGGAGACGGCCGCTGGCGATTGTGTATCGATTTTTCCCTCCTTAATAAAGCTTGTCCTAAGGACTGTTATCCTTTGCCTCGGATCGACGCGCTGGTTGACTCAGCCGTCGGCTTTTCTATAATGAGTTTTTTAGATGCCTTTTCAGGTTACCATCAGATCAGGATGCACCCCCCGGACATCAAGGATGTCTCATTCATCACAGGGGACGGCTGCTACTGCTACAAGATGATGCCATTCGGGCTGAAGAACGCTGGGGCCACCTACCAAAAAATGATGGATAGGGTCTTCAAGGAGCAGAGGGGGAGGAACTTGGAGGTGTACGTGGACGACCTCATGATCAAAAGCCGGGATGTGGACTCCCACCTCCGGGACCTGGAGGAAACCTTCGCCACCCTGCGCAGATACAAAATGCGGTTGAATCCCCTTAAGTGTGTCTTTGGGGCCGGCCGGGGGAAGTTCCTGGGGCATCTTCTCACCCCCGCGGGGGTCGAGCCGAATCCAGACAAGGTCAAGGCTATCTTGGAGCTAGGGTCCCCGCGGAATGCAAAGGAGGTCCAACGGTTGACAGGGAAGCTAGCAGGGCTGAGTCGCTTCCTTTCTCGGGCAGGGGAGAAGTGCTCCCCCTTCTTCAAGACGCTGAGGGGTGGTCAGAGGTTTGAATGGACCAAGGAATGCGAGGAGGCGTTCCAAGCCCTCAAGATGCAGTTGACACAGGCTCCGCTGCTCCAAGGGCCGAAGGAGGGGGAGGATTTGTTCTTATATCTCGGGGTCGGGGCAGAGGCACTGAGCTCCGTCTTGGTTCGAGAAGAGGGAAAGAGACAACTCTCTATCTATTATGTCAGCCGGGTCCTGAGAAAGGCCGAGCTCCGGTATCCAATCTTGGAAAAGCTGGCATTCGCCCTAATCATCTCGGCTCGGCGGCTACGACCTTACTTCCAGGCACACTCAATCCGAGTGGTGACCGACCATCCCCTCCGCAACATCTTCGAGGGGGTGGAGCATTCAGGCAGGTTGGCTAAGTGGTCGGTGGAGCTGAGCGAGTTCGACGTCTCCTTCATTCCGCGGCTCTCAATCAAAGCTCAGGCAATGGCCGACTTCCTGACCGACTACATGGTTGAAGTGGCGGAGGAAGAACTCACCCGCCCGACCCCTTGGAAGGTGAGGGTGGATGGCACCTCGGGGAGGCATTCCCTAGGAGTAGGGGTGATCCTAGAAAGCCCTCAAGGGACCCGAATCGAGCAGACGGTGGTGGTGCACTTTCCCATTTCCAACAACCAGGCCGAGTACGAGGCCGTGATAGCAGGGCTTCGCCTGGCCAGGTAGCTTGGGGTGACGGACGTGGACGTCCTCACTGACTCCATGGTGGTGGCTTCCCAAATCAACGGAGAGTTCGAGGCAAGGGAGCCCGCCCTGCGATCATACTTGGCCAAGGTAAAGGGGATCATTGGCACTTTTCAAACTTTCACCATCCGACACGTGCCCAGGGAAGAGAATGAACGCGTCGATCAACTAGCAAAGCATGGTCCCCAGGTGGGGGGCACCATCACCGACCTGTTCCGCCCCTCCATCGAGGAAGGGGAGCTCATGGAAATCGATCAGCAAGCTTCATGGATGGATCCAGTTGTGGCCTTCCTCTCCACAGGAGAATATCCGGAGGGGGTAGATAAGAAGAAACTGAGGCACAAGTCAGCCTATTACCTCCTCCGGGACGGGCAGCTATACCGGAAGACCCTCTCGGGGATGCTAGCCCGCTGCGTGACCGAGGGTGAAGTACGGAGGATCTTGGAGGAAGTCCACTCCGGGGAATGTGGGAGCCACTCCGGAAGTCGGACCCTGGAAGGGAGGATAGTCAGGCAAGGGTATTTCTGGCCCACCCTCGGCCGAGACGCTGCAGAATTCGCAAGGAGATGTCATAAGTGCCAAATGTTTGCCCCTCTCCAGCTGCAGCCGGCCCAGCGGCTCCGTAGTATCACGGCCCCATGGCCCTTCGCAATCTGGGGAATGGATTTGGTTGGGCCGTTTCCCCAAGCCAGCGGCCAGAGAAGGTTCCTCCTAGTGATGATTGACTACTTCTCAAAGTGGATGGAGGTGAAGGCGTTGGCAAAGGTGACCTCTCAGGTGATCAGGAATTTTGTTTGGGGGGAGATCATCTGTCGCCATGGGCTGCCGCAGACCATCGTCACGGACAACGTGCCCCAGTTCGCCAGTGCCGAGTTCACCAGCTTCTGCGAACAGCTTGGGATCGATCTCAGGTTCGCCTCGGTCCATCACCCCAGGAGTAACGGGCAGGTGGAGGCCGCAAACAAGATCATCGTCAACCTCCTCAAGAAGAAGGTGGAGAATCTGAAGGGGAGCTGGGTGGAGCAGCTCCCTGCGGTCCTTTGGGCCCTAAGGACCACCCCCAACACGGCTACGGGAGAGACACCCTTCAAACTCTCTCACGGGTGCGAGGCAGTGCTCCCCATAGAGTTCGAAGTCCAAACACCACGAGTCGTGGCGGCCAAAGAGGGCCGTGAGGAATGACAAGCAGAGAACGAGGAGGAACTGAGGCTCTCCCTTGACATGGTGGAAGAGGTTAGGGACCTTTCTGCTATCCGACAGGAGGAAGTAAAAAGAAGAATGACCAAGTACTTTGACAAGCATGTCAGGGTCAAGCAGTTCGTGGAAGGGGACTTGGTGCTGAAGAAAGTGGATGCGGCAGGGAGGTCGGCATCCGTAGGGAAGCTCAATCCCAGCTGGGAGGGACCGTTCATTGTAAAGGTAGCCTTGGGGTCAGGGGGCTACCGACTCCAAAATGTAGAGGGCGAGACCCTGAGTCTCACCTGGAGTGGTGACGACCTCAAACGATTTTTCCCCTGAAACATGTAAGCAGCACTTTGATTATAATAAATTTCTTCAAGTCCTCTGATAATGTTGTAACTAGCCTGCATGATAGAATGTGATGTGTTTTGGACCCCGAGCAGATCCCGCTGTCAGGCTCTCACCTAGCTGACAGGGCTGGAAGTCACTCGGTGTCATCCTTGGCCTCGAGCAGATCCCGCTGTCAGGCTCTCACCTAGCTGGCAGGGCTGGAAGTCACTCGATGGTGGTGGTAATGGACCCCGAGCAGATCCCGCTGTCAGGCTCTCACCTAGCTGACAGGGCTGGAAGTCACTCGGTGTCATCCTTGGCCTCGAGCAGATCCCGCTGTCAGGCTCTCACCTAGCTGACAGGGCTGGAAGTCACTCGATGTCATCCTTGGCCTCGAGCAGATCTCGCTGTCAGGCTCTCACCTAGCTGGCAGGGCTGGAAGTCACTCGATGGTGGTAGTAATGGACCCCGAGCAGATCCCGCTGTCAGGCTCTCACCTAGCTGACAGGGCTGGAAGTCACTCGGTGTCATCCTTGGCCTCGAGCAGATCCCGCTGTCAGGCTCTCACCTAGCTGGCAGGGCTGGAAGTCACTCGATGGCGGTAGTAATGGACCCCGAGCAGATCCCGCTGTCTGGCTCTCACCTAGCTGGCAGAGCTGGAAGTCACTCAGTGTCATCCTTGGCCTCGAGCAGATCCCGCTGTCAGGCTCTCACCTAGCTGGCAGGGCTGGAAGTCACTCGATGGTGGTAGTAATGGACCCCGAGCAGATCCCGCTGTCAGGCTCTCACCTAGCTGGCAGGGCTGGAAGTCACTCGGTGTCATCCTTGGCCTCGAGCAGATCCCGCTGCCAGGCTCTCACCTAGCTGGCAGGGCTGGAAGTCACTCGATGGTGGTGGTAATAGACCCCGAGTAGATCCCGCCGTCAGGCTCTCACCTAGCTGGCAGGGCTGGGAGTCACTCGATTATGTCGGCCTTAAAGTCATCAGGTGCAGGCCAGTCTGTGGTAGGGAGCCAAGGGGAAGGGTTCTGCCAGGACGAGCTCGGGCTCGGCAAACTCAGCTCGGCACAGTCAAGAAGGCAGGCCGGGCTGAAGGGCTCTGCATGGGCGTGTTTGGGCTCGTCATCTCCAGCTCGGCATTGGCGGGTAGGCCACAAGCCCGGGCCTCGCCAAAGGAAGGCAAGCCGGACCAGGGAATCTCGCCTCCCTGGCCCATTACACTTCAAAATTTTCCCCTTCGACGGGCACAACCTGGGTGGCTCGCGTGCAAGCAATAGTGGCACGATGAGGGCGGAGAGCAACTCGCCACGAAATCGTTTGGGGGTCGACGGGCCCTAAAAACGCGTCTCGCTCGCATAACCGCTCTACTCGCAGAACCTATCTCTGCGAGGTCGTGGGGGAAAGCACTCGCATACATCCAGAGCACAACAAGCATAGTAAAAAGGAAGTGACACCGGTATGATCAAAAAACCTTCATTAATTATTTACGAAGTTACAGGGAGCTCGCCTCGGCGAGTAATCAAAAAAGAAAGAAAAAATACAAGGCTATCCGCTGGCTTCCCCCCCTCCGCCGTGCTGGTCCTCGCCGTCGCCCGAAGGATCCTGGAAGCTCTTCCCAAACATTGCATCCAGGCTATCTTCTTTCTCACTGGGCGGCGTCGCCGGAAACAGACTCGGCATCAGGTCCCGAGCAGAGATCTCCCCACACCCTTCCACCAACACCCCGGAGTCCTTCATCATTGAGAGGGTGCATTCGGCGGTCTGGATTGAGTTGATCCGCAGTCTCTCGACGAGGTCGGCCTCGCCGAAGATACGCGGGCTCTTGTAGGGGAGTGTGGGATCGATGTTGTGCGACGGGAAGAAGATCTCCGCCTGGCGACGCACCTCGCCGAGAAGGTGCTGGTTCTCCCCCTTCAACTTCGCGTTCGCGCCCTCCAGCTCACCAAGGCGCGCGCGCAGGCGACCGTTCTCCTCCCCTAGCTCGGTGTTGCGAGCCTGGAGCTCGCCAGCAGCGTCGGCATCCGCGGCCAGTTGCGCGCGCAGCCGGCTAACCTCTTCTCCCAGCTCCGTGTTGCGAGCCTGGAGCTCGCCCGCCGCCCCGGCATCCTGGAGAAAAGCCCATTTAGCAGCAGCACAAAGCTTTCCAAGTAAAAGAGAGCGGTGCGTAACACTTACCAATCCGCCGGCGGCCTGGGCGAGGAGACCATCCGCGATGCCGAGCCGCCTCGCCTGATCGGCGACCTGCTCCTTGGCGAGGTCGCGAGCCTGCTCGGCCTTTTCGAGCTAATGGCTGAGGGCGAAGCTGCGGCGCGCCAGCATGTGGTGCAGCTCCAGAGTCCGCAGGTGGGACTGCAGGCCCTCATGGCCGAGCTGCCGGAGGGTCGTCCTCTTGTAGGCCTCGGCATCCTCCCGGCCATAGAGGCCGAAGCCGAGGGCATAGGCGTGACCGGTGGCGGGCTCGCGGTCGTGCCAGGATGGGTGCAGGGTAGAGACGGAGACTCGATGAGCGAGCTCGTCCCACTGCAGCATGGGCTCGCCCGCGGAATCCTTCCAGCGCGCGCCGAAGTTGAAGAGGGGGTGCTGCTTCGGCGGCGCCCGCTCGCGGGCAGCCCTCTTCGCCGAAGGAGGAGGGGAGATCGCAGCCGGGGGAGAAGGGCCCTTGCCACCCTTTCGGCCCTTGCTGGTCGTCTCCTTCAGCGGGCTCCCCGGTGACGCGTCGGGAGGAGTCTCCGACGAGCTGATATACTTGGGGATGGGTTGATGTTGTTGTTGCCCCCGCGGAGCCAGCAGGGCCCTCCGCATCTTTTTCATCTGACGGGGACCGGATGGCGGGTTCGACCCCGCGTCCTCAGATCGCCTCTTGCCGGAAGAGGGCTGCGAGAGGGCCGCCTCGTCTCGGCAGGCCGCTGCCGCCGCCCTCTCGCGAGCAAGAGGGTCAGTATCGAGCCCCGGGTCCGCGAACGGCAGGTTCGCGGGGATTATTCGCTCCCCTGCAGGAAAACGCTTGAAAAGGTTAGGGATTCCAGATATGATGATGTGCCGAGCTCGGCGAGTAGGCGAGCTCGACAAGATGAGGAGGGCATACCTTCGCCGGGCAGAACCGGGGGGAGCGCGTCGAGGCCCCTCCGCAGGAAGGCGACCTCGAAATCTTTGTGGAGGAAGAATTTGTGGAGCTCAGCGTCGTTGCCGGACACGGCCGGCGGGCGGTACACCTCCTCGCCTTTTTGTTGCGGCGAGTAGGGGATGTTGCCGAGATCGCCCTTGATGAAGGCGATCTTGGTCATCCAGGTATGGTGCTTGTTCGCGATCTCGCGAACTTTGATCAAGGAGCCGCCGAAGTAGGCGACCCCGTCCGTCGTCGCCTTATAGGAGAAGAGTTTCCTGAACACCGTCAGGTTGAACTCGATCCTCTCCCGCCGGAGGTAGCTCGCGAACGCCACCATCATGGCGATGGCGTTTGAGTTCAGCTGCGCGGGGACGGCCCCGTAGTATTTCAGGATCTGCCGGATCTCCGGCCACAAGGGAAGTCGCAGCCCCACCTCGAAGTGCGAGATGGGGAAGGCGAGCTCGTTCTCGTAAAATGTGTTAATGGCCTCGCCCGGCCCCGGCCTGCGTGCCTCAAAGCCCGGCGGCACATACAGGGCTATGAATTCTGCGAGCTCCTCCTCGCTGGTGTGGCCGTCGAAGAAGCAGTAATCTGCGAAGTGTTGCGCGCATTTGGAGCGGCCGTCGGCGTCCGGGTTAGTCTTGCCCATGATCGCAGAAGAGAAGCACGACGCGAGTAGAGAAGGGAGAAAGCAAAGAAAGGAAGGCAAAGCACTAAAGGCAGTACGGGGGTAGGTGAGAGGGGGGGGGGGCTATTTATAGGAAAAGGAATCTGAGGCAGGCTGTCACATCGGCGCAGCCCGCCGCCCCAGCTCGCCGACTTCTGACGCATCCCAACTAAGGCTAAGTCAAACATTACGGCTTTTTATTTAAATAACATAATTAAGAATGTTCTAAGAGTTATTCATCACAGAAAGGGAAAGTTCAGAACAGAAAACAGGGCGCGCAAGCAGGGAGGGCACCGGGATGCGAGCGCCGGTCGGCTCGGCAGGGGAGCCCGCAGACTTACCTACCCCGGCCTCGCGACCCCCGCCCCCCAAGCTGCCGCGCGCGGAGTAACTCGCGGATCCTCCCGGAATTCCTTTGCGCAACCAAGAGACCGTCGTCTATCTCATCCAGGAGTCGGGAGGGAGACATCAACTCGCCAGCTCGGCCGAGGCGCACCTCCTCAGCAAGACGCGCGTAGTCGCGCTGCAGCGTCTCGTTGACTCCTTGCACCTCGCGCAGTCCGCACACCAGCTTCTTGAGGAGCTTGACCTCCCTCCTCGACAGCTCGCCCTGATCCACCTCCGGACCCAAGTAAGAGTCCAGCGAGCTCGGAGACGGGAGGGGAGAGTGGTAGGCTGCCCGCGAGGACTCCCCGGCAACCGATTGACTGGGAAGAGCTGTAGAGACATGTCAGCAGAGCAAAAGCTTGTGAAGCACAGGGTTGAGCGAGGCTGACCTGAAGAGCTCGACGGCTCAAAGGAGACGCGGGGAGGGACGAACCTCAGGTCTTTCCCGCGACCTGGGCCGCGAGCCCCCGGCGAGATGAGCTCGAAATCCGGGGTGGGAATGGACCCCAGACCTTTCCCGGCGGCCGCGTCAGTTTGCCGAGGAGGGGAGCCCGGTGGCGAAGTCGGCCTCTGCGAGCTCACAGGCAGGATCCCGAAGAGGAGCGGCGGATCCCGGGGATGGCTGTCCGGTGCCGAGAATCGCGAAGTAGCGAGCGCGGCCTCGCCTCGCGGCATGGAGACCCGCGGGGCGGTGCCCTCGCCATCTGGTTGGTCGTCCTGATCGTCGCCAACTACAACGACCTCCCTGTCATTCTCTGGAATAGTTCGAGTAGAAGAGCCGGTCTCGCGAGCCAGGGTGGCCCTCAGGTCGTGGAAGATGGGCTCGGCCGCCTCGGGGAATGGCTTTGTCCTCTTGGAGCTCGGCTCGGCAGAATCAATTTGGGGAACTTTCGCGGGGACCGCCGTCAGCGCGGCAACGCGAGCCGCGGAAGCCTGGCGAGCTCGGTCTATGCGCTCTTGAATCTCCTTGGGAAGGGGCATCTTGGCAAGGCAGCAGGGGGAATGGCAAGAGCCAGGCAGCAGAGCAGGTGCATATATATAGCCGCAGGTGGCCCCCACCAGAAGATTCCCTCCAACTCGCCAGCCAGAGCTCGCCGCACACTTCGGGTTGGATGTTTCTTTCCGAGCTTTTTGACAAGCTCGAAAAGAGCGGGGATTGTGTACAACCCTGTGTCCGGCGAGCAAGGTCACCAGGGGGCGAGCAGATCAGGCGGGGAGCAGCAGGCGAGCTCGGCAGCGGCAGGGGCGAGGCTGAGCTCGGCATCCGTCGGCCAGAGATCGTCGATCGGCGACCCCGAGCTCGGCATTCGCCGAGCGGGCTGCAACTCGCGCCCTCGCAGTGGAGTTCGGCAGCAGCGTGCGAGCAGAGCACGCCGAGGTGGCCAGAGCTCCCAGCTCGCTCGGGTGTCAGAGGTGCCTTTTACTGTTTTACCCCTGCTGGTCTGCCCATAGCCCTTCAGAACAGCGGAGTTTGGCTGTTGGCAGACCCGGCCGGGGGTTTTCTGGTAATTTCAGGTCAGCTGTTTTGGTTATTGGCAGTCCGGATTTCAAAAACTATAAATAGGACCCAAGGGGTACCCCAGAAAGCAGGTTCTTCCTGTGCTCTTCTCCCCAAAATCTTTAAGTGCTTTCTGAGGGTACCTTAGCTCGGCTTCAGGCTAAGGAGGGGAAGCGCTCTGAGATCTTCCGGGTTTGTGGTGGGACCTCCCTGCCGAGCCCTTGGGTCTGTTTCTCCTTGCTTTCGTCGTTTTTCTTGCAGGAACAAAGTAGGCGCGAGACCACCCCCTTCCCCAAGGGCGAGCTCCACAGGAAGCCGGGTTTCGGTTTCAACAGAGAGGCCGGTAGAGGCTTGGAGGAGAAGAGGCCGACGGACAACAAAGTCAGGCCGGCAGCGACTTAAAAGAGAAGAGATCGACGGATAGCAAAGCCAGGCCGACAACGACTTAGAAGAGAAGAGGCCGGCGAACAGCAAAGCAAGGCCGGTAGTCGCTAGAGAAGGAGAGGCCGGCAGACAGCAGAGCAAGGCCGGTAGCGGTTAGAGAAGAAGAGGCCGGCAGACTACAAAGCAAGGCCTGCGGTAGCTAGAGAAAGACGCAACCAGAGAAACCGCGAACGGAGAAATAGGAGCAGTGACGCAGATAGAGAGAAAAATAAAGAGCCAAACCTCACGACGCAGAGAGGAGACTACTGCGGATTGAAGTGCGAACAGGCCGCAACTGAGCTGAGCAACAAACATTGCGGGCAAAGAGCAGACCGTGCGACCAAACCGCGCGAGTAGGAAGGGGGAAGCTGAACTGGGCAGACCGCATCGGGTAGGGAAGACCGCGGGATGACAGGACAGTGAGACCCAACCGTCAAATCTATAAAACCAAGAGGAGATCCACAGAAAGCAAAGATAAGTAATCCGCCAAGTATCATGCGAACTAGAGCGAGCAGTCCGCCTGAAATGCGAGGAGTCCGCAGAAGGAGATGCGGGCAACAAAAAACTAACCGCTGAATCGCAACAGACCGCGGAAGGGCGGAAGGCTAAAAAAAACAGATCGCGCAGACGGATCACCTGGCTCTGATACCATGTAGAAAAGTGGTGTAAACCTTCCATATACTTCTTAAATTCAAAATTACAAGTATGAGCACAAATTTATAGGGAGAGGAGAGAGAGAAATCTCATTTTCAAGATGTGGGACTATTACATGAGGAAGGTCTATAATGAGCCACTAAATGGGCCTTTACAAGATCATTTTCTAACAAGGCCAACAACTTGAGCATAAGTGAGCCTGATGCCAAAAGAGGAAAATTTTTTGTTGTTAATGTTTTTTTAGGTGGGTAAAAAACATGATCTCAGGGTTAGATTACATGATTTCTTATATGCATCTACCATCAAGTGAAGAGAGTTAAATTTATTTATTTATTTTTGCAGAATTTTTTTTGAAGAGATGAGTGAAATTTATTTCGAGCTTTCAACGAATTTCAAAGTGCACCAATCAATTTTTCATCACTAAAAGAAAGTTTACTCATGTCTAGTTCTTCAATTTTTTTAGGTTCCCCAAGCACGTGACTTCCTGACCCCATTCCATCCGCTGAGACTTCCTGCGTGTCAGGCTCGACATCGTGCACCTCGCCTTTCCTGCTCAGTTCAGCCTTTTTTCCGCATGCATGCACATATGGCTCTGATCTATGATGCACTCCGACACACCCGCGCCTCAGCCTTCTACTAATTTGGCCATTTCTCGCTGCCTTGATGCTCATGAGAAGTCCATCGCCTCCTTACAAGCCCTAATGCTCTAGTTGGATGGGAAGTTTGATGCCCTCCTGGCCAACCGATCGAGTACTTCATCAACCTCCAACGCAGAGTCTCAATCGCTTCTCGGGGCACATCTGAATATTCCCCGGGATCCCATTCCACCTCTGACGGCCTTTTCCCTGTACTCTGCTCATTCGACATCCCTTCCTTCAATGACAATAACCCCCATAAGTTGGATTGCCTGCGCGGAGCAGTTCTTCGACGTTCATCAAATCTCGGAACCGCACAAGGTCAGCACAACTCTCATCGTCATGGAGGGCTCTGCGCTCCATTGGATCTATTGGCTTCGTCAGTCCAAACACACTCTCTCTTGGACAGACCTTCAGCAGGATCTTATTCCTTGTTATAGTGCCCGTTTCTCGGGCTCCTCCATGGAGCATCTTTGTCGCATCCTCCAGACGGGGTCCCTCAATGACTACATCGGTGAGTTTATTGTATTAGCCACGCATGTGTCGGGTCTCCCTCCCGACCACTACCTCAGTTTCTTCATGCATGACGTACTACTGCTTATTTGCGCCCGCCCGCGAATCCACTACCCGTCTTCTATTGCCGAGACCATGGAACTTACCTGTTTGATTGAAGCTGAATTACAAGTCAGGCCGCTTGATACTGGCCGCCAACCCCCGCCGACCCTTTTTCTGCCCCCAAACCCTTCGCAGTGCACCACCCACCACAGATGGAGGCCCCCGACCTTCCCGTCCAGCCAGGTCCACAACCATGCCCTCCAAGGACTCCTGCACATTTTCAAATGTCCAACCAGGAGTACCTTAATCTTCACATTAGGTGTTTGTGCTTCCGCTGCAAGCAATCGTACTCGCTGACCCATGATTGCCCACTAACGAACCTACGAGTCCTCACTGATGAAGAGGAAGCTCGAGTTTTCCCTCCCCGACTTTGAGGCCGCAGAGGTTGTTGATGTCGATGATCCTCCGCCCGCAGCCTTGTTGTGCCTTGACCATCTTCTCTTTACCGTCAATCAGATTTTTGGCTCACATACATTGAAGCTCCCCATGACACTTTAGGGGATTCAATGGTGAGTTTTTTTACAGGTAGCTAAACACATAGAGAGAGGTGAATAAGTTTCTTTTACATCTTTTAAGCCTTTTTAAGAATGTACTTGGTTTGTTGTTATTATGTTAGTAGCTTTCAAGAACACAGAAAGCACACAAGCAGTTTATAGTGGTTTCCCTACTTAGGGTACATCCACTTTCCCCTTTCACCTATCTAGCAGAAAGCTAGATTCGACCAACTTCTCCAAAACTCAAATCAATAGATCATACAGCTCAGATATCTCCTTGGATCTTACACCTCAGAGTGGCTACCACTCCTACAACTCAGACTTATCTCAGTCCTACCTCAGAGACAGCAACAAGTCTCCTACCTCAGGCTCACAAGCAAGCCCTACCTCAGTATTTACTACTGGGGCTTTGAGTGAATAACATACAGTCAGCGCATTTAGACCTTTAGCGTTGAGTGAAGTGAGATGACTCGACGCATTTGTAATTAGTCAAATATTCTTCACTTTAGAATGTGCTGACTTACATACAATTGAATTTCTAACAAATCTCATACTGTTTATTAGTCAATTACTAATTACCTGCATAAGTAAACTCAGAGAAATATCAAATACAGGTTTGTGTATATTATTGACTTATGGTGCTTCTTCGAATCTGGGACATTGTGGTCAATGTTCCCAACAAATGGTCATCATGATTGGTAGTTGGGCAAGCCACAATTTCATTTCACAACGCCTGGTGGATCGATTGGAGTTGTCATTAACCCTGTTCCACACTTTCCTGACTGTTTGGGGGGATGATCGCCGTCAGGCGACTAGCGGACTTTGCTCAGGTCTAGCTCTCATAGTGGACCCATACCCCCTCTAGGCCGACTTCTACGCGTTTACACACTGTGGTGTGGATATTATCCTGAGGGTGTCATAGCTCCGCACCCTGGTGACGTCAGCATTAATTTGGATAACATGACAATGCGGTTCGTTCAAGAGGGGACACCATTACTTTTGGTTGGCGGCCCTACTTTCCTGCGCCAATCCGTTTCACTCAGGTCTCTTCAGAAAATGGCCAACATCGATTTGGTCGCATATCTGTGGGACGTAGTTGAGTAGGAGGCCCCACGATCTCCACCCCCTCGGCCCTGCAGGCTATTCTGTACATCTTTTTGTGCATTTTTGTCGATATGGCCCGTCTTCCACCTCCTCGTCTGACAGATCACCACATCTCATTACTAGCGGGCTTGTCTTCCATATCTATTCGTCCTTACCGTTACGACCACTCATAGAATAACGTGATTGCCACGTCTGTTGGCGACTTGCTAGACGCGATTATAATCAGCCCCAACGCCGGTCCATTTTTGAGCCCGGTTCTACTGGTCTGTAAGAAAGAGGGCAGTTGTCATTTTTGTGTGGACTACTGAGAGTTCAGCAGGGTCGCTATCCCAGACAAATATCCCATTCTGGTCATGTAGGAACTACTAGATGAGCTAACCGCTTACTTTTCTAAGATAGATCTCTGTTCTAGCTATCACCATATTCGGGTTCGGAAGGATATCCCAAAGATGTGTTCTGCACGCATGACGTCCACTGTGAGTCCATCTTCATACCTTTTGGCTTGATGAATGCTCCCGCCGCCATTGAGGAGACCATGAATGGTCTATTCTGGTTGGTCCTGCGTTGGTACATCTTTGTTTTCTTTGATGAAATCCTAGTTTACAGATCCTCCAGACAGGATCATCCCCATCATGTGCGGATGATACTCGTCACCCTTCAGGTGCATGATTTTTTTGGGTGAACCCCTAGAAGTGCACTTTCGGTTAGACCAAAATCAGCTACTTAGAGAAAATGATTTACGCGCAGGAAGTCACAGTGTAGGGCTGATATCGAGTCGAGTTCAAGCGATTTTTGGCTCGGCTCGAAATTGAAATTTTCGAATCGAACTCTGCTCGGAATCGACTCAAAATTGAAATTAATCAATTTCAAGTCGAGTCGGCTCGACTCGAAATGACTCGATTCTGAGTCGGCTCGAAATCGAATCAAACCGGCTCGAAATTGAGCAATTTTTCTCGTTATTTCTAGTTGGCTCAAAATTAAATTGGGCAATCTATAAATTTAGCAAATGAAACACTTAAAGTCTTCATTCTTTTTATTTATGTTTAAATTTATTGTTTTTAATTTTAAAATAAGAATATATTAATAAATACATAATATTTTTAATTAATTCGAGGTGGTTCAAATCATATTTTGAGCGATTCAAAGCTGGCTCGAAATCGACTCGAAGATTCGAGTCAAATTGAATCGACTCAAATTGAGTCGAATACATTTTAATCGATTCTGATTCGGCTCAATATCCAAGTGATTTTTGAGTGACTTTCGAGTTTTGAATAATATGCTCAGTCTTATTGCAGTGGACTCGAACAAGGTCCAGACTGTCTTCCAGTTGCCCAAACCCCACTCTCTCTGCGACGTCCGAGACTTTCTAGGCTTCCATGGATACTTCCGGTGGTTCATTGGGGATTATGGCATAATTGCCAAATCCCTTTTCCAGCATGCTGAAGAAATCTGATATTGGTGCATTGCAGTGGACACCAGAGGTGGCCACAACCTTCCACGCCCTCCACCGAGCTATCAGCACTGCCCCAGTCTTGACTCTTCCAGATTTCTCTAAGTTGTTTGTTTTTGAGTGTGACGTCTCAGGAACATGAGTCGATGCGTGGTTGAAGCAAGCAGGGAAACTCATTGTCTACTTCAATTGTATGTTTATGACCACTATCCACCCCCCGCTTCTCTTATGAGTTTGAGCTTATGGAGCTGGTCCTTGCCGTGTAGCACGAGATCCCTTACCTTCTTGCTGATACAACATGTCTCAGGCACATGCGTCGATGCGTTGTTGAAGCAAGCAAGGAAACTCATTGTCTACTTCAATTGTATGTTTATGACCACTATCCACCCCCGCTCCGCTTATGTGTTCGGACGGATCATTATAGCCTCTAGTACCTCCTAATTCATAAGATTGCCACTCCAACACAACATGTCTGGGTTTCAAAACTATTGGGCTATGTTTTTTCTATCGAACTCCGCACCGACTCCTCCAATCGTGTGACCACTCTATTTCTCGGCAACCACAGATTGCTCGTTTAATAGCTATTTCGAGATTCGTCTAGGAGGACTCCTCCCTTATCTAGTGCAAGGTTTCCGCTGACCCACTCCTCTGACCGATTGTTGCAGCCTTTATGGGCGGATGCCACTACCCGACCGCCTTATAGTCTTACAAAGGATCGCCTCTACCACCGCAGTTATTTAGTGCCCTCAGCTTCGTCACAACTCATTCTACGCCTACTTGAAGAGTTTCACTCGACCCCGTAGGCGTCTTCTGGAGATACCTTTGCCTCGCGACGTCTTTGTATTGGCTTGGCATGTTCTAACTGGTCAAAGTTTTTGTGGCAGCCTTCTTATAGTGTCATTATGCCAAGTACAAGGACAATTTTCTTGGGGAGTCTCCTTCAGTCACTCCATGTCTCGCCCGAATTTGGGAGAATATCTCTATGGTTTTTATTTCGAAGCTCCCTCACTCCAAGATGTGGGATTGCATACCAGTGATCGAGGGTCACCTATCCAAATATTCCTCAGACACTCATTTACTGCACCAGTGGTTGCCACAACATTCATTGACAGAGTGATCTGTTTGCATAGATTTCCTCACTCCATTGTGAGTGATTGCGACCCTTTATTCCTGAGTTCCTTTTAGCAGTCATTGTTCATGGTGCAGGGCACCCAAATTCATATGAGTACAACTTACCGCCCCCAAACGGATGGGCAGTCCGAGGTAATATATCGTTTCTTGGAGATATCTACGATGTTTTGTGTGCTATCACCTGCAGGTATGGGCAGATTGACTTAGTTAGGCAGAGTACTCGTACAACACTTCTTTGCACACCAGTTCTGACACCTCTTCATTCGAGGCAGTGTTTGGTAGACTCCCACCATCCCTGACACACTCTTCCTGACGAATGTGTCATGGAGTCCTTGTCTGATATGATATGTGATTGGGACTATTCTTCTCCAGTTGCGCCATCACCTTCAGCATGAGCAGGACCCGATGATTGCCTTTGCCAACCACCATCGCCGCGATGTCCAATTCACTGAAGGTTACTGTGTTCGTTAATCTTCGGCCGCACTGTCATATTTTGGTGACACAACGGACCCACTGCTAGCTTCCAAGTTCTACGACCCGTTTGAGATTGTTTCACGGGTTGACACTCGAGCGTGTCGCCTCCGCTTTCCTCTCGACAGTCGCATCCTCCCAGTTTTTCACGTCTCACTTAAAAAGGTTATTGGAGTCCATCTGGTCAAGGAGACTGCCCCTGCCATCTCTCGGGCAGATACACACGTACTATCCGTCCAGAAGAGTCCCCAGTTGAGCAGGTCTTGGTGCACTGGCGTGATCGTGCATCATCAGAGGCCACATAGATTGATCAGTCTGATTTTCGTATTTAGTTTTCGGACTTCTATCTTGAGGACAAGACATTTTCCAGAAGGTGGCATTGTTATAGACACGGAGGAGGGGGAGAGATGACCTCTAGTGTGGCGGGTATGTCAGCGCCTTGAAAGGCGCTAGTGACACGCGTCCCGCTGGTGACACTCTAACAAAAAATCATTTAGTTGCGCGAGTGTTTTGGGGGACTGAAATGTATCCTTTCTAATTTTGTATTTGGACGGGGGATGGGGGTGCTATATAAACCCATAGGGGCTTTGTATTTTGGTTATCTTTAAAGTATTCAGAAATATTGGGAGTCTTAATGGGTTATTCTCGATCTCTTCTTTCTCTTTTTCCTTCTTTCCCTCTCTATACCCGATAGTCGAATCTTTTTTCTCGTGCATCGAACAGAGAGGGTCGAGAAGAAAAAAGCATGGTGGCCCTATTATTCTCAAGGAACTCCTATATAGGAGTCTTACAGAAAACCCGTAAGAATTCAATCTCGTAATTAATTTACATGCCATAAAAGAAACTGAAATTCCAGTGTTAGAATCTTAATGGAAATAACATAAATAGAATTCTCTGAGTATAAAAATAAAGGCAATTAACAAAAACGGCTCACAAATATTTGCACATAATAACGACAGCGTGAATGTCGACTGGAAATTGTTGTTCGTCTAAATACAATTCAACTCATAAAAATCGCGTAAACATATTAAGCTCGACCAAAGATCGGCGAAATCCGGTCGACAATTGTGGATGGCCCGGTCGGCAATCAACTATCACATAGCTCGGCCAACGACGTAGTCAGTCAGTGATCGACAGTCGTTAACAAAATCACAAAAAATGTTTAAATAAAACAGACAGTTCAATACAGATAGTTCAATACAATTATTATCTGAATCCTGAATGGTTTTGAGCTGCTTACGGAGCAAATTGCCACAAATGCTTTGACTGTTGGGACATGCGAGACCAATATAATGACTCCGCGAGTCGGCGGATGCCCTAATCTGGGAGGATATCTCCATGGATTTTATTTCAATGCTCCCTCGCTCCAAGACGTGAGATTGCATACTAGTGATCATGGACCGCCTATCCAAATACGCTCACTTCCTTCCCCTCAGACACTCATTTACTGTACCAGTGATTTCCGCAGCGTTCATTGACAGAGTGGTCAGTTTTCATGAGTTTTCTTGAGTGATCGCAAACATTTATTCCCGAGTTCGTTTTAGCGGTCTTTGTTCGGGATGTAGAGTACCTAACTTTGTATGAGTACAACTTACCACCCTCAGACGGATGGGCAGTCTGAGGAGACATATCGACGATGTTTTGTGTGCGATCACTCGCGGGCATGGGCGGATTGGCTTTCTTTATTAGAGTACTCTTTCCACACCTCTTTCCGCACCAGCTTCTCCACCACTTCGTTCGAGGCAGATTATGGTAGACCCTCACCATCCCTCAAACGCACTCTTCTCGGCTAATGCGTTGCGGTGTCCCTGTCCGATCTACTCCTTGATCGGGACTGCATTCCAGTTGCATCATCACCTTCAGCGTGCACAGGACCAAATGGCTTCCTTTTTCAATTGCCACCGTGGCGATGTCAAATTCACTAAAGTTGATATTGTGTTAGTCAAGCTTCGACCGCACTGCCAGATTTCGGTTACCCCGCGGACCCGCTCCAAGCTAGCGGCCAAGTTCTATGACCTGTTTGAGATTGTTTTGCAGGTTGGCACCCACGCGTATGGTCTTCACCTGAATCCTGGCCGGTGCATCCACCTGATGTGAGTCTCAATTAAAAAGGGTTATTGGAGGCCATTTGGTCGAGGCGACTCTGCTCCCACCAGCTCCCAAGCTCACCTTTCCAGACTACCTCCCTCAGGTCGTTACGAACACACTTACTATCTGTCGAGAGGAGCTCTCGATTGAGCAGGTATTGGTGCACTGGCGTGATTGTCCACCATCGGAGGCCATATGGGTTGATCGTTCTAATTTTCATGCTCAGTTTTCGGGCTTCTGTCTTGAGGAAAAGACGATTTTTTTAGAGGGCGACATTGTTACGAACGCGGAAGGAGAGGGACGACCTGTAGTGTAGATGGCATATTAGCGCTATGAAAGTCGTGCTAGGGACATGCGACCCGCTAGTGACACACCGACGAAAAATCATCAAAGTATATGAATATTTTGGGGAATGAAATATATCTGTTTGAATTTTGTATTTAGACCAAGGGTGTTAAATAAACGTTGTGGACTATGTATTTTGGTTATCGTCGGAGTATTAAGAAATATTGGGAGCCCTAAGAGGTTATTCTTGTTCCCTCCTTTTTCTTTTTCCTTCTCATAGCCTAATCCTTCTTCCCGTCCTCCTAATAGAGAGGGTCGAGAAGATGAAAGCATGGTAGTCCTATTGTTCTTAGAGAACACCTCCTGTATGGGAGTCTCATAAAAAACTGCAAGAAATCAATTTCGTAATTGTTTTGCACGTCGTAAAAGAAACTGAAATTCCAAACTTATAATCTTAATTGAAATAACATAACTCGAGTATAAAATTAAAGGCAATTAACACAAATGGCTCACAGAAACCTGCCCATAGTAACTGCAACATGATCGTCGACCGGAAATCGTCGTATGTATAAATACAATTCGTCTCATAAAAATTTCATAAGCGTATTAGGCTTGACCGATGATCGGCAAAAGCCCGGCCGACAATCGTGGATCGCATGGCCGGCAATTGGTGACCACAAAGCTCGGCAAACGATGTAGCCCGATCAGCGATCGACAATCATTAATAAAATCACAAAAAATGTTAAAATAAAAACTGATAGTTCGATACAATTGTTCTCTGAATCTTAAATGGTTGAGTTTTCTCATCCAAGAGATAATAATGGAGCTAGAATTCTAACAATCTCTCACAAAAGCAATAAACCAAAATGAGCATCATATCAATATTAACTATATAAAATCAAATTGACATTTGCTTAATCAAGTTATATCTAATGCAATAAGTATAGGTGAAATGATTACCATGAACCTACACTTAGTAGTTATTTCTTCTACCGAAGAATATAATAAATCGGAAGCTTAGAATTATAATCTTTTAATCGATGGGTTAATTAAGCGCACATAATATTGGTTGTTTGAGTTGTGATAGTGATTTAATGGTCATGCATAGTTTGATTTTCATGGATGTTATTAAGGTTCAACCCAAATCCTGAAGTTGCGACCTCACGACTACCCCCACATATGCGGTGGTGTTTCAAAAGATATTTCGTAATTAATATCTCGCAAAGAAAGATGCCTTTGACCACCATCTGGAACTAGAAGTTCAACCTTGTTATATTGAGTCATCATAGGAATAAGGATAATGTTTTTGAATCTTTTAAAATTAGTGCTCTCAACTACGCCACATCAAAAGTTTTGTTTCAACTAGACTGAACTTAATTCATGAAATCTCTAATCACATGAGTTGAGTATCCACTATTGGTAGACAATCATGAGGGCTTAAGCGTCATTTCCCTCGATGTTCATAAAATCTCTTCTCAGAAAAACCCCTTTGTAAGATTATCAACTAAATTCAATTCTAATTTTATATAGTTGAGTGATATTACTTTTTTTCTTCTCCACTTTACTGAGTTGTACCAAATTCTCATCAACTATTCATTTTAGAATTAGTAATATTCAAAGTAGTTAAATTAATCAAATATTTATTATCGCAATGCAATGAAATAATAGAGATAGATTTTGGATAAACAAAAAATTCATAAAGTAAATTCTCAAGCCATTCGACTTCCGTACAATTTGTATATAAGACTATGAGTTCAGGCTCCATAGTACTGCTGGATATAACGGTTTGTTTGGTCGAAGACCATAAAATGGTGGTTTCTTCAAGAAGGAAATCATATCATATCATTGAATTAACATCTAACGAATCAGTTGTCCAATTGACATTTGAGAAACTTTCTAGTACTTCGAGAAAGCCTGTATATACTAGGCTATAATCAATATTTTGTTATGGTTCCACTTTCGGTGGCTTATATCGCCGACCCTTATCTAGTTCTAGTTTCTTTTTTTATTATGCACATTTGATCCTCCGTGTCTAAGCCCAGGAAAGGGGCACTTTTGTGTGACTATTAATACCCGATAGGGAGCCAAGATTAGTAGGCAAGCAATTATCAAACTTTACTCTCTCTAATTTTCTCTCTCTCTCTAAGTCTTTTGGTTACCTCTCCCACTAACCCTAGCGATCTGCATGACGCCGCCAACCCCGTCCCGCTCGTATACGCCGCCGACCCCCCCCCCCCCTCCAGCTCGCTGCAACTGCCGATCTCCTTCCCGACCAGCTCGCTGCAACTGTCGGTCTCCTTCCCGACCTTCGCCATAGGCCCCTCCGAACTACACCAGGCCGACCCCCTCTCCCGGCCTCAGACCCGCTCGTAATCGGCGTTCCGTATCAACTTGGTATTAGAGATACCTCTCCTCTCTGCAGTCGACACTCCAGATCCCACCGGTTCTGCTCCCACTGTGCCTGACCATGACGTTTTCGTCGAGCACCTTGTCGTCAGTCGCTCCGACCGCGACTTTCCGCGACCTCCCGCGTCACTACGTCCCGTACAGCAGACGTCTTCTGTCAGCCCTTCTCCGCCAGCCATACTTCTGGGCTCCTCCAATCCCGGGGGCCCCTTGCTCGCTGCCTCTATCGGGCTGATACCACCTCCTATCCTTCCTTCCTCCAGCCCCTCTGGCACCGACAACCCACCAACTTCTTCTCCAGCAATGGCCAAACCAAACCGCCCACCCTCTCAAATTTTCGAGTCCCTCGCCAAGATCATAGCGGATAACAACACCGCACTCATCAACGTTGTCACTGCTCAACTAGCAGCTAACGGACCGACCCAACTGGCCACGGGTTCCTCCAATGACGCGCCGCTTCCGTGAACCCCGCCGGAGTTTTTACCCCCCGAGGCACGAGGGCAACAGTGTGCCACGATACGTGCAGATGGACTTTCCCATCTTCGACGACCACGAAGATCCCTTGGTCTGGCTCTCTCTATGTGAGCTGTTCTTTGCCAATCTGCGCACCCCTTAGGAAGAATGGCTCAATGTCGTTTCCTTCCACCTGATGGTCTCAGCCCAACTTTGGTTTACCCAACTGCAACGGGAAAAATCACTCCTATCATGGGAGAATTTCAAAGTCAGCTGCCGTTTCGGCCCACCCCTCTGCAGCAATACCTTAGGGGATCTTATGTCTCTTCGGCAGACCGGTCCAATCGACGAGTACCTTGTGCAGTTTCAGGTCCACCTAGCCCGGACCTCCTCAGTCCTTCTGGCCAGCAGGTGCCCATTTTCACGGTGGGACTCCATGAGCGCCTATACATGGACATTGGACGTGGAATTTCAGGCCATCGCAGATTTGACGACTGCAATGAGCTTGGCTCGCATCTGCGAGAAGCGTCTGTTGTTGCATCGCCCTCATCTCCATAGCCCAGACAACAAGGGGTACATCCACAATCCCCACCCTCTTCCATCACCCACAGGCAGCCTCCTAGCCCAGGACTGCGATGCCGACCATCCAGCCACCATCTGCCAACTGTCTACACCGGAGATGGGGGACCGCCGTGCCCAGGGCCTCTGTTACTACTGCGACGAGCCCTATTTCTGTGGACATCGCTGCAAGCGCCTCTTCTGGTTGGAGGTGGACGACCCTGCTGCAGAACAGGATGCTGACACAGACACAGGGGGATCCGACAACCTCCTTCACAACAGAACAAGCTTGAGCGCAAGCTTGTCGTTGGGCAGGGTGGACATGTTATGGTCCCGCTTTTGGTCGCATATATCTCCGACCCTTATCTGGTTCTAGTTTCTATTTTTATTATGTACATTTGATCCTCTGTGTCTAAGCCCAAGGAGGGGGCACTTTTGTGTAACTATTAATACCCGGTAGGGAGTCAAGACTAGTAGGCAAGATATTGTCTAATTTTAATCTCTCTCTCTAAGTCTCTCGGTTACCTCTCTCGCTAACCCTAGCGATCCACACGACGACGCCAGCCCTGTCCTGCTCGCATACGCCACTGATTCCCCCTTACAGCTCGTTGCAATCGCCAGTCTCCTTCCCGACCTTCACCATAGGCCCCTTCGGATTACGCCAGGCCGACCCCGTTTCCTGACCTCGGACTCGCTCTCAATTAGCGTCCCGTATCATACTCCCACGAAAGTACTTAAATATTTTAGTAAGTGTTACCCAATGATCACTAATAGGATTACTAGTATACCTACTTAGTCTTCCTACAACCTAAGAAATGTCTGGCCTAGTGCGGTTGACGATATAAAGTAGTGATCCATTTGAGCATGTCTATGTTGATCAAATGGTTTACCTATATTTTTGCAAAATTTTAGCATCATAAGGTGTAGATTCATAAGGTGGAGAGGAGGGAGTAGAATCATATAAGCTAAATTTGTGTAACATTTTCTCAATCGAATGAGAAAGAGATAATAATACAACACCCGGTCGGCACCCAAGAGATCCTCAGCCCTCTCAGTATAACCAGTGAAATGAGCTTTAGTCATCTTGCCTAACAAACAAGATTCGCATCGCTCAAATGATTCATAATCAAATGAGTCCAAAAGTCCATCTCTATGGAGCTTGGATATGCGCTTCTCGTTGATATGGCCCAAACGACAATGCCAGAGAAAAGTAGGGTTCGAATCATTTGTTCTTAGTCTTTTATTGTTTTCTACATTACAGATCAGATGGTTCAAGTTCAAAACGTAAAAACCATTAAACAATTGGGCTACAGCATAACAAACATCATTCTTAAATATAGAACAACAATTGTTCTTAATTATAAAAGAAAATCCAATCATGTCCAAACATGAAATAGATATAATGTTTCTAGTTATCGCCGGAACAAAATAACAGTTATCTAGTTCTATTACAAGCCCACTGGGCAAAGAAAGACGGTAAACTCCTACGGCTACAGCAGCAACTCTTGCTCCATTGCCGACGCGGAGGTCCACCTCCCCTTTACTCAGCAATCTTCTCCTTCCCAGTTCCTGCACATTTGTACAAATGTGAGAACCACATCCGGTATCCAATACCCAAGATGAAGGAGCAGAAAGGTTTATCTCTATAACGTAGATATTAGAAGCGGAAGTCATACCTCCCCTCAATTTCTGCAGACCCTCAATATACGAAGGACAGTTCCTCCGCCAATGATCAGCCTTGCCACAGTGGTGGCATTTCCCATCCTTCACCGTGCTCTTCTTTTTCATCAGTGTTGAAGACTTGGGCTCAAGATATGACTTAGGTCCTACCTTCGTCTTCTTGGAGCTCTTGGCTTTGCCCTTGCCCTTATGCACCATCAGTATGGGGCTGGCAGGCTTGGCCTTCTTCATATTGATTTCGGCAGTTCTCAACATGCCTAGGAGTTCGGGCAGTGTCTTGTCTATCTCGTTCATGTTGTAGTTCAAGACGAACTGCTCATAACTGTCCGACAACGATTGCAGGATCAGATCCGTGGCCAACTCTTGACCAAGAGGAAAACCCAGCCTTTCAAGGTTCTCTATATACCCAATCATCTTGAGTACGTGAGTCCCTACTGAGTCTCGAACTCTCATCTTGCACTGAAACAACGCTTTCGTGATGTCGAACCTCTCTTGACGAGCCTGCCCGTGAAACATTTTCTTGAGATGCTCGTCAATCTCCTTGCACCCCATGTTCTCATGTTGCTTCTGAAGCTCAGAGTTCATGGTGGCAAGCATAAGGCACTCGACATCCAAAGCATCGTCAGTATACTTCTTATAAGTATCTTTCTCAGCACGGGAAGAGTTCCCGGTCGGCACCTCGGGGGCTTCTTCTTCCAAGACATAGAGCTTTCGCTCTTGCCTGAGAACAATTCTCAGGTTCCTATACCAGTCCATGTAATTTGTCCCACTGAGCTTATCCTTCTCAAGGATGGCTCTCAGAGACAACGTGGAGTGCACAACGCTTGTCATGGAATTCTACAAGAATTTATGCAGAATAAAATCAGTACCTAAATTTCAATTACAATTTATTCTAATTAGGACTTCAATTAAAATACTCCCACTATTTTATTCGAAATGATAGCCCTCACTAACAATTCGGAGAGTTCATGCGAGCTACTCTGTTAGTGGACAAGATCCGTATTTCACCAACACTATGAGTCCGCTTTGGCGTTGCTCTCACGATGCGGTTATTTAGGTAGGCAACGCTTGCCAATTGCATCTTCATGCAATTCTTGTATGGTTGGTGAATAACTCCTTATTCGCATCCATCATATGGTTCATGCCAACCCTATGCCTCTAGGCACTCAACCTTTGAGGTCACCTAGTTAAGCTGGACCCGATGTCGACAGTGGGATATCACAATTATCCGCTCGCACCCTTACCAAGATAGATTAATGCACCTTGTTTTGGCAAGCCCACACTTCATCGATCGAGGCAGGAAGAGTGTCATCCATCGGAAGGCATCCGAACACTTAATATTTGATGAAGGGATTTCAAATATAGGTTAACAATTAACCATGATCAACATTTGATCGACGCGCACATCCAAAGAAAAACAATTCTTCTAAAACCACATGCATCCCTTATGTGCACATCCTGACACCATCAACATTTGATAGAAGGAAGGGCTAAATCTGAACATCCGGAAATTTCCAAATCCTCAGATTTACATGCATTGGACAAAGGCAAAGACAGCTCAACTTAAAGCAGTAGACAAGCTCATCTCTTTTTGTTGGATTCAAAATCCAAAACAAAATCGAGGGATGGTTACTGCTAAGAAGATCACAATTTCTAACACTTAGAAATTCCCACGAAATCCCAGACGTTCTTGGAGGAGACCAAGACTAAATCTAGACATTTAGAACACTTCTAAATCCCTAGGTTTACACGCACTGGAATAACAAACTTCCAAAACAACGATCATGGCCGAACCTGACTCTGATACCACTGTTGGGTTTCTCTATGAGGATGGCACAACGCTTGTGCACGCAGCGGAAAAATAAACATCAAGAAAAACCCAAAGAGATGTGGATCGGGCAATGAACGTTGAATCAAGAAGTTAGCAAAAGCTAGGCAAAAATTACCTCGGTGGCGTTGAGTCACAACCCAACGGAGATGCTCCAAACTTTGATTTCTGCTGGTGGCGAGTTCTTCGTGGAATAGTATCCACGTTTCTGCAGAAGTCCACACGAGCGGGAGAACACCGGTCTTTCCGTCACACGGAAGATCGGGATGGAGTAGACCGCACCTCGGCTATTCCACGGACTGCTAGGTCCGCGCCAGGAAGAGCAGCACCAGCGACAGTCGCTGGAGAAGAGGCGGTCGACGGAGCAAACACGACGGCGGCGGAACTCTTCCGTCGGCGGCAGGGATGGGGATCGGCGGAGCGAAAGGCGGAACGACTTCCGTCGGGTTTCGATCTGCTACAGGAGAAAATCGCGCGAGAGATTTCCCGAAAACCCTAAGTGTCCTATTTATACCAAATGTATAAATAAACCCAGGAAAATCGCTATCCGCAGACCACCCGAAAATAGGGTTCAGAATCGGCGAGTATCAATCGGTGAGAATCGGCGACAATCGGCGAGAATCACTGAGCAGGTTCGGCGAGAATCAGTCGACGAGTATCATACAGGATCGGCGAGAATCAGAGTACAATACTCGACGATTCTCGCCGATCGTCGAGCCGCGCTCGACGATACACAACGATACTCGACGATCGTCGAGCCGCGGTCGACGACAATTGTCGAAGTAGTCGATCGTCGAGAATCAACAATTGATTCTCGACGATTCTCGTCGATCGGCGAGAATCAGAGAGACGATTCTCGCCGATCGGCGGGAATCAGAAGACGATTCTCGACTAATGTCATCGACCCTCGGACGACAATCCCAACCAGCCCTTCAAGGCAACACTTGCCCAAACCGATGATCCTATAAGGCAACACTTTGTCCATAACCCTATTCAGGTCGGTGATTGGTAACCTTTACCAACACAGTCAGTCATCCAACTTCTCCACATCTCTTATGTGCGACCCTGCAGGCTCATATCGCGCAGTGAGATTACATGCTTGATCACTTCCAGATCACAATGGTAACTCCAACATCTTGGTCATCCCAGTGGCGCCCGTCTCTCAACTCTTGTTCGTCAGGGTGTTTTGGGTCGTGTATCTGTTGCACTAGTCACTCTTGTACGGGTTGTAAACTTGGAAAACAGCTACAACTCTCCTATCAGTCTAGTATGTCTAGGTTTTCGGCTCCGTTTGAGTTAGTCCATTCTGATGTATGGGGGCCTGCTCCTTTTGTATCCAAGGGTGGACACCGCTATTATGTCTTGTTTATTGATGATTTTTCTCGTTTCACTTGGATATATATGTTGCGTTCTCGTGCTGAGTTTTTTCAGGTTTATGTTACTTTCTTCACCATGGTTCGTACTCAGTTCTCCGCGTCTGTTCGTATTTTTCGCTCCGACTCAGGGGGGGAGTACCTATCGCATAAGTTCCGTGACCTTCTCGCCTCTCATGGCATGCTCCCGCAACTCTCCTGTCCTGGTGCTCATTCCCAGAATGGCACTGCGGAAAGGAAACATCGCGACATCATTGAGACCGCTCGCACTCTTCTTTTGGCATCCCATGTTCCCCCACATTTTTGGGCTGAGGCTATCTCCACCGCTGTCTATCTCATCAACCTTCAGCCATCCACTTTCCTTCAGGGTCGGTGTCCCGGTGAGTGTTTGTTCTCTCATCCTCCTCGATACACTCATCTTCGTGTGTTCGGATGTCTGTGCTATTTCCTATTACCACCACGTGAGCGGACTAAGCTCTCTGCTCAGTCTGCTGCATGTGTTTTTCTAGGCTACAACTCAGAGCACAAGGGTTACCGCTGTTATGACCCTATTGCGCGCCGTCTTCGCATTTCTCGTGATGTCACTTTCGTTGAGAACCAACCTTTCTTCCTTTCTTCATCCACCTCTGCTTCACCCTCATCCACTACCCCGGCTAATATTCAGTTCCTTATTTTCTCTACCGTACCACCACCTGTTTTTCCACCACCGTCAGACCAGTCACCAGCAGAGCTACCGCCATCATCGTCATCTCCCTCTTCTGAGTCCTCTCCACCTCCTCATGTTCTGCCCTCTCCCGACCCTCTACCTCCTATTCTCCACCACTACACTCGTCGTGCTCCGACTACCCCACAGGTGCCCCCAGTCTTCAGTGAGAGTCCCGTGGATGATCCGCCTGCCAGACGTTACCCCATTCGAGATCGACATCCATCAAATCGCCTCGGTTTTACCACCCAGCCACTCGACCTCACTGCTCTTCCTGCTACCTCCACCAGTACTCCAGATCCTAGTTCCTACCACGAGGCTGCTCAGGTTCCTGAGTGGCAGGCCGCTATGTCTGATGAGTTGGCTGCTCTTGAGCGTATCTCTACTTGGGATCTTGTGTCTCTTCCTCCTGGTGCTGTTCCCATCACTTGCAAGTGGGTCTATAAGATCAAGACTCGCTCTGATGGTTCTATTGAGCGGTACAAGGCTCGCATGGTTGCTCGGGGTTTTCAGCAGGAGCATGGTTGAGACTATGATGAGACTTTTGCTCCTGTGGCACACATGACCACGATCAGGACACCTGTTGTTGTTGGTGCTGTCCATCGTTGGTCCCTGTTTCAGCTGGATGTGAAGAATGTGTTTCTTCACGGTGACCTACAACAGGAGGTCTACATGGTTCCTCCTCCCGGTTTTGCTGCTCCTTCTGGCATGGTTTGTCGGTTGCGTCGTGCTCTCTATGGTCTCAAACAGGCTCCTTGAGCCTGGTTCGAGCGCTTTAGCTCTGTAGTTACAGCCACTGGTTTTCAGCCCAGCCAGCACGACCCGACCCTGTTTGTTCACACCTCTTCCCGGGGCCGGACTCTTCTTCTGCTTTATGTGGATGATATGATCATCACTGGTGATGACCCGGCCTTCATTGACTTTGTCAAGCATCACCTGCAGCAGCAATTTCAGATTACAGATTTGGGACCTTTGAGCTATTTTTTGGGCATTGAGTTCTCTTCCACCTCTGCAGGGTTCCAGCTCTCTCAGCAGCGGTATACTACTGATCTTCTAGCTCGGGGTGCTCTTTCCGACACCCGCACTGTTGCCACACCGATGGAGCTTCACCTGCAGCTTCAGGCTGATGAGGGGATCCCTCTTGCTGACCCCACTCGCTATCGTCATTTGGTCGACAGCCTGGTCTATCTCACCATGACTCGGCCAAATATTGCTCATGCAGTCTATGTGTTGAGCCAGTTTGTCAGCACTCCTACATCAGTCCATTATGCTCACTTGTTGTGTGTACTGCGTTACCTTCGTGCGACTCCTGGCCGTTGTCTGTTCTTCTCTAGCAGCAGTTCCCTCCAGCTTTTTGCCCTCTGATGCTACTTGGACTAGTGATCCTTCTGATCGTCGCTCTGTCACTGGTTTCTGTCTGTTTTTGGGCTTCTCCTTGCTTGCCTGGAAGTCCAAGAAATAGTCTGGTGTTTCCTGCTCTAGTACTGAGGCTGAGCTACGCGCCATGGCGTCTACGGCCGAGGAGATTATCTGGCTTTTTTGGCTTCTTGCAGATTTTGGCATTGTCTCCTCCGGACCGACCACTCTCTTTTGTGACAACACTGGTGCCATTCAGCTCACTCTGAATCCAGTGAAGTTTTCCCTCTCCAAGCACATTGGAGTCGACGTCTTCTTCCTCCGTGAGCAGTACAGCCGACGTACATTGGTTCCCCAGTATGTTCCCACTGAGCATCAGATTGCGGACTTGTTCACCAAGCCCCAGACGAGGGTTCAGCATGACTACCTTATGTCCAAACTCTCGATGTATGATCCCCCGTGAGTTTGAGGGGGGGTGTTAGAGATTATGTGTATGTATAGGGGCTTATCTGTATTTACCTGTATATGTTCGGGTCTTTGTATTTATATAACCCCAAGATGGATCATCATTGTAATGAATACATTTTCTAAGTGTATAAAGAAACTGAAATTCCATCGTTAAAATTTTAATGGAATCAGCATAGATATAATCCCAACGAGCATAAAATTAAATACAATTAACAAAAATAATTCACAGAAATCCGCGTATAATAACTTCAGCGTGAACATCGATTGAAAATCATTGTACGTCGAAATACTATTCGACTCATAAAAACCGTGTAATCATATTATGTTCGGCCTGCGATCTATGAAAATCTGGCCAGGGATCGGTAAAACCCAGTCGACGATCGGCGATCGCAATGCCCGGTCGGCTGACGAAGAAAGAGAGCGGTCAGCGAACTGCGTAGCCCGTTGACGTTCGGGGAAAGCTGGCCTGTGATGGGCGAATGCTAGCAGAATCAAAATATTTTGTTTAAATAAAACAGACAGTTCAATACAACTGTTTTCAAAATCCCAAATGATTTTTAGTTTTTTTCTTCCATGAGATAATAATGGAGATAAAATTCTAATACAACGAGGTCTGTGTATTGAGGACTTTGTTGTGACTAGCTGCGCTGATTTACAATTTTACATATTAAGAATATTTTCCCATTTCTGACAGTTCCAGTTAACAGCTGAGCTTTATCACCTAGCAGTTGAAAAATATGTAGGATTGAGCTTGGGGTTATGATAATTCTAAAATATTTTGTTTTTATTTAATAATTAAATGACAAGATAATTATCAAATCCTGCATATTGTGGGCAATAGAAGTTAAAAATAATTGAAACATGTTCAGATGAAGAGTGATAAGTGACGCCGAACAAATCTATAGTCGGCAAATGTTCGATAATTTAATCCTACATGCAATGCAAATCCGACGGCGAATTCAACTTAAGCAATAAATAATCAAATTACATGCAGATAATTCTAGCAAAATAAAATAATTTATTTAGATAAGCGGGTCTTCTGCGTGGAGGGCGAAAACAAGAGCGCACGGCGAATAAGTCCTGCAAATCACAAAATAATTGAAAACAAACAACCATGATATTAGTGATTCAAACAAATATGAAGTCTCACCATCATATATTAATATTGAGAAATTATTTCATACAACAAAGTAAATACTCACTGAGCAAGGGGGGCTGCCATATGAGAGTAGATCCGGAGATATGCTGCACAATTGGGATGATCGGAGAGGAATCCGTGGTTGAAACGACGGGACAATGCTTGGATTTGGAGGTTTGGGATGGGATTTGGGTTGTAGCAGCGAAAATAGAAGGCTAGCGGGTCCTCCAGGAGGATCTCGGGTGGCAGTAGGATTCGAGGGGTGAGATCGGAGTTGGGATTTGCTGGAATCGCAGGAAAACAACCTGGAAAAACTTGATCTGTGGCAGGTCTGGACAGATCTGGGCGTCTGACTGAAGGGAGGAGGAAAGGGGAAGGTGGCAGTGGTTGTTAGAGTGCTTGGTGGGCTGGCTGAAGGGAGACGGTGGGGGCGGCTGCGCTGTTTGGACGGGGAGGTGGGCAGCGGCTGCAGGATCGCAGCAAGGGGTGCGGTGGTTGTAGGCTGGCAGCAAGAGCGGCTGCTATTTAGGAGGGTATGGGAGAGGCGGTAGAAGGATTAGGGGTGGAAAATGAACGCTAGTGTTAGGTATTACCCTAGGAAAGAAGGAGAGCACCCAGAAGTCGTCACCTGGGGTTTCACGGAGTCGACACTGTGAGGTGATTGCGGGAATCTGGGATTCTTTGTCTCCAAATTATGCAATGACCTATAGCTGACCCCATACACTCTTATTTATAATAACGAGATATTAGGGCATCCCATCATTGACGGATATAATTGGTCGGAAATGAGGTAACCTGATACATCAAAAATAAAGCAAAAATGACAATGTAATATATGAAATAGTGTCGGAACAACGGGTCAGACGCATCAGTGGAGTCTGCTCATCAATCCAGGTACGCCATATATGGTAAGTAGCCAATCGGCCCCGAACAGGGCCAAAAATCATCCTCCACTGCCCAAAGGTAACCCACATACTGGCCCAAAACTCGCTATAGGTTATTGCAGATTTTGGAGATTACTATTCCCAAAATTCCGCGATCATCTCAAGGTGCCGACTCTGTGGAACCCTATGTGATGACTCCTAGGCCCTCTCCCGCTCCCCAAAGGTAACCCCTATCCCTCTTTCTTCACCTTCAAATCCCTCTACCACCACTTCCACAACCCTCCAAACAGCCAGCCCCTCCCTTTTTTACTGTTGTCCGAAAACTGCCGCCAGATTCCCTTGTCGCCGCCGCCGCCCATCCAGCCCCCTTCTCCCCTAGCGCCTCTTCTCCCAGCCCATACAACCCCCTCCACACCTTTTCCCAGTCCCACGGCAGCCGCCCCCACTATCTACAGCCGTCGAGCTTTGCTATCGCCGCCCCTCTTCCGTGGAACCACCTCCAAACCCCCTCATCTACCTGATTCTGGCCAGATCTGTGCAGTCCAGCCCAGATCCAGCCCTCCCTCCACCCAAATCCAGTCCACCGCCACTACATCTTCAAATTTTAGCCACCCTCCCGACGTACGTCGCCGAATCTACTCTCCTACGGCAGCCCTCGTACTTTTGTGAGCTTTCTTGTTGTACAAACTTTTGTTTTTCAACATTTAATTATTGTGTTTTTATCTTATACTGCTTTGGGATAAATAGAATCGTAGTATTTTGTTCTAAATTATTTTGTGATTTGCAGGACTTATTCGTCGTGTGCTCTTGCTTTGGCCCTCCACGCGGAGGAAAGCGTAAACCCTCATGCCCAAAGAAATTATTTGGTTTTGCTAAAATTATTTGTGTGTAATTTGATTATTTATCGCTTAATTTGAATTCGTCGTTGGATTTGCATTGCATGTAGGGTTAGGGCATTGTTCATCGGATCTGGATACTCTCCATTTCAAACGAAATGGAGTGGATCCATTTCATCATCTAATGGATAAGAGAAACTTGAAAGATATCTAAAAACGAATGGGAAATGATGAACCTGTCGGATCAAAGAGCTTTTAATCTGGACCGTGAAATGGATCCCCTTCATTTCGTTTGAAATGTAGAGGATCCTGATCTTTGTTCATCCGCCGCCTATAGATTCGTCATGTGTCAATTGGTATCAGAGCTAGATTGCAAGCACTTTTGATACGCAGTTGTAGAGTCTATAGGTTTCTTCATGGCTAGGTATCACCAATATTCCGCTTCTCTATTTGGGGATCCCGAGTCACTTACACCCGCTTCCATTCGGGGATATCATCATGTTACTACGATGATTATTCTTGATCGTCGCACACCACTTCTAGAGATCGTGTTGATCCGCCGACATGATCCCACTATGCTGGATACGATCAGTATGATGATTGTCGTTGTTCATATCCATGCACGCGAGCGAATCGTGTTGATCCTTCAACACGACTTGATTACTTTAGGGATGATTATTATGAGGATCGTCATTTTGAAAGAGATCTCGAGTGGCAGTTTCGTACGGATGTCCCTTCTTTTGACGGCTCATCGAGTCCCGAGTCTTTCAGTTGTTTTCTCGTGGATGTGGAGTATTATCTCGATCACTTCGAGTTATTCGGTGAATGGCGAATCAAGTTCGCAAAACTTAGGATTCTAGATCAGAAGAGAGTATATTGGTCTAGCATTGAGAGGACCCGCGAGCGAGATCGTCTTCATCGCATCACTAGTTGGGTTGATATGAAGCGTATGTTGTGCCAGAGGTATTGTCCTCCGTCGTATCGGAGTCGCTTGCTCGAGCAATTATTTTTCCTTCGACAAAATTGTATGTCTGTCGCAGAGTACAAGGATCGTTTTGATGAGTTAGTTGTGAGGAGTGATATCCGAGAGAAGCCAGTCATGACCACTTCCCGATTTCGGTCTGGACTTCGATATGACATTCGTATTGAGGTGGCTTATCACAGTCGAAAGTCCCTTGAGCAGACATATCAGCTCGCCCTACATCATGAACAGTCCTTGAGGTCCGCAGGAGCTGGTCGATTGGATTCACATCTTGACCCTTGTAGTATGAGTCCCTCCCATCCCGATGTCACCACGATGCCTACCTTTGCCCTGTCATACATGACAAAAATGATACCTGATACGAATTTCTCTCACCCCAGTGAGGTACTTAGTCCGGTGAGTAGTCTATCTTTTGTTTCTGACTCTTCTTTGGTGACCCCGACTGAGTGTGAGTCTGAGCTACCTATTGATTTTATAGTGATGTGTCCCTCACCTACACCCCTTATTTTGTCATGCCCTCGGTTAGTTAGCACCCCTAACATGGGCTCACTTCTTGACGCCGAACCTATAGACCCATTCATAAGAGTAGATCTAAGTCCCTCGCCCCTTATAATTGCTACAAGTCGCATCACGATCGAGAGCCCTGATCCTGGTGTTGATCTCGTAGTGGCTATCTCACCTATTTATGAGGACATTACCTCTTACGTTGGTACTCTTTCGGAGGATCTTGACCCTGTTAACGGGTTCTATGACGAGCCCCCTATTGAGCCTCTTGATGAACCACCACGTCTTGGTGAGGATGAGATTCAGGTGAGCCACTCATATATGAGCATCGATTTATTGACGTTTCCCCCCATTATTGCCTTTGATCTTGCCCCGGAGAATAGATCTTGAGTGGAGCATCAAGTATGTAGGGCTTTCCTTAAGTTCATGTGAGCATACTCCTATTATTTCGAGAGTCTATCTTATGATGCATCGCAATCTTAATGAGTTTTGGGACACACCATCTCCTGACCCACCAGATGAGTTTTTTCTTTTCAGGGACACTTGCCACACTCCAGAGTTGCGTGTTCTAGTCGATGTACATGATTTTCACTCAGGTGGTCGTCACATTCGCGATGATTTTTCATACATACCTCCTAGTGAGCCCCCTGATGTGTCATGTTCCCCGAGAGACATTTTTCTCTTTACGAGCTTGTATTTGAGTGCGGATGTCTCACGCAGTCATTTGGATACTCGTCGCACACTCGATGAGTTTTTTTACTCTCCACCGAAAGAACCTCTTGATAAGCCACCAAATTTTAAAGACACCCCAGTCATTATTAGATTTTCCCCTAGCGAATGTGTCGTACATGTCATGTTTCATTTGCATTATTGGTATGAGTCTTTTGAGTCGTTTTTTCATCATTTGCATGTTTCTGTTGAGTTGTTTGTTCATCGTTTGCATGTGTGTCATGAGTCGGTCCGATAGAGGATCAATTTTAGTGATAAATCTTATAAATCACATGCAGATTTTCACTGGCAAGAGCAGGTATTTCATGATGACGAGCAGGTGATGATAAGATTCCACATTGTGAGGCTCTGTGGGAGGCATGCTAAAAGTTTGAGCTTTAAGCGAACGGATCCATACACAATCATGAGATGGCAAATATCTATGATCTTGATATCCCGACGAGTATGAGTATCTGTCCCATATTTAATGTTGAGGACCTAACGTCGTACTATAAGCCTCACGAGCATGTGAACTCATTTTGTGGAGATCCTCTTGAGCCTACACCCCTACATCATTTGGAGCCTACACCTCCACATCCTCAGTCCTGCACCCAGTCTACTTTTGATCCCCAACTGCCTTTGGGTCAGTTTCCTATGGCTTCACAGTCTACATTAGTGATCGCACCGGACTTCCAGCACATCAATGGATTTTTGTGAGCATTTTAGATATCGTGGCTCATGCATGCATAGCCACACCAGTCAGTCAGATGCAGGAGCGCTATTGTTGAGGATACTTTCCCATCGACGACACTTGGACTACCTTTGATGGACCTCATCGAGTCTTACCTGGCATACATTGAGGGAATTCCAATCTCTATTCATCAGGAGATGAATTCTTTCAAGCTGTGAAGAATGATGTCGAGTAGAGACACGAGCCACAACGGAGGACGAGTTTTGGGCCCGTTCGGGGCCGGTTGGCTACTTACCATATATGGTGTACCTAGATCGATGATCCGACTCCACGAATGTGTCCGGCCCGTCGTTCTGACACGATTTCATATATTGCATTATCATTTTTGCTTTATTTTTGATGTAATCGGGCTACCCCATCATCAGCCAGTCATAGTCGTCGATGGTGGGATGCCCTAATATTTCTTTATTATAAATAAGAGTGTATGGGGGCTGCTATAGGTCATTGCAGAATTTGGAGACAAAGAATCCTGGATTCTCGCGATCACCCCACGGTGCCGACTCCGTGGAACCCTAGGTGATAACTTGTAGGTGTTCTTCTTCCTTCCTAAGGTAATACCTAATCCTAGCCTTCATTTTCCACCCCCTAATCCCTCTAACGCCTCTTCCATACCCTCCCAAACAGCAGTCACCCTTGCTGCCACCTACAGCCACCGCACCGCTTGTTGTGATCCTGAAGCCGCTGCCCTCCTCCCCTTCCAAACAGCGCCTCCACCCCCACCCTTTCCCTTCCGACAGCCCACCAAGCACCCTGACAGCCACCGTCACCTTCCCCTTTCCTCGTCCCTTCAGTCCGACGCCCAGATCGGTTCAGATCTGCCCCAGATCAAGTTTTCTGGCTGTTTTCCTGTGATTCCAGCAAACCCCAACCCCAATCTCACCCCTCCAAACCTGCCGCCACCCGAGAGCATCCTGGAGGACCCGCCAGTCTTCTATTTTCTCTGCTACAGCCCAGATCTCATCCCAAAGCTCTAGATCCAACCGCTTTCTCATCCTTTCAGCCACGGGTTCCTCTCCAGATCGTCTCAATTGTGCCGCACATATCCGGATCTACTCTCCTACGGCAGCCCCCTTGCTCAGTGAGTATTTACTTTGTTGTAAATGCACTGTAAAGGGCCTGAATCATTGTCATATGAAGATTCTTTTTTGCACAATTCATTTGGCTTGCTTGGTTAAATGAAATCTCGAATGTTATTCTATATTTTGTAATATACTGGTTGTTTGGTTTGTTGTACTTAAAATATGACATCGATTCAAGTTGGCTAAAATGTTCAGAAAATGCAAGGCTGCAACCATATTGACTGTCAACTTTAGCACTGTAATTATGGACTGCGTCTATATTACAGTGCTTCTCAAATTTCCTTTAACCAAAAAGCAGCTCCAGCATTTCACGTTTTCTGCTTTTGTGTTCTAACCACATGTCAGAAAATTTTCCCCCTCACAAATGATTTGTTAATGTTGGAAAAGCCCGTGTAAAGAGACTCATATTGGAACCCTTTTAGTTAGCTTTCTTCTTTTCTCTTATTTAGTCACACATCATGTATAGGGATCTCCTCTCTTTCTCTCTGTTATAAATATGTATTCATACCTTGTATTTGATTATTGAGAAAGTATATACAAGTTTGATGTTTCTCCATATGGTATTAGAGCGAATCGGTCTCTCCTTGCGGCTAGCCCTCTACTAACCGTCCGGCCTCCTTCTCTCGTGCAGGGCGCGACCTATTTCTTTTTACCCGCCTGCGGGTTCCCGGGCGGATAACTCTCTTTCTAACCGCGGCTTCCAGCGCGGTTAGACTCTTTTCTTGCCGCTCCTCCCTCCTCTCTCTCGTGGCTTCCACCTCTTCTCCTCCTCTTGGCTCCCATGCTTTTATAAGCCTCTCTCTAACAAGTGGGGCCCTCTCTCTTCCCCTTTATTCGCACGACTTCTTCTCTACCCGCGCGCTTTATCTCCCTGCCTTTTTCTCTCGCGCGACCTATCTTGTCCTCTACCCGCTGTGAATTCCCTACCTGCTGCGAGCTCCTAGGGACAGCTTGTCGTGCGGTCTTCTCTTGCTCCGGCGAGTTCTCCTCTAAACCGTTGCTGCCCTTCTCTGCTAGTCGAGCGGTTTGGTCTTCTACTCCTCTTCCCGCTGCGGACTCACGTCTCTCTTTGCGGCGAGCTTGCCTTGGTTTCTCTTCTACCCGCTACGGGCTCTGCATTTTGGTCGCGACATCGTCTCTTGCCGCTGGTGATTTGCCACTGAGACCGTGCGACTTCCCAGCCCTCTTTTCAGCGGCTTCCCCATCTACCTGCTCTGTTTCCTTAGTCGCGGCCTCTTCTGTGCTTGCCGCCCGACCATTGCCTTCCATCCTGTGCGGTTTCGCTTCTAACCGCCCGTCCTGCTCCTCCACTACCCGCGCGGTCTCCCTTTTAACCGCTAATCCTCTTCCCGCCGGTCTAGATTCCTAACCGTGTGGCCATGGGATCTTCTCTTGACTCTACCGGGCAGGCGGCTTCCTCCTCTACTGACCGTCGGGTTCCTGCTCCAGAACTCCGGGATGAACTACGGATTACGACTATCTCGTTAGCCGGCAAGAAGAACTTCGTGGTGTGGGTACACTCGGTTCGTCGTGTCCTTCAGTCCAAAGGCTTCCTGCATCACTTGACTCAAGCTGCTCCAGCTCGTCCTACTGATGACTGGTTGCGAAATGATGGTCGTGTTCAGACCTGGATTCTCAACTCCCTTGATGGCGAACCGTATCGCATGGCCATGTACCATGAAACGGCCAAAGCCATGTGGGATGAACTTCATTCCATCTATTCCGGGAAGGATAGTATACAACACTTGTATGACATCATCACTGATCTATAGACTCTTGATGTTGGTGGGGCCACTGATCTCACCTCATTTGTTACTCAGGCCAAAACTCTGGTTGAATCATGGATTCAACATCAACCTCCTACAACGGATCTTGTTGTACAACGAGCTCAAAAAGAAGCCGTGGGCGTCACCATGATGATGGCTCGTGTGCCACCACATCTTCATAGAATTTGGGCTCAGATCCTCTCCTCTGCGGCTACTCCATCACTATCTGATATTTGCTTCATGTTGCTCAAGGTCTCACCACCTCCGGATAGTTCTGGACCTCCATCGTCGGCTCTCCTTCAGCAAACTTCTGCGCCCTTACTACCCCTTCCACCTTCTGCTCGGGGGGGGGGGGGGGGGGGGGGGGGGGTAACGACTCTTGTGGCCGCAGTAGAGGAGGCCAACCACGACGAAAGTGTTCCTTCTGCGAGAAGGATGGCCACCTTGAGGCCACGTACTATCGCAAGCATGGGCTTCCTCCTCGTCCACAGGCTGTCGTCACTGCTCACGACTCCTCGCTCACTCGTACTAACATTGGCGAGATCTGTCTTCAGCTCCAACAACTTCATGGTCTACTCACTCGCCCGCCTGCCTCCGTTACCTCGCCTGCCTCTGTCTCACATGAAGGTATCGCATGTCTCTCCACTAGTCCACGGTGGATAGTGGATTCAGGTGTCACTCAGCACATCACCTCTCTGCGGCCACATCAGTACCTGGATACTCCTCATCCTAAGTGTATCACAGTAGCCAATGGGGACACTGTTCCGGTCTCCGGCTCTGCGGACATCTCTCTCACCTCTCTCTCTCTCTCTATGCTCCGCTCTTCATGTTCCTGGCTCCCCTTTCAATTTACTTTATGTTGGTCTCCTCACTACTGATCTAAATTGCTCTATAACCTTTACATCTTCTTTTTTTCTGATACATGATCGACAGACGCGGAATATCATTGGTAAGGGACGGCTGCAGAACGAGCTCTACCTTCTAGATGACTCCCCTACTATCCTCTCTTCCGTCTCCTTGGTCGATTGGCATCGGCGTCTTGGGCATGCTCCTCTGCCAGTCCTCCAGAAGGCTCTACCCGATGTATCTCTTCCTTCATGTGTGACTCTTGTATTTTGGACAAGCAGCCCCGTTCATCTTTTGTATCTCATTGTACTCGTAGCTCTGCTCCTTTTATATTAGTGCACTCTGATGTTTGGGGACCATACAAAATCACTAGTGTTTCTGGTTATCGCTATTTTCTAACCTTTATTGATGATTATTCTCGAATGACATGGCTATATTTACTTTGGGATCGCTCCGAGCTTCCACGCATCTTTCAGGCTTTTCTCCTTAAGACCCGCAGATTATGCTGGCTGGTATACAAAGCTTCATCATCTACTCCAACGTTGGTTGCATACTCTGATGCAGATTATGCTGGCTCCTTGGATGATCGGCGGTCAACCAGTGACTTTTATACCTATTTTGGAGGGCATCTTGTTACCTGGCGGAGTAAGAAACAAGCTGTGGTTGCTCGGTTCTCAGCTGAAGCTGAATACAGATCGACGGCATCTGCTGTCTCTGAGCTTACGTGGCTTGAGAGTCTCCTCACTGATCTAGGAGTTAAACTTCCCTCACCTGTCATCCTGTTATGCGACAGCCAAGCAGTTATACACATAGCAAAGAATTCAGTCTTCCATGAAAGAATGAAACATATTGAAGTGGAATGTCATTTTATCCGGGAGAAAGTTCAAATGAAGAAGATAGAATTACAGCATGTTCCTGGTACTGAACAAGTTGCAGACATTTTCAAAAAAGCCTTAGCAAGTACCCTTTTTTATCAGTTCTTGTCCAAGCTTGGTGCCTACGACTTGTACGCTCCAGCTTGCGGGGGAGTGTTGGAAAAGCCTGTGTAAAGAGGCCAATATTGGAGCCCTTTTAGTTAGCTTTCTTCTTTTCTCTTCTTTAGTTCCACATCATGTATAAGGATCTCTTCTCTCTTTCTCCCTCTTATAAATATGCATTCATACCGTGTATTTGATTATTGAGAAAGTATATACAAGTTTGAGGTTTCTCCCCAGTTACAAAATGGTTTTTTAGGAGATGTTCTTTTCTTTACCTGCCATAGTCTCACATTATGTTAATGAGTTTTTTCCTCTTTCATTCCATCCTTATGTATTTGTTCCTGATCAATCTTCTTTGATGTGCATCCTTCCCAAGTTTTTACACACATACCGACACATTGAACTTTTGTAACATGATTAGAATTCTGTGATTTTTTCCCATTTTTCATGTTAGCATGTCCATAAAAAGGTAATGTAGACAAAAAACTAGATTTATTTTATGTTTTACCATTTTATGTATTTATTTGTTTTGTGATATTTATCTTTTGTTCTTTGCTTTCACTTTTGATTATTTTTATTGGAGCAGCAGTTCCCCGGACCTTTGCAAGTGCGACCAACCTATAAAATGAGAACGTCATGGTGTTGTACAATAAAGCTTAGAAGACGGTTTCTCGGAGCCTAGAAAAAGGAAGGTTACTTTCCCAATTAGCTTTCTCCTTTTCAATAGAAAGGGATATCCAACCCAACCCAACTGGCCTTTTATTTTAGAAATTTGTGGCCTCTTCTTATTTTTGGCAAAACTCCGAGAAAATTCACAGAAATGCTTTCCCATGGACAACTTTGTATATGTAGAGGCATTTGTAATTTAAGCTTTATATTTGCAAGTTTGAAATGTTGCACAGTATGCACTCTTTCACAAACTTGCTCACACTCTACTCTGTAGACGTTGCATTGTTAGGTCTACAATACTTTCTCCACTCCAGATTTGTCAACCACCTTGGATGAATGTCTCTTTTGTCTACTCCCTTGAGTAACTGCATTTGGCATGCAATATTTGTCCCCTTTATACATAAGGTCACCTCCCCAATTATATTTTGAGTGCGATGCTTTCTCCAACTCTTTCAAGATCTATTCTTGAAGTAGTGGGTGCACACAAGTAGAGTGATTTGAGAGAAAAAGAACTACCCTTGTGTGAGTTGACCACAACAAGGTTCAGATAAGAAGCCTCTCACAGATAATACTTTCATTCGTGAATGACATCTTCCATTATGGTTGTTAAAAAATTAACCAAATGTCTCCTTGTATATTGAAGGGGAGCCTTGGTGCACCGGTTGGGGTGTTTCCGTGTAACCTTGAGGTCACGGGTTTGAGTCCTGGAAACAGCCTCTTGCAAAAATGCATGGTAAGGTTTGCCTGCATTTCACCCTTGTGGTGGGACCCTTCCCTGGACCCTCGCTGCATGGGGATGCCTTTGTGCATAGGGCTGTCCTTTTTTATCTCTCCTTGTATATTTAGTTTTGGAATGCAAGCTAGGTCCCATATGTTAATATTTCCCTTGGACAGGTTTACCAACCTGATTGTCTTTTTGCTATTTGAATGTGACAAATTAGTTTGATTAATAGATTTTTATCACCCCCATAAGCTAATCTCATAGATATCAATGAGACTCAACTAGGTCTCATTCCGTAGAAGCATTTTTTTATGGTGCCTTTGTAAATATGTTTACCAATTGTTCTCCAGAATATGAAATTAGCTGGGGGTAATTTTTCACATTTACCTTCTCTCTCCAAAACTGAAAATCAATCTCAGACTTCATTTGGTTCAGCGTTTTCGGGCGGCGTTTGGAGCAAACGCCGCCGGATGGCGGGTAACCAAACGAAGCTTCGTCTCTGTTTGCACCATTTGCACCGCAGCAAGGAGGAAACGCCCTCACGCCGCTCCGTTTCGACCCCCGCCTCCCCCCCTTCTGTTCGAAAGCTCTGTTTGGAACCGCTTGCTCCTCCCGCCACTGCTCAATCAAACGATGCCTCAATGTGTGCTTTTATCTCATGAAATATCCGAAGGTTGGAGCTATAGAAATGGCAGATTGCTTGTCACAGTACTCGTGCATAGCTTCCAACCTTATATTCTAAGCTCCTACATGATGGACTTAAAACACTCTAATTCAACAAGTACTTGTAGCCAACCCAATCAACATCATTGTTCACATGTTTCTCTTTTAGGACCACCAAGTTACCTTTCATAAACATACAATATCCACCTGTAAACATAGGAATCATTAGAAGATCCAATCCAATCAACATCGTAGTATCCAAAGATATCCAAGTTTGATTATGAACACATGAAATGTAATATTCAATATAGTAATAGTCAAGTAAATATAATATATTTAAGACAAGAACACATAGGTTAGTGGTGTTAGATGTACAAATTAAATATAATAAATTTAAGACAAACAAAAATATTGCAAAAAAATCGGTGGTGAAACTTGAAGATGAAAAAGCCGGTTGCTTTCAAGAAGGCAGTTATGGAACAACTAGTTGATGACTCTTATGTTGATCCTAATGTCTCATGGGAAGTTATGTCTTCGCTTTTAAGGATAAGTGGAAAGAACGTACTTGAAGTATCAAAAGATCGTGCGCCCCCAAATAAAGAAACTTGGTGGTGGAAAGAGAAAGTACAAGGCAAAGTGAGGGAAAAGAGGGTCAGTTATAAATCACTCTACGCTTGTAGGAATAATAAAAACTTAGTCAGGTATAACGTCGCCAAAAAAGAAGCTAAACATGTAGTATAGCTTATAAAGAATTTTATAAGCGAGTAGATACCAAAGATGGAGAGCGTAATATATATATAATTGCTCGAGCTAGAGAAAGAAAGACAATAGATTTAAGTCAAGCAAAATGCATAAAGGATGAGACATATACAATTTTGACGGTTGATGTAGATATTAAAGAGCGATGAAAAAAAAATTTATCAACTCTATAGTGAAACAAAGGACAATGAATTGAACTTGAAAAAGTTAAGTAAATCAGAGAAGTATAAGAACATAACGTTTTATCGTAAAATTCAAATATCAAAGATAAAAAAAATGCTCTAAATAAGATGACAAATGGAAAGGCGTTTGGGCCAGACGATATACCCATCAAAGTATGAAAATGTCTAGAAAATGAAGGAATTTTTTGCATTACATGTTTTTTCAATAAGATACTGAAGTCAAAGAGAATGTCAGACCAATGGAGAGAAAGTTCTCGGTACCTTTGTATAAGAATAAAGTCGATATACAAAATTGTGTTAATTACAGAAGAATTAAATTGATGAGTCATACCATGAAACTATGGAAACGAGTAATAGAAAGAAGATTAAGATGAGAGACTAATATCTCGGAGAATTAATTTGGATTCATGCTAGGGAGGTCGACCATGGAAGCTATACATCTCTTGAGGAGACTCATTGACAACTATCGAGAATGAAAACAAGATTTGCATATGTTGTTTATTGATCTTAAGAAGGCTTATGATAGAGTTCCAAGAGAGATCTTATGGAGAGTCTTAGAAAAGAAAGGTGTAAATATATCATATATTGACACAATCAAAGATATGTATACAAATTCAGTGACGAGGGTGAGGACATCTAGAGGATTAACACAGGAATTCTCTATCACTGTTGGCTTACATCAAGGTTCAGCTTTAATCCCTTATCTCTTTACCCTTATCTTAGATGAGCTCACCAGACATATCCAACAAGCAATACCTTGGTGTTTATTGTTTGTGGATGATATCGTTTTTGTTAATGAGATGCGCGAGGGTGTAAACGCAAAACTTGAATCTTGGCGAGATACTTTAGAAAAAAAAAGGTTTTAGGTTGAGCAAAGCAAAGACGGAGTATATGGAGCTTAAATTTAGCAGTACAAGAAGGACAGATGACTTCGTTATTAAGTTGGGTGATCAAGATATTTCCCGTAGTGACTGTTTTAAATATCTTGGATCGATAGTTCAAAACGACGGAGGTATTGATAAAGATGTGACACATAGAATCCAAGCGGGTTGGTTGAAGTGGAGAGACTTGTCAGGGATCTTATGTGATCGTAAAGTACCATTAAAACTTAAGGGAAAGTTTTACCGTACTGCAATTAGACCCGCGATGCTCTTTGGTTCTGAGTGTTGGGCAATGAATTGTGTACATGAGCAAAAAATGGGAGTTGCGGAGATGAGAATGCTTAGGTGGATGTGTGGACACGCGAGATTTGATAAAATTAGGAATGAAAGTATCAGGGATAAGACATGGGTAGCACCAATTGCAAAGAAGATGCGAGAAACTCGTCTAAGATGGTTTGGACACGTACAAAGGAGACCATTAGAGGCACTTGTTAGGCGTTGTGAGAGTCTAGTCACTAGGCATGTTAAACGAGGGAGGGGTAGACCAATAAAGACTTGGAATGAAACTGTAAGGAAAGACATGATGCACTTAGGCATTAGTGAGATTATGACAAAAGATAGGGCACAATGGAGACAAAGGATCCATATAGCCGACCCCACTATAGTGGGATAAAGGCTTGAGTGTTGTTGTTGTAGTAATAGTCAAATAAATCAATTTCCCAACTAGATGTTGAAATTTTAGTTTTGTTTTAAGAATATTCGAATCATATTGGTGAATATCATACTCCATGCGGTTTGGCACATAAGTACCTACTTTCTTCAAGGAGTTCTAGAGCATGGATCTCCCTTTGGTTAGTCATATTGATTCATTAGACTTGTGCTTGTAGGTCGAGCGTGAACCCTTTCTCAGAGACTGCAATAGATGGCTTTGTGGCAACCTTTCGCACTGCATTCCTCCTTTGAGTTATGTGACTACTAGGATGTTGATTAGGTTGTTCTCCCTGGCAAACTGTTGATTGTGCTTGGTAAGGAGGGATTGAATCCCTCGGAGCTACTTAGCTACTTTTTGCAATGAAGCCATCGAACTGAGAGAGGACGATCCACTGAGAGTTAAAAAGCTCCTCTTAGATCTGAGTCACCTCAATATCCAGAAAATAATATCTAAGATCCTATCAAACGTCAATTAGAAAGGTTTTAGTCTCAGTATGATGCTGGTTATCATGACCTGTGAGAACGATATTATTCACATATATCATCACACGCATAATTATGTCTTTGTTTTATGAATAAAGATTCAATGATCACAAGTACTCCTACTAAAGTCAATTGCACCAACTAATCATTCAGTATTTTTTCAAACCATGCTTTTGGCAATTGTTGGAGACTATAAATAACCTTTTTATGTGGATGAGCATTTCTGGGAGAATCTCAGTGAGAAACCATGATGAACCATGTTTTTGGCAATTGTTTTAAGGATCGTCATGATCGGAGAATTATGATCATTCGTGATGGTCCATTAATCTATGTAGTGGTAGGCGGTTCGTTTTAAAGGTATTGAAAGATTGAGTGAATAAAAGATTTCCCTTTCGATCATCCGGTGTCGAAGCCTGAATTCATGTGTCGAAGCTTGGTAGTTATCCCCTCCCTCCCCTCTCCTCATAGTCGTCTACCCACCATTCTCTCCCTCAAAATCCAATAGCCGGATGCCCTATTTACCCCCACAAACCTCCAACCAGCCCCCTTCCAACCCGTCCTCATATTCCTCCAAAAACAGCCCCCATCACCTCTCCAATCCCCTCCGTTTTCAGTTTTCGGCATCTGAAAACCTTCCCCAGCCACCTCCGTTAAGTTTCCACCATTCCCTCAAAACCCCTTCACCACCACCAATTAAATTCCTCTCATTTTCAATTTTTTGGCGATCTCCGGAAAACACCTCCGGGAACCACCACCACCTCTGGAGACCACCTCCGGCCACCACCATCCCATAACTACCTTAACTACCTCTTCACTACCCTACTACCCCACCAACTCCACATCTCCTAAAATTTAGGTTTCCTCCTAAATTTTCTTCACTATCTCCACTCTCCACCTCCTCTACTACAGTCGGCCCCATCCCTCTCCCTTAACAACCCACGTGGATCCACCTTCCCACACTCCCACTCCAAAACCATGACCCCTCCCTCCACCGAGCAGTCCACCCCACTCTCCTCTCATGTGGAACCACCTCTCCCCGCCTCCCCACTCCAAAATTGAGCTCCTTTATGGCTTTATCCCTTTCAGCCACTCCCCCCTTCTCCTTCTCTCGTGGAACCATCCTCCAACAGTCTCCTTCTTGAAAATAGTACCTGACAACCCATATAGAGCGGAATTCTATCCGGTGTCTGAAATTTAGTTGCCGCTGCAGGAATCTACATTCCAAAAGTTATTTTTTGCTATCGGAACCCTCCTACCTCCAGCCAGCCGTCATTCAACAGCAACCCGCCTCTACCAGCTATCTGGGAAGTCAATTCCAGCTTCCACCATTGCTGTCTAGCAACCTAGGCTACATTCGGAGGCGAAATCCCAACCACGGGCCTTATTTACGGTTTCTGAAAGGCCTCCTCATTTCTGTTTTTTGTGTGTTATAGTTTGAAGTTAATATTTGATTGTTGAATTAAGTGTTACTTTCCTACTTAATAGATATGTTATTTGTAATTGTTGATCTAAGCTTTTGAATTTTTGTGAGTTTTCATTTACTTAGCTATTAATTTTGAGTACTCTTACATGTATATGATGTTCGTTGTTTCCTTATTTGTTCACTTTATCTACTGTGACTAATCTAGTTCTTTTATTTATAAAGAAAAATTATTGCAAATAAATTTTTGGAAGTGTCACTGTAAATAGAAAATACCATTTGCCTCTCTATGACCGTTCTGCGTCAGATTGGTATCAAAGATCAGGTTCGGACTCAGCTTAGATTGCGACTAGAACCCATATGTTTCATCCATGTCATATCATAGTAATAATTGATACTCTAATCCTCTATTTGAGGAACCGGAATCCACCTATATTCAAGCGTATAAAGTTCGTGTTGATCCTTCGATTTGACATTCCTATCATAGGAATTACTACGATGAACATCGTTTTACGGAGAGTCTTGAGTCGATGGTATGTTGTGTCTCTCCATCGTTTGATGGTTTGTCAAGTCCCGGGGCCTTTAGTTATTGGTTTGTGGACATGAGATTTTATCTAGATCACTTTTGTTATTCGGTGAGCATCGCGTCAGGTTTGTAAAGTTTAGGTTGTTAGGTTAGGAGAGACATTATTGTGATATCATTCAATTGGCCCTTGAGCGAGATTATCTCCGTACATCACTAGTTGGCTGGAGATGAAGCGGAAATTATGTCACAGGTATTTATTGTCGTCATATAAGAGTCGTCTCCTCAAGTAAGTATTAGCCCTCAAAAAAGAATCCATGTATGTTGTTAAGTATAGAGCTTACTTTGACGAATTAGCATTGAGGAGCAACATTCATGATGAGCCAGCCTTTGTCGCAGCTATATTTCATTTCAGACTTCGATTTGCTATCTACATATCACTGATTCATCTTTGATTAGTTTCTATCATGCAAACATTTCAGCTCGCTCTCCACTATGAGCAGGCCTTGAGATCTGCTAATGTTAGTCGAGTATACTTACACGTAGACTAGTCCATCTCAATGGGTCCTCCCCAACCTGGGGCCACACCGATCCCCCCCCCCCCCCCGTATGTCCTTATGGACACAAAGATGGGACACCTGATATAAATTTCTCTATTGAGGTTCAATGTTCGTTATGTGGTCCACCACTTGAACCTGTCCTAGTCCATGCGACCCCGAATGAGAGTGAGTTCAAGCGACCTGGTGATCCTATAGTAATGTCTTTTCCCTACCCACTATGTTGGCTTATATACCACTTAAACGATCATCTCCCTCTTGAGCACTTGTTCATCAGAGCATTACGACAAAGTAGTGATGAGTCATGTTCGTAGTAAAAATCGAGTCTGGAATTGACTTTGTAGTAGTTGTCTCACTTTTGATGACACTTCCGCTATATAGGGAACCTATTTCAGTGCCCATCGCATCTGCGTTAAGTGTTATTACTCCCCTCCCAGAGAGCCACCTGATGATTTTTCACTTTATGGAGGCATTCTACACATCATAAATTGGCATCTCAATGCCAAAATCTCACACAGTCTTCTGGGTATTTATCTCACACTCGATGGGTATTTCTACACTCCATCAAGAGAGCCTCCAGATAAACCACCACACCTTAGGTATGTGAACACCGTTTATGAGTCAGTTAAGAGAGAGAGATAGAGAGTGCTTTTGAGTCTCAATAGCCTGAGGATAGATTCTATGAAGCACTGATACTTTCTTGAGGGCCACGTACCGGTACCAAATACGTATCTGGTACCAGCACTTACCTGATACTCAGCGGATACACTTATTACTCTAGTCTGTAGATATACTTGGACTTTCCAGATCGTTATGTATATTGTGATAGAGAATGTTTTTTTTAAGTAAACAAAAGACTTTTGTGTCTTTTATAAACGAAAAATTTGTTAACCATAAATGCAACTGGTGATGTTTGTTTATTATAGTAACAAAATGTGTTTTAGATTTAAGTATCTTTTTTTCATTAAAACTATAAAGAATTGGATTTAAATTTTATTATTTTGTTTTTTACTATATACATGTTGTACATGTATATGTGCATATTTATACATGGACATATTGCACGCATATTTATATGAGTCAATGTTAATTACGCTATACCCAAACGTACACGTATTCGCATTTTTTTATATTCATGTATCACCGTACCAGGAACGTATCGTACCTGGTACTCTTACTTGTACCAGTGCTTCGTAGGATAGATTCTATCATCATTTGTGAGAACACCTCAGGTGATTATTTAAATGATCATCGCAAACCCCCTGACCATGTGCCCCTCTGGAATGAAACCTCGAGATTTGCAGAGTCTCTGCATAGAATATTTGCAATGTTTGTCTGCCATCATTCATTATCATTACATAGCATACATGACTATTCGTCACAGGAGTACTTGTAATAAAGTTATTTATAAATATTATATTGATAGCTACATGAGATTGCAAAACTTCAAAGAAGGAGAACAAATGTTGATCTGTATATGTGTTAAGAGGCTCCCCAAGGGATTTGCTCGCAAATTAAATGTCAAGCGATTGAGTCCTTACACGGTTACCAAAAGAATTGAAACAAATGCTTATGATCTAGATATTCCGCAGAGTATGAGAATTTCACATGTATTCAATATTTAAGATTTGACTCCATACTCCAGGCCACGCGACTATATGTACCCTTCGCCACCCGCCACTTTAGCTCCTCAGTCCCATTTTAACTTACTACTTCACTATAGCCTCAGTCGCTGCCTACTACTTCACTAAAGCCTCAACTTTCACCAATTGGTCATTTAGTTACAATCCTAACTTCTACAATAGTATCCTTTCCAGCATGAGCTCTATCTCCGTTCTCGACACTGAGAACATCAGCGGTGCCATCATTAGTTTCATCTTCAGACTCAAACATCTTTTGCACCACCTTCTATAGCAGTAACACCATCTACAACAACGTCGCCATCTTTGGCAGTACCACCCTTGGTTCCATTGGCTTCAGCGACACCACATCCAGAAAGCAATACCCTCGAGCCCGGCCCACGAGTTTAGGACATCATCCGAGCTAGAGGGATTCACCTCGCCTTCAGACGAGAGCATGTTCATCTTCATTCACGGAGATGAATTCTTTCAATACAAGTTGAATTGATGGGGATCACGACACACATCAATCTACACGACGATCAGAACTATCCATGTTATGCGGATCGATGATACGAGTTTTTTAGTTTTTTTTCATGTATTTTGAGGGCCGTCATGATTGGAGAATCTTGATATTAGTTATTAAAGGAGCAAGGCGTACCAAGGCACAAAGGGATCTTGGATCCTAGGCTCATGACGTAGGCGCCCGCCTATTGAAGGCAAGATGCATACCACATTCATTTTAAGAAATAAGCATTAAACATTAGTTCTTCTTGTTGATCAGATTTTTCATCTATTTTACTCATTAATCATTCATTACTATCATTTATATCTCTTAAAAAATAGAATTAATGTGGTCACTTGCATCATATCTAAGTTTTAACGCTCGATTATGTTTCACGAACAATAAATCATGCAAAAACTATTGAGTTATTACATTATTTATTTATTTCTTTTGGAAAAAAAAACATTTCCAACAAAAATCGCACCCGTACGTGCCTTTTATACTCCAAAGGCGCAAAAAAGACGGACAATGGCGCAAGCCTTTGAGCCTGTTAAACCTAGAGCCTGAGGTGCGCCTTTAACAACATAGACCGTGACCGCCTGTGATAATCCATTAGTCTATATATATGGGATGAGGTTCATTTTAGAGGCGTTGAAAGATTGAGTTAAGAAGAGATTCCTCCTTTCGATCACCTGGTGTCGAAGCTTGAATCCATGTGTCGAAGCTTGGTAGTTAACTAGTTATCCCCTCCCCTCTCTTCATAGATGGCCACCCACCATTCCCTCCCTCAAAATTCAATAGTTGACTGCCTCATTCACCCCACAAACCTCCAGTCAGCCTCCTTCCAATCATTCCCCATATTCCTCCAAAACAACCTCTCACCCCCTCTCCAATCCCCTCCATTTTCAATATTTGACGATCACCGGAAAACCATCTTCAGCCACCTTCGGTAAGCCTCCATCATCTCCTCAAAACTCCAATTAAATTCCTCTCATTTTTAGTTTTTTTGGCAATCGGAGGAAAACACCTCACCACCACTACCTCCAGCGACCACCTGCGTCTAGCCACCACCCCATAACTACCTCAAGTACCTCTCCACTACCCCTCTAACTCTGTCTCTCCTAAAAATTAGGATCTCTTAAATTTTCTCCACTATCTCCACCCCCACCTACTCCGCTACACCGCTACAGCCACCCCCTCCCTTTCCCTTAGCATCCCACATGGAGCCACCTTCTCAGATTCCCACTCCAAAACCGATCCCCCTCCCTCCACCCAGCAACCCACCCCACTCTCCTTTCATGTGGAACAACCTCTCCCAGCCCCCTTACTCCAAAACCGAGCTCCTCTATCCCTTCCAGCCACCCTCTCCCTCTCTCGTGTAATCACCCTCCAAAGGTTTCCCTCCCTGAAAACATCCAACATTCCACATGCAGCCTCTGGAATTCTGTCCAGGGGCTGGAATTCAGTCTTCATTGTATCTACATTCCAAAATTAATTGCTACCTCTATCGGTCATCAGTCATCAGCAGTCGGCCTTTACTAGCGACACGAAAAGTTCATTCCAGCATCCACCAGTGTTGTCCAGCAACCTGGGATACATCTGGAGGCAAAATCCCAACCCTGGGCCTCATTTCTGACTTCAGAAAGGCCTCAAAATACTCATACAGCCTCCCCCATTTCAGTTTTGCATGAATTTTAGTTTAAAGTCAATATTTGAATGTTGAATTAAATGTTAGTTTCCTACTTAAGAGAGATGTTATTTGTAATCATTGATCTAAGTTTTTTAATCTTTGTGACTTTTCATTTACTATGCAATTTGGTTTTGAGTACTCTTACATATACCCATATATAACGAGCATAGTTGTCAAGGCGCGCGCCTAGGCGCGCCTGAGGCGCCGGGCGCACCAGGCGCAGCTCTGTGCCGAGGCGGGCGATGTGCCCCAGGCGTGCCTAGGCGCGCGCCTTACAGGCTCTCAGGCGCGCCAAAGACGCGCCTGGGCCTTTCAAGTTATTTAAATATTTTTTTTGGGCATGGGCAAAAACATGATCTTGGGCGCACCTGAGGCACCCCCTAGGAGCACTTGGGCGCCCAATTCGCTGAAATTGAGCGAATTGGGCGCCCAATTCGCTGAAATTGAGCGAATTTGCTTAATTCCAGCGAATTTGGCGCCCAATTCCCACAATTCCAGCGAATTGGGCGTCCAATTCGCACAATTTCAGCGAATTGGGCGCCCAATTCGTTCAATTTCCTTTTTCCCCTATTTTTGCGCCTCACGTGCCTCAGGCGCGTGCCTGCGCCTTGCTCCTTGTGCCTAGGCTCCAGGGGCCCTTTGCACCTCGGTGAGCCTTGCGCCTTTGATAACTTAGATAACGAGAGAGAACGTAATCAAGAGAATAAAATATGAAATCCGTAAAATATAAATAAGACATCATAGTAAAAAGGGAACAATGAGAAGTCATTTAGTCTTTGACTAATAGAAAATGTAACTAAACAGGTTAAGGAGGAAGCTACTCCAGGCACGTCTAGCCGGCCCCCTACCCGACAAGAGAAGATGTATAAAATCTGGGTCGAGGTTGTCACCGCGGTCTTTGGAGTTCTGGACGCCCACAAAACCGCCTGTCGTGATCCAGATTGCCCGCATGATGAGTTCCAGTTCTGCTTCCAATAGTTCATAGTGTTCATGATATGTAGTATAGTACTATTGTTTTGATCTGTTGCTCTACTCATACTTTGTTACAGTGATATGATATACTGTTCTTTGTAGCACAGATATAAGATACCCATTTTTATATACATATGCTGGGTTATCTTTTTGGTGATTAAATGTACTAGATGATCTTGTGATATAAATAAACTGTTTTGCTTTTCTACTCGTTTCTTTATGTACTGATAAATGTTGAATGTTACATTCTCTGGCAACTCTATGAAATAACAGAAAATGATATGAAAATTGTGATGGTGTCTAGAATGTAGGGCCGTTACACAATTAAATGGTATCAGAGGGAGATTTAGCAAGATACGAGCACATAGGACGTAAGTAAAACAAATACATGACAATATAAATCTTCCTGTTTCAGGAACCTTTCCGCACATATTTGAGTAGAAGGGAAAGAGACGAATTAGAAGAGGAACAAAGTCGTATGGCTGAAGAAAAACATAGAGAGAGATTGAATCCCCCTCTATCGGAAGTCATGCAAGCATTAGCAGAAGCTATTTGAATGGGCAATAGTGTTGTTGCCGTATCACAACCACCAACGTCAAGTGAGTCATATGTGAAACAATTTCTCGAAATGAGACCGCCCTTATTTCGAGGAGGGTTATCTCCGATGGAAACTGAAAGCTGGATAAAGAGTATCGAACTAATCTTCAATGCTATGAAGTGCCCCGACGATCAAAAAATTGATTTAGTCGTCTTCCTGCTGGAAGGAGAGGCTGATCGGTGGTGGGACAGCATGAGACAAGGAAAATTTGTTGGGCGTGAAAACTCGGAGATCCTCTGGGCCGAATTCTTGAAGGAGTTTGTTAACTGGTTTGTCCCTCCGTCAGAAAAACAAATGCTGCAGGAGAAATTCCTTCGATTGATGCAAGGAAATCGTACAGTCCTTCAATATGAAGCTGAATTCGCACTAGTTTATTATGCAGGAGACATGGTCGTCAAGGAAAGCGATCGTTATTTTCGATTTCAATTGGGTCTACGAGAAGATGTGAGTGTACATCTAATCTCGCAGAGGATCAAGAATTACAATGAACTGATAGAAACTGCTAAGTTGATTGAGATGGATGTAGAGAGTTCGCAAAAGCGAATGGAGTTTCAGAAGAAAAGGCTTTCAGAGGGACAGAGTATGGATTCCTTGCAAAAGAGTGGAAGTTCTAACAGGAAAAGGAAGAAATGAGGTCCTTCAGCCCAAACTTGAAGTGAAAGCGGAGCTAACAGTAACACAATGAAGCCCTTATGTCTGAAATGAAGGAAGAATCATTTTGGCGAATGTTTGAAGGGAACCGGAGTTTGTTTCAAATGTCAGAAGCCTGGTCATCGCCGACAAGATTGCCCGTTGTGGAAGACAGTACCTGAAAGAGGTGGTCCTAGTCAGGCACCAACATTTCATTACCTTGATACCAGCTCGGTTGGTAGAGTTGATAGAGGTAAAGTGATCGAAACATCTGGATCTGTGGTGGAAACTAGAGAAGACAGACAGGTGCAGCCTAAAGTTTTCAATATTAACCAGCAAGGAGCTGAAGCTGATGATACAGTTATTACTGGTATGATCTATGTACATAATCACCTTCTAAAGGTATTATTTGATACAGGGGCTAGCCAATCATTCATATCTATAAGAGCAATTAAACAATTAAGGTTGGAACCTTATATATCGCTTGAGCAATTGAGAGTTAAAATGCTCAATAATACTGAAATGATCACAAGGCTTTGATGTTTCGTGTGGCTAACAGTTGATAACAACCCAGTAGAAGAGGATGTTGCGATTCTACCCCTATCCGAGTTTGATATCATTGTAGGGATGGATTGGTTATCAAGATATGAAACCATCATCAATTATAAAAAGAAGTAAATTACGCTTAAGCTGAAAGATCAAACACAGTGTAGGTTTAAAGCATTGAATGAAGTTTAAAAAATTATGATATCTTCATTAAATGCAATGAAGAAATTAAGAAAAGGTTGTGAAGCAACTTTGGTACTGATTAAGGGAACTAAGGTAGTGGCAGGTGAACCGACTGCAGTTCCCGTAGTGTGTGATTTTCTTGAAGTATTTCCCGAAGAATTACCAGGACTACCCCCATCAAGAGATGTTGAGTTCACTATTGATTTGGTGGAAGGAGCTAAACCAGTAGCAAAGGCATCGTATCGTATGTCTCCTAAAGAATTGGCAGAACTGAAAAGTCAATTACAGCAACTACTTGATAAAGATTTTATACGACCAGGCGCTTCACCATGGGGAGCTCCAGTGTTTTTTGTTAAAAAGAAGGATGGGTCGTTTTGATTATGTGTCGACTATCGAGAACTCAATAAGTTGACAATTCGAAACCAATATCTTCTACCTCGCATTGACGATCTATTCGATCAATTGGTTAATGCAAAAGTCTTCTCCAAGATTGACTTAAGATCGGGATATCATCAAATGCGAATAAAGGAAGACGATATTTACAAGACCGTCTTTAGCACAAGATACAGACATTTTGAGTTCGTGGTCATGCCGTTTGGACTGACAAACACGCCAGCTGTGTTCATGGACTTAATGAATCGGGTATTCAAGGAATATCTGGACAGATTTGTTATTGTATTTATCGATGACATTCTGATATATTTGACAAGTACGGGTGAACATGCAAAACACTTAAAGATTGTGTTGCAGACGTTGAAAACTCATGTCTTATATGCAAAGTTTTCAAAATGTGAATTCTTATTAAATGAAGTTCTTTCTTGGGTCATGTCATTACGGAACATGGATTATCGGTAGATCCAACAAAAGTGGAAGCAATTATGAATTGACCAAGACTGACTACTGTCACAAAAATTTGGAGTTTTCTCGGATTAGCAAGCTATTACAGAAAATTTGTACAAGGTTTTTCAGCGATTGCACTACCGCTTACTAAGCTAACCCGAAATGGTGTTCTATTTCTCTGGACTGATGAGTGTCAGGAGTCCTTTGATGAGTTAAAAACAAGATTAACCGCTGCACCAGTGTTAGTCATGTCATGCGGCATTGAAGGCTTTCAAATTTACAGTGATGCATCCCTAAAAGGCCTTAGTTGTGTTTTAATGCAGAATGTTAAAGTCATAGCTTATGCTACGAGACAATTGCAGGATTTTAAGCGTAATTACCCAACTCATGATTTGGAGTTAACAGCTGTCATATTTGCCCTAAAAATCTGGCGACATTACTTATATGGTGCTCAATGTGAAATCTTTACAGATCACAAAAGTTTAAACTATATTTTCTCTCTGAAGGAAATAAATATGCGTCAGAGACGATGATTAGAACTTATCAAATACTATGACGTCGATATCAAATACCATTCTGATAAAGCGAATGTGGTAGCTGATGCGCTCAGTAGGAAGCACTTGGCTTTGATGATTGTTCCACTAACCAAGCAGAAGGAGTTATTGCGAGAGATATAAAACTTTGAATTGTTTACATGTATAACTACCTCTCAGACTCAGGGTTTACTCTTTCAACTAATTGCAAAATATTCCATTAAAGAAAGGGTAAGGAAGGCAATGAACCAGGATCCTATCCTTGTGAAAATACTGGAAAAGGTAAAAAGTGGACACTCAACTACTTTTACAAAGCATGATGGATTATTATTTCTGAATGAATGGTTATGTATTTCTCATGTTGATACACTTCGAGCAGAAATACTTTATGAAGTGCATAATACAACTTATTCAATTCACCCCGGTAGAACAAAAATGTACCAAGATCTTAAACAGGACTTCTGGTGGCCAGGAATGAAGACTGACGTAATCCAATATATTATTAAATGTCACACGTGCCAACTTGTGAGGGCAGAACAACAAAAGCTTGGTGGATACTTACAGTCACTGTCGATCCCTGAGTGGAAATGAGATGACATAACTATGGATTTTGTCATGGGATTGCCGAGGAGTAAAACTGGAAACAACGACATATGAGTTATTATTGATCGATTAACGAAAGTTACACATTTCATTCATATGAAAAATGATAGTCCAGTACAAAAGTTAGTCGATCATTACATCGATGTTATTATAAAATATCATGGGATTCCCCGATCTGTCATGTCTGATAGGGATGGACGCTTTACATCGGATACATGAAAGCTCGTGCAGAAAAAGTTGGGAACAAAGCTGCTATATAGTACCGTCTTTCATCCACAAACAGATTGTCAGTCTAAGCGAACTATCCAAATGTTGGAAGATCTATTGAGAATGGTCGTACTCGATTTAAAGGGCTCGTGGGAAAAATACTTATCACTGGTAGAATTTTCTTACAATAATAGCTACCCGTCAAGTATTCAAATGACATTATTTGAAGCATTATATGGACGAAGGTGTCGTACCCCACTAAGTTGTACAGAAGATGGCGAACAAAAGTTATTCCTAAAGAACCAAGTGGATAAAATGAACGAAAAACTTACACTTGTACAGGAAAGATTAAAAGTTGCTCAAGACAGACAGCAAAAATATTACAATGTCAGACATCGAAGAGTAAAGTTTAATGTAGGCGATATGATATGTCTGAAAATAAAGCCCGTCAAGGGAACTTCACGAATTCGTCGACTTGGAAAGCTTAGTCCAAGATACGTAGGGCCATTTGCCATCTCTGAAAGGATTGGATCAGTGGCTTACCGCCTAGTATTATCTGATACTGTTCAAAACCTTCATGATGTATTTCATGTTTCTTCATTGAGAAAATACATAGCAGTCCCAGAAAAAATAGTTCCTTTTGAACAGATTCAAATAGAATCAGATCTATCAAGCCCAACTGAACCATACAAGATTATAGATTGGCAAAATAAGTAGCTTCGCAATCGAGAGGTTCGATTTGTCAAGGTCTGGTGGAAATGGCATAGTATTCATGAAGCAATGTGGGAAAAGGAAAAAGACATGAGAAATCTCTTTCCTCAGTTGTTTGATGTACCTTCAGATTGAAGATTTTTGCGGATGAAAATTCAATAAGGAGGGGAGAATTGTGACGCCACCAAAATTAAGGTGTGTCAATGTTACACTATATTTACTATTATTGTATAATTATGTATAATGGTATGCTAATAAAGGGTTGAAAGGGGCTTGCGGGCTTAAAAAGGAGGCTTGAACCGACTATTCCCGGTTAAACAGTGCGCGTGTCATGCATATAGTAAGCGGCGCCCGATAAAATAGTGAAATAAGCAGCGCTATTCATTTCACTCCCCCGATCCCGCACAGCAGCACGGGCGACAGTGAGAAGCCGACGGACTGCCGCTACCGCTGATCTTCACCGAGAGCCCATTCCTTCTCCGTTTCTTCTGATTTCTCCTCCTAACGAGAGGTATTCTCTTCCTCTCTAGTCCTCTTGTTTCTTTTTCAACGATTTTTCACGGATTGGAAATACTATAAACTCTAGGGTTTAGTGTTTTTCAATTTTCTTTGATCCTTAGCATGTAAAAAGTTTCTGTAAGGGCTTTTAAGCCTAAATCCATAAGTTTCAAGGGATTTTAATGAAACCCTAGCTAGGTTAAGAGGATTTTGATTTTAGGGTTGAAAAGGGAGAAACCCTAAGTGTTCAAATATTTATTTGGATGCTAAGTCTTGCTGCCCTTTCACTAAAATAGTGAAAATTCACTAATTGAAAATAGGGCAGCGAAACCCTAAATCTTTAAAGGGGTCTTTGACCTAATTAGGTCAAGTAGAACCCCTCAAAGGGGATTATGACATGTTTTGTTTGACCTAATTAGAGACATCAATTTAACGGTCTTAATATAGTTAAGGATGCTATATTATAGGAAATGGCGTCCCACGGAAGCGGAGGGCTCAATGACGGAATAGGAACGAAAAAGGGAAAGTAAAAACTACGGTGAGTTCTCACCCTTCTGTAATTGCTTAATTTCATGATTATTATTCATGATTATGTTTTATGTTTATGATTTATGTTGCAAGAAAGAGCAATTGAAAGTAAACATACAATAAAGTAAATGAAGTAAATAAATATGTCTAAAGAAAGAGGAATACAAAAATGAAGTAAAGGAATAAAGTAATGAAATGGGCTAAGTTAAGGGTCAACCCAACAGGGGAGGTGGGGTGAATGTCCTCCCAATAATAATGGAATGAAAGTTAACATGCGAATATGAAAAGGCACGTTAAGAAATGTGTGTGAATATGAAAAGACACACAAGCGCGCTATATAAACGATAAAAATGTTAATATTCCCTTAACACGGTCCGATAACAACAGAAAAAGTATAAGAGATAAGGATGAGTGAAAGAAGAAAAAGGTAAACAATAAGAAGATGATGAAAACGAATAATATGATATAACGAAAGAAAACGTAATCAAGAGAATAAAATATAAATAAGACATCATAGTAAAAGGGAACGATGAGTATTCATTTAGTTTTTGACTAATAGAAAATGTAACTAAACAGGTCAAGGGGGAAGCTACTCCAGACACGTCTATCCGGCCCCCTACTCGACGCGAGAAGATATATAAAATCTGGGTCGAGTTCGTCACCGCGGTCTTTGGAGTTCTGGACGCCGACAAAGCCGTCTGCCGTGATCCAGATTGCTCGCATGATGAGTTCCAGTTCTGCTTCCAGTAGTTCATAGTGTTCATGATATGTATTATAGTACTATAGTTTTGATCTGTTGCTCTACTCATACTTTGTTACAGTGATATGATATACTGTTCTTTGTAGCACAGATATATGATACCCACTTTTATATACATATGCTGGGTTATCTTTTTGGTGATCAGATGTACTAGATGATCTTGTGATATAAATAAACTGTTTTACTTTTCTGCACGTTTCTTTATGTACTCATAAATGCTGAATGTTACATTCTTTGGCAACTCTATGAAATAACAAAAAATGATATGAAAATTGTTATGGTGCCTAGAATGTAGGGTCGTTACACCCAATGTTGTCAAAAACGCGTTTTTGCACGTAAGATCGTACGATCTTACGATTTTTACGGGGGATACGATCTTTGGGGAAGCCTAGATCGCGTGCACCATAGAAACGGTAGGATCTCCATTTAGGATCGTAGGATCGTACGATCCTACGATCCTAAACGATCCTACCGTTCAAGGAAAACATTATATTAAGTTAGCGCGATGTTATTAACTTGAACCCGTCGCACGCCTGGAGAAGAAAATCGCCTCTTCCCCTAGGGTTCAGCCCGACACTCCCCTCCCGCGAGCTCTGCGAAGCAGCCGCTACCCGCTGCCGCCCCATTCCGCCTGCGCGCGACATTGAGACGCCGCTGCCGCCATATTCCGTCGCTGCCGCTGGTGTTTGCTTGCCTGAGAAAGGTTTTGTCGAGCTTTTCTGGTGCGAGAAAGGTCCTTCCTGCTGATCTGGTGCAGTGGAGCGAGTTCTTCTCCTTCCTACTGTTCTGTCGAGTTTTTCTGGTGCGAGAAAGGTGCTTCCTGCTGATCTGGTGCAGTGGTGCCGGGTGCGAGCTCTTCTTCTTCTCAGATCTGGTACGATTTTTTTTCTTGCCTTATTTTGGTTCCATTCCTAATCTCTTGTTCACTCTTCCTTGCTGTTGTTTAGTATTTCCTATTGATTCTCCTGCAAGAGCTGTTCTTCATTTGTTCATCGTGTGCTGTGTTCGTCATTAAATGTTGATTTGTTGGACTTCTGTCTCGTTGCTGGAAGGTTGGCCGGCTTGAGGTCCTGGTGGACTAATGGCTCCAGTTTAGCCTGGTGGAGCGAGGAAGAGCAGAGGGGTTGCTATCTCTGCGGCGATACTGAACCAAACTGGCGAGGGATTAATCCTAGATTCTACTTCATTTTTGGATTGCTATTGAAAAGTCTCGAGCTGTTGTCTGAATTTTGGTTAGGAATTGGGATTTTCTTTCTGGTTGATATTAGTGAATTTTGACCATCACAATTCTCTACAATGGTGTTTTCAATTCTGCGTGTAAAATTAGTGTGTTAAAAAAGGGCGTTTTTATTGACAGCTCAACTTTGGATATTGGCAGCCCTAGTGATATTTTCTTGCCCTAGTGATATTTTCTTGCCTTTTTTCTTGCCTGATTTTTTTTCTTGCTTATGGTTTGATTTATTTTGTGAGTAGGTAGTTAAAAATGGCTTCAAGTGGTGCTTCAGGTAGTGCAGTTGGGAGTAGCAATGCTCCTGCCACTGCTAGCAAAGGGTCTAAAATGGGCAAAAATGCTTCTGGAAGTAAGAGTGATATTGGATGGAAGTATGGCATCCCAGTTGAAGAAGATGCGAGAAAAATAAAGTGCAAATTTCGTGAGAAAACAGTGACCGGGGGAATTTGTAGATTGAAACATCATTTGACGGGTACTCAAAAAGATGTTGGAGCATGTAGAGCTGTTCCTGCGGAAGGGAAGAAAGAGATATGGGAGATTATTGTTGGGTTGCAAGAGAAGTTAGTGAAGAAAAAAATCCCCCATGTGGAAGAAGAGGAGGATGTTGGTGACTTGAAGAGGAAAAGGGAAGATAGAAGCTCAACTAGACTTTTTAAGAGAAGTGGAGCAAGTACAACTCAAAGTATCATCAATTCAATTTTCAAGAAGGGATTGCATGAAGAAGCATGCAATGATATAGCATCATTCATCTACAACAACGCTTTATCATTCAATGTGGTAAAAAGTGAAGAATTTCATAAGATGTGTGAATCTATATCAAGGCATGGCTTGGGTTTTAAGCCTCCATGATACCAGAGTGAAATATCTGAAACAACAATATCAACTGACTATGGAGAATATTTCAGAACATAGAGCTCATTGGAAGAAAATGGGATGCACTATAATGACAGATGGATGGACTGATAAAAGAATGAGAACATTGATCAATTTCTTAGTGAATAGTTCAATGTGAACTATATTTCTAAAGTCCATTGATGCATCTCATATATCCAAAACAACAGAAAATGTCTTCAAGATGATTGATGATATTGTTGATGAGGTGGGTGAAGAGAATGTTGTCCAGGTGGTGACGGACAACGCTGCAAATTACAAAGCCGCTGGAGAAATGTTAATGTTAAAGAGGAAAAGATTATATTGGACTTCATGCGTTGCTCATTGTATTGATTTGATGTTAGAGGATTTTGAGAACAAGATACAAGTCCATCATGATACAATTCCTAAAGCAAAGAAAATCACAACATATATTTATTGCAGAACATCCCTCATATCTTTATTGAAAACCTTCACTAAAGACAGGGAATTAGTGAGACCGGCAATGACACGTTTCGCCACTTCATACTTAACTTTGGGCTGCCTTAATGAGAACAAACTTGCTTTGATAAGAATGTTCAATTCAGATGAATGGAAAGCTAGCCGAGCTGCATGTTCAAGTGAAGGAAAGCTAATTGAGGAGGTGGTGATGGATAAAGATTTTTGGAAGAATATTATCATTTGCTTGAAAGGTGTTTATCCCTTAATTAAGGTGCTTCGTTTGGTTGATTCTGATGAGAAGCCTGCTATGGGATATATATATGAGGAAATGGATCGAGCAAAAGAACACATTGCCCCTGCCTTTAATGGTGTGCAAAAATTGTAAGTCAATTAGTTTCTTTTTTTTTAAGTATTATAGTCTTATAGATATGAGATTTTTTTTCCTTATATACTAATTTTATTATTTGTGATGATTAGTTATCAACCAGTTTGGGATGTGATTGATGCTCGATGGGACAAACAATTGCACAGACCATTACATGTTGCAGGCTATTATCTAAACCCTCAATTTCACTATAGTCTGTCATTTAAAGCCGATTATGAGGTGAAGCGAGGACTATATGACTGCATAGAAAGAATGACCGGGGGAGATATTGATGAAATTTCAAAGATTGATGGCCAATTGGAGGATTTTAAGAATCAGAAAAAATTCTTTGGCTCTATCGTAGCCAAAAATGGTATTAATATCAAAACTCCGGCGGCATGGTGGGATTCTTATGGAGAAAAACATCCGGAGCCACAAAATTTTGCAAAACGTGTATTGAGCTTGACATGTAGTTCTTCTGGATGTGAGCGAAATTGGAGTGCATTTGAAAGGGTATAGTTACAATTTATTAAATATTTTTAATCATCAATATTATTGTATACTAATTAAATTTTTTTTCCCATGTACACACAAAAAGAAGAAATCGTTTGAAGCAAAAGACAATGAATGATGTTGTCTTTGTGATGGCGAATTCTCGTTTGACAAATAGCAAGTTAAAGAAAACTCGGAAAAATAATTTTGATGATATTCCATCCGATAACGAGTGGATTGTTGCCGATGAAGATGATGAAGAAGATCTTGAGATAGAGCCTCCGGATGTTGAAGAGGTAGCTGCTCGCATAGAAGGAGGAGAACAAGATCTTGGGATAGATGAAGGCGACGAAGATGTTTCATTAGGCAATTTGGACTTTAGCTTAGAAGACTTATTTTGAACGAGGTAAATGTAGTAATGCACTGTTATTATTTACTATCATACTATGCAGTTGAACTGTTCTTTTATATATATTGTTTTTTGATTGATGATCTACTACATATATTTATATATAAATTAGATTTATTTAATTTTGTATACTAAGTAAGATCTTACCATTTCGTGTCGATCCCACGTTTTACGATCTTACCACTGCCGACCGATCTTAGGTAAGATCTCGATCGTGACAGCATTGGTTACACCATATATATGACGTCCCGTGTTTCCTTGCTTGTTTGTTTTATCTACCGTGACCCATCTAGTACTTTGATTTATAAAGAATTATCGCATGTAAAATAAATTGTCAGAAGTATGCCTGCATATAAAAAATACCCTTAGCCTCTCTAGGACTGTCCTGTCACACGTGCCACCCGCCCTCACGAGTATTAGTTGTTTCTTGTTATTGTACTTAATTATTGTACTGATTGAGACTTCGAATGTGGGTTTTCTAGCATATTTGGCTTGGGATTGATTACTTCTAGTGGGGCTAACTCCCCTGCGCCCGCATTTAAACTCAGGATCACTCACGCGGAAGAAAGTCATACCTGCTTTTCTTATAAATTAATTTGTTCTTTGCATTGTGATAATTGGGTGGGTTTAATTTTTTATTATTGTTTTCAATCATTGTCGGATCATGTAGTTATAACAATATTGCATTCTTTTTATGCACCACACTTAGGATTGCATTGTAAAGAGTCTCACCTCCTCACACAGTCTACCATGCGTCAAGTTTACTGAGTAACTTGAGCTCCTGTGAAGTTCTCTCTCTGCATAATGCATAAAAAATGAGCATCGCTGTGTATTATGTGCTTCAAAGCAATAAAACCTTTGGCTTTTCATTTGTGCATTGATCATTGACTATACTTATCAACATGTTGCTTTAGGTCTGCTATATGTGTTCCATTTTTTCTTCATACTTATTAAGATTATTTCTTGCTTTTATTATTGTATGTTTTGATCCCTCAACTCTCAGTTTTTCATCATTATCATCACACCCTAAGTCCTTACTGTTGTGGCCCTCTGTACATATTTAATCTTATCATTCAATTAAGCATTCCCTTTTTGACAACTCCTATTCGTGTGTTCTCATACTCTTAATTTCCTAACCATCTTTCTCTATTTCTGTTTTCCATCATCAACCCTGAAGCGTGGGCATTGACATTGCACAAATCCAATTAATAGCCCTACATAAACTTATAACAGTGTATATTATTGTGCCAGTGGTCCGGATGGGAACTATTCTCTTGTTGGGTTAATTATATGCTGGTTGTGTGATCTCAAATTGTCTACGGTGAATGAGAAATGTTATCCTTACGACCACATAACTACTACTCTTAGACTTGCAGGAAAAATTTTAGGACGCTCATGTAATTTGTTTTATTCTGACTCTCATAGGAGTTTTCAACTTTGAGTTTTACTCCATTGATAGTTTTATTCGATGTAAAAAAGGTGACCAGGATGATAACGGTGAGTTGACAAATCACAAATAGTTTTTTTTAAACTCATTGGTTTATCTGGATGTTTTTAGATTATAATTTGGTTTGATTCTTTTTTTTTTTGTTGGAACAAAGTTTGATGAGGCCTATACTTATGCTTGCAGAGGTCATAACATCATCTGAATTTCATCCTAGTCAATGTAATACACTAGCATATAGTAGCTCAAAGGGCTCGATACGGCTTATTGATTTGCGGCAATCAGCTTTATGCGATAATCATTCCAAGTTGTAAGTGATCCTTCACATTGTGTTTAGTAACTTATTCTTCACATTTTGTAGCAGACCTGCATATTTTATAGTTCATGCACTGCTTATGGGCAGTAAGGTTAATGCTTACTCAGTTTGGAGCATGCCAAACTCAGTTCAAGTTTAAGCTGTGTATTTACATGGGCTTACAACCCTTTATTGCTGGTTCATGTCTTCTTACCTTTCGATGGACTGTTTCATGCCTTGTCAAATTTGATTTAGATATATGATTTTTTGTTTGGGTAGGGTTGAGTTCAAGTTTTATTGTAGTATTTATTCCTGTTTTGTAGCCCTGAGCAGGATATGTAGCAGCAAACTGATCCGGTGTTGCTTACTGATTATTTTACTGTTTGATGATGCTTCATGCAGATTTGAGGAGCATGAGACACCTGGGTCGAGGTCCTTCTTCACCGAGATTATTGCTTCTATTTCGGATATTAAATTTTCAAAGGATGGAAGACATATCCTTTCTCGTGATTACATGACACTCAAGGTTCATATTTCTTTACCCATGAAGTCTATGAGTTATTGCCATTGATTTAAAGAATGGAAATTGGAGAAATAAGAAAGATATGCACTATCACAAATGATTAGCTGGTAGATGAAGGTTTCAAAGTGAAATCTATTTCTTATTGTTGGAAAAGTTCATATAACAAAAGCCCAATGGCTCATTCCTTTGTATTTTTATTATTATTTTCTCTCCTCTCTTTAGCCCCACATCATGTATAGGACTTTCCTCTCTCTTTCTCTCCTATAAATATGTACTCATACTCTGTATTTGACACCGGAGAAACTACATACAAGGTTCACGTTTTCCTACATGGTATCAGAGAGACCGGTCCTCCTTGGGCGGCCTCTATTTTCTTAACCGCCTACCTTGGGCAGTCTCCTTCCCGTCGGCTCGGCGGGCTCCTCCTCTCTGTCCGCCTATACCGGTACTACTCGGTGCCGGATAGCTGTTTTCTATCTGCCTGCTACTCGGCGGGCTCCTCTCTTTGTCTCTCTCCTTTTTCTCTCCTTCCTCTGTTGCTTTTATAGCCCTCCCTGCTGGGACCCAACTCTGTGTTGTTGTGGTCTGCCTCCTTGATACCCGCTGCGACCTGCTCTATATTTTGCGGCCTCGTCTTACCGCTCAACTTCTTCTGCTCGCGGCTTCTAGTCGCTGCTCTCCGCGCGACCTCCTTTGTCGCTGCTTCTTGCGCGACCGCTTCTAGTCGCCTCTCTCCGCGCGACTGTCTATAGTCGCGCGACCTCCTTTCTAGTCGCATCTCTTTCTAGTCGCTGCTCTTTGCTCGTCACGCTTTGCTTCTCTTGTTGTTGGCGGCTTCTCCTCTTCTCGGCACGCTCCGCATCTAGGTCGTGGCACTTCTCCTTTGTCGCTGGTGCACTCACCTTGACCGTGCGGATTCCTGCCTAGTCGCTGCAACCTGCCTGCTCGCTAGAGGTTTCTCCTCCGTGGCTCCACCTTCTCTTCTCTTCTCCTCTCCTCCCTCTTATAGCCTTCTTCATTCTCTTACATGGGCCCCCTCCTCTTTGACCGGCGGCCTCTTCCGGTTTCTATCCGCGTGGCCTTCTGCTTCCCACGGACTTATCTTGCACTGCGGTGTTCCTGGCGGTCTCCCTTGTGGTCCCTGCGGTCTGCTGGTTCCAAGGCGTTCTCTGTCTATCCGTTGCGGGCTCCCTTTTCTATCTGTTGCGGTCTCTTCTTCTTGGTTGTGGCGTCTCTTGTCGCCGGTGCTTTGTCGTCGTGACCGCTGCAGAGTTCTCCTATCTGCTCTGCAGTCTCCTCTTACCATTACGAACCTCCTCTGTCCGCTTGGCTTGTTCTCTGTCCACTGCGGTCTCTTCGCGCGGCTTGTTTTTGTCCGCTGCGGTCTCTTCGCGCGGATTGTCTCTGTCCGCTGTGTTCTCCTTGCTGTGGCCTCCTTTTCTTTCGGGCTCTGCACTTCGGTCACGGTTTCCTCCTTGCCGCTGGTGTGTTCACACGTGACCATGCGGACTCGCCTCTATTCGCGCGGTCTCCTCTTTGTCTGGGGTTCTTGCTCGTCTGGGTTGTTCGCGCGGCCTTCCTTTTTTGTTCGTTGGTCTTCTCGCCTAGCCGTTGCTTGTCTCCATGAATTCTTCTTCTGACTCTCGGGGATGAGGCCGGGGTGGCCGGCTGCGACCTAAGTGTTCCTTCTGTGGTAAGTACGGGCACCTTGAAACTACGTGCTATCGCAAGCATGGTCGTCCTCCTCGTCCGTTGGCCTCTGTTGCTGCCACCGACTCCTCTACCCTCCGTACTGACCTTGACAAGGTTCGCCTTCAGCTACAGCATCTCCAGGACCTGCTCCGCCACCCGCCTGCCTCAGTTGCCTCCGCTGCCTCCATCTCCAATGAAGATATCGTCTGCCTCTCCACTGGCACGCGATGGATTGTGGATTCCGGTGCCACTCATCACATCACCTCTGTTCGACCGCCACAGTACTTTTTCTCTCCTCATTTGTAGTACATTACTGTGGCCAATGCGGCAGCTGTCTCTGTCTCTGGTTGTGCTGATATTCCTCTTACCTCCTCGCTTTTCCTGCGCTCGGTTCTTCATGTTCTGGGCTCTCCATTCAATTTACTTTTTGTTGCTCGCCTCATTGTTGACTTACATTGCTCTGTGACATTTACTTCTTCTTTTCTGATACAGGATCAACAGACGCGGACTATAATTGGTAGGGGGCGACTGCAGCACGGGCTCTACCTTCTTGATGACTCTCCCACTCTCCTCGCATTTGTCTCCTCTGAGGATTGGCATCGGCGTCTTGGTCATGCTCCTCTCCCTGTCCTACAAAAGGCTCTCCCTGATATCTCTCTTCTTGCTTTTCAGTGTTAAACATGTATTTTTGGCAAACAGCCTCGTTCATCTTTTTCATCTCATTGTACTCGGAGCTCTACTCCTTTTGTTTTGGTACACTCTGATATCTGGGGTCCGTACAAGATTCCTAGTATTTCTGGCTACCGTTATTTTCTTACCTTTATAGATGACTATTCCCACATGACATGGTTGTATCTCATTCGTGATCGTTCCGAGCTTCCCCGCATATTTCGGGCCTTCCTGCTTGAGACTCGCACTCAATTCTCCATGCCCATCAAAACTTTTTGCACTGATAATGCGCGCGAGTACACTGGCCATGATTTCGCGACCCTCTGCTCTGAGTTTGGGGTCATTCACCAAACGTTTTGTGTTTATACCACTCAGCAGAACGGTGTCGCGGAGCGTAAAAATCATCATCTCCTTGATGTGGCTCGCTCTCTCATGCTTCAAATGCGGGTTCCTAAACCCTATTGACACTTTGCGCTTTCCACGGCCTGTTTTCTCATCAACCGTCTCCCGTCCTCCGTCCTCTACAATGCTACTCGGTTCAGCCTCCTTTTTCCCTCCACTCCGGCCTTCTCTCTTACTCCCTGCATCATTGGGTGTACGTGTTACGTTCACACCCTAGGACCGTCTACGGACAAGTTGGATCCCCGTGCGACCAAATATGTCTTTGTGGTCTATTCGCGCACTCAAAAGGGATACATGTGTTATTCGCCCATTACCCGCAAGGTTACTATTTCTGCTGATGTCACCTTCCGGGAGGATCTTCCTTTCTTCTCTGCTCCGGATCCAGCACCTTTTCCTGAGCCCGTCGTGCACCCTGTCATACCTGTTTCAGAGCCCGTCGTGCACCTTTCTCCAACATCTCTCCCTCCTGCCCAGCCTCCAGCTCTTCATAAGCCGCCTGTCATCCATGTCTATTCTCGCCGCTCTTCTCGTCATGTAGCTCCACTACAGTCGGCTTCAACCTCTGACGCTCTGCGGCCTGCTGCTCCGGCTCCAGTCTCCACCGCTCATCCCATGTCGAATTATGTCTTTCTTCATCGCCTCTCCCCGCCACTTCATCACTTTGCCACAGCATTATCCTCTATTTCTGTGCGTAATTCTGTGCAGAAGGCTCTTCAACATCCCAGCTGGCGGGCCGCTATAGAAGAAGAAATGACGGCCCTTTGGGCTAACCAAACCTGGGTCCTCGTCCCTTTACCTTCCGGTCAGACACCCGTTGGGTGTAAGTGGGTTTTCGTCATCAAACACGCTCTTGATGGCACCATTGACCGTCTGAAGGCCCGTCTGGTGGCTCGTGCCTTCACTCAACAACAGGGCCTTGACTATGAGGAAACCTTATCTCCGGTAGCCAGCTCAACATTGTTCGCGTCCTTCTCTCAGTGGTCGTGCATCGCCACTGGCCCCTTTATCAGCTGGATATCAAGAATACGTTCCTGAATGACGATCTTCAGGAAACCGTGTACATGCACCAACCTCCCGGGTTTGAGACCACGAGAGAGTCTCGTGTGTGTATTCTGAAGAAATCCATCTATGATCTCAAACAATCCTCTCTGGCGTGATTTGACAAGTTCAGTAATGTTATTCGGGGCATGGATTTCACTCGGAGCTCAGCAGACTTCTCCTTATTCACTTGACACCGGGCAACAGGAACTGTTCTTCTGTTAGTTTATGTTGATGACATCCTACTTACTCGGGATGACTCGAAGGGGATTCAAGCGATTAAACAACACCTTAGCACCGTGTTTCAGACAAAAGACCTGGGGCATCTTCACTACTTCCTCGGTCTTGAGGTCGCAAGACGTCCGGATGGACTTGTCCTCTCCCAACAGAAGTATTGTCTTGACCTCCTCAAAGATGCTGGCCAGTCCAGATGCAATCCGGCAATTACTCCGATGGATGCAAATCACAAGCTATGTGTTCATGCCTCTAATGCTGATCTGCTTCTCCAAAACCCGGAATACTATCGACGCCTTGTGGGAAAATTGATCTACTTAACAGTCACAAGGCTGGATATATCGTTCGTTGTTGGGGTTGTCAGTCGGTTCTTGCATGCTCCCCGAGTCTCTCATCTTCAAGTTGTTGAACGTATTCTTTGATACCTTAAAGCAGCTCCAGGTCAAGGACTGGTTTACAAAACCTCCACCTCTATTCCAACATTGGTTACATATTCAGATGTCGATTATGCTGGCTCCTTGGACGATCGGCGGTCAACTAGTGGTTTTTGTACATATTTTGGAGGTCATCTCATTACATGGAAAAGTAAGAAACAAGCAGTGGTTGCTCGATCTTCAGCGAAAGACGAATACTGATCGATGGCATGAGTTGTCTCAGAACTCACATGGCTTGAAAGCCTCCTTGCTGATCTGGGGGTGAAACTTCCCTCTTCTGCTATTCTATTTTGTGACAGTCAAGCGGCCATACACATAGCAAAGAATTCGGTCTTCCACAAATGCACGAAACATATCGAAGTAGACTATCATTTTATTCGGGAGAAAGTTCAAATGAAGAAACTAGACTTAAAGCATGTTTCGGGCACTGATCAAGTTGTTGATATTCTCACAAAGGCTTTATCGAGTACCTTATTTTATCAGTGTCTGTCCAAGCTGGGTGCATAGGACTTGTACGCTTCCAGCTTGCGGGGGAGTGTTGGAAAAACTCATATAACAAAGGCCCAATGGCTCATTCATTTGTATTTTTATTATTTTCTCTCCTCTCTTTAGTATCACATCATGTATAGGACTTTCTCTCTCCTATAAATATGTACTCATACATTGTATTTGACATCGGAGAAATTACATACAAGGTTCACGTTTTCCTACGCTTATAACTGTTGAGCAATGAGCGATATTTATTACGTTTCCTGTTTCCCTATTGTGAAAATCCTTCTGAAAATAGACCTGATAGAACGGTCTGTTTTTGACATTTCAGTTTTATAGATTGGGCATGCCGAATTTTCCCTATAAAAATTCTCAGCTCTTAAAATTATAAATCTGCATGGTGTTATGAGAATCAAGTCTTTTTGGTTATGCTAATTTTTTCTGAGTTACTAATTTTGATGTGAAGTTGTCTTGGTTATAAAGAATGTTTATATTCAAGTATTAGAATATCAATGATGTGAAGATGTCTTTTTGGCTAGGGTAGTCTTGGTTAGAATATCAATGTATTAGAAAATCAATGGGAAGAGGACGTTGAAAACATCAATCTCCACTAGTCAAGCATATATACAATCAAGCTATAAGGAAATTATGTGTACAGCCTAACTAGAAGACTCTGTCTCAAGTGGAGGGCACGTCCCACACAACACTACCCTTTCATTGACTTATGTATTAAAGTTCACACAAGTCCTAATATCTGTGTACTCATCTATATGCATACCTGAACAAAGGTCCATTGTGTTAATGGCAGGTTAAACCGATCCATAACTTGCAGCAAACATAACATTCCGTAACGAAAAAAAATCACCTATAAAGTGAACACAAATTTGGTATCACTATCAACACATATTGCTCGTGGCAACTTACCACTACTAGTCTTCAAAATGATATACCAATCTGATTAATAGTGGCCATCACAACAAACATAGCTACCATTTGATGAATTGTGAACGAACAAGGTACAATCCTCGCTAACGACACTTTGTTGTGCCTTCCAAGGTACTTGTTGACGCAACGTGTAAATCTCAAGTTTTGCAAAGACTCTCACAACAGACAAGAGAACCCTTCGATTTGAACTTCCAAGTATTAACGATCATCAGTTTCTCGTCTAATCAACCAAAGATGACTAAAACATATAAATTAATACCTCCTCCATGCAAGCTTTTAAGAAGATGTCTAGGCATTTTCCCTGGCTTGTTAAGGGGCTAACTGGACCTCTCTATATCTTGGGGCATGCTTATCATTGCTGCTCTTCAGGAGTGTCACCACCCTCAACCGTAATTGCTAGTGCAGCCTCCGTGATCTAGGAATAACACACACACACACACACATGGAGAGAGAAAGGTAGAGAGAGAGAGAATGAGTGAGAGAGTTTGTCCTCTCTATAGATACATGTATGGGTTGACCCTGCTCTGGTGGGGAGGACAACCGATTGATCCTTCTAGAGAGGATCAACATGAGATCTGGCCACTGGCAGCAAAGTAGCCACCACTGATAGTATGCCAAGTGAGGCAAGAGAGAGGTGGGTGTCTATCTCCATCTCTTTCTATAAATTTTATGATAGGTCGATTTATTCCTTGACTTAAGTGTAGGGATCCACTACTCCAAAGAAGGGATAATCGCAGCCCTATCCAACAGCCGTCGCAGAAATGCATTCAAGGAGAGATAGAGGTTTCTTTCTCCAAGTTGAAATAGGGATGTGATTCTTATTTACACAAAGCTTAGTGGACAAAAATGTCTTAAAAATTCATTATGTGCATCAAAGAAACAATGATAACTATCCAACTCAGGACGAAGTAGGAAATTACCTCCTTGCAGGATAATCTCTCCTCATTGGCTGGTGATTATAAGACTTAGGATTTATGCACGAGCAATATTGAACCTTGACATTACCTCTGACAAATTTTTCAGTTTCTAAAGATGGTGGCTGGAGGCTAGGTGAGAGATTAAATTATGCTTTAAGGGGGTATTTATTATACTCTCATCTTTCTTCTCTGCAGTCTCTCTCTTTTAGCCGTCTTTTTTAAATCCATGAGTTTGTTATGATTTTGGCTCTGAAAATCGCTTCAAGATTTAAAATATTGTATTATCCAGTTAAACACCAGATTTCAATTAATTTCACCCAAATAAAATGCTTCCCTTAGTAGTGAATGAAAGACAAATTTAATTATCTGAGGCAAAATCAGGGAATTATGTAATGAAGGAAACATTTCCTCGAAACCAGATAAGCCTTGATGCTCGAACTTCATATATAATTGAAGCGGGTTTATGTTGGTAGATAGTGGCAGAAGCATCATCTAATGTGTAGTAAGATAGTCCACCAAACATATTCCCTCCACCAGGTTGTCTTTGTGTGCAAGAGAACAACAGAAGGTTATTAAGCAATTTAAAGATTTGTAAGTTTGAATCTGTATGTATGGTTAAAATAAAATGTAGGTGCAAGGAAAATAAAAGTAATTTTAATTTTTTGTCAGACTAAAGTGTACCACATAATATTACAGAAGAGCTAATACCATTAGTTAATTTAACATGAGTTAAAGCAGTGGATCCATTGATATGATATGTGGCTATAGAGTCGATCATCTAAGGAGAAGCCACCGCTTTACCTTGTTGAGCTAAAGGGCAGTGCTGTAGATGGCTTAGAAGGAAAAAAAAACAGGCATATTCTTCTTAAGAAACATTGTTTTTACGAGAACCTGCTACCAGCAATGAAAGGTTGTGACTAAGGCACAGAGCTGGTGGTGCGAACATGGTTCTCAATCGTGAGAGAGGATGGAAACCAATGTTGCAGATGTCAGATGTCAAGTTTATGTCAGTTTGTGTGTTAAATGTCAGATGTTGGATTGTGGGATATATCAGAGATATTTTGCATTATCGAATTATAATTATATATATATAAATGTAATATAAATATGTACACAATGTATGCATATATGAATTATATAAATAAGTTGCACAATAAGTATGACATAATATGTTTATAATGAAGCTTAGTAAACATAGTTGTTATATAAATATTGAAGCGAGTAACTTGCTTGTATTTGTATGTTCATTTAAGGATGCATGACACGAAGGCTTCCAATAAGTCCCGTCCTCTTATCCCTATCATAAAAAGTAAATATAATATAAAATGAAATCATGTTAATGAGAAGTTAAGAAATGAATAATGAGAATTGATCTTAAGTGAAGTGTATTGTCTTGGAAGATATGTTATCATAACTAACATGGAACTATATGTATACATTTACTTGGAACTTGGAAGTATGAAATGTAAATTAAGTCGCCCACTAAATAATGTAGTTCAAAAAAACTTGGACCCATATGTAGTTCTCATACTTCTTGTAGTAGTAAAGTTTAATAATTAAATAAAAACAAAAAACAAAAAATGTATTGATATGATGCTCTCTCGCAGGGTAACCAAGATATCAATGTAATCAATTTCCCAAAATTGTGGTCTGCATATCTTTCACCTACATGATTGCATCAAGAGAAACGTGCTTATCCCTATAAGTTTATTGAACAATGCCGTACTTTAATTGTTCTAATTTTAAACCCTTGCTTACAATTCATTGTTTCGTGACTCTTAGTCTGTTTCATAGTTCTCCAAACCCACAACTTTATTCGTTGCATATATTTCCTCCGTGAAGCGCTCATCTTCATTGTCTATCTCCATCACAGTCCTCCTTCGCTTTGAAATTTCATTATGTGATTGCTTTAATGGTGGAATGATGCTCCTTTTTGGACCGTAATCAGCATTTATTATGCCACCAAGTTATTTCCTAGTCAATCCTTCTCCGGGAAACATTTCCTTGCCATTGTCATCACTTTCAATCAGACCCACAAGCCACTCTGCAATCTTTTCTGTCTACACTTTTTGTAAGAGGTGTCAACATTCTTAGACTTTAGCATATCATTGAACTTGACGAAGATCAAATTATTTAATCATTTGCTATCAAGTCTATTCCGTTTTTTGAATAAAATTAATACTCCTTTAATAGTTAAAATAAATTTAACTAATAAGTAATATTATCATTTGAAAGTTGAAAGTGCCCCAATTTCTTTCGCATCTAGAAGAACTTGTGGCAAGCTCGATATTTTTGTTACCGCAACTCAAGTTTGGGAGTCTCAACTACATGTAACCTACACCGATGAACTAATTAAAAGGAATTAAATTGTATAAGCATACAAAGTTATAACTAGATTAGAATTTAAACTATCTGACCCTTTACGGAGATTAAAAGAAGGGATGAGACTTTACCTTTTTTCTATCTCATTTTCATTAATCCTTGCTCTAATTAATAGACATTAAGCTCATCAATGATATGATTTTGCGTATCAGGATCATTTGTGTATATTCTTGTAAGGCAATCAAGAATGTCGTGCATCATTTTTGTGCTTGTTCTCCACCTCTCTACTGGAGTAATAGATTAATGGATTTAGAAAAACTCTAGCTAAATTTAGAGGGCTGCTCATCTTACTTTTCCAGTGCACTGCTAGACAATTTTGTTGTCTACCATTTAGCAGAAGTGACTAATTCTCTCAATTCTCTTTTCTTATCTTGGAGATTTTGCAAAGATAAGAATGTTGTTGAAAATTTTGTCACACCTGCTCTAACATTATCATAAGACTCTGTGTCTTTTGTCTTCACCCTAAACATAACAAATAAGTTGGTGTGGCATAGATAAATATGATAAGTTGTCGGCCCATAGAGATTGCATTGTTAATCTGCTTCAAATTTGCAATATCTTGAAGGAGAAACTTTAATCTGTGGGCAATGCCTGAAGTCCAAAAAAACTTCTGTAAGGCATCAACCATGATGGGCCATATTGTTGGACGCATTTTCTGCCATAACTTGGACTGCATTCTCATCTCCCGAGCCATCAGGGCTACCGATTGTCTCATCCACAAACTAAAATATAAACTCGCTATCATGCATGGATGAGGACACATTATTAAGTAATCAAAATATCAATTGTAAACACCACAATGTTCATGGAGCTTTTTACCTTGGGATCTATCTGAATGTTTATTGGAAGATTGCACTCATGCAACATACATGCTTGAGTGAAGTTTCTTAGCTTTTTTCGTGTGTGGGACCTCCATATGCCAGAAAAAACTTCATCGCATATGGAGTCGGGCCTTTCATCATAGGATCATGACGTCCAACATGCACTCTTTGTTTAAATGAAATGCTCTATATGGCATTGAAAGGACAACGTCTCATATGAAAACTACAACATAGAGTGTTGAAAGGAGAGATTTGATTGATTAATTAGAAAACAAAGACACTCAACATATAGGAGTGACTAATATACAAGCATAACATAAAATAAAACTAAAGTTTAACACTCCCCCTCAAGTTGGGCTTGTGATATCTGTCACATCCAATTTGGACATAATGTTACCAAAATACTTATGAGACAGCTTTTGTGAGCACCTCAGTCAGCTGTTGATCCAAGGGAACAAATAGAGTGCTAATAACTCCCCCCACTGTTTTCCTTGATGAAATGACGATTGACTTCAACATGCTTAGTGTGGTCATGTTGAGCAGGATTATGAGCAATATTAATAGCGGCCTTGTTATCACAGTATAGCCAAATGGGGTCATTGCTTCGAATCCCAAGTTCAAGCAAAAGGGATCAAATCCACATTCCTTCACATATTCCCTGGGTCATAGCCCTAAATTCCGCTTCAATACTGGATCTGGCAACCACATGCTGTTTTTTGCACCTCCAAATCACCAGTTTCCCTCAACTAAGGTACAATACATGGACGTGGATTTACGATCATCAACTGACTCTACCCAATCAGCATCTGTGAAAACTTCATTGGATAATTCTTTAGTCGGAGAAAACAGGATGTCACATCCCGGTGAGGTTTTGAGATATCTGAGAATCCGGTGGGCAGCATCCAAGCGGTGTGATTTGGGAGCATGCATGTACTAGTTGATAACTCTAACAGCATAAGAGATATTCGGGCGAGTATGAGATAGGTAGATGAGTCTCCCCACCAGTCGTTGAAAACTATTGATATTTGTGACTGATTCTCCACCATCCCTTGCCAATCTATGGTTTGCTTCAATGGGGGTGTCAGCAGGTCTACACCCACTCATCCATGTAGTCTCCAACAGGTCAAGGACGTACTTGCTCTGTGAGATAAAGATACCGTGCTTGAATCTAGCAACTTCAATGCCAAGGAAGTATTTGAGGTTTTCAAGATCCTTTACCTCAAATTCACTAGTCAATCTTGTCTTCAGGTTTTTGATTTCTTCCATGTCATCCTCAGTTGTGATAATGTCATCCACATAGACTATCAACACCGTCAATTTCCCTTGTCTGTGCTTTACAAATAGGGTATGATCAACATTACTCTGAGTATACCCAAACGTCATCATTGCTCGTTGAAACCTCCCAAACCAAGCCCTTTGGGATTGTTTTAGGTTGTATAGAGGCTTCTTCAATCTGCATACCTTTCCCGCAGATCCCTCAGAGGTAAAATCAGGAGGTAGAGACATATAAACTTCCTCTGCCAAATCTCCTTGGAGGAAAGCATTCTTCACGTCCAATTGGCTAAGACTCCACCCTTTGCAAGCAGCACACGAGAGAAGAATGCGGATAGAATTCATCTTTGCAACAGGAGCAAAGGTTTCCTGATAATCAATCTCAGTCATTTGGATGTATCCTCTGGCCACCAATCTAGCCTTGTAACAGTCCACAAGGCCTTGGGGGTTTTGTTTCACTGAAAAAATCCGTTTGCATACAATCACGGTCTTGCCTTGAGGGAGATCAACAAGGTCTCATGTGTAATTCTTCTCAAGAGCAATCATCTCTTCTCGCATAGCATCTATCCACTTTTGATGTCTCAGAACTTCCTGCCACGAAGAGGGTATGGAGATTGAGGACAGAGAAGTGACAATGGCTTTATGCTGGGAGGACAATAAGTCATAAGACACATAATGAGATGAGGTATGTCGAGTGGAAGCACGGTTAGCTTGATGACCGGTAGACGGATCAGGTGTGGCTTTGGGTATAGTGTGTAGAAGTTGATTGTTTGTGTCCCTTTGCCGACGAGTATAAACCTGCAAAGGAGTAGGATGAGGAGGCAAAGGCGGCGGAAGAACCACAGGCGACTGCGGGACCACGAGTGGGATAGTAGGAGGTGAGACGGCAGGCTGATATAGAGGAGATATAGGTAGGCGAATAGCGGGGGGAAATTCTTGTGGGTCACAAAATGAAAACACTTATACCAGTGTTTGAGTATCCAATGAATACACGCTGAAGCGCCTGTGGATCAAACTTGGAGATGTGGTGCACATGGACAAAAGACACACATCCAAAGATACGAGGGGTGAGCTCACTAGCAGGGATATTGAGAGTTTCTAATAGTATTTTGTGGTTTAGGAGACGAGTTGGCAAACAAGTAATGAGATGCGTAGCTGTGAGGACCGCGTCACCCCAGTAGTATTTGGTAGGTGCATCTGAAGTAATAAACAATGAGCAATCTCCAGGAGGTGCCGATTATTACGCTCGGCGACCCCATTCTGGGCAGGAGTGTACACAAGAAGTTTGGTGGATGATACCCAAGTCACACAGGTAGCGTTCAAAGTGAGAGTCAGTGTATTCACGTCCATTATCACTTCGTAATATTTTTATAATGGCATTGAATTGGGTGGTAACCATCGTATGGAAACGTTGAAATAAAGGAAACACATCAAATTTGCTTTTCATGAGATAAATCCATGTGCACCTAGAAAAACTGTCGATAAAAATGACAAACCATTTGCACACAGAAATAAAAGTAATCGGGCTGGGGCCCCAAACAGCAGGATGATTAATCTCAAAAGGTGTTGCACAAGGGGGGACATCCGAGGAAGAGAGGCTCGCTTGTGCTTACCCAGTTCACATACATCACAATGAAAAGTATTAAAAATAGAGGTCGTCATGGCAGAAAACAAGAATTTCATAACAAAGATAGAGGAATGTCCAAGACGACAATGCCAGGAATCCAAAGTAGAAGACGAAGCCACATGAAGAGCCCACGGAGGAGCAGGAGCCGAGCTGGAGGGGTCAAATAGATACTGTCCATCACACAGTTTACCAGAGTCAATCACCTTCCCCGTCGTCAGATCCTGAAAGACACAAGAAGAAGGGAAAAAATATCACTAAGCAATGCATAGAATTGGTTAATTGACTAATAGAAAGGAGATTTCGATTAAATTTAGGAATACGAAGAACGGACAAGAGAGTGAGGGAAGAGCAAGGAATGATTCTTTTGCTAGCAATAGAGGAAAAGGAACCATCAACAACACTCACTTTGTCACGACCCGACAAAGGAGAGTAGGATACAAAACCTAAAGCAGTGCCAGTCATATGATCGGTCCCCCGCTGTCAATGATTCACTGGGTGGGGGAGGCTGGTAGCAGAATGAGCATCTGGGGGCCCCTGGTGGGCATAAGAGGAGGATGAAGCATAAGTCTCGGGGGGATGGTCGTGCATCAGATGACGAAAGGCAAAAACTTCATCGGAGTAGAGAGCAGGAGGGGAAGTCGGAGAAGACGCATCAGCAGAAGCATCAAAGAGATGAGTTGAGCGGGACAGGGGATGATGGCCCGAAGAGAGACCATGACCATGACGAGTAGTGGACCCCCTCTGGGCAGGGGAAATTCGTGGAGCTTAAAACAGGTGTCCCTTGTATGAAGGGTCTTCCCGCAATAATCACAGAGGAGTGATCGTTCTCCCTAGACTTAGGTAGTAAGTCACGAGAAGGACGCCCCTCGGGGCGAACATGAGCGGCAAGAGCAGTGTCGTCAGAAGTAGTGTCGGTATGTAAAGTCTGGCGATGATCGAATTCTTGCTGAACAAGATTGAAAACCTCTGACAGGGAGGGAAGAAGAGACCGGCCAAGGATCTGGACACAAATTTGATCAAAACCCCGATGCAGACTATGGAGAAATTCAAAGATCTGATTGCGTTTTTCGCGAGCACGAACAAGAATCTCATCTTCAGGAGAGACAAGGGTGAGAGCATCAAAGTGGTCATACTCTTGGTAAAGCTGAGTAAATTCCAGGTAATAGGAGGAAGGAGAACAATCGCCTTGCCGCAAGAGGAAAATCCACCGGCGAAGTTGAAAGATCTGCTCGACATTCCCCGACAAGAATAGGTAATCTCAGCTCTTTTCCAAATATTTGTGGTTGTATCCAGTAACAGGTAATTCCGAGCAATGTGCTCCTGCATAGAATTGAGCAGCCACAACATTTCCATTGAGTTTTTGGACTCCCATTGAGACCATTCGGTAGAGGATGATGGGGGGTTGTTATAGTGCCTGAAATATAGCAAAACATACGACGGCTTTTGAGAGCAAGTGTGATAGACCGAGCCCACGTGAGGTAATTGGTGCCAACGAACCTAATGGCGGTAATTTGAGAAGTTTCGTGGTCATGGAGAGCGCGGTTGGAGCCTAATACCGACATCGACGAGGATTCAACATGCACATCGGAGGACGTATTTGTAGATTCAACACTCTCGTCCATAGTAACCCGAGGATAAAAACCGTGGGAAGAAACACAAATGGGAAGAAAGGGGCAAAGCCCTAAAAACTTCTTATAGAAAGATAAGTACTCAGTTGATCCTGACAAGGGAGCCAAGGAAGGGAGACAAGGGAACTAGGGCACTCATCCCCTCACGCTAAAGTAATAGACGCCAGAACTCCCGAAATCAGCCTCGCGGGCACATCCCCCATGGAATCTGGCGTACAGAAGAGCAGACGGGCTGGGCGGAGCGGGAGGGCGGAAGCGGGGTCGACGCAGGCTGTGCGAGCAAACGACGAGGTGTACGCAGGCGGAACGAGCGAAGGAGACGCTGGGATCGAGGAGTCAAGATCGGTGGAGAGTGCTTAGGGTATCGCTAGCTCTGATACCATGTTGAAAAAGAGATTTGATTAATTAATTAGAAAACTAGAGGCACTCCTCAATATATAGGAGTGACTAACATACAAGCATAACATAAAATAAAACTAAAGCCTAACCTAGAGAACTACATCATCCCACCTAGCAACATGGAGAACTACATCATCCCACCTAGCAACATGGAGAACTACATCATCCCACCTAGCAACATGGAGAACTACATCATCCCACCTAGCAACATGGAGAACTACATCATCCCACCTAGCAACATAGAGAACTCCATCATCTTCTTATATTTGCTCCATATGGTGCTTTGTGTTGCTTTCCCAGACTCCATGGTGGATTGAACAAAGTAATCCATCGGGCTTTCAGTCCCCATCCCTAAGAACAAACTCCTCTGAGATAACTCATTTATTTCATCCTCTCCTTCAAAGACCACCTCATCTAAGCTGTCTTGCAGCCTAGCGCATTTCATCAACTTGTTAGTTTGTGCAACACTAAGGGCCGCTTTAGCTTTTACTTGAAATCATTTGGAGCTTGAGGTTATGACTTTATGTTACCCTTTATCCCTACCAAATGATGTTTGAAGTGAGTTGTGCCCCCAACAAGGTTGTAGATGTGGGATACGGGGACACGTCGGTTTAGGTTTTTCATGTCGGTTTTAATATATCAGGGTATATATCGGGGATATTTCATATATCGGATTTTATATTTAATTATTTGTGTAATTATTTGTAAATTTAATCATTTTTTAATTTATATGTATTAATATATTAATAATTTGATATTTATTAAACTCTTAAATTTATCAAACTAATATAAACATTTTGTGTTATACATGTAATAACAGTATAACGCGTGAAATGAAACAAGAGAAAACAGAATGTTGCGAAGTTGTCGATGACAATGGAAAATGGGGAACCTTTAGTCCATAATTCAAAGACTGCATAATTGAAGTCGATGACGGATTTGAGCAAGGAAGAAAGTTAGAGAAATTGAAAAAACAACCTGAACAATGAAACAATTTTGGTATATTGTCTATTAGACCATAGACACTAGTTTAAATAAATTAAAAAACCAGTCGCTGAAATGTCGGGATATATCGGCTGATATATCGGCGAATATATCGGTCATTAGTAGACATATCGGAGGATATATTGCAAAAGGATATTTTGCAAAAAACATCGGAAACTTGTCGTTTGTCCATGAAATCTTTATGTCGACCGATATCCACAACAGTGGCCCCCATTTATGACTTGCTTGCAATAGTTGCAGTGGATCATGTTGTTATCCGTCGCAATCATTTTCTCTACAAATGACTAAAGAACATCTATACCGGTGGACATTGAAGCACTAAGCACTTTACCAGAGGTTTGTGCCGATTCCATTATGTTATTTAATAATCAAACAAATTATGAACTAATTTATGCTCTAATACAATGTTAAAATGACAGTAAATATAACAAGTAAAAAATAGGCAATATCTCATAATTGATCCCAAGTCTACCCCCCTCTTGGACATAATGACATATCGGAGGATATATTGCAAAAGGATATTTTGCAAAAAAAATATCGGAAACCTGTCGTTTTGTCCATGAAATCTTTATATCGGCCGATATCCACAACAGTGGCCCCCATTATGACTTGCTTGCAATAGTTGCAGTGGATCCTGTTGTTATCCGTGGCAATCAATTTTCTCTACAAATGACTAAAGAACATCTATTCCGGTGGACATTGAAGCACTAAGCACTTTACCAGAGGTTTGTGCCGATTCCATTATGTTATTTAATAATCAAACAAATTATGAACTAATTTATGCTCTAATACAATGTTAAAATGACAAAGTAAATATAACAAGTAAAAAATAGGCAATATCTCATAATTGATCCCAAGTCTACCCCCCTCTTGGACATAATGACTAATGAATACAATTTTTTAAAACAATTGACAAACATAATATAATGGCATACATGTAAAATGGAAAAAAATGCAACTTAAGTGATATTTTGTTACTTTTTAATTTTAAAGCACCGTTAAGATCATCAACAATCACCCAAATTTCAGAAACAAATTGCAGTATCAGTAGTACCTTAAATTCATCACATAACTTTTAAGAACACAGCACCTATCGGACGATCATCAATCTATGACACCATTCTACATTTTTAAAAAAATGATAAACTGAGAGCAACACAATGTCATCAGTAATTAATTATCAGAATTGCTCGTTTTGAGAAATGAACAAAGAGCACCCATCAAGCCATCATCAATTCATAATTCCACTCACAATTCAGATGGATTATAATCTGAGAGCAACTCAATATCTTCATTCGTTAATCGTCACTCACCATTCACATTTATCAATCTCGCACAAAGAAGTATCACAGACATCATATGTTGCAAAATTATGTTTTATACTTGGATTAACATTATTACATGAGACATTGCATCATATGTTGCAGATAGCAGGAATCAATAAAAATAAAAAAAACGCCATTATGTAAGCTCTGATAAGCTGTGAATTTTTTTGCTGACTCATAGCCTACCCTACATCAGTTGCTATCAGAGCCCAGGTCGGGCCATTTGCATGCTCCGTAGTGGTAGAACATTTAGAAGCATGGTAGATCCACCCGTCACAAATGACCGGGCAGCGGGCTCAAATTCGAGCACCGCTACCACAGACTTTCAACGCCTTATTCTAGAGCGTTTTGACGCAATGGGTACCCAGTTCGAGAACGTGCGTCACGATATCGCCGCGGTGACTCGTCGCCTAGATCTGATAGAGCGCGCAAGAAGCACTCCCTCCCTACACGACCATGAGGCGGGTGACCCGGGCGACTCTCCCCGTCGTGGGCAGCGGGTCAGAGATGATCCGCCACCTGCGGACCGCTACCACCGTGAAGATCCCGTGAGAGCCCCCACCCCGCCAGCATGGCGGAACCCAGAGCCACCTCGTGGCCGACCCCCACCCCCGTGGGAGGATTACCGTGTGCCACGACAGCCTGGCCCTAGGAACCGCGTGTCCCCGCTCGGTCGCCACGACCAGCGTCGTGACGAGTATTACCCGCCGGGTCGACGTGAGCGCGGACCCCCGCCCGCTCGACACGACTATGACCGTGACGATGATACTGATGATTATCCAAACCCGCGGAGAGGCGACTGTGGCTTTGACATCACTCGTCGCATCCGCCTCGATGCCCCTTCGTTCGATGGTCGCCTAGATCCAAAAGCCTTCAGCGATTGGCTCTTGGACATGGACCACTACTTCGAGTGGTACGACATGAGTGACGAGCGCTGCGTCCGCTTTGCAAAGATGAAGTTGATCGGGCAAGCTAAGTTGTTATGGATTAGTGTCGAGAGAGCTCTAGAGCGGGATGGTTACTACCCCATCACCAGATGGGACGAGATGAAGGAGAGACTGAAGGAGAAGTACCTCCCCGCGTCATATCGGGATCAGCTATTTGAGCAGCTACAGAACTTACGACAGGGGACACTTACTGTCGCTGAGTACATGGCTCGCTTCGATGAGCTGGTCGTCAGGAGCGATATTTCAGAGGAACCTATTGCCACTGCTGCCCGTTTCAAGGCGGGCCTTCGTTCCGATATTCGGAGAGAGTTGATTCCCCACCGCTTGGAGACGGTTGATCAGATATTCCAGCTCTCCCTCGAGTATGAGCAGTACCTTCGTTCGTCTAGTACGAGGCAGTTCACCTCTCGGACTGATTCCTCGACCTTTAGGAAACCCGCTCCGCCCCAGACCACCACGGCCGCACCCTCGCGCATCCCCGCGGATGCGAAGGGTAAAGCCGTAGCCACTGATGGCCAGCGATCTGGGGGCATTGTATGTTTTAGATGCTCTGGCAGGGGCCACGTGGCGGCGCAGTGCCCCACGCGGACCCTGTTACTTGAGGAAGAGGAGGAACAGGGTTTAGAGGGTGAAGAGGAGGCCCCAGAGGAGGTTAAGGCTGCAGTCGAGGAAGGTTGGGAGAGTGATGCCGAGCAATCCTTAGAGGTGGGAGTGATTCGGCGCCTCCTACACACCCCACGTGTGGACGAGGACTGGCGACGCACGACCATCTTTTACACGTACTTCCCTAGTGCAGGCGGTCCCTGCAAGCTAGCCATTGATGGTGGGAGTTGCGTGAATATTGTAGCCCAGAAAGCGCTTGACCGTATGCAGGTGAAGGCAGAGCCTCACCCCCATCCGTACCGTGTCGTCTGGGTTGACAAGAAGGCGATTCAGGTCACCCAGCGTTGTTTAGTCCCGATCACCATTGCATCCTTTCAGGACAAGGTCTGGTGCGATGTTATTCTCATGGACGTCGCTCACGTGTTGCTTGGCCGCCCCTGGCTTTTTGATCGTGATGTCACGTGCTTCGGTCGCTCGAACACGTGTGTCTTTTATGATAAGGGGCGGAAGATCACGTTGACGCCCACCCAGCCCCGAGATCGACCCAAGGGTGTGGTAGAGTCATCTCCGAGCACGAGCGCCTCGCGACCACTGCATATTCTGAGGCGAGGTGAGTTTCTGCGAGATAGTGCCGAGTCCGACGTCATTTATGTAGTCGCCGCTACCCAGGTTACCGAGGACGCTCCAGTCGATTTCCCACTCGCGGTGCGTCCCCTGTTAGGCGAGTTTGCGGACATTATGCCAGACGAGCTCCCCGATGAGCTGCCCCCCCTCGGGACATTCAGCATGCCATTGATTTAGTCCCGGGAGCTTCCCTCCCGAACCTTCCTCACTACCGTATGCACCCGGATGAGCACGCTGGGCTCAAACGGCATGTTGACGAGCTTCTTCGGAAGCAGTTCATTCGCGAGAGCATGAGTCCTTGTGCGGTTCCCGCCCTTCTTACCCCTAAGAAGGACGGTAGTTGGCGTATGTGCATCGACAGCCGCGCCATCAATAAGATCACGGTCAAGTATCGCTTCCCCATCCCACGACTCGATGACTTACTGGATACTATGTCCGGTGCCCAGATCTTCTCCAAGATCGACCTCCGCAGCGGGTACCATCAGATACGAGTTCGTGAGGGGGACGAGTGGAAGACCGCATTTAAGACCAAGGACGGTCTGTATGAGTGGCTAGTCATGCCATTCGGGCTATCCAACGCCCCGAGCACATTCATGCGAGTTATGACGCAGGTGTTGCGGCCCTACATGGGCAAGTTCCTGGTGGTGTACTTTGATGACATATTAGTCTACAGCCAGACTCAGGCCGCTCACCTCGATCATTTGAGACTTCTCTTCGGCACCCTCCGTCAAGAGAAGCTGTATGTGAACCTGAAGAAGTGCACCTTTCTGTCCGAGTCCGTCCACTTCCTAGGCTTTATTATTTCCTCCACTGGAGTCTCCGTGGACCCTGAGAAGGTCAAATCTATTCGAGATTGGCCTGTACCTAGGAATATCCACGAGGCTCGTAGCTTTCACGGGCTTGCCACCTTCTATAGGAGGTTTGTGCAGGGGTTCAGCACGATCATGGCCCCCTTCACGAGCTGTCTCAAGAAGGGAGAGTTTCAGTGGACCCCCGCAGCCACCAGAGCCTTCGAGGAGATTAAGGAGAGATTGACGACAGCTCCCGTCCTGAGGTTACCAGATTTCAGTTGCGCCTTTGAGGTCGCCTGCGACGCGTCCGGTATCGGCATAGGTGGCGTATTGAGCCAAGAGGGACACCCAGTTTCCTACTTTAGTGAGAAGCTGAATGACGCAAAGCAAAAGTACTCGAACTATGATCGAGAATTTTATGTCATTGTCCAGTCTCTGCGCTACTGGCGACACTATCTCCTTCCCCGGGAGTTCGTGTTGTACTCCGACCACCAGGCCCTCCGTTACCTCGATTCGCAACGCAAGCTGGGCCACCGACATGCGAAGTGGGTTGAGTATCTGCAGGATTTTCATTACGGTCTCAAGCACCGCCCGGGTGTTGAGAACAAGCCGGCCGATGCGTTGAGTCGTCGTGTCTCTTTACTTCAGACGATGACCGCCCGCGTCGACGGGCTTGAGCGCATGATCTTAGAGTATCCGACGTGCCCTGATTTTGGTGAGATTTACACCGCCATATCCCGAGATCCCCCAAACCCTGTTGAGGGGTATCAAATCTTCGAGGGATATCTATACCATGGATCCCGCCTATGCATTCCCCGAACTTCGTATCGTGATTTCCTGATTTGGGAGTTGCATGCGGGTGGAGCCGCCGGACATTTTGGGCGCGACAAGTCTATAGCCATTGTGGAGGACCGTCTCTACTGGCCCACGCTTAGGAAGGATGTGACTAGAGTCGTCCGCCACTGCCGTACCTGCCAGACGGCCAAGGGTACGAAGCAGAACACGGGCCTATATACTCCTCTACCGGTCCCACGTCGGCCTTGGGAGGACCTTAGCATGGACTTCGTTCTTGGACTTCCCCGCACTCTTCGGAAGCACGATTCCATCTTCGTGGTGGTTGATCGCTTTTCGAAGATGGCTCATTTCATTGCATGCCGCAAGACGGCGGACGCGACCCACGTTGCATCCATTTTCATGAGGGACGTTTTCCGATTACACGGCCTTCCCAAGACCATCGTATCGGACCGTGACGTGAGATTTATGAGCTACTTCTGGAAGACCCTGTGGCTCAAGACTGGCACCACCCTTAAGTTCTCGACTGCCTACCACCCACAGACGGACAGCCAGACGGAGGTAGTAAATGGGAGTTTAGGGAACTTGTTGAGATGTCTGGTGGGAGAGCGAGTGAGTAGTTGGGACTTAGACCTGCCGGTCGCCGAGTGTGCATATAATAGCTCCGTCAATAGGACTACTGGCTTGAGTCCATTTCATATAGTGTCAGGTTACGACCCCAGGAAACCCCTTGACCTTATTCCGAGCCCGTTAGAGTCTCGTCCTAGTGAGTCTGCCGAGTCATTTGCACAGCATCTGCATGAGTTGCATGAGTCGGTTCGCCGACGTATTAATATGAGCAATGAAAATTATAAAACTCACGCAGATCAGCGAAGACGAGAGCGTATTTTTAATATTGGCGAACGGGTGATGGTACGAATCCGCCCGGAGAGACTCCCTTCGGGGTCTGCCAAGAAGCTAAGCGCCAGGCGAATGGGTCCTTTCTCAGTTATTAGTCGGATTGGGACAAACGCCTACAAGCTAGATATCCCGGCAACCATGGGGATTCATCCAGTTTTTAATATCGAGGATCTGACACCCTATTACGAGCCTCATGACTATGGGGACCCGAGCAGTGGAGGTGCGCCACCTTCTTCCCCCTTGCCCTCCTTCCCCACCGCCCCACCCACACCAGTTGGCCACCACAGCCCGCCCACTACTGACACCCTTTCCCCTGGGAGTTCGTCGCCATTGGTACCACCGCCGGCATCACCACTCACACCGGATCCCACCATGAGAGACGAGAGCATCACGGAGATCAGATCCCACCAGATTGTTCCCACCACGGACGGGCCGCGCCTTCGCTACTTGGTTCATTGGCGGGGTCGTACAGACGCTGACGACGCTTGGATACTACCGGCAGAGCTTGATCGACTTGCCCCCGGACTTCGACTCCAGTACGATCGTCTCCATTCCTCGGAGATGAATGCCTTTCAGTCGGGGGGAGTTGATGGGAATCCATCGGATCGTGCACATGATGGGGCGGGACCCACGTTCATTTATTCCCGCCGGAAGACGTGATCGGATCGCCGATCCGACCCCGCGGTTGCGTCCGGCACGTCGTCGCGAATCAGAATTATATATTTATGTATTTTTTTTGGACACGTACTTATTTTATTTAAGGGCAAACCCACCAGCCAATCATAGTCGTTGGATGGGATGCCCTCATGCTTGTTTTCTTATAAATAGGACTAGTGGCTGGTTAGGGTTATCATTGCTGAAGTTGGAGAGTCTCTTCCCTACTTCCGGTGGTCTTCCGCAGTGCCGACGTCGTGGACCCTTGGTGCCGACGCCTTGGGGTAAGTTTTCCTCTTCCTCTCCCTCACTTTCTCCTTCCCATCCAGGCCGCCAGCCCCTCCCTGTTTTCCGCCCAGCTTTGGCCGCCCGGAAACCCCCGCTTTCCCCCATCCAGACCGCCAGCCCCCCTTTCCTGCTTCCGCCCAGGTCCGGCCGCCGGAACACCCCCCATCTCCTCCCTATCCAGGCCGCCAGCCCCTCCCACCGATCCGCCGCCTGGAACCAGCCACCCGCCCCCCTTTCCGCCTCCTACCAGCCCGCCAACGCTCCGTCCCCATCCCAAATCCGTGGATCCACCGCCCGCTAACCCCCCTCTACCATTACTCCCCACGATCCGGGTTAAAGCGCCCCGATCTACCCTCCCGTCACCCGATCCACCCTCCCCAAGCCGGATCCGGCCATCTATTACCGGATCCGTCCACCCGAGCCCGGATCCGAGCGTATTCATCCGGATCCGCCCGTTTTCGTCTCGATCCCTTCTCCCACCACCAAAACAGCCCCTCCCCGTCATTTCCACCTCCGGCTCCACCACCCGGCACCCGATATACGCCACCCGCACCTTCCACTTCCATTGCCCGAAATCAGCCCCTAGTCTTGAGTTTTTTTTTGTGATTGTGGTGTACTATTTTCTGGATATTATTATTGGAGATCTCATATTTGCTTGGAACTAGTCTGTGGCATTTTTGTATCGATTGATTATTAACCTGCAGGTGGATTCCTTCGCCGCACGCTTCGCTTCTGGCCCTCCGAGCGGAGGAAAGCCAACTAAGAAATTTGCCAAATATTAAAATAAACTCTTGTTGTAGTTATTTGCTTGTGGTGTTGTTATTTTCATTGCTCTAATAATCCGTCGCATGAACCAATTATTGCGTTGCATATAGAGTCTAAGTGGTGCACTTCATAGCCTACCCTACATCAGCCGGCTACAAGAAACACATTAGAATTCTGATTTCTTAAATGTGGTGTAAACCTTAGAACTTTTATTCCTTTAATGCAATATTAACTTTAAACAATATATTTTTTATTCCTTCAACCATCTCAAAAAAGATAACCATATCCGAACAAATTAAGAGACAAATACCCGATAGAATAGGAAAACCAATAGTTTAGTGACACTGGTCAAAAATGTAATAGAAAATGACAACGATGAAGATTAGGGCATCATTCACAATCACCTTCACAAGGGATCAAATATGTGAAGACCCTGATTTTGGGCTTCTCAAATGATTCGAGAATCGAACATAATTTCAATAAAAAGGTCGCAGCATCACAGTACAAAGACCATAAACACCAGAAATTTTATTCATTCATTTATTTATTTACAACAGTTAATAAAGAACTATGAGTATTTATCCATACTCATTACAAAAATCACAGTCAGGATCGGTACACGAGGCTTTGTGCATTTCCTGAACTTCGTCAATGCGTATAAATATCTTTAATCATACCTTCGCCAACTCTTCAGGGGAGATCCTCTTTGGTGCACTGGGGGGCGCTCCCGTTGCCTAAAAAAAGTATCCGCGAAGGGTTAGTCATAAAAATATGACTATGTGAGAAAAGTATTTCGTGAAACAGTTATACATGCACGCAATGGGGAATAGCAATAAGCATACATTACAATAAACCATCAATTTCATTTACTCTCAATACTGACCATTAACTTGTCCCTTAATTTTAGTTGCATAAAATAGGAAATGCTAAGGCATGCAAACTTGAATTGGGTCTCACCCTCAAAGGGCAAAAGTGTAGGCTCAGCCCTACTGGTGAATCCATCAGTAGATAACCTCTACATCATAGGATTCGAATCTTTCACATTTCCTTAAGCAGAGTTTTATATTCTTATCTTAAAGTAATTTACATAAAACATGTGCTTTAACATAAAATTTCCTCTCAGAAGGTTGTATCGCTTTCAATTTCCCTTACCCACTTTTATTTATAGTGATTTATCATTGAGTGTAACTCATATGCACAAGCAGTGTTTATAAAAAGTAAAACAGTAATACCAAAGAAAATACTTGAATAAATATAATCCAAGAAATAAGAAACTCGCCAAGAACTTGCCTTTTTTCCTTTATCAGTACTTTTGTTTGCATTATTGTCACGATTATCTTGCGACAACATCCTCTTGTTTCTTGGCCTCGGAAACCACTTAAATAGCACTTATTTTATTTGGGTTGCGTCACTAGTTACCGTAGCGTTGAAGTTAAAAGGAATTACTCATAAGCGTTTAAAATCCGTCAAAATACGAAATTCAACATAAATGACAAAAGAAATGTTTATACTTGTTGTCTAACCAAAACAGTCATCAACCTAGACTGCGAATCTCAAACTCAGCCGCCAAACGGCACAAAACAGCTTCCAAATAGCTAAAAAAAGCCTCAAAATGAAAATCAGTCCCAAAATGAACATAAAACAGCTCACTAACACGAAAGCATCAAAATCTGTATAATGAACTTGCAAAAATAATACTAAGCAGCCAAAACAGCCCACCAAAACAGCCACCAAACCTAATTTCAGTAAGATGCAGCTTTAAGAAATGCATAGTAGAAAGGAGGAGAACATCCTTACATCGGGAGAGGAAGGGAGAAGGGCACTGCGCAACCGATCCTTTTCTGATCGCCAGAGTGTGGCGAGATTCTTCCTAGGTCTCCGGAGGAGGCTCTAAAGAAGGAAGGAAGCAAGGGAAAGAAGTGGTAGTAGCTCCAAGAGTGGCGGCAGCAAGCCCTAAAACAGCGGCACAGGAGAACAGTTGGCGGCACAGAACCAGCGGCACAGAGGCAGCAACGTAGCAGCAACACAGGGAAGGAGAGTAGAGAAACATCAGCCAGGAAGGAGAAGAGGAAGTATCTGGAAACAGCAAGGCAGTGGCGGCAAGGCAGCAGCAGGGCAGCGGCAGAGAGGAGCAGAAACGGGAAGTGTCGGAGAAGCAAAGGGCTCGGCTCGATTTATAACAGGGGAATAAGCGGCCAGCAGATAAAACCCACCGAATGAATAGAATAGGTGTCACCAAATCAGCCCCCAAAGCACACATTAACCAACACTTGGCTTATCCAAGTGTCAAGACCAGCCAATACCACACCAGCCAGCACACTAAATCAGCCATCTCAATAATCCAGCCCACTTTACTAATGGCAGCCCACTTAACACAAGCCCATTTTAAATGGCAGCCCACTTAACAGCTCACACAATCACATTATTTAGCTATTGGTACTCATAATGAATAAATAAAGCAAATGTAACTAATAAAATGAAATGGAAAAACGTGAAAATCTACGACAAACTCATATTGCCTTGTGTTCTCATCATCTGGGAATAATAACATTATTTTGCGCATTTTTGGGGTGTCACGAAATAAGCAAAGATAAACACCACATTCACATCAGCTAGGGAATTAAATTAAAGAAAAACTTATTGTGCTTTCAACTACAAAGAAGAAAAGGGAGCAGGGAATCATACAGAATTAGAGATCCAAAGAAGAAGCCACAAAAATTGAAAAGAGAACTAAATGAGATTGCCGACTGCAGAGAGGAGAAGATTCCTTCAGGCAGATGTCGAAGACAATAAGAGAAACCCACAGTCGATGTCGTCAGTAGGTTTGAAGAGTGGAAGAGAACCGAAGAGACCCAGGCGCAAAAAGTAGGGCAAAAAAATAAGGCAAGTGGGTTGAGATGAGCTTGGGATGATAATAGTAAGTAGTAATAATATGATTTATAAAAAGCAATAAAAATTTAAAAAAAAATGAAACTCAAATGGCGTGCCCAATATATCGGGCGCGATATATCGCTTAATATATGGGGCTAGCCCAATATATCAGATGATATTTAAAAAATGATATTTTGTCTTAAACTATAGCTTTTTCGTTACGTTTTCTCCAGAAACCAGTATGTCGGTTATGTCGGTGTCGGATGTCATCTACATGATTGATGGAAACAAAGGCAAACAATAAAGCTGGGGAGGAAGCTTTAGCCGAGGCTAAGTAGTGAAAACGGAGGTAGCGAGTGACCACACTAGCGGTAAGAGAAGTGAAGCAGTCGTCTGATTGAGACAAAGGAAAAAGACTTTGCTGCTCCTATTATTTGTGTGTTGCTAGAACGATAGGTACAACCTGAGACTGCAAAATAGGTGATGGAATGTAGAAATATCACTAACTCTATGATTCCTTAACTGAAAAATGTCTAGATCTTTGGTTCTTGGACTAGGATTATAACACTCCCGTTGCTTCAACTGGGATAAAAAATCCAACTACTTCAGCTAGATTCCAAGCAGCAATGCATTGACTGGGATCTGTAGTTATTTTGATTGAGGATATCCTTCGTTTGGGATAAAGCAGATGGAGCTCCCACTACTTCAGTTGATGAATGACGAGGCTAGAGGATCAAAACTTTTGCTTACACCATATTAAGTTACTTGAATGTGGAGCATGATTGAAGATGTTTTTAATGAAGTTGAGGAAGAAAGATCCTGTATCATTTATCTGGAAACAAGATTTATTCAGCCCTTTTGACATAGTTTTATGATTGAATTTCATTCTAATGAAAACCATAATTGAACTAAAAGTAGCATCAAATGTTCATTCTGATGTTCAATATTTTAGGCTTCTTGCAGGAATTATGTGCTTCATGCATACGAATGTTCATTTCTATGTTCAAGTCTGGTCATACTCTAAAATCTGTTGTGATTTCTATTTTAATTCAGTAATGGAATTCTCTAATTCTGGTCCTTGTTTATTAATTGCTGTGATTTCTAGCTATGGGACATAAACATGAATTCTGGTCCTGTTGCATCTTTCCAGGTCCATGAATATTTGAGGCCTAAGGTAATATTTTTTTACTCTTTAATATCAATGTTGTTCCTTCTTGATGCTATAGCCGATTGATCTTTTCATATCTTTCCTCTTATGATAATTCATGATTTGTGCAGCTTTGTGATTTATATGAAAATGATTCGATCTTCGATAAATTTGAGTGCTGCTTGAGTGGAGATGGAGCCCGCGTAGCAACTGGTTCATACAGGTTGTCTTGCTTGCTCTTAGAATGACTGTAGTTTCTAGTAATCATCATCATTTGAATGATTTGTTTTTTTCCATGAACCAGCAATCTTTTCCGTGTTTTTGGTTCCTTTGGGAGCAATGAAGCAACCACCTTAGAAGCTAGTAAGAACCCTATGAGGTATGTGTATTTTGTGAGGAAAAAATTTTACTTCTTGTTATACTTGTTAGAAAATCCTAATTAAGGGCCCATTTGGCCCATTTTTCTCTTTTCCCTCTATTTTTGTATTAGTCTCACATCTTGGATTGGGATTTCTTTCCGTTCTCTTTTCCTATATAAATGTATTAATGCTTGTAATTTATCATTCAAGAAGTATATACAAGGTATCAGAGAAACCGGTCTCCTCCTTGGGTTCTCACGGTCTTTCTGTCCGCCGTCTCTCGCGATTTGTTCGCGACTACTCGCGGTCTCCTTTTTTCCTAACCGCCCAAGCTAGGTTGTCCGGCCTCTGTTTGGAAACCGCCTGTTCTTCCGGCTGACCGCGCGGCTTTCCCTTCTCCAACTTAACCGCAGTGTCGTGCGGCCAGTTTTTTCTAGACGCTGTCTCTGTATCTTGTTCTCTCGTGGCTTCCACTTCTCCTCCTCCTCCTACCTCACTTTTTATAAACCTCTCTCACATGTGGGGTCCACCCTCTCTTGTTTCTTTCTCTGACCGCTCAGTCTCCCTTGCTATCCGCACGGCCTTCTCTCGCGTTTCTTTCTCTTCCCGCTTGTTGCGACCTCTCTAAAGTCGTCGCGATCTCTCTCCTGACGTACATTACGCCTCTTGCTCGCTGCGGTTTCTTCATCTTCTTTCGCCTCAGTCCGCATCTTGGTCGTGGCATCTCTCCTTGCCGTTGGTGGACTCACCTTGATCGTGCGGACTCTTCTTCTACCCTATTCATCACTAGTCGCTGCGACTTGTCTTGTCGCTAGCGGTCTCTCCTCCTCCCCTAGCCGCATCCTGGTCGCGACTTTCCTTGTCGCAGGTGGACTCACCTTGACCGTGAGGACTTCTCTTCTAACCGCTTCACCGCTAGTCGCTGTGACCTGGCTTGTCGTTAGCAGTCTCTCATCTTCCCTTAGCCACATCCTGGTCGCGACTTTCCTTGTCGTTGGTGTGTCCGCCGAGACCGTGCGACTACTTTCTCTGCCGACCTCTCTCTCTCCGTCCTCTTCTCCTTCTAGCCGCTCGGCTTCTCTTGCTAGTCGCCTGACCTTCTCTGCCAAGCCGCCCGGCTTCTTTTGCTAGCCGCCCAATCCAAACCTTGTCACGCCGCCCGACCTCTCTTGCTAGCCGCCCGGCTTCTCTTGCTAGAAGTCCGGCCTCTTCTGCTAGCCGCATGTCTTCCAATGGATCCGCTGCTACTTTTGCTCTGCTAGCCCGTGTGGCTGCTACGGCTCCTGAACTCCATGATGAGCTACATATTACTACCATTTCTCTAACTGGGAAACAAAATTTCGTCGAATGGGTTCACTCTGTTCGTCGTGTTCTGCAGACAAAGGGTATTCTTCACCACTTGACCCGAGCTACCCTCGGTGTTCCCTCCGATGATTGGCTTCGCGATGATGGTCGGGTCCAGTCCTGGCTCCTCAACTCTATGCACACCAAGCCCTACAGGATGGCCATGTATCATGACACGGTCAAGGCCATGTGGGAGGAGTTCCACTCTTTTTACTCGGGGCACAACAGTCTACAGCACTTATATGATATTCTCTCCGTCCTTCAGAACCTTGCTCCTGGTGCTCCCGGCGATATGATCTCTTTCGTCGCCCAGGCAAAGACCCTGGTCGAGGCTTGGATTCAACATCAGCCTCCAACTACTGATCTAGCTACTCAACAGGCCCAGAAAGAGGTTGTCACCATTGTGATGATAATGTCTCGTGTTCCGCCCCACCTGCATAGTGTTCGGGCCTAGATCTTTTCTTCCACGATCACTCCTTCATATTCTGATGTCTGCTCAATGCTGCTTCGAGTTACGCCTCCTACTGAAGCTCCTCCTGGATTTGCTCCAGCTCTTCTTCAACAGCCTCTCCTTTCGACCCCCCCCCCCTCCTCCTGCTCGTGGATCTTCCACTTGAGGGAGCCGACCTCCGTCTCGGGGACGAGGACGTGGTGGTCTTTCGTCTATGAAATGCACATATTGTGGCCAGGTTGGTCATCTTGAGTCTACCTGTTCCCACCTTGCTGCTACTTCCTCTATCACTCCTGCTCCCATTGTGGCTTCTGCCCAGGATCCGGCGTTCACTACCCGCCATGATATCGATGAGCTCCGCACCCAACTCCACCTGCTCCAGGGTGCACTCAGCCGCTCCTCCGGCTCGGTTGTGTCTTTCTCTGCGGAAGGTATAACATGTCTCTCTCATAGCCCCCACTGGATCGTCGATTCCGGTGCTACTCACCATATTATCTCTCAGAAGCCCTCCCAGTATCTCCAGACGGCACATCCTCCGTGTATCACTGTGGCCAATGGTGATACCCTATCGGTCTCTGGCGCCGCTGCTCTCCAGCTTACCTCGGTCTTTTCTCTTTCCTTGGTTTTTCACGTTCTGAAGTCTCCTTTCAATTTACTTTTTGTTAGTCGCCTGACACACGACCTTGATTGTTGCGTAACCTTTTCTCCTTCTTCTTTCTTATGCAGGATCGCCGCACCCGGAGTATCATTGATAGGGGCAGCTGTTGAATGGGCTCTACATCTTGGATATCCCACCCACTCTTCTCTTCGCCGTCTCCACTGTCGATTGGCATCGCCACCTTGGGCATGCTCCCCTTTCGATTCTCAAGCGGGCTCTTTCTGATGTTCCTTTACGGGAGTTCTCTTGTGAATCTTGTATCTACTGCAAACAGCATCGTTCTTCCTTCCCCCTCTGCCTGTACCAGGAGTAGTACTCTTTTATCTTTAGTTCATTTTGATGTATGGGGTCCTTATAAAGTCTCTAGTATATTTAGATTTCGCTATTTTGTCACCTTTATTGATGATTACTCACGTACTACGTAGCTATATTTACTACATGATCGTACTGAACTTACATCTGTGTTTTGTGCTTTTTAACTGAGATGCGTACGCAATTTGCCACCCCCCTCAAAATACTCGGCACTGATAATGCTCGCCAGTATACGGGTCGCACCTTCTCCAATCTCTGCACTGAATTTGGTGTCATCCATCAAACTTCGTGTGTGTATACTTCTCAGCAAAACAGGGTGGCCTAACGGAAGAATTGTCATCTTCTCGATGTTGCTCGGTCCCTCATGTTTCAAATGCAGGTTCTGATCGAATATTGGAATTTTGTTGTCTTCATGGCCTGTCATCTCATCAACCGCCTACCCTCGTCTATTCTTGACTTTGCATCACCTATCCAACTTATTTATCCTTCCACCAACCCCACCTCTCTCACCCCGCAAGTCTTCGGGTGTGTTTGTTATGTTCATCTTGTTGGCCCCCTTCCGACAAACTTGCTCCTCGGGCGGCAAAATATATGTTTGTTGGCTACTCCCGTACTCAAAAGGGGTATGTTTGCTACTCTCCTTCTAATGGCAAGCTAGTCATCTCGGCAGATGTCACCTTCTGCAAAGACCAGCCCTTCCACTTACCATCCCCCATCTTGTCTTCCTCTCCTCTTCCCTGGCCTGTTGTACCTGTCACGCCTTCTTCTTTGTCATCTCCTTCCTCCACTCTCCCACCCACCCACCCACCCACCCGGGTTCCTCCGCCCCTCATCTGTGTCTACAATCGTCGTCGCTCCAAAGATGATTCCCTGCACCAGCTCCCTGCTCCCAGCGACACCCCGACACCGGCAGATCCAGCTCCCGCCTCTACAGCTCATCCTTTGGCCAACTACGTTTCTCTCTATCAGCTGACTCCACCTCTCTGTGCCTTTGTCACCTCTATTTCCTTTATTTCTATTCCTAACACTGTGCAGGAGGCGCTTCAACACCCGGGGTGGCGGGCGGCAATGGACGATGAAATGAGGCCTCTCTGGGCTAACCGAGCTTGGGATCTGGTTCTTCTCCCTGCAAGTCAACACTGTGTTAGCTGCAAGTGGGTTTTTGTTGTTAAACATGCGGCGGATGACACCGTTGAGCGTATAAAGGCCCGTCTCGTGGCCCGGGGTTTTACTCAGCAACATGGCCTTGATTATGAGGAAACTTTCTCTCTGGTGGCCAAATTGAACGCGGTCCGCGTTCTTCTCTCCTTGGTTGTTCATCGTCATTGGCCTCTTTATCAGCTGGATGTTAAGAACGTCTTCCTCAACGACGATCTGCAGGAGACTGTTTATATGCACCAACCTCCCGGTTTTGAGATCACGGGGGAGTCTCAGGTCTGTCATCTTCGGAAATCTATTTATGGTCTCAAACAGTCCCCGCGCGCTTGGTTTGAAAAATTCAGCAAGGTTCTCTGTGATATTGGCTTCATTCGGAGCTCGGCTGACTTTTCTCTCTTCACCCGACACCGGTCAACCGGAACTGTGATCCTACTTGTCTATGTTGACGATATCCTCATTACTAGCGACGATACTACAGGGATACAACATATCAACCAACAGTTGAACTCTGCCTTTCAGACCAAAGATCTTGGCAACCTTCGGTATTTTCTTGGGCTTGAGGTTGCTCTACGCCCTGATGGTCTTGTGTTATCCCAAATGAAGTATTGTATGGACCTCCTTCATGATGTCGGCTATTCTGGATGCAAACCTGTGGATACTCTTATGGACGCTAATCACAAGCTCTCGCCCCACAGCTTTGACTCTGATAAGCTGCTTACAAATCCAGAATACTATAGACGTTTGGTTAGGAAGCTGATCTATCTTACGGTTACTCGACCAGACATTTCTTTTGTCGTGGGAGTTGTGAGTCGTTTTATGCATGCTCCTCGGACATCTCATCTTCAAGCTGTCGAGCGCATTCTTCGATATCTCAAGAACGCTATAGGACAAGGGCTTGTGTACAAGTCATCCACATCTCTATCTCTTGTCGCGTACTCTGACGCTGACTGGTTTCTGTACCTACTTCGGTGGACATTTCATAACCTGGCGTAGCAAGAAACAGACTGTGGTTGCTCGCTCCTCTGCTGAAGCCGAGTACCGGGCTATGGCTGCTGTTGTTTCTGAGTTAACTTGGCTGGAGAGCCTTCTGGGAGACTTGGGTGTTCGTCTCTCATCATCGGCAACTCTATTTTGTGATAGTCAAGCAGCAATACATATTGCCAAGAATCCGGTCTTCCACGAACGCACAAAGCATATTGAAGTTGACTGTCACTTTATTCGGGAAAAAGTACAGTCAAAGAAGATAGATTTGGAGCATGTTCCTGCTACAAACCAAGTTGCTGACATCCTGACTAAAGCTCTCTCCCGGCCGCTATACTACCAATTTTTATCCAAGCTTGGTGCCTACGACTTGTATGCTCCAGCTTGCGGGAGAGTGTTAGAAAAGCCTAATTAAATGCCCATCTAGGGGCCCATTTGGCCCATTTTTCTCTTTTTCCTCTATCTTTGTATTAGTCACACATCTTGGATTGGGATTTCTCATCTTCCTCTTTTCCTATATAAATGTATTCATACTTGTAATTTATCATTCAAGAAGTATATACAAGGTTGAAGTCTCTTTTGACAATACTGATAAATATTTCATTTCTTTTCAAATCTAGCTATTTCTGCAACACTTATAGTCAAGGAAAATCATCAATTTGATCTAGAGCCAGGTCTAATAATTTTACGGAAACTTTTAAGTATCAATCAAACTATTGTTAAATATATAAATTGATTTTAGGTTGAATCGAACTAATTTTGAGTAAATCATCTTGAATCTTCCAAATTAGTTTCACTTCTTTCTCAATTAAATTTTGATTTTTCGAACATAATTAATAGTCCAATTAGTAACAATCGGCATGAAACAAATGGAAAATAATTACTCATATTCTTGATTCCGAATAATTGGTTATGATAATGACTATTTTTGCGCCTACTTTATGTATATAGCGTTGCTTGCTGGTTAGTATAGATTTTGGAATTAATCGGCAGACTACAGTTTCATTTGGGGCAGCTGTAAACACATTGATAGTGATTTACCTACATTTTGAACATCTGTTACAACTTTTTTTTGCCTCAAATTCTACTTTTGAAAGTCTAGGTGTTCATGACCACTAAAACTTGGTGGTATTTTCTCCGAAAACATTAAAAAAGAGCATCCTGGTGCACAAAGCATCCCGCGCAGCGAGGATCTAGAAAGGGTCTCACCACAAGGGTATATTGTAGGCAAACCTTACCCTGCATTTTTGTCCGAAAACATTGCGAGAAAATCATATGCATGATTGCACTTAACCCAAATACTACCTGCTTTCACAACTACTATTGCTCTCTCAACTCTCCCAGACAGGGTTGTAACATTTTTCACTGGACTGTAAAATGCTATAATATATTTCAAACATTATTAGAAATGTTTCGTATGCACTGTGTAAATCTTGTGATTTAATGCAGGAAGCAAGTCGCTACGCCTGCGAAGCCAATGCGATCTCTAACTCGTTCTATCAGAAGAGGCAAGTTTTTTGGTATTATTTAAATTCTGGTCTTTGTTTTCCATGGCTTGCATTACCAGTATCATCTCTTTGTTTTATTCTCTCCAACAGCAGCTGAAATTCCTCGCGTCGATGCCAATGGAAATTCGCACAATCTTTCCTCGAAGCTGCTCCATCTAGCATGGCATCCATCAGAGAATTCGATTGCCTGTGCCGCAGCAAACAGTCTGTACATGTATTACGCTTAGTGGTAAAGATGCATTTTGGCGCTAATATTTTTTCTCTGGAAAGGTATTCTCTGTTGAAAAAGCCGTTCGCTTTTTCTTCATCGGGCATACCAATTGCATGTTCACACGCATTCCACCACTTCGGCCACCAAAGGCGGCATCCCGAATCAAAGTGAAGATAATAACTAAACCCCCTTTGTTCCCTGGAGGGCGGCGTAGTTCTGGTTATTATTATTTTAAAAAAATTCATTTCCCGTGAATTTAATTATACATATTTGTATTTTTTAGGGCACAAATAGCTCTTTAACCATAAGGGTGTCATCTGATCTTTGGGGGGTTAGTATTTGATGTTTCTTGTTTACTGTTTGTTGTTGCTTGCCATGTAAAAATATTTTGTGAACTAAAGCTAGGGTTTTCTTAGCCTCATTTGATTTGTAAGGGTGATATTGCATTGATTTTAAAAAGTAGTCAAAATCAAAGTTTTTGTTTTAGATTTGAACTTTGAATTTTAGTCCAACCTGTTTGATTTTGAGCCGATTTAAGCTCCCCTGGTGATTAAGGCCCGGCTTGGTTAGATGTTCGCTCTCCAGGATAGTATTTGTAAAGGACGAACGCTGACGCCCCCAAACACCAAAGGCGTGCTTCAGCAGCATTCGCGCGGAGCATCAAAGGCTAAGTCTCATCATTTCACGGGTCCCTAGGCTGTCGGGACGAAATGATTGAACAACATTCTAAGCATTCCCCAGCACATGACCTTTTCCAGTTGCTAACAACCTGCTGGCAGCAGTTGCTCATTATTTTAGTGTGACACACCCAGTAATATTCTTGATATGGGTATAATAAGATTGAAGAATGGATTTCTGGTATGAATGTCTTTCATCAAAAGTGTATACTCCATTATATCTCATTATGTTTCTCTCTATCTTTTTAAATTATGTGTATCTCTCCCTTGTAAGTTTATATTTCATTATATTCATGCACAAAAATGATATCATGAGACAACCATCTAGGAAGGTATTTTTGTGCATGCGTATTAATGAAATCTAAACTTAGAATCAGGATCCTCACTTGAAATGGATGGTATTCATGATCAATTTTTGGTTGATCCGACGGATTCACTAATCTCTTCCTGTTTTATTTTTTTAATCAAAAAATTTTACGTCATTAGATCAAGTGAGAATGCATCCATACCATGAAGTGGACCTTCATTTCCAGTTGCTAACTGTTGGTAGCAGTTATTATTTTAGATTATACACCCAGTATAATTCTTGATATGGGTATGAGATTGAAGAAAGGATTTCTGGTTTTTATGTCTTTCATCAGGAGTACATATTCCATTGTCTATGTAAATCTCTATTGGGAGTTGACATAATTATATGTTCTATCTTTCAATATTTTAAATTATAAATATCTCACTTATATTTAATATATAATGTGAGAAAATCTAAGTAATAATTTTTTCATTTTTAAAAATTTAAAATTATATGGGTATGATCCCTTATTTATAGGGGAGAGGAGATAGAGAGAGAATACAACAGACGATGGCGAACTAAATTACAACATGCGGTCTACGCGAATAAATATTTACAGACCACAGCGACTTCAGTCTCTTGACCGCCTGATCGCAATAGTGGTTAGATCACCAAGCTTTCCTTGCTCTATCAAAATCGCTGTCTCATAATCCTCAAGACAGCTTGATTGCTAGACCAGTTGCTATAGTTGTCGACCAAATCGCCAGAGCCAGACCGCCAAGGTAGTCTTCTAAACCTTCAAAACCAGTCTACCATAAGTCTGTCAAATTGTCAATGATCAGACTGCCAAGGTAAGCCGCCAGATTGTCAAGACCAGACTACCAGTCCGTTAGTCTGCTAAGACCACAAATTCTAACACCCCCACCCCCTCAAGCCAGAGCATATATGTCAAATATGTTTAGTTTGTCACAGACATCTGAAAAAGAAGCGACAATTGGTTTGGTAAAGATATCTGCAAGTTTTTTGTCGGAAGTGGCAAACGGAGTGCAGATTTAATTTTTTAATATTTATTTTCTGATAAAGTAACAGTCAACTTCAATATGTTTTGTTCTTTCATGAAAAATTGATTTTTTTCAATATATATGTATATATATATATATATATCTACTAGCATCTTCGAACGGGCTTCGCCCGTTCTCGATGCGTCGCTGCGGGCTTCGCCCGCAACTTCGCCCGTTTGGCATTCAAGTGGGCTTCGCCCGCCCCCCGGCTTCGCCCCGCAATGAAGCGGGCTTTGCCCGCTTGGCATTCAAGCGGGATTCGCCCGCCCCTGGCTTCGCCCACAGTAGTTTTTTAAAATATAAAAAATTTTAAAATTTATTAGAATTTTTTATTAAAATTTATTTGAATTTTTATTAAATTAGATTTTTTTAATAATTTAATTCATTATTTAAAACAAATAATAAAAAAATAAATTGAAAACGGTGTCATCCCCCCTCCCCGTTCGACGAACGTTCGTCGAACGTTTGTTCGTCGAACGGGTCACACGGGCAGGGCCTCACACGGGCAGGGCCGCCGCCGCCGGCCGGCCCTGCCCGCTCGACGCCGGACAACTCTCAGCGTGTTCGTCGGAGGCCGGCGAACCCGCCGGTGGGCGCCGGACAGGCCGCCGGCAGAGAAGTTAGTAACAGCAGCTTGCGGAAGGGGGGTATCGGGATTTCCTGAGATGGGAACAGTAACTTTTTTGGAGATTTGGGTAATGGCAGGTCTCCTCTCTTCAATCCAACGGCCAAAAAGTGACTTTGCGTGATTCTACGGTCCGAATCTAATCTATGGTGTGCCTCAAGATATGTCTATTGTTTTATATAATAAAGATATATATATAGCATTTTTGTTGTCACAAAATATTGACAAGAAATGATCATAGACCTCCCTAAGTCAAGCATAGGTGCACATAACGATTTCAACTCGCAAGTTGTCGAGTTCATGCTTTTGTACTCAATTTCAGCACTTGATCGAGGCATAACAGATCGTTTCTTGTTTTTCCAGCTAACTAGATTTCCCCTCACAAAGGTGCATAAATCATATGTAGATTTTTTATCTTCTTTATTGTCAGCATAGATGACATCAGAGTATAATTCAATCTTCAAATGGTTATGCTTTTGAAACAGTAACTCTGTTCCTAGAAACTCTCACATATTTCAGGATTTTCAAGGCTGAACGAAAATGACACTTCCTGAGGGCTTGCATAAACTGACTGACTTTGCCTACTGCATAGCAAATATCTTGTCTGGTGACAAACAGATAAATGAGTTTTTCCACCAGTCGTCTGTGCTTAGTACTATCTGGACGAAGAGATGAATTATCAGTCCAACACTTGTTCACCAACGGCCATCGGACATTGAACGGGTCTTGCCCCAAGAAGACCAGTCTCTTTCAAAAGGTCCAACGCATATTTCTGTTGTGAAAGCACTACAAAGTTGTGTTTTCGTGAGATTTTTATTCTCAAAAAATACTTAAAAGATCTCATATCTTTTGTAACAAAATGTTGCAGAAGATGTCTCTTTGTTATATCAATTCCCTCATTATCATCACTGGTAAGGAGGATATCATCCATATAGACAACAGAAACGACTAACTTTTTAGAAGTCATGCGTATGAAAAGAGAATGATCTACAGAACTTCGAGTAAATTCGACAACGGAGATAACTTTGCTAAGCTTGTCGAACCAGTCCCGTGGGTTTTGCTTTGGGCCATACACTGCCTTTCGCAACTTGCACACCTGAGACTCCCCGTGAGCAATATACCCAGGAGATTGCTTCATTAATACCACTTCTTGCAGATCATCATAAAGGAAGACATTTTTTACATCTAATTGAGACATCTCTCAATCTCTGTTAACAGCCATGGAGAAAAGAATGTGGATTGTGTTGATGCGAACAATCGCGGAGAAGGTGTCAAAGAAGTCTGCACCATATGTTTGAGTAAAATCTTTGGCAACCAGCCTAGCCTTATAGTGATTAATAGTTTCATCATGATGAAACTTGATGACAAATATCCATCGACAACCAACCACATCCGCCCTTGGAGGGGTAGGGACAAGAGTCAAAGTACCTCCTTCGATCAAGGTCTTCATTTCTTCGTTCATGACAGCTTTCCAATGAGGAATATCAAGAGCTTCTTGATAGGTAACCGGGGTGATAGTAGCTGAGGGGGCGAAAGCAAAACTCCTTCCAGCTGGGAGAAATGTTGTGGCGCTGGGAGCAGAGCCACCGCCACCCTGCTCTCGGGTTGACCATTTCAGGCGGTGGCCGGTGGCGGCAGGCCGCCGGGCCATCACCCAAAGACTCACCGACCCCCGGCGACGGTCCGGCCGGCGGGGCTCGGGTCCGAGTCGAGAGCGTTCCGAGTCGGCTGGCTCGGCTCGGCGGCTCGGCAGAGAGGTTTTTATTCCACCGGGAAAACCTATCAAATGAAACACTTTTCCGTTACGGAGTTGATTCGAGAGTCACAGTCGAAATTCGAGTCTCGACGGAATGAGATGAACGGCTGTGAATAGCTCTTAATTCCCCACCGCCTCCCCGCCCAGCATCAGTGCCCCCCATAGCGGATCCGTGCTCGATCTGCTATGGGGACAGAAGAAGGATTGGCGCGGTCTGGCTCAATCTCAGCGCAGGATCGGGTTCATTTCTGCTACATGCAGACCTTTTTCTAATCAGAACTTTGCCTAATTTTATTAAAAAATATAGGCTCGTAGGAAAAAAGTGTTGAACATGAAAGTTGTTCCCTTTGATAAGGGATACCTCCACAAAAATTTTGATAATATTTGAAGGTGTTTTAGTATTTTTAAAAGCCTAAATAAAGTTTGATTGGCCAAATTAAAGGCCCAAAACTTTTGGGAAAATTATGAAAAGAAATTTAGGCTCATTTTAGGCTTTTTTAGAAGTATCAAAATTTGGGATCATGGGGATAAGAAATGAAATGTTTTCCCAAATTCTAGAGCCTATGGTCACGCTCGGAATTTATTACGCTCATTTCCCTTAGAAATAAAAATTGCAGTGCGTGATCACCCTCCATAAGTTGTATAGTGAATTCAAATTGCCTTATTGACGAGAGTGGTCGGGCAAGTGGACAAACTCGGAGCGGTTCGAGGTTTTGTAAAACCACCAAGCGACTCGACTCTCGGGTAATTCGGGCAGACTCGGAAAGTAAAGTGTAAGACCCTCCCCCTTACCAAGGAGGCTCCCGGTCTTATGCCCAGAACCGTCGTCTTACGGTGGCACTAACTCACGGGTTAGTCGACACCGCAACACGTCGATTCTGCCGGCTAGTACGATCATATAACCTGTTCGGCCAAATGAGAGAAAGAAGTAAAAGCAGTATATAGAAACAACTAGTCCACAAGTCACAGCACTATCAAATAATAATGAAAGTACACAAGTCCAGAATGAGTACATCAAAAGAGAGAAAAGGGTTTATGCCCAGTACATAATGACAAATATCTCTCTCACAAATGTTAACGAGCGGAAGCTATGCTATCACCAAAAGTCTCGTCCCACCTGACGACGAGCTGCAGTAGTAGTAGTAGGCAGTGGTGGTATGAGCTCCTCACGTCCTGCCACCTCGTCCTGCTGGTACTCTATCTCCTCGAGCTCCTAAAATGATTGGTCACACCGACCGTTAGTCAAAAAGACTAAGTCGTTTCCTCCACACCTCGCCCCCGCAACTCCTAGGCACCGGGCGGGAGGACGAAGCAGAGGACAACAAGGGGTATAGCAAAGGGAACAGGTGACAGTGGAACTATACTAACAAGTACATATATGTCGGTTATTTCTACTCTAGCAATTCTATATATATGGTATATGAAAGGTATGAAGAACTGAACAGAAACAAGTAAAGTGTTTTAAGTAAACAAGTACTGAAAGTAAACAGACTAAAGACAGCAAGTAAAATAAGCTACTACTACCATCACAGAAGTACCTTGACTTTATATGAATGCTTCATACAAACTTATAAGTTAAGGTTTCCAGAAATATAACTTATCATATAAAATAGCTCATACTAATTTATATGATAAGGATCTATGGTGCGTATGACCTAGTTATGAATGTATGATATGCATGCATTTTATGGCTCATGCAAGTGCAACTCACGCACACGACTCTGTGATTACCGACCTTTAGTTCCCACTTTTTGGAGCTAGCATCACTCTCTGGTACCACCGTTATGGCTATGGCAGCAGTGGAGTGGACGTCTCCACTCCTAGGCGGGTATACACACTACCAGGCTTAGACCTCTCCATACGCCTTTGTACACGGCCTAGGTGCACTCTAGAGTATTTGCGTACTATTTACTGGCTACCTACCAGTCTTTTTGGTCGAGTGTGCATTTTTGGGGATCGTCCTCCAGATCGCAGTATAAAACAACTCACTGGCCCCTCAAACCTTCACACCTCGCTAGAGTCATCGTACTGTCATCGGTGTGACGATTGGCCCAGTACTGCATGACCCGTCATAGGTTTATGCACATGCAAGATATTCCAACCCGAGCCTCCAGCTCGCAGGACCAACCCGTTCTGAATCCCTCCAACACATCATGGGTGAGATTGCACACCAGTGCCTTATTCTGAATCCCTCCAACTCATCACGGGTGAGATTGCACACCAGTGCCTTTATTCTGAATCCCTCCAACCCATCACGGGTGAGAATGAACATCAATGCCTTAGCCTATTAGACTACTCTTGTCTAGTGTTTGTTATACCTAACAATTTAAGGTTAATCCTAGAATTGCCCAGGGCATGCTCGGTGAAGGCTCTCGAGGGCACTAGGAGTTACGATGGGTTGATTCCCAAAGCTCCCTTTCGCAAGGATATTTATTTTATTTAATATCTACCCATGATCCATACCCAGCTCTCGTTGTTACTCTGGAATGACCCTAATGAATTAAGTTATTATTGGGGAATCGGCGGTCTCCCGCCGGACTCCGTTCTAGTTACTGTCCTTGGGGTATTGCGCTCTATCGCTCGACACTATGGAGTGACCTACTGGGCACCAACCAGGGTTTGTCTTCCCAAAGTAGTTATCAACTCAACCTTCTATCGTATCTCATGTGGGTCCCAGTGACATGTGTCATATTTTTCTATGCGCACCCATGGTCTAAGTAGATCCGTATGACGTGTCATCCAAACTCTTGGGTAAGATGCCCCTAAATATTTATCATGGTTGTTATAATGTATGATAATGATTGAGCTAGGTTTCAATATATATCCAAGGGATTAAGGGGCCTAAATTAATTCTTTTAATTGTGCGACCGGGTCATCATGAACATGAAGTACTACATATAATGGTTCAACCTACCTAAGAAATTTACTAGGTGTTCTATAAGGTTAAATATTGTTGCCTATGAGTTTTCATAATATTTCCATGCAAATTTCTATTTATTTCTCATTTAATATTAAAATTTCAATTCAATCACTTTCCAAATAAAGTACCTCAATTGTTCAGCCAAAAATTCTGGGAAACTTTGTGGGTGTTCATGGTGATATAATAAGGCTAAGTGCAGAATCTCCCAATCTTAATCAATGATCTTACATAGCTTATATCCATTTAGACAATATTATCATAATGTCATTTTTAGGGTTTTAAACATATACAGACATCCAATAATTCTCAAATAATTTATCAGAACTCAAAACACAATACTAAACCACTGTAAAAATTTTCATAATTTAAAACAATAATTTCACTTATTTTTAATTAATTACCAAAAGGGTAAAATGTAAAATTTATTTAAAATCCAAGGAAACATTATTAAACAGTACCATAAATTTTTCCAGAGGTGAACTTTACTCTACTAGAGCTTGTGGCAAAAATCCATAATTTAATGAATTATTTGCTCTATTTTCCAAATTTATTTCCTAACTAGACACATTTTTCAATAATTCCAAATAATGGGATTTTTAATCCTAAAAATCCCAAATTTCCCATGGGAGATATATTCCATTCCTATGAGCCTCTGTCCAGAGTTTCGTTGACTTGCAATGAACCAATTGGGCAAAATCCACATTCTTCTACTTTTGCTATTGACACCCCAATATGCAAATCTCATGCATGTGGGATTTCCCAAACATGCAGAGGTCAAAATGACCTGAAATTTTTATCATGGGTTTATCTTGACCTATTGAACATCCCACCCAAATTTGGGGGCCTTTGGAGTCAAATGTCTCCAAAAATACACTTAATTTTATTTTTAACATTTCATCAAATACTATAGGAAACTTCTGACCGAAAATTCCCATTTTTTGTCTGACACTAGTTTCACACCTAACACAAGCTTGACCAAAATTTGAAGTCATGGTGACTTATGGTTTGGTTTGGGCTTTTATTTTAAAATTTGTCCTGGCCTAGGACCAATCTTGGTAGATTGGACCTACAGGGAACCCTATTTCTCCAAACTTCATGTTTAGGGTGTCAAAGCAACATTAAGACCTAGATTCACAAATTTTATGTTGATGTCTAGTTCTGAAATTGCCTCTAAGGGGCCTATTTTTAGCATGCAAAGTCACTGAAAATGTGTGACAGAATTACACTGTTCATAATAATCAATATCATTAATCAATTTGGAATTAAATGGACGACATCCGTTCATCGTCCCAAATAGACAACGGTTGAGATTGAACCATCCTGGGCGAGTTTGCTGGCCCTTTTCCGGTCACCTGGGCCGGCGCCACTGCCGGCGATTATTGTCACCACCTCCGTTGAGGTGGTGGCTAGCGTTTCCCGGCGGGGAGGCTGCCGGAGGCGGCTCCTCCGGTGATCCCGAGCAAGAAGAAAAACTCGAGAAAATTCACACATTCTCTCATGGTATCGGGCTCGATTGAGCCCGATGTCTCGCCTAATTGAGCTAGAAAGCTAGCACGGGGTGAGGTGAGGTGAAACGGACCTGCAGCCGGGCTTGGTGGCGTGTGCGGTGGCGGTGCTCCATGGCCGAAGCTTGCTCCGACGAACTAGCCCGATTCTCCGTTTCTCCAGCAAAATCCTTGCTCCAGCAGTCGAATTCCACTTGTTTCCTCCTCCTGAAGCTGATGGTGGGCTCAGATTTGGCTGGGAGTGGCTGTGGGAGAAGTTGGAGTTAAGGGGTGGTCGACCATGGCTGTGGAATTTCCTCCTGGCCACCAGGTGTCCCCAAACCCCTCCACCTTGTTGGAATAAACCTTGAAAGCTCAACCAACAGCTTGGGCAGAGGGAATGAGGGCCACATGGCCTCCATCTCCTCTCTATCATCTCTTCTCTCTCCTCTTTTTCTCCAAAATGTCTAAATTGCCCCTTTGCATGCATTCTCTCTCCAATTTCAGGAGGGTAGGGGTTGTCATTAACCCTTTAGGCTGGTCATGAGGCCTTGGCTCATGGGCTTAGCCCATGAGGGGTGGGCTTGGTTCCTTCTTTTCTCTTTTAGACCACTTTGTTGACTTGTTGACTTTTAGGTTGACTTGGTCAACATGGTGAGTGGGCTGACCTCACTTGGAGGGTCATAGAACGTATGACACCACACCATCTTGGGTTGGGCCAACGTGATGTCCTACTTGGGCTAATTGGGCCTTTAAGTGTGGGTTTGACCAAATTAGGGTTTAGGGTTGACTTGGGTCAATAGGTGACCCAAAGATGTGGTTTATGGTTCACTTAGGTTGTTATTAGGGTTAGGGGTGCAGTGGTGGGACCAATGTGTGGCTAAGACCCCAATTTGGGCTAGTTTGACTTAGGTTAACTTGGGCCCTATAATGGGTCCCATGTGACTACACCCTAACTTCATGGTTCAAACCTAGCCTAAACTCATGCCCCCACCACATGTCCCAATCCCACCTAAGTAGAGGGGTCTAATTAGAAATAATATGTTACATAAAGTACGAGTCGCGAGGTGCTAATTATTCTCGACGAATAAGAAAGGGGTAACTCCTAAAAAACCTTTAAGCCGTAAACTAAAAAGGCACAACTAAATTATCGGATCTTATTAATAGGTGTAACCCAAGGAAATCTTGAAAACTGAGAAGGAACTGAAAATACCTCCTGAAAACGGAGATGGAACTGAAGCCTCCTAGATGGAGTGGTCGGACTACTAACCATTTTTTATGATTATTTCAGTCTTGCACTGGTTCAGTTCCTTTATGCAATTCAATTCAGTACTTTCAATTCAGTACTTTCAATTCAACTCTAGTCTCGTACAGGTCAAGTTCAATTCAGTACTTTAAATTCAGTTATACTCCAGTCTCGTACTGATCAAGTTCAATTCAGTACCTTCAATTCAGTTCTACTCCAGTCTCATAATGGTCAAGTTAAATTTAGTACTTTCAATTCAGTTCTACTCCAGTCTCGTACTGGTCAAGTTCAATTCAGTTCTACTACAGTCTCGTACTGGTCAAGTTCAATTGTGTACTTTCAATTTAGTTCTACTTCAGTCTCATACTGGTCATGTTCAATTCAGTACTTTTAATTCAGTACTACTCTAGTTTTGTACTTGTCACATTTCATTCCAGCACTTTAATTATGCAGCTTTTATTATCAGCAGCTTTAATCACCGCATTTTCATTACTGTACTTTATTATTATTAGCACGGGTCTTGCTTTGACGAGCAGTCATCTGTTTAGTTCAATCCTTAGTTGGGGATAACCGGAGTTGATGTGTTCCTCCAAGTTTAGCCCCAAATAAAGTTCTTTCATGCTCCTTGTCGAAATTTGAGTCGAGCGTTACTGCCCGAAGATTGAAGTATAGTAAGGTAGGCCTCTACAAACCTGGTACGTGCTAGCAAAATTGATGGTTTGATTGCTTGTAAATTATTTGCGGTAAATCGTGGCGGGTCAGACACTTCCGCAAACCATTCGTACTGGTGCGGGAAGTTCGATGACTCAAGGCGACAGGGAGATAGGTACCACGGGCGACCGGTCGTTAGGTTTCCTCCGCTAGTCGGCTAAAATATTGTATCGTCGGATGTCGCTCACATCCAATAGTACACGGGGTTGTACGTTGGGGCTGGGGTTGTGCAGTATGATCACCCCCAGAAGTGGCAGGACTGGCCACTATCACCGACGGCCACATCGGTGAGGCCCGTGGGGCTCGCTACCCTGCTGGAACAGAAGCGGTCCACACTATGTCGATATAGGATATGTGTGCATGACTGTGAATTCCTGCGATAGGATACATGTTATGAATACATGATGTGCTAGTGGAGTCATTATTATAACTGATGTTATTGCTGTTGTCATTTCAGTTATATTATGTTGCCCTTCTTTTATCATTGATCTTAGCTTTAAAATATGAAATGTTGTGGTACTCCTCTCATACTTCGGCTATCTTATATTGCAGGGTGTGTGTGTGTGCTCGTTCCCAGAATATGGATCCGGGGAGGAGATTTGTTTCTACTTAGCTTTGTGACTAATGGTTATTTAAATAATCACTCACAAGAAACGGAGCACCGTAGTGACCCCCTGCCGCAGGAGAATGATCCAGCAGTTAGGACTACTCGAGCAGAAGCACAACTGACGTCTTCAGAGTTTCGAGAAGTGAGTACCAGTGAGTAGGATAGGGAGAGAGAGTGAGTAGTTATATGTAGATCTTTTACAGCCTGTGGACTTATATAAAAGCATAGGCTATGGCCATAGTACTCATGTAAATATATATGATATTATATATATTTGATAGTGTTTTTCTGTTAATGCTTCCGCAAATCTCTGATGTGTTGTGAATGTTGTGATTCTAGCTGAGCAAGGCGGCCAACTAGTGCCTAGATAGGGTAGATTATTACCCCTAGGGGGCACTGGGTGGATGTCTTGGGCAAGTAGTACACCCACTAGACCGACCCGGGCAAAGGTTTGGGGGGTGCTACAAATGAATCATAGCGATCACGATTCGTCCGTGTGGAGCAGTCTCAGGATCCCTCTGTCCCTCGCTTCATTCCTTGGTTCGGGACGAACCTTACAGCGAAAACTTGGTAGACCCTAGTGTAGAGGCTTAGGGATTTTAGATTGTACGATAGTATGCCCGTACACCGTTATTTCCGCTTCGTCAGCCGTTTTTGCAAATTTACCCTACTTTTGCAAAGTACTGACACTCTTTCTTGTTACTTCTCCAGATACCGGAGTACAGTAGCGGGAGGGTCCTCTTCTAGAGGTTATGTTCCCGCCACCCCACCTCCAGACCCGGTCTCCCCCGCGGTTGTACCGTTTGCCGAGAGTGACTTGGGGCAGACATTTACAGCCATCCTGGCCACCTTCTGGACAACCTTGGTACAGCCACCACGAGAGATGATGGCACCTACCGATTTGCTAACGACTTTTCGAGGACTGAGGCCTCCCACTCTCAGAGGCACAGAGACTGCCATCCAGGTAGAGGAGTAGGTGAAGTGTATGGAAGAGCTGTCAGTAGGCATGATGTGCCCAGTAGTAGCTGCAGTCTCACTGGTAGTGACCTTGTTAGAGCGATATGCAAGGGACTGGTGGAGAGCGGACAGCCGCTCGACTTTTAGAGGACGGCCGTTGAGCGCTATCCTATGGGGAGATTTCTTGGAGGCCCTGCTTGAGTTCTTTATTGCAGATACTGACTGAGCTATTTTGTAGGAGAGGTTCATGTACATCCGACAGGGTGACCGGACGGTGTCAGAGTAGAGAGAGTTCATACACCTCACACGCTCTGTCGAGAATTTGGCTGCCTCCGATAGGGATATAGCTTCTCGTTTCTACCGAGGCCTACGAGATGACCTGAGACAGGCCCTGATTATGATTTCTCAGTCTACCTTCCACACCATAGCTACTCACGCAGCGGCGTTAGAGTTAGACCAGCAGATGGTAGCCCAGCAGCACAGAGGATAGGTCGAGGTCCCTAGAGGTCAGAGATGAGACAGAGGAGTTGCTCCCCACCGACAAGATAGAGAGCGCAGGAAGAGACACCACAGACAGCCTTATAGGCGCCCACCAGCACCCCCGGCACCCCCGGCACCGCAGCAGGATGTCAGACCAGCTCCAGCACTATAGCCCGTGTCATTACTCCGATGTGACGTTCCCTTCGCAGGGAACTGCTTCTTGTGTCAACAGCTAGGGCATATGAGTGCCTTCTTCCCATAGGTAGCAGGAACGCCAGGACTAAGAGCTGAGCAAGGTGGGAAACCAGCACGGGGATAGGGCCAGAGAGGCCGCGGAGGCAGAGCTGGCAGGAGAGGCCAACATGGCCGAGCAGCGCCCTTGGAGGCCTATACACTATATCTGCAGCACGGACCGGCTCCCGATGTAATGAGAGGTATATATGTTAGACGATAAAGACATATCGGATGCTTCTACTTATGATATACTAGATATATATGTATGTATACTTACAACTTGTGTATTAATATATATACACCATATATTGTCAGGAATTCTGTTGGTAGGAGGACACCCCGTCAAAACCCTCTTCGACACTAGAGCGACACACTCCTTTGTGTCCCACGATTTTTTTGTGACTAAGGAGAATGTTCTTCGCTCGCCCGGACTGTCTATACGAATTCGTCTATCGGATGGATCAGACATGACGTCAACGGAGAAATGCTCATTCCAGGTTAAACTAGGGGACGTGGAATTTGAGTTTTATGCGACAATCTTGGCAATAACCAGATTTGATATTATACTGGGAATGGACTGGATAGCCGAGCACGAGGCGCAAATAAATTGTTCAATGCGAGAGGTCCGACTGCAGAACCCAAACGGGCAGGACATTACATTGACAGGTGTACACTCTGTCTCTCATATTATTTTGACTTCTGTGCAGATTATGAGATCAGTCCGGTAGAAGGATGAGGTGTACCTTATTTACTTCGAAATGGAGGACAAAACCAAAGTGCTCGCCAAGGTCCCAGTAGTACGCGACTTCCCAGATGTTTTTCCTGAGTCCCTCCCAGGATTGCCACCATAACGAGAAGTTGACTTTCAGATAGAGCTCGTGACCGGAGCTCGACCAGTGTCTCGAGCACCCTACTGAATGGCCCCAAGAGAACTGGCTGAGTTAAAGATTCAAATGCAGGAGCTAATAAATGCTGGATTCGTTTGCCCCATTTCCTCACCTCGGGGAGCCCCAGTATTATTCGTAAAGAAGAAAGACGGGACATTACGTCTGTGTATAGACTATCGGGAGTTAAATAATCTTATGATACAAAATACATACCCCTCCTGAGGATCGACGAATTATTCGATCAGCTGCAAGGTGCATCGGTGTTTTCCAAAAAGGACCTGAGATCGGGCTACTACTAGCTTCGGATCCGGGAGGGAGACAACCCCAAGACTGCCTTCAGCTCTTGTTACGGTCTTTACGAGTTCTTAGTGATGCCTTTCGAGCTCACCAATGCACCCTCCGCCTTCATGGCCCTAATGAATAAAGTCTTCGAGCCTTTCCTAGATCACTTCGTGATCGTCTTCATTGACGGTATTTTGATGTACTCAAGAACCAAGGCAGACCATACTAGACACCTGCAGATGGTGTTACTGAAACTTCGAGAGCACTCCCTCTTTGTCAAATTCAGTAAGTGTAAGTTCTGGTTAGAAGAAGTCGGATTTCTGGGCCACACTATAAACAAGAAAGGAGTAGTAGTGGATCAGGCCAAGATCCAGGCAGTGCAAAACTGGCCACCACTCAGAACTGCGGCAGATATCTGAAGCTTCCTTGGTCTTGTCGGGTATTACAGGAAGTTCGTAGAAAGTTTCTCCAAGATTGCATTATCCCTCCCCGCCCTTACCAGGAAGGATGTTACTTTCCGTTGGACATCATAATGCGAGACTGCATTCGTTGAGTTGAAGAAGCAGCTGACTTCTGTACCAGTCCTTATGATCCCCACAGGGGCCAAGGGATTCCAGATCTACACTAATGCCTCCCTAAAGGAATTGGGAGCTGTTCTGATGCAGCACGACAAGGTGGTGGTCTACGCATCTCGCCAATTGAAGCCGCACGAGTTGAACTACATGGCCATGATCTAAAATTAGGCGTTGTCGTCTTTGCCCTTAAAATCTGGAGGCATTACTTATATGGGGTAAGGTGTGAGATCTTCTTTGACCATAAGAGCCTCAAATACATCTTCACACAGAAAGAGCTGAACCTCCGACAACGCAGATGGTTAGAATTCCTGTGTGATTATGACTTCACCCTCCAATATCACCCTAGGAAGGCTAATAGAGTTGTCGATGCTTTAAGTCGCCAGCCTTCGGTAGCTCGGAGTTGGATGGAGCAAATCCCAAAAGGTTGTTTTAGTCTTTGATAGACTTAGAAATTACCCTGGTTGCCCGAAGAGATCCGGAGGAATACCATGCCCAACTGTATTGGATGGAGATCCAATGCGACATCCGGGATCAGATGCGAGAGGACCAGAAGATTGATCTAGAGGTAGTCCCGATCATCCGATCTCTGTAAAGTGGAGCATATGAGGATTATAATCTGCACTGTGGGATCTTATAGTTCAGGCACCGTATATTTATTCCCTCTACCGGGGGAATTCGTGAAGAGATTCTGCAAGAAGCGCAGCAGTCGAGGTATTCCATCCACCCTGATGTGGTTAAAATGTATGTTGATCTGCACAGGACCATTTACTGGCCTGGAATGAAAAGAGACGTCACCAACTTCGTGGCCCAGTGTCAGACCTATCAAAAGATTAAAGCTGAATGTCGCAACCCAGGAGGCCTGATGCAGCCCCTGCCGATACCCGAATGGAAATTTGAGGATATTTTCATGGAATTTGTCCACGGCATACCTCGATCCCGTGTTGTAAACGACTCCATATGGGTTGTTGTGGATTGACTTACCAAGGTAGCGCGGTTCAGTCCAAACCAACAGTGAGACGGAGTTGATATTCTTGCTAGGTTGTTCTTGGAGCAAGTAGTCTAATTCCACTGAGTACCAAAGTCCATTGTGTCGGATCGTGACGGTCGATTCACATCCAAGGAATGGAGACGGGTGCAGGCATACTTGGGGACCAAGTTGTCCTTTAGCACTGTCTTTCACCCTCACACAGATGGACAAATGGAAAGGACGAATCGGATGATGGAGGATCTACTTCGACTTTGCATAGAGGAGCACAGCGAACCGTGGGAGCATATGTTACCTTCAGTCGAATTTTCTTACAATAACAGCTATCAGGCCAGCATCAAGATTGCTCTATACAAGGTATTGTATGGGAGACGTTACCGAACCCCATTGACTTGGGCTCGGGAAGAGGACCCAGAAGCCTTAGGAGTGGCTTATATTGATGACACTACGACAGCGATATTACTAATCCAGGAACGAATGTGGGAGGCGCAAAGCAGACATGCCAAGTATTATGATGCGCGGCACCGACCGGTGGAGTTCCGCGTGGGGGAAATGGTATTTCTAAAAATTAAACTCATGCATGGTATCTCCCGGTTGAGAAAGCAGAAGAAGCTAGATCATCACTATCTGGGCCCCTATCAGGTGATAGAGCGTGTTGGCTCTGTTGCCTATCGATTAGCCCTGCCCCCAAAATTGGGAAATCATCATAATGTATTTCATGTCTCTTCCTTGAGGCAAGTCCTCCGGCAACTAGAGCAGCATCTACCTACGCCACCAGTGTAACTGCAGTCAGATAGATTCGTCCAGCTTGAACCAATCAGAGTCGTAGATCATAAAGTGAAGAATCTGCGTAACAAGGTCATTCCAATGGTCAAGATATTGTGGTCAAATCACAGACGAGATGAGTATACTTGGGAACTAGAGGCACTCGTCCAAGAAAAATACCTGAGACTCTTTCCCCGGGTATGTTATTTCTTTTTTCCTCTACTTTGGGCAAAATTTTCGGGGACAAAAATCTTTTTATTTTTATTGGATTGTAGCATCCCAATTTTTATTGGGCCACCAGAACCCTAGTGGGTCATATAAAAGTAACCTGAACCTCTACCCATGGCCCATACCAAGGTAGGAGGTAACCCTAGATGAGGATATCGAGCTAGAGACCTCCGATTTGAGTTTGTCAGGTCATGTTGCCTCCTATAGTCAATACAAATGTATTCAAACTCGTTCCATTGAATTCCAAAGTCATATGGTAGATATGACTGTCCCCCGCGAAACATCGTGAAAACGAGATTTTTAGATATTGATCTAGAGAACTCTAATTTGAGTTTTGTCAGTTCTTATGGCTTTGTATCGCCAATATGAATGCATTGGAACTCGTTGCGATTCAAAGTCTAAAGACGAATATACGCATTTTGATCGTTTTAGCGCACTACGACGCGCAGATTTTGGATATTTTGCAAACGAACTCTGATTTGACCCCGGTCAGTGGCATTGGACTTGTATGGTCAATACGAAGTCAATCGAGTTCGTCCCGGTCAATTTCTATCATGAGTAGTCAACCCATGGTCAAATTAAGCATGACTGTGCACCGAAAAGTATGCACGCATAAATTATGACACTGGGGAAGGGTTAAACCACTGGGGATCTGAAAAAAGGGTTATCAAAGGGTTGGTAATATTTCCAATAATTTCATCACTATCACTCAACTGGCTTATGTGAATGGTTTGAAACATAACCTAATAAGCATAAGCCAACTAAGTGATCTTGGTTATGACACTTCATTTATTAAGAATGGGTGTCAGATTAAAAGGACAAGTGATCAGAAGGTCATCTTGTCTGGTTATAGAAAAGGAAATATTTATTGCCTAAATTTTATGAGTGAGAATAATGGTTCTCCTGTTTGTCTTGTTGCTGATGAGAAAGCCTCTCATTGTTTCAAATGTCACAAAGGCTAGCTCATCTTAACTACAAGACTATTGGACAGCTCTTTAGTAAAAAAATTAGTGATGAATGGTCCTCAAGTCAAGTGCATTAAGGGTGGTATATGTTCAGCTTATCAAAAAGGCAAGCAGACCAAATCCTCCTTTCACAGTCTTGATATCAAAGACTCAGTGAGGTGTTTGTACCTCTTACATATGGATCTATTTGGTCATATGACAGTTCATAGTTTAGGTAGGAAAGTCTATACCTTTGTGGTTGTAGATGACTATTCTAGATTTACATGGGTTTTCTTCCTGAGGCAAGCTCCAGGTCGGGGGCTGGCCATAAGAGTCTAACCTCTCCCAGTGCCGGCAGTGGCACTGGGGAAGGGTTAAACCACTGGGGATGACATTCCCTAGTGGTGGAAGGTCGGGGTGCTGCCGAAAAACATCGCTCCGGCGGCACCCGGGAAACAGAGTTTTTTTCTCTGCTTTAATTCCGGCGGCGGCCGGCTATGGTTGGTCGTCGGTCCACCAAAGGAGAGGAGCCCTGCCCCGGTGCGCCGGCCGGGGTGGTTTCATGCCTGGGTTCAACGCCGGAGAGGCAGGGTGGCGCGGTGGCGCTGGTAGTAGTGTCACCGCCACCCTGCTCTCGGGTCGACGATTTCAGGCGGTTGCCGGCGGCGGCAGGCGGTCGAGCCACCACCCAAAGACTCGCCAGCCCCCAGCGAACCAGTCAGGGGCGGCACCGGCGTCCTGCGGTGGCTAACTGGCGGTGGCAGAGGGCCACCGCCTTCTCTCCAGCGGGAGAGATCACCGTCGTTCATCTCATTGAATGAGACGAACGAATGTGATAGCCATAATTCCCTCCCCCGCCTTAGCATCAGTGCCCCCATAGCGGATCTGTGCTCGATCCGCTGTGGGCATAGAAGAAGGATTGGCGCTTTCTGGCTCAATCTCAGCCGCATGATAGGGTTCATTTTTGCTATATGCAATCCTATTTCTAATCAGAACTTGCCTAATTTTTATAAAAAAATATAGGCCCCTAGGGAAAAGTGTTGAACATGAAAGTTGTTCCCCTTGATAAGGGCTACCTCCACAAAACATTTGAGAATTTTTGAAGGTGTTTTAGTATTTTTAAAAGCATAAATAAAGTTTGATTGGTCAAATTAAAGGCCCAAAACTTTGGGAAAATTATAAAAAATTTTCTAGGCTCATTTTAGGCTCTTTTAGAAGTTGTATCAAAATTTGGGATCATGGTGATAAGAAATGAAATGTTTTCCCAAATTCTAGAGCCTAGGATCACGCTCAGAATTTATTATGCTCATTTCCCTTAGAAATGGAAATTGGAGCACGCGATCACCCTCCAAAAATTGTATAGCAAATTCAAATTGCCTTATCAACGAGAGTGGCCGGGGCAAGTGGACAAGCTCAGAGCGGTTCGAGGTTTCATAAAACCACCAAGCGCCTCGACTCTCTGGTAATTTGGGCAGACTCAAAAGTAAAGTACGAGTCACGAGCTGCTAATTATTCTCGATGAATAAGAAAGGGGTAAATCTAAAAAACCTTTAAGCCGTAAACTAAAAAGGCACAACTAAATTATCGGATCTTATTAATAGGTGTAACCCAAGGAAATCTTGAAAACTGAGAAGGAACTGAAAATACCTCCTGAAAACGGAGATGGAACTGAAGCCTCCTAGATGGAGTGGTCGGACTACTAACCATTTTCTTTATGATTATTCCAGTCTTGCACTGGTTCAGTTCCTTTATGCAATTCAATTCAGTACTTTCAATTCAACTCTAGTCTCGTACAGGTCAAGTTCAATTCAGTACTTTAAATTTAGTTCTACTCCAGTCTCGTACTGGTCAAGTTCAATTCAGTACCTTCAATTCAGTTCTACTCCGGTCTCATATTTGTCAAGTTAAATTCAGTACTTTCAATTCAGTTCTACTCCAGTCTCGTACTGGTCAAGTTCAATTCAGTACTACTCCATTTTCGTACTGGTCACATTTCATTCCAGCACTTTAATTATGTAGCTTTTATTATCGGCAGCTTTAATCACCGCATTTTCATTACTGCAATTTACTATTATTAGCACGGGTCCTACTCTAACAAGCAGTCATCTGTTTGGGTCGAGCCTTAGTTGGGGATAACCGTAGTTGAGGTGTTCCTCTAGGTTTAGCCCCAAATAAAGTGCTCTCAAGCTCCTTGTCGAAAGTTGAGTCGAGTGTTACTGCCCAAAAATTGAAGCATAGTAGGGCAGGCCGATACAGACCCGGTACGTGCTAGCAAAATTGACTGTTTGATTGCTTGTAAATTGCTTGCAGTAAATCATGGTGGGTCAGTCACTTCTGCAGACTATTCGTACCAGTGCGGGAAGATCGACGACTCAAGACGATAGGGAGATGGGTACCACGGTTGACCGGCCGTTAGGTTTCCTCCGCTAGTCGACCAAAATATTGTATCGTCGGATGTCGCTCACATCCAATAGTACACGGGGTTGTACGTTGGGGCCTGGGGATGTGCAGTACGACCGCCCCCAGAAGTGGCAGGACTGGCCACTATCACCGACGACCACATCGGTCAGGCCTCGGTGTAACGGCCCAAATCCGTCACAATTTAATTCATTCTTTCTGAGAGGATTTTTCATATAACTATACGCAGCAGTATAAGAAAAGGGTGTACCAGAGAAAATAAAACATCACATATCATTAATGTACAGAATATATACACTATCTCAATGTCAGGTACGGAAATGTCTACATGTATTACATTCTAACTAGCTATCAATGGTACAAGGAAAAACTCAAGCTAACCCGTGGACGAGCCACGTCATCAGTTGGTCTTCGGTCTGCATCTGCATGAGCCCGCCTAGCGGGGTCTAGTACGCTGGTACTCGGCTCCTGAAAGAAAATTAAATTTGGAACCAATTAGTTTTGAAAACTAAGTGAATTCCTTACCCTTACCCGAAACTTTACACTGCAAGTAGACAAGAGAGTCAGCAGCAATAAATATATATATGAACATGTCTCTAAGCTAGTAACAGGGAAAAACCAACAATTCTATTCTGATATCAATTCATATTTCATTTATCATGTTTCTTATCAAATTTCTATTTATTCGTAATGTGTTCCTTGAAAGACTAAGGGTCATTCAAATATCTCAATCATCTGGGTCCGTCGACCCTTCATATAAATATCTGCTTTAGGGCGCTCTCACGCGCAGCAGAATTCCACGCCTCCTAAATTGGATTCTCTTTATATTCTGTAGGAGTTCGACCCCTCCTACGAGGTGTGAGAGTTCTACCCCTCTCACGAGGTGTAGGAGTCTGAAGTATCCCCCCCTACTAGGCCGGCCCTTAGCTTTTCGATGCGTCGACGCTATCTCAATTTTCAATTCAATTCTATCTTTTCGATTCATTTCATTTTCTTAACAAATAGGATTTATGTGTATGTTTTCCCCTCAGAAATTTATCGCTCGCTAAGCCAAGTTAGCGTTTTCGGCGATTCATATATTCAGTGATATCAAATAACAAGAAATAACTAGCTTAACAGTTCACCAGAAAGTAGTAAGGACTCACTCCAACTTTTTCTTTGCCCTTGTCACTCGAAGGAGTCACATCGCGCCTATCGTCGGACGTCATTCTCTACAGTATCAAAATATCATTTACTTTAGGGTTGCGCCTTAAATATTTACGAGTGGACTCCTACGACGGTTACAACTACGACATCTAGGAGTTGTCTAGGAAAGGACTAGCGTGGGTGACTCAAATTGACTGTGTATCATTCAAATCCAAGTTGCTCTGATACACAACCGCAAGGGTTGCCACCATGGCAACACCAAGTGTTGTGAACAGCAGCTCACCTCAAGTATAAATCCCTTCAAAAATAGCCAAACAGCCAACACTAGCAGCCCAAACACAACCTGTAGCATCCAGGTAATCTACATAGTCCAGCCGGCATACACACATACACACAGCACTGTCCAAGCACAGTCGGCACACACACATACACACAGCACTGTCCAAGCACAGCCGGCACACGCACACATATACGTACAAGGAGATCAAGGCAAAACCAAACTCCAAATGAAACCAAACTCCACATGGAACCCTAGCTTCATCTCTCCCAACAATGGGTCTAGGGTTTACAGAACTTTTAATTCCAAAAGGAAGTGAAGAAAACCAAAACACCAAACCCTGGGGTTTTCAACCATCTAAAATCCATACACCAACTTCATAATCAACACGAGAGGAGTTGAGGGGAGGAGATTACCTCTCAATTGCAAGAAGAATCACAGAAATCGGAGAAGAATCGAGCCCGATAGAACAAGCGGCAGTAGCGGCTTTCGTGGCTTCCTTCTGTCGAAAATGAAGAGAAATGAACAGAACCCGATAACTTAAAGCACGGGAATAAACCACCGCTGATCGTAAGCACACGGTTACTCCAACGGTTCAGCCGGTCTAAACCCTTGCACAGTTACAGCTAAGTACAACCAGCCAAGCCCAATTCCTGCCAAGCAAAGCCCATCTTTATTCATCAAAACCGGCTGGTAAATAAAACGAAATAACTGTCACAAAACCAATCGGCACTGAAACCGTATTTTCATCATCGGGGAGTATTCACATAATATTTTTATTTTACAAAATATAAATATTTATCATTGTTCGGGTATTACAAACTCTCCCCTCCTTATTAGAATTTTCGCCCTCGAAAATCACGCATCCTTGCGAATCCCAAAGAAAGGGGGAAAGACTTTTAACATTAAATCTTCGCGTTCCCAAGTAGCATCCTTGGCAGGGTGGCTGGTCCACAAGACTTTGACAAAGTTCACCTGTCGATTCCGAAGATTTTTGCTTTGCCGATCAACAATCTGGTAAGGTGTTGTCAGACTTGACAAATCAGCTTCTATTTGCACAGCACTAGTAGATATCATCAAATCTGGGTTCGGAATATATCGTCTGAGTGCGGATATATGAAAAACATCATGCAACCTCTGTAATTCAGCAGGCAGAGCTCGGCGATATGCTACTTCGCCAAGTCGTTCAATCACAGGAAAGGGACCAACATACCTCAGACTTAATTTTCCAATCCGTCGCAATCGGGAAATCCCTTTGAACGGTTTAATCTTCAAACACACATGATCGCCCACAGCAAATTCCACCAGACGATGTCGGGCATTAATATTTCTGTTGACGATCATGTGCGATTTTCATTCTTTGATGAATGACGCGAACTTTCTCTTCAATTTTGTCTGTCCTCTTCTGCGGGAACAATTTCTTTTCTCCATCCTCTACCCAGCTCAAAAGAGTTCTACATCGCCGACCATATAGATCTTCGAACGAGGTCATTTAGATCGTTGCTTGATAGCTATTATTATAAGCAAATTCAGCTAACGATAAGTATTTCTCCCAAAAGCCTTTCAAGTCCAAAACCACCATTCGTAATAGATCCTCGAGCATTTGCATGGTCCGTTCGGACTGGCCATCGGTTCGCGGATGAAAAGCAGTACTATACAACAATCTTGTTCCCAATTTATGGTGCACCCTCCACCACAACTCAGATGTAAACCGTCCATCACGATCTGATGCGATCGTATGTGGAATACCATGTAATCTCACAATTACATTTACATAGAGTTCCACCAATTTTTTTGTCGGCCCGCTTTGCTTGATCGGTATAAAATGTGCGCTCTTTGTCAATCGATCAATGATGACCCAAATTCCTTCATTCCCGGCTTTACTGCGAGGCATGCCAAACACAAGATCCATCGCAACATCATCCCATTTCCATTCCGGAATGGGTAGAGATCGAAGATACCCAGCAGGCTTCTGATGTTCTGCTTTCACTACCTGACAGGTATGACATCGGGCAATATACTGAATGATATCCTTTTTCATATGAGGCCACCAGAAGTCCTGTTTCAAATCATGGTACATCTTAGTCCGACCATGGTGAATTGAATATGGCGTATTATGCACCTCATACAGTATATCCTTCCGTAGGCTATCAGCATCGGAGACACATATTCTGTCATTCAAGAACAATAGTGCATCTTTTTCAACAAAGGCACTCTCTTCTCCTTTCCGCAATTTCTCAAATATTCCCATCAAGAAGGGATCTTGAGGTATCACTTTCTGGATTCTCTCTTTAAGCGAATATTGAATCCGCATCTGGCATAGCTGTGCTTGCTTTTCTTCAGGCGTAAATATCGCGCAGATTCCCATATCCTGAAGCATATACAGAAGTTTCTTATTATATCGCGGTGTCACGGACATCGCAACAATATTTTTCCTGCTTAAGGCATCTGCGACCACATTTGCCTTACCTGGATGGTGTTGAATATCTAGATCATAATCTTTAGTAAATTCTAGCCATCTTCGTTGGCGAAAATTAATTTCCCGCTGATCAAAGATATATTTCAAACTTTTATGATCTGTAAAGATCTCGCATCGAACACCATACAAGTAGTGACGCCAAATTTTTAATGCAAACACAACAGCAGCTAATTCAAAATCATGTGTCGAATAATTCTTTTCGGCATCCTTTAATTGTCGGGAAGCAAACGCAATCACCTTTCCATGTTGTATTAACACGCAACCCAATCCTTCATAGGACGCATCGCTATATATTTGAAAACCATCGAAGCCTTCAGGCATCACCAACACTGGCGCTGTTGTTAATCTTTCCTTTAATGCTTCGAACACTTGCTGGCAATCATCTCCCCACGTAAACACTACGTTCTTTCGTGTCAAATGTGTCAAGGGTAGTGCTAGCTTCGAAAAGTCCTTGATAAATTTCTGATAATAGACAGCTAAGCCTAAGAAGCTTCGTATCTCAGTTACAGATTTCGGTCGGGTCCAGTTGAGGATTGCTTCAATTTTAGCAGGATTGACAGCCAACCCTTCTGCAGTAATTACATGACCTAGAAAGGACACCTCAGTCAGCCAAAACGCACACTTTGAGAATTTAGCATACAACTATTGTTCCCTCAATGTGTGTAAGACTTGATGCAGGTGTTGGGCATGCTCTTCCTTTGTTTTTGAATAAATCAATATATCATCGATAAAAACAATCACAAACTAATCCAAGAATGCTTTAAACACATCAAGGCCATAAAAGTTGCAGGCGCATTCGTTAGGCCAAAAGGCATAACAACAAATTTAAAATGCCCATACCTGGTACTGAATGTTGTCTTGAAGACATCTTCCTGTCGAATTCTTAGCTGGTGATATCCTGATCGAAGATTAATTTTAGAAAATATACGTGCACCAACCAGCTGATTGAACAAATCGTCAATACGCGGCAGAGGGTATTTATTTTTTATTGCTAACTTGTTCAGCTCGCGATAATCGACGCACAGACGGAGTGATCCTTCCTTATTTTTCACAAATAATACTAGAGCTCCCCAAGGTGAAGTGCTCGGTCGGATAAATTTCTTATTAAGAAATTCTTGCAATTGCACTTTCAATTCTGCCAATTCTTTTGGTGTCATTCGATAAGGAGTTTTTGCGACTGGAGTAGCTCCTTTGATCATTTTAATTTCAAATTCAACTTCTCTGGCTGGAGGCACACCAGGTAACTCTTCTGGAAATACATCCACGTAGTCTCGTACCACGGGCACAGCCGTAATTTCTTTCTTTTCTTCTTTTATTTCTTTAATCATTACCAAAATGTCCTCACAGCCTTTTTGTACCATTTTTCTGGCTTTCATAGCCGAAATACTAGTTTTGGCAACTTCGCCCAACCCTTGATAGATCATCAAACTTCCATCTGGGCATTTGAACCCTCTTTCGTTTTACAGTTAATAACGGCTTCTCGATCCGATAGCCAATCCATACCAAGGATGATATCATACTCAACCAACGGTAAGACCGCAACATCGGTTTCAATTCGTTTATCATTAAAAGGTAGTGAGAGTACAGCTCGCTCCTTTATCATCAAAACCATATTATTCGGTAGCAATACACTCAACGGTTGAGCAATATGATATGGTCGTATATGCATTGATTCCAGAATAGATGTTGAAATGAACGATTGACTGGCACCAGTATCAAATAAAACTTTCAAAACTTGATCATGCACAAGTAGCATACCTGTAACAACTGTATCATCTGCCTTCGCCTCTTGTTGACCGAGATTGAAAGCTAGGGCCTGAATCAGCCTCTCATCTCTAGCCCCTTCAGCGGGTGCCGATGTTATCGACTCCCCTTCCCTGGAAGTCCCAATATAATACATTTTCTGAGGCGGTAAGGCTGGGGCTCCCCTCAAACTTTCATCCCTTTGCAGCTTCGGACAATCCTGTCGACGATGGCCCAGCTGGCGACAGTAGAAGCAGACTCCAGTCAAGCATTCCCCTCTGTGCATCTTGCCACATTTTGCACATTTGGACGCCATTGTTTGGGACACTTGAGTGCTACCAGTCGACACTGACTGTTGCTGCTTCTTCTTCTTCCAAGGGGCTTCTCCTGTTCTGCCCGATTTCTCTTGGCTAGTACCTTCTTTGAACCTCTTCCTCATTTCTGTCCTTCTTTGCCTCTTTTCAGTATCTAACTCGACCAATCGAGCTTTCTCCACCAGTAGTACATACTCCGTAATATCAAACGGAACCACTGAAGCGCGGATATCATCCCGCAACCCTTCCTGGAACTGTAAGCAACGAGCTTCCTCGGTCGCCACAACAGACTCTGCATAGTATGCCGAGCTGGAAAATTCGGCTTCATACTGAAGGACAGAGCGGCTTCCTTGAACTAATCGCAAAAACTTCTCCTGTAGCTGTCTCTTTTCCGTCCGCGGCAAAAACCACTTTGTAAATTCGCGAACAAACTCTGCCCAAGTCACATTCGCCAAACCACGAGTCTGAAACTCCCATTTCATTAAGTTCACCCACCATCTATTAGCCTCTCCTTCCAGTAGAAAAATGACCAACTCCACCTTCCTCTCTGCAGGGCACCGCATTGTATCAAATATTGTTTCAATCCGCAGGATCCAGTCTTCTGTCTCGATCGGAGACAAACCACCACGAAAAGTCAGCGGTTTCGATTCCAAAAATTACTTCATATCATTTTCAAGCAAGCGAGGCTGCTGCGGTTCCACAATTATTGGAGGAGGCACAGTTGGCACCACTGGGGTTACTCTATGAGGAGGCACAACTAGAGGGGTGTCTCGATCCAATCTAATTGCCTCAGCGATGGCTTAAGCAATATCGGCGTCCACTCACACTTTCTTCTGACCTGAAATCTCTAGAATCTGCAGGTTCATTCAGAGCCTCTCGCATTCTGCGGCTCGAATATACTTGAAACGGTTCCTGAGGCAAAAAAAAACCATAAGACAGTTCAGTATATTCTGATATGCAATTGTCATCATTGTGAGTTTTTTTTCCATTCTGGTACTCTCTGTATTACACGCCCTATGAAAACCTCCCTCTGATACCATTTAATTGTAACAGCCCAAATCCGCCACAATTTAATTCATTCTTTCTGAGAGGATTTTTCATATAACTATACACAGCAGTATAAGAAAGGGGTGTACCAGAGAAAATAAAACATCACATATCATTAATGTACAGAATATATACACTATCTCGATGTCAGGTACGGAAATGTCTACATGTATTACATTCTAACTAGCTATCAATGGTACAAGGAAAACTCAAGCTAACCCGTGGATGAGCCACGTCATTAGTTGGTCTTCGGTCTGCATCTGCATGAGCCCGCCTAGCGGGGTCTAGTACGCTGGTACTCGGCTCCTGAAAGAAAATTAAATTTGGAACCAATTAGTTTTGAAAACTAAGTGAATTCCTTACCCTTACCCGAAACTTTACACTGCAAGTAGACAAGAGAGTCAGTAGCAATAAATATATATATGAACATGTCTCTAAGCTAGTAACAGGGAAAAACCAACAATTCTATTCTGATATCAATTCATATTTCATTTATCATGTTTCTTATCAAATTTCCATTTATTCGTAATGCGTTCCTTGAAAGACTAAGGGTCATTCAAATATCTCAATCATCTGGGTCCGTCGACCCTTCATATCAATATCTGCTTTAGGGCGCTCTCACGCGCAGCAGGCTTCCACGCCTCCTAAATTGGATTATCTTCATATTCTGTAGGAGTTCGACCCCTCCTACGAGGTGTGAGAGTTCTACCCCTCTCACGAGTTGTAGGAGTCTGAAGTATCCACCCCTTACTAGGTTGACCCTTAGCTTTTTGATGCGTCGACGCTATCTCAATTTTCAATTCAATTCTATCTTTTTGATTCATTTCATTTTCTTAACAAATAGGATTTATGTGTAAGTTTTCCCCTCAGAAATTTATCGCTCGCTAAGTCAAGTTAGCGTTTTCTGCGATTCATATATTCAGTGATATCAAATAACAAGAAGTAACTAGCTTAACAGTTCACCAGAAAGTAGTAAGAACTCACTCCAACTTTTCCTTTGCCCTTGTCCCTCGAAGGAGTCACATCGTGCCTATCGCCGAACGTCGTTCTCTACAGTATCAAAATATCATTTACTTTAGGATTGCGCCTTAAATATTTACGAGCGGACTCCTACGACAGTTACAACTACGACATCTAGGAGTTGTCTAGGAAAGGACTAGCATGGGTGACTCAAATTGACTGTGTATTATTCAAATCCAAGTTGCTCTGATACACAACCGCAAGGGTTGCCACCATGGCAACACCAAGTGTTATGAACAGCAGCTCACCTCAAGTATAAATCCCTTCAAAAATAGCCAAACAGCCAACACTAGCAGCCCAAACACAACCTGTAGCATCCAGGTAATCTACATAGTCCAGCCGGCATACACACAGCACTGTCCAAGCACAGCCGGCACACACACATACACACAGCATTGTCCAAGCACAGCCGCCACACACACACATATACGTACAAGGAGATCAAGACAAAACCAAACTCCAAATGAAACCAAACTCCAGATGAAACCAAACTCCACATGGAACCCTAGATTCATCTCTCCCAACAATGGGTCTAGGGTTTACAGAACTTTTAATTCCAAAAGGAAGTGAAGAAAACCAAAGCCCCAAACCCTAGGGTTTTCACCCATCTAAAATCCATACACCAACTTCATAATCAACACAAGAGGGGTTGAGGGGAGGAGATTACCTCTCAATTGCAAGAAGAATCACAGAAATCGGAGAAGAATCGAGCCTGATAGAGCAAGCGGCAGTAGCGGCTTCTGTGGCTTCCTTCCGTCGAAAATGAAGAAAAATGAACAGAACCCGATAACTTAAAGCACGGAAATAGGCCACCGCTGATCATAAGCACCCGGTTACTCCACCGGTTCAGCCGGTCTAAACCCTTGCACAGTTACAGCTAAGTACAACCAGCCAAGCCCAAGTCCAGCCAAGCAAAGCCCATCTTTATTCATCAAAACCGGCCGGTAAATGAAACGAAATAACTGTCACAAAACCAATCGGCACTAAAACCGTATTTTCATCATCTGGGAGTATTCACATAATATTTTTATTTTACAAAATATAAACATTTATCATTGTTCGGGTATTACACGTGGGGCTCGCTACCCTGTTGGAACAGAAGCGGTCCAAACTATGTCGACATAGGATATGTGTGCACGACTTTGAATGCCTACGATAGGATATAGGTTGTGAATACCTGACATGCTAGTGGAGTCCTTATTATAACTAATGTTATTGCTGCTGTTATTTCAGTTATATTATGCTGCTCTTCCTTTATTATTGCTCCTATCTTTAAAATATAAAATATTGTGTTAACCCTCTCATGCTTCGACTATCTTATATTATTGGGTCTGTGTGCGTGCTTGTTCCTAGGATATGGATCCGGGGAGGAGATTTATTTCTACTTAGCCATGTGACTAATGGTTATTTAAATAACCATTCACAGGAAACGGAGCACTGTAGTGACCCCCTACCGCTGGAGAATGCTCCAGCAGTTAGGACTACTCGAGCAGAAGCACCACTGACGTCTTCAGAGTTTTGAGACGTGAGTCCTAGCGAGCAGGATAGAGAGAGTGAGTGAGGAGTTATATGTATAACTTGTACGGCATGTGGGCTTATGTAACACCCCCTATCCGTCACATAGCATATAGCAGTAGGTCTGGCCGGGGCCCGACGCCATATACACAGACAGACAAGGGTTACGCAATGAAACCATCCTGTCAATAACCAACGTCCTACATAGAGTGCATTCTAGCGGAAGTATTTTAAAAGTTGCAAAAATAAGAACTCAGCCACAGCATGAATGTCCACTAACATTAACAACCCAAATGGAATGAGAGTACAAATACACAAGTACTTGGCCTTATGGCCTTACAGGAGTTTACTTATACAAATAATGTCTTCCAAACCTCGGCACGCAGGCCGGTCACACATGAGAATACAATTAAACGTTCACAAAAAGGCCTTCGAGGGCCGGCTCAACATCAAGGGCTTTTGCCCGCTATTTGCCACTCGGCTCCGCAGCACCTGCAAGCAACAATCCACCGAAGTGGTGGCAAACAAAAGCAACGGTCAGCTATGCTGACCAAATTATAACGATCTCGCCCCTAAACTCGGGGCGGTGATGATCCTTCCCTGCACTTTATTAGCATAGCAAAACAAGATAGTGAAAGTACAATTTAAGCACACTTCACCACAGGCGTAGGCACAAACGTCCACACACCTTGTGCTCTCAGGGCACTTATACGATGAACTCGGTCCACCACCGCCCCTAGGACGGCAAACTCGTGAGCATTTGAGTCTTTCCGGTAGAATTCACGTCAATTGAAGACATTGACAGCCTAAGACCCCCTTTATGCCATCGGTAGGCCTCTAAAACCGAACCACATAGAGCGGGTACGGTTCCACTCAACCTGTTGCTCACCTCGCCACGACAATTTAAGTCATCGGCGCGGGTCAAGCTTTCCCGAATCCCGAGTAAGGAACACACAGTATTACATAACCCAGTTATGTGCAAGTTGGCTCCCAGGCCACCAAGATGGCAGAACCACGTTTCTGCCCAGTTTTCCGGGTGCACCTTGAGGTTAGTCCCCAAGGCTCCCTGTTGCAATCTACCGCCTAAAAAACCCGAAAAACAACCATCGGCGCGGAGTCTTCTCCGGTCATTCATGCAATGCAACATCATCGATCCAGACCAACTTGTCCGGATAGGATTCACACACCATGCCTATGTTCGTTTCTCGATTCCGGACTCTACATGAAAATAACAGGGACTATTCATATCTACCCGAAGGAACACCTCACACTCACCGCATACTCACGAGAGCGGGCTTCCTATGCAAAAGGAAAAGAGGACTTCACATGTCCAAGATGAGAATCGTTACCCTAGCGTTTCTCTTCGGCGCCGAAATAGTCGCATCCCGAAAAGAACACGGTCTCTCAACACGCCCATGTCAGGCTTGACACGCCCGTGTCAACCAGTACATGCCCGTGTAACGGGGCGTGTTCCTCCATTGACACAGGACCAAAACCAACCCGAAGAGAACATGGGTACTCGACACGCCCGTGTCGAATTTGACATGCCCGTGTCAGGCTGAACACGCCTGAGGTCCAGGCCGTGTTCCACCCCCGACATAGCACGGCTCACAGCCCGAGCAGGACACGGCCTGGGACACGCCTGTGTATCAGGCCATGTTCGCTGTCTCGACGGTCGTCGACTGTAATTTCGTCGACCACACGGCCAGATCGTCGAACTCGAGCATGACACTTCCCTAAGACACGCCCGTGTCCTAGGCCGTGTGACCCCTACCAAGCCTCAAACTTGGCTCTGAACGCTGCCTGTCGCTCTTTTGAGTTTCGGGGCGTTACAGCTTATATAAGAACATAGGCTATGACCCTAGTATTCATGTAAATATATATGATATTATATATATTTGATAATGATTTCCTATTAATGGTTCCTCAAATCTCTGATGTGTTGTGAACGTTGTGATTCTATCCGAGCAAGGCGGCCAACTAATGCTTAAATATTGTGGATCGTTATCCCTAGGGAGCACTGGGTGGACGTCTTGGGCAAGTAGTACACCCTCCAGCACGACCCGGGCAAAGGTTTGGGGGGTGCTACATCACTACTACCGATAGTTGAGTTTGACATGATCTTTAGCATGGATTGGCTCTTCGAGCAACGTGTGTACATCGATTGTAGTTTGAAGACTGTTAAACTTGGGCTGAATATAAGCCAAGAAACAACTTTCTCTGGCCTTAAGGGATCGAGCAAGACACTGATGTCTGCTCTCCAAGTAGTTAAAGCAGTTCATGAGGGGCGGAGTTGTTCTTTACCCTATTAGAGGCTAAGATGCCCAAGCCTGGTTTGGTCAGTATCCCGATGGTGTCGGAGTTTGCTGGTGTGTTTCCCGAAGATCTCCATAGAGCCCCACCTTAGAGAGATCGAGTTCACCATTGAGTTAGTGTCAGGTTTCAAGCCAGTGTCGTGGTCTCTTTATCGCTTAGCACCGAGAGAGAGGGCGGAATTGAAGATGCAACTTCAAGATTTGATAGAGCAGGGGTTTGTGCGTCCAAGTTCATCACCTTGTAGTGCCCCGGTCCTCTTCGTGAATAAAAAGGATGGAAGTCTGCGACTGTGTATCGATTATCGGGAATTGAATAAACTAACAGAGAAGAACAAGTACCTGATTCTGAGGATCGATGATCTATTCGACCAGTTAGTTGGGTCGACTTTGTATTTGAAGCTAGACTTGAAATCTGGATATTATCAACTGAGAATCGGGGAAAGTGATATTCCCAAGACGGCGTTCAGCACGCATTATGGGCATTATGAGTTCACTGTCATGCCTTTCGGAATGACGAATGCGTCATCCGTGTTTATGGACTTAATGAATAGGACGTTCAAGGAGTATTGAGTTCAGTTCGTGATAGTGTTCATTGTTGATATCCTGGTGTACTCCCAGTCCGAGGATGATCATGTGGAGCACTTACATATTATTCTGGAGACCTTGAGGAGTAATCAGTTGTACGTCAAGTTCTCTAAATGTGAGTTTTGGCCATCTTCTGTGTCATTCCTTGGTCATATTGTCAGTGGTGAGGGTATCGCGGTGGCTCCGGCAAAAGTTTTTGCAATACAAGAGTGGTCTCTGTTGTCTTCTGTGGAGGAAGTCCGGAGTTTTTTTGGGACTTTTCCACTACTACAGGAAGTTCATGGAGAACTTCTCGCGGATAGCTTTACCCCTCACGACCCTGATAAGGAAGGATCCATTGTTTGGTTGTCGGCGTGCGCGCAAGCTTTCGAAGAATTGAAAAGCCGTCTGACCATATCGCCTATTCTATGCTCGCCATATGGGACAAAAGGCTTTGAGATCTACAGTGACGCTTCAGGCAGTGGCTTATGCTGTGTTTTGTTACAGCATGAGAGTGTAATAGCTTATGGTTCGCGCTAGTTGAAGGTGCACGAGAGTAATTATCAGGTCCATGACTTGGAGTTGGCAGACGTGATATTTGCGATAAAGCTCTGGAGGCACTATTTATATGGAGTGAAGGTCGATATTTACATATACCATAAGAGCTTGAAGTATATGTTGGATCAGAAGAACTTAAATATATGTCAACGAAGGTGGATGAAGTTCTTTGGGGACTATATCTTCAAGATACATTATGTAACTAACAAAGGTAATGCGATTGCGGATACGTTAAGTCGCAGAGCTCTCGCACAGGCCAATTGGTTATTGATGCATGCCAAACATCTCGTTTGAGATTTTGAGGCCTTAGAGATCTCTTATGTTGATATGAGGTTGAGTGTTGAAGCACAATTGAATTGGGCAGAGATACAGTATGACCTCACCGACCGGATTCGACAGGCTTTGGATTTGGACGACGGTATGAAATGCTACATGACTGAGTCTTTGGATAGGTCAAATACTCAGTTTACTGTTGATAATGGGCTGTTGTGGAAGAACAACTGATTGTGTGTCCCGAAGGTAGGTAAACTACGGGAATAATTAATGTATGAGGCTCATTATACCAAGTACTCGATTCACCTAGGGAGCACAAAAATGTATAAAGACAAGAAAAGCTATTCTGGTGGCCAGGACTAAAGAAGGACATGACACTATATGTAGCACAGTGCCAGACTTGTGCCATGGTGATGGCTGAATGTCAGAAGCCCGGTGGATTTTTGAAGTCTTTGCCTATATCGGAATGGAAGTTCGACGACATATCCATGAATTTCGTGCATGGTTTGCCGAGATCGCAGAAGGGAAACGACGCCAACTGGGTGACCGTTGATCGTTTGACAAAGGTGTCACACTTCATCCCGAATAGGAAGGATGATTCAGTGGAAAAGCTGGCAAAGTTGCATGTGGATAATGTTATATGGCTGCATTGTGCGCCCCGTAGCATCGTGAGTGACCGAGATGGGCGCTTCACGTCTAACGATTGGAGGGTAGTACATCAATTGTTGGGTACCAAACTGAAGTTCAGTATGGCCTTTCATCTGCAGACAGATGGTCAGATCGAGAGGGTAAACAGGACGATGGAGGACATGCTTCGTATGTGCGCCCTAGATTTCGGGAAAAAAGTGGGAGGATCACTTGTTTATGATCGAATTCGCTTATAACAATAGCTGCTAGGCAAGCATTCAAATGACGCCCTTAGAGGCTCTTTATATTAAAAAGTGTTGTACCCCGTTGTCAAGGTTGGAGACAGGTGAGTCAAAGTTGTATAAGCGCAAGGAAGTCGAGGATGCGACTTCTATTGTTCGAACAATCAGGGAGCGGTTGTTGATTGCACAGGATAAACATGCTAAATACTAAAACGTCAAGCACAGAAATGTTGAGTTCCCTGTTGGCGATTGGGTTTACCTGAAGATCAAAGTGTTCAAAGGCATGTTAAGGATTCGACAGATGAAAAAGCTATGTCCGAGATACCTTGGGCCGTTTGAGGTTTTGGAGCGCATTGGTGAAGACGTTTATCGTTTGAAGCTTTCGACAAATCTCAGTGGTCTACATGACGTATTCCACATATATGTGTAGCGGAAGACGGTGCAAGAGCCTACACAGTTGGTTGTGGCGGATCAGGTGTTGATTGATGTTAGGTTGACAACGAAGGTTAAGCCCATTCGTGTTGAAGACTCGGAAGTCAAGCAACTTCATAATAAATCTATCAGGATGGTCAAGGTCCGTTGGGACAACTATGGTTGTGAGGAGTTGTCATGGGAGCGGGAACAAACCATGAAGACAGAGTTTCACGAGCTTTTCGTTTGAGGTATATTTTTGTAGTATTGATACACTTTCATTTTCCTACAATATGTAATTTCGGGACGAAATTCTTTAAGTGGGGGAAATTTGTAACGCCCTAAATTTTCGTAGGCAGGAAAAGAAGGTACTGCGTGGAGTTAACGATACTGCGTGGCGGTAGCGTCAGGCGTCAAGATCGTCGGGTAAGGCGTGTTGACTCAACGCATTATTTACCGTGCGGCGGTAGGTTGTTATCGTGCGGTGTTAGCCAATTAATTGGCCGAGCTCTCAGGAATTTATCGCCCAGTGGAAGTGATACCACAAGAGGTAGCTTGGGAAATTTATGTAGCGGAGCTCTCGGGTTTCTACCGCGCGGCGGTAGTAACTATCGCGTGGCGGTAGTAGGAGCAATCATGTCGTAATCATCGCTAGCTATCGTGAGGCGTTGGCATCCTATCGCGAGGCGATAGCGAAGCTGTAACGGCGTGGCCACGTGTCGACCTGTGATTGGAGGGCCCAGGCGATGGCACGCAAAACAAGGCATTGATTAACGGTACCGCATGGTGGTAGCTCAGTTTATAGTGTTGGTTTGGCCGTTTTCACTTCATTATTTTGGAGTTTGAGAAACTTAGGCTGGACGTTTGGAGGAGGAGAAGCAGCGCTGGAGGGAGAGGAGATCTCGCCACTATTTGAGATTCGGAGCTCGGATTCGCGAGGAGTGTTCGGATCTATGGAGGCAAAGTCGAAATGGTCGTTTTCATCCGGCTAGAATCTCTTCCATGGCGCCGAAAAAGACTTCTAGGCCAACGATCATCTTCCATGGACATGTGAAGTCTTTTGCTTTTGGCATTGAGGGCAGATGCTCCACGAACACGTAGAATTCATTCTCCCAATGGGTAGATCTGTGTATCCCCGTTAGTTTGCATTTAGATATGTAATCGAAGTTCAGAATAGACATGCTCTGTGAAGCCCATCCGGAAAGGTTGGTCTGAATTGACGATGTTTGTATGTTGTTATATACCAGAGAAGACTCTGTGTTTATCGAGTAGATTTCGGAGTCGTGGGGTGTGCAGATGGCTACGTTGAGAGTATTGGATGTAGACTCCAGGAAAACACTCGAATTGGGGGAAGAATCGATAGTCTGTCCCTACTACGCGGCGGTACCGCTACCACCAGCGATAGCTCCCAGTGAGCATTGTATTGATTTTGAGGCCTGTCTCTTGAATACCTGGTGTCCATTTATTGAGTCCTATTTCTTGGAAACCTTGTGACCGTTTGTTGAGGCCTATCTTGGGGAGACATGGGGGCCATCTTTTGGTGTGGCTTGTCTCATGAAAACCTGGGGGCCAGTATGTGGAGCTGAGAGCCTGTGTGGCCCAGCTTAGGCGGCCGTGAGTGTTAGCCTAGGATCATAACAGGGTTATGGATCATACAAAAATGGGAAAGGGGATGTTGATCTGCATCGTGGCTAGCGCGCCTGACGATTTGAGCATGGGAAAGAACACAATTGTACCCAATCCTATGCGATCGACTTGGAGTGAGTCAAAGTGTAAATCACATGACTTGGTCGTAGTCATGGGGGAGTTGTCTTTGGCTTTGGCCCTGTAAGACTAAAAGCTCAAACGTTGTTGACCGTCGCAAAGAACGGAGGTGTGACCCTTGAGGTCATGTGCACCGAGAATGTGCCCTAAGAGCACGGGGTGTTGGACGGTCGTGCCAACGTCTGTTGATAATGGTGCTTAATTGACACGTTTTGATTGACAATATTTGTATATGCTAATGCCTCCAGGGAAGGAGCATCTCCACCCCGATTAAGGGGTGGGGTCATTATAATTTGGTCAGCTAATGTTGATTGTTGTGTTTGCCACCGTTGCGGTGGAATGTCTCTTGCATATGCAGCAGAGCCAGATAGGAAACAGCGGGCTGCAGCCCATAGCTGATAAGCTGGCCCTTGAAGACCAACACTAATTACCTGTTTACTTTATCGTTCATGTGTGGCCAGTCTGCGTGCCGATGTATGCAAAACATTTTATTTAAGTTGAACAATGTAAGGCCTGAATGCCAATACTATTTGTATATTTAGTTTATCATTTCTAGTTTTATGTTAGTGGACATTTAATTAGTTGGGTTTCTGTTAACCTTTAAATTACTTTCGCTAGAATGCACTCTGTGATAGAATGCATGTATTTGGATTATGGTTTCAATTAGTAACTCATTTGATTGTTTGTAGTATATGTCGTCGGGCCCCGGCCAGACCTTCTATTATATGTTATGTGACGGACGGGGATGTTACAATGTTGATATTGTCTGGCAATATCTCAATATAATGCACATTATAGTAGAGCGGTGTAGATTACGGAAACGTCATCAACGTTATCGTTGGGCGATAGAGTGTTGTCGCCAGTGATATCTCTCTCTCTCTTTGAATTTTGAAGCTTGTCGTCAATCCACAATCATCAGATTACTGTACATGTGATATCTGCACTCCATAAACACACTATGATCAAATATATTTGAGATTTCTTATTTTCAAATTAATGAGTGCAGAACGAATGCTCCTACAGGACGAACCCCGAGTCCTCCTGAGTCCCGAACGGACAAAGGTCCTTTGCCCCTCCAAATGGATGGACCCCGAGTCCTCATGAAGCTCGAACAGGTAATGGTCCTTCTCCCCTCTAACCAAACAGACCCTGGTTTTCCCAAGGGACAAACGAACAAAAGTTCTTCACCACCGTTGATGGGATGAACCACATATCCTCCTGCATCATCTGATATGAACGAACTATGAGTCCATCTATAGTACTAAGGCAAGGGGGTAGATGGCTCTACTCATCACTCTCAAGTGACGAGTAACTATGTTAATGCATGACGACAGTTATCAAGAATAGCACACGGCAAGCAAGGCGTATGGAGCGCCAGATACTTACAGACCACTATAATGCGCAAAGCTCAGAATTAGATAATATCTTTGAGGTCGCTAAATGCACAAAAGTACGTTACAACACAAGGCTGCACCCACTACAACCATCACAATAGCAATGCGCAAGTTAACGATTGCCGAGATCCCCCGCTTAATATCAACCATGGGGTCTTCACCCTGCAAGGCTGACATCGAGTGATGCCAAGTCATCAACATACGCATCTAGGTATAAAGTAAATGCCTTTCCACACCACATGCAAAAAGTGATTTGTGACACACGTGTACTAAAATAACTCAAAGTCCAGAATGGTTATACCTAAAATTTTTGGGCACGTTGCTTCTTGAATCACGACCCACAAAAATTTGGGGTATTTGATGGGCTTCCCCTTAAGGATTTCAGAGTCAAACTGGAGGGCAATTGACCGAAACTTTCAAGAAAGCTGACCCGACCAAGTGAACTGCACTCATAAGTCGAGCCTGTTAGAAAGGTTCGAAAGCACCCTGAAAGGGGAGCAAAACTAAGCACACATGGGCACCACGCATGTACCCCACGTGCACGAGCAGTGCGTGTGCACGACTAAAGCACGACCGTGCGACACGCAGAGCCCTGCATTGTTTACAACACTCAACAGTCCTTTTTACCAAAACCGTCCTACAAGTGAAATTTACACATTTTGGATCCATGACATCAAAAATCCAATTCCAGAATTTTTTGGATCCGAGACTTGGTGTCTTCATTTTTTGTATCTTTGACTTGTGTCATTTTTTTTATATTCACAACCCTAAATCCTGAAAGTAAATTTTATAATGCAGTGGAACAACTTTTATATCTCAAATCTAATAATGTAATTATGTTGACTGAATTACATTTTGCAGTCAAACAACAAAATTATTTTTCTGCACAAATTTAATTCCTGCTCAAAGCTAATTTCTACGTGCCAAACATACCTTTAAGACTTTTTGATATCGCAAAGCGATAAAAATAAGTATGCATTGATCAATGTCTACGGGGTCTCCTTTCCCACGCCTCCAAAGAGAGTTCTAATTGTAAATTATTTAAATGTGTTGTTTACAAATTTAATTTGGGATAGCAATTGTAATTGAGGATAATATTTTTTAAAAAAATTATCCTTACAAGTTGATATGATGATATATTGTTACATTCAAGGGTCCATTCGACACGACGGTAATGGTCATGAATGTGGGGGTTACAATCGTATCATCTATTTGGCACTATGTTTTGCTCCGCTGTATTTGGACAAAAACACAACTGGCATGGAGAATGCCTTTGACATGACAATAAAGATGACCGCCACTAAGAAAAAAACTACTTTTGAAGATAAAAATGGATGGAGTTCCTTAGATGAGATCAGACGTTCACAAACGATAGTTCGTAACCACTGCGTTCACGATCGCCGCCGACATGCCAAACAAAAAATAATTCAAAAAATCCAGGTGGATTTTTCTCCCGCCCAAACAAAGTCCTTATTTCTCCTTATATGCTCTGTTTGACATGGCAGAGGCGGTGGTGAACACCGTGATTTTGAACCGTCGTTCGTGAATGTCTTACTTCACCTCAAAAACTTCATTCACTTTTATATTTGATGGGTTACGCCACCATTTATAGGGAAATATTCCCTCATGATCTCCACCCAAAGTGGGAGAGATCATGGGGGTTGGCTAGTCAAACCCCACCTCTCATTAACTTCCCATGATGAGGGAAACATGGGGGTGGGGTCCACTCCCTCTCCCGACTTAGGAAAACCACCCCCATTAAGGGGTAACCGTCGGCCGGCAGCCACCGCCACCGGCTGGCCGCCACCGGCCGGGCAGCGACCGCTGGCCAGGCTGCGGCCCCCCGCCGGCTAGGTCACCGTCGCGGCCGGCCAGGCAGCGGTCGGCCAGGCCGCGGCCGGCCAAGCCTCTCTCAGCCCGCTGCTGGACGGGCCGCGGCCGGCCAGGCCGCTGTCGCTGACCCAATCGCCGCCTGCCAGGCCGCTCCCGCCGACTAGCCCGCCGCTGGCCAGGTCGCGGCCGCTGACCCGGTCGCCGCAGGCCAGGCCGCGGCCGGACATGCCGCTCCTGTCGGCCAGCCCGGCCAGCTAGGCCGCGGCCGCCGACCCGGTCGCCGCCTGCCAAACCGCGGCCGGCCAGGTCGCGCCCGCAGGTCAGACCGCCGCCGGCCTGACCGCGAGTCCGGCCAGGCCGCCGCCGGCCTGGCTACGGTCCTGGTCGCCCCTTGGCCGGCCGCCGTCGACGCATGGCCGCCCCACCACCGTCGGCGGCTTACCCACCATCCGATCAAGGTGGGCTCTCCTCACAATCCGATCTGGTGGGTAACCACCCACTAACCCACTACATTAGTTGTGGGGCCCGCCATGATCCTCCCCAGGAGGCTATTAAAAGAGCCCCAAGGTCTCCTCATTTTTCATCTTTTGGCTCCCGGTCATTTTCTTCCTCTGACGAGAGCTCTGCCGGATTCCTCTCTCGGATCATCCTGCAGCTGCCATGAGCCACCGCGAGCCACCACCGCACCACCAGTAGGAAAACTCCCAAGTCCCGGAGCGAGCAGAAGGAGGAAGGCGACCCCTGCAAGCAGGCGCACGACAAACCCGCGCTCCAAGCTTCAGAGCACCAGTGTCATCTCTCGCATTCCAATGTGCAAATCACTCCCGCGGCGCAGCCTGTTGCCCGCTGGGAGCCGTAGACCTTCTTTCTCACCCCAAGTTGTAACGGGAGCGGCCTATCGCCCCCGATTCTCAAAATGCATTGTAATCACGAGCAGCTAGTGGATTTCGACCTGCACAGATCCGGTCGCGTGTTTTTTTACCCAATTGAGGGGTTTTTCCATGTTATCACATCTTGAGTCAACCTTTCTTTCTCTCTGACTCTGTGCGCGCACGACCGCTCCGCAAGCTAAGACGATCCAATTGAATCTGGTCCAACCGGGGCATCGAGCTAGCTCGCAATAGTTTGGTGTCGTCTATGGGAACCCGATTCCTAGCATCCTTCAAAAGAATTAGATCACCAGCCCTGCCACTTCCAAGTCCTGCTCCAATGGCAAAAAGAAGTACTCGCACCGCTAAAGGATCCGTCCTTGGGGGACACGTCGAACCCGCATGCTCCCAATCTTTGGTGGACGTGTCATTGACGGCTGAAGCCGCCTTTGCCCTCGTCATCGCCCTTGAGTGGCGTGTTTGCCAGATGAAGGAGAAGCAAACTGAAATGCTCACCTTGCTCCAAAACTTGGGAGCACCTCCTGCACCCGCGGTGCCACCAGCACCAGCAAACCTTCCGCCGCAGCTGAATCAGCGCAGGACCCAGGAAGTTCCTTCAAGGCAGGAAGGGTCCGAAGAATACTCTGAAGCCGCCAGTTCCGCTCCCCCGGCCCAGAGAGGGGCGGGAGCAGACCACCATCGTCACAACCCTGTCAATGACGCTCACCTTCCTCCGCGTGAAAGATTTACTCGAGAAGAGATTCGAGAGGTCATCGCTGAAGAATACCGCCAGGCGGGAAGAAGAGATGTTCACGCCCGCCGACCGCTTTGCCAAGGCTCCCCTTTGGCACTACAAATTCTTGACCATCCAATCTCGTATGGGTTCAAGCTCCCGAACATTGAGACGTTCGACGGGACAGACGATCCGCTAGAGCATGTTAATCACTTCACCACCATTATGAGGATCTACAATGCACCAGACCAGTTGCTCTGCCAAGTGTTTCCAGCCACTCTAAAAGGCCAGGCCCGAACGTGGTTCCATTCATTAAGGGCAGGAACCATCGCCAACTTCACGGAACTTACAAGACAGATTGTCAATCAGTTTATAGCAAATTGGAGGATCTTCCACGACCCTTCTCGCTTATCAGGTATCTGCCAGAATGAAGGGGAGTCCTTGAAAGACTTCTTCCGCAGGTTCTCTGTAAAAGCTCGCCAGATCCCAGGTGTCGACCCAGAGCTGTTAAGAGGGGTGTTCCTTGGGGGTCTCCATACTAGCGGCTTTTATTCAGCACTGATGAGGGAAACTGTTCTATGTTATCTAGATCTTGTTCACCGGGTTGAAGCCCAGATAGCATCCGACAAGGTCATCGAAGCACACCGCCAGCAGTTTGAAGGTAGACAAAAAAGGAAGAAAGGAGAAGAACAAACTCTCATAAGACAAGAAGAGCGGTGTCATGCTGAGCGCCGTGGAGACAACCGTCGACGTGACCCTCAGAGGACTGGGGGCAACATCACTTCAAGAATACACCCCTCTGAATAACACCTGCACTAACATATTGTATGTAATTCAGAATGATCCGGCATTCCAACGGCCAAAAATACTGCGGCCAAACCCTAATGTTGACCATACAAGGTACTGTTAGTTCCACCGCACGCCTGGTTACAAAACCGAAGAATGTCCCAGGCTGAAAGATGAAATCGAGCGCCTCGTCCGCCAAGGGCTCCTTGGGAGATTCCTGCAAGGGCAAGCGCAAAACCAGCAAAACCCACCATAGGGAACTGGTGGGGGAGGCAGATGGTGGGCAACATAGAGACAATTGTCAGGCCCTGACCCAGATACTTTCAGTAAGAGGATCAGATAGGAAGCCAAATCAGGATATCACCATCACATTCGATGACAAGGACCTCGAAGGGCTGCAGACGCCCAACCAGGATCCCCTCGTTATCCATGTCGGGATCGGGGATCCCTGCTTCAACGTCAAAAGGATCTTGGTAGACAACGAAAGCTCGGTTGATGTGTTGTTTCTCTTAACCCTGGAAAGCCTGAAACTCACTAAGCAGCATCTTAGCCCCGCAGAAGGCCCCGTCTATGGTTTCGACAACCACCTCGTCCAAGTCCAAGGCACAATCATGTTGCCCGTCACGATGGGAGATTTCCCGAAGCAAACTACTCATGATGTCAACTTTTTCGTGATCAATTCATGTTCGGCATACAATGCCATTTTGGAAGGCCAGTACAGTCCACCTTCGAAGCAATACCGTCAATTCTCCATCTCGCAATGAAATTCCCAACCCCTGGAGGAGTGGGAGTTGTTCAAGGAGATCAAGAAGAAGCACATGCCTGCTACGCAAGACAAGCACAACCAATATCCGCTACCACCTTCGGTGTTGACGACATGAACCTACACCCAGCAATGGATTCCTATGAAGGACGCTCTCCCCGACGCAGGAATATCCCTCGCAGCATACCAGCAGCTTGTGACTTGCATGACGCCTTTCATTCTATGTTTTTTACTTTATTCGTATTCTTTATTGTTTGCATGCTCTTGCATCGTGTTTTTGTCACTTACTGATCGTAAAAGTTGCAAGCTCAGGCTCGCGCGAACTATGCGTATTTCTAAACGCAATATCATATTTGTTTCAGTAATATTAATCTGAAATCCTTAGGTAAAGCCGTGCTTGCAAGCCGAACAAGCAGGTTTTTTTGCAAACATTGTCGCTCAACATCTTAAAATCGTCAGGGCTTGCCCCCTCGCGATTGTACCCGGAATGAGTATCTGCATTCTCCGATAATTGGCTTATTACCAGGCTAGGTCGCGCAACCAGATTGAGTGCCCACATTCTCCGGCGGTTGGATTGAGTACTTATATTCTCCGTCGTTACTGCAAACCAACGCCTTGTCGTCGTCAGGGCCTCCCCCCCCCCTCCTTGCGATTGTAATCGTATTGAGTACTCACATTCTCTGGCGGTCAGATTGAGTGCTTACATTCTCCGCCGTTACTGCAAACCAATGCCTTGTCGTCGCCAGAGCCTTCCCCCCACGCGATCGCAATCGGATTGAGTACCCACATTCTCCGACGGTCGGATTGAGTACTTACATTCTCCGTCATTACTGCAAACCAACGCTTTGTCGTCGCGAGGGCGTGCCCCCCTCGCGATTGCAACCAGATTGAGTACCCACATTCTCCGGCGGTCGAATTGAGTACTTACATTCTCCGATAAACTAAGTCGTGAGCAACCTGTAACACCTCCCCTGTAATGACCGTATAATATGGGTCCGGCCGAGGCCCCACAACATACGGACGCCACAGCTTTAGTATTATAAGATGATATAACTACTCACACTCAAAACTCTTTGCACAACACAGCGGAAACACAAGCAAAACTAGAAGTTATCCACCACTACAAGAGTAATAAAAAGATGGCCTTATGGCCTTACAACATAAGAGAGTCCAAACTCAAATAATACAACAATCATGAAAGTGCATAAGCACTCCTAATCTACCTCGGCATGCAAGCCGGTCACCAAGGGCATCAAAACATACAATGTCACAAAGAGTAGAGCTACTACAAAAGTTAACACTTCATGAGGCTTAGCCCTTTCTGGCCGGCGAGCTAGCTCCTGCTTGCGATCCTTGCCCTGTAGAAATTATTAGTAACGTGGGTCAGCAAAGGCTGACCTCAAACTGTGTAACCAACACATCTCCTCCCGGCCGCCCCTAATGGATCCCGGGGTACTCCTCCAACCTGCAAGTTAGCACTTCGTATACACAATATAAATATAAACAAGAAGTGCATTAAGTACAAGCTTGGATGTCTCAAACATCATACACGTTCTCTACTGGTTGAGCATATAATATAAAAAGGGGCCTACTTATGCAACATGTATGCAACCACCCGGGTTTCACCCAAGGTACCCTATAGCGTATGCATCTAGCACAACATCAAATCAATTGAGTACACATCGTTTCCCATTGGCATAAAGCCACAAACAAAGGGGGGTAACACAATCTCCCCCAACGGCGCATAGGCCGCCACATGGAACTCTTGCTAAGGCCCCACCCGCTCAAGGTCTTAGACCCAGGCTTGCCTGCAAGCTCTGACGTCTCATGTCAGGATTCCAACAAACACAAACTGACCGATTCTAAGAAGCCTTGTCGGACCCCACCCGCTCATGGCCTCATTGCCCGGGCTTGCCCCCATGCTTGGCATTCTCGTCAGCCTCACAGAAGGGGACTAGTCTCGCCGGGACACTCTCCGCACATGACGTGTATGTCACGGGATAGCCAGCCGACCACGGAGACACAGCCACGCCTTGGCACATCACAAACCAAGACAATTCCACCATAGTCCTCATTTGTACTGCAGCGTTCCCGCGCACCAAGGAAACCATCTACCACCAATGCGGAGCTAACCTTGTCCACCAAGAAAACCATCTACCGCCATTGAGGAGCTAACCTTGTCCGGTTCCGACTACACGTACTCACTTGAGAAAAAGGGGGAAACATCACCACATCACAAACGACATCTTGCCGCAACGGATCTCTACGAATTCTTAAAGCTCGTATGCAACATCACCGAGTCGGAATAACGGTCGCGACTACAGCTTCACCCACCATGCCTAATCCACTAACGGAGCGGATCTCTAATGCAAAACATGCCGGGGATGGACTCAATCGACCCGGAGGTTCCTCTTGAACCTTGGCGACCCAAACCCCTCTCATTTGAGTGTTTGGTGCCCAAAAACTAGAAAAGGAAAGATGCTAAAACATGCATCCTAAAACCGAGAGCAGAAGTGTCGTTACCTTCTGACTCCTCTTCCTAGCCATGGAAAACAATAGCCGGATGAAAACCTTCGCAACGATCTAGCCTCCACGGATCTGGACTCGGCTCGCGATTTGAAGCACCGAAGCCTCTCTTACAGCCCAATCTCTCCTTCACCTTCTTCCTTGCTCTCCCTTCTCTCTAGAATTTTAGTAAGAGAAAGCTTGGAGAAGAATGAGGGTTTCCAACCCTATTCTCGGACTTAACTCCCCAAGAGCAGTCATGTACCATCAGATCCCAAAATAAGGGAAAGAGCGGCCACGATCCGTCTGAAAAAAAAAACACCTGGGCCGAACACGGCCTGGTACACGCCCGTGTCCAGGGCCGTGTCCCTCATTCGCCGTCAAAACCAACGTGCCTGGAATAGCACACGGGCATCCGACACGCCCATGTTCGACCTGACACGCCCATGTTCCAACTGACACGGCCGTGTGGTCGGCCGTGTGCCTCCATCGACACAGCCCCGAAAAAAACCCGAGAACTACACGGGTACTGGACACGCCCGTGTCCTTGCCCGTGCCTACCTCAACACGCCTGGGCTCCAGGCCGTGTTCACTAACTCGACACTTCGTCGAGCGAAGTTCGTCGACCAAGCGGGACACGCCCTGTGACACGCCCGTGTCACAGGCCGTATGCCCCTGTCTCGACACTCGACACTCGTCGAGTGAACTTCGTCGAGAGAATTTTGTTGACCAAGCGGGACACGCCCTGTGACACGCCTGTGTCACAGGCCGTGTGCCCTTGTCTCGACACTCGTCGAGTGAACTTCGTCAACCAAGCGGGACACACCCTGTGACACGCCCGTGTCACAGGCCGTGTGCCCCTGTCTCGACACTCGTCGAGCGAAATTCGTCGACCTCTCGACCAAAACGTCGACTGGAGCCTGACACGCCCGGGGACACGCCCGTGTCCCAGGCCGTGTGCCCCCTGGCAGAAACCAAACTTGGCCAGAAAACGCTGGTCGACCCTCTCTCAAATTTTGGGGTGTTACAACTCTTCCCCCCTTAAAAGAATTTCGTCCCGAAATTACAAAGCAAAAGGAAACAACGCTTAAATGGTACCTGATTTGAAGAGCTCTGGATACTCTTCTCGCATGGCTTGTTCTCGCTCCCAAGAGAACTCCTCACGACCGCAGTTGTCCCATCGGACTTTCACGAGTTTAACCTCTTTATTCCGCAACTGCCGAGTCTCCGAATCCTCTATAGCAATTGGAAGGACCCGCATCCTCAAGTCTTCCTCAATCGGCACCGATACCGGCTCGATCACCACGCTAGCTTCCACCAAGGCTTTCCTCAAGACGGAGACATGTAAGACGTCATGCAATCCACTCAGCTCCGCGGACAACGCCAACTGATAGGCTGCTTCTCCCACCCGTTCAACAACTTCAAAAGGCCCCAAAAACCTTGGACTCAACTTCTTGAGTCGGCGAATCCGTGAGACGTCTTTGAACGGCTTGATCTTCAAATAGACCCAATCGCCTACCGCAAACTCCAACTTCCTGTGATGAGCATTAAAGTATTTTGCTTGCCGGTCTTGCGCCACCTTCATACGCTCTTGAATGGTTCGTACCAACTCACAAGCGTCAAGTACCACCTCTTTTCCCAAAATTTTGGTGTCTCCCACCTCGGTCCAAGACATCGGTGTTCGACACCGTCTCCCATACAACGCTTCGTATGACGCCATTTTTATACTTGCTTGATAACTGTTATTGTACGCGAATTCCACCATGAAGAGGTGATCTTCCCACTTCTTGCCAAAGTCAAGAACGCACATTCTCAGCATATCCTCCATAGTATGGTTCGTTCTTTCGGTTTGTCCGTCAGTTTGAGGATGGAACGCCGTACTGAACTTCAGCTTCGTGCCCAAACTCTTCTAAACCAATCTCCAGTCCTAGGACGTAAACTGTCCATCTCGATCGCTGACTATGCTCTTAGGAATCTCATGCAGTCGCACAATGTTGTGAACATACAACTCCACCAGCTTCTCCATGCTGTCCTCCTTCCGATTTGGGATGAAGTGGGCCACCTTGGTTAAGCGATCCACGATCACCCAAATAGCATCATTACCCTGCTGCGATCTAGGCAAACCATGTACAAAATCCATGGAGATGTCATCAAATTTCCACTCAGGGATTGGAAGGGGCTTCAGGAACCCGCCCGGCTTCTGACATTCGGCCTTCACCAAGGCGCAAGTTTGGCAACGATTCACATACAAAGCTACGTCCCGCTTCAGCCCCGGCCACCAAAAGGATTTCTTCATATCCAAGTACATCTTTGTACTGCCCGGGTGAATGGAGTACTTTGTGAAGTGAGCCTCAAACATCAACTCCTCATAGAGTTTGCCGAACTGCGGTATACAAATCCTTCCGTCCTTCCTCAGAATCCCATCAACCATCTCTCAGGCGCTGCTCTCGCCATTTTGAGCCTCCAACACAAATGGTTGAAACTCCACATCCAACCGAGTCGCTTCCCGAATGCGATCGGACAAGTCATTCTGCACTTCAATCCAGTTCAACCGAGTCACGCTGGACTCGCCTCTCGCAACACATTCCAAACTAAGGGACTCCCATTCCTGTACCAACCGCTCATCATGAGCTTCGATCCAATTCCCTTGCCCCGAGTACTTTCTACTCAAAGCATCCGCCACCACGTTGGCTTTACCTGGCGTATACTGAATCGCCACCTCGTAGTCTCCAAGAAACTCAACCCACTTGCGTTGCCGCATGTTCAAGTCCTTTTGATCCAAGAGATACTTCAGGCTTTTATGATCCGTGAAGATCTCCACCTTTGCACCATACACATAATGTCGCCAAATTTTCAATGCAAAAATTACCGCCGCCAACTCCAAGTCATGGACGGGGTAATTCCTCTCATGAGGCTTCAGCTGTCTAGACCCAAAAGCTATCACCTTGCTATGTTGCACCAAAACGCAACTCAAACCACATCCCGATGCGTCACTGAAGATCTGAAATTCCTCGGTCCCTTACGGTAGGCTTAGGATTGGAGCCATCATCAGTCTCTCCTTCAGTGCCTCAAATGCTTGACTGCACTCTTGAGTCCACACAAACTTATGATCTTTACGAGTGAGTGAGGTGAGGGGTAGAGCTATCCGCGAAAAATTCTCCACGAATCTCCTATAGTACCCGGCTAGTCCAAGAAAACTTCGGAATTCCTCCACGGTCCTCAAAACCGGCCAATCTCTGATGGCTTCCACTTTTGTTGGATCCACTGCCACCCCATCCCCACTAATCACGTGGCCCAAAAATGTCACCTTCGCTAACCAAAACTAACACTTTGAGAACTTTGCATACAGCTGATTCTCCCTCAACACTTGTGAAAGTGCGAGTTAGATCTGATATACTCTAGAGGGGGGTGAATATAGTATGGTGCTTAAAAACTTTTTACAACAGTTGTTGTAATCTGAGTGAACAGGGAAGCAAATAGTAAATCTAAACACAGCAGCTATCTAATCACAATGTACAAAAGAAACTAATCACAGATCACAGCCAGAAACAAAAATAAAGACAAGCAACCAGAAGACACAAGGAGCTATAGTGGTTCCCCTAAACTTGGGTACATCCACTCTTCTACCACCCTAGGTAGGAATCCACTGCAGGATGAGTTGATCAGGTGTCCTGGGCACCAATGAGCTTTTGATAAGGTGCTCAAAAACCAAATCAGATTTTTTGATCAGGTGTCTTGCCACCAATGAGCTTTTGATAAGGTGCTCAAAAACCACACACAAACTTTTGAAGGGAGTTTGAAAAACCCTTTACAAAGGTGGGGATGAGAGAGTGATGGAAGTCTTCTCTTTCTCAAAGCAGCTGAGAAGACTATGTGGATATTGATGTTGTCAAAGCTCCCCCTGAGACCTGTAGTTGATCAGGAAATGAAGCTTTGCTGTAGGGTGATAGGCCTTCAGAAAGTTGATCTCCAGCAAATGACGATTTCAGCAACAGCTGAAATGTTAGGTTCCTAGAGTCTTGAATGATGATGGCCTTGAACACTTGAATCAAAAGAGATCTGAAGATTTCAGATGGTTGATCTCCTTGGTTGTGTGTTCTTGTATGAATTCTTTGAGACAGAGAATGTCTACAACTCTTTTCCTTTTCTCTTGAGAGATTATTGTTGAGAAAGATGTTGTTCCAGAAAAGAGTTGTTGCAGAGAATATTTTGTTCTTCTTGTGCACTCTCTTCTTCTTTGATTGCTTCTTTTCTGCTTGTCAGGAATTCAAAAATCTTGTCTTTTATTCCTTTTGTTCTGAATAGAAATGATCCTCTGTCCAGAATAGTCGTTAGCCTGTCATTAAATGACTTCCTTAATTGCTTTTATCTTCTGGGGAAAGTCCAAAGAAACATTCATTGATAATCCCTTGAAACTTGCTCCAGAATAAATGAAAACGGCTAGAAAATCTTCTGAATTAATTGCTGACCATAACTCCTTAACTGTTCTGAATTTGAATCTTGAAAATCATTCAACTCTTCAGAAAAATGTCGAACTGAGCTCTACTCTTGTCGAACTGAGCTCAGCGATTTGGACTTAGACAACAACAGAGATCGTCGATCTGAGCTTAACTATCGTCGAACTGAGCTCAGAGATAGAGAATCAATACTGGAGTCAAGATCGTCGAACTGAGCTCGCAGATCGTCGAATGGAGTTCGATGATTTGTTGAAGTTGAGCTCAGCGATCGTCGAATGGAGTTCGACGATCCGTCGAAGTGAGCTAGACGATCGTCGATTGGAGTTCGACGATTCGTCGTACTGAGCTCGACGAAATGACTTAGTCTCCAAACTGAAAAACCTTGGTCTTGAGGGCAGCTTCCAAACCTAACTACTAACCCTTAGACTCAATCCTAATTGACCTTTAGATCTATATAATGAGGTCAAAAACAGGTTTCCTAGAGACATAGTGATCCTGACCCAAATTAGTAATAGGGTGTTCCAACAACTTGCAAGACAACTCTCAAGTGGGTCTCATGCTCCACTTCCGATTTGGAATACACCAAGATGTCATCGATGAAGACAACCACAAAAGAATCCAAATATTCCCGAAATACCCGATTCATAAGGTCCATGAACACAGATGGCGCGTTCATCAGCCCGAACGGCATCACCGTAAACTCAAAGTGTCTGTACCTCGTACCAAAGGCAGTCTTGGGTATGTCCTCGTCCCGAATTCGCAGCTGATAATAGCCTGACTTTAAGTCCAATTTTGAGTACACCACCGACCCCACCAACTGGTCGAACAAGTCGTCTATCCGAGGAATCGGATACTTATCTTAACGGTCAGTTTATTCAGCTCTCGGTATTCTATGCATAGCCGCATACTACCGTCTTTCTTCTTTACAAACAACACTAGCGCGCTCCACGGCGAAGAACTGGGTCTAATATACCCTTGCTCCAACAGTTCCTGTAACTGTACTTTGAGTTCAGCCAACTCATTTGGTGTCATCCTAAATGGAGGACGTGACACCGGCCTAGCCTCCAGCACTAACTCGATCGAGAAGTCGATCTCCCGCCGAAGAGGCGCTCCAGGAAGTTCATCCGGAAACACATCCTTGAACTCTGCCACTACGGGCACTTCCTCAATAGACAACTGGGAGAGACGAACCTCCAATAACGCTACCAGCGCTACACCACCCTGGTTAACTGCCCGCATCAATTGCATGGCCGAAATCAGGGAAAAGGCCACTCCACAAAGGCCCTCAAATTTGACTTCCGCCTGCCCTTTGCTCTTTAGGGTCACTACCTTAGATAGGCAATCAATACTGGCGCGCTGCTCTGCAAGCCAGTCCATGCCCAAAATGACATCGAACTCAACCAATGGTAAAATCGCTGCTACCAAAACGAAATCAACTCCGTCTAGAGCTCCAAACAGATGCGCCCTTTGGCACCGGTGGTCATGGATGACTCATTAGGCATGCGCACATTCAGCTCTGCATCCGCCGAGAAAGACTCAACACCTATTCTCCGGATGAAGCTCTCCGCAAGAAAGGAGTGCGGTGCTCCCGTATCGAACAATACCCTAGCGGGGTACCCGGAAACTAATACGAAGCCTACAACATGAACATCACACAAAAGGTCTAAAAGTATGAAGCACCAAAATTTAAACTTCAATATTCTTCATACCTGTCACCACATCGGTTTGGCGGATCGCTTCCTGCTGTCCAAGGTTGTAGGCCCTTGGTTACACCGGTTGGAACCGAGAAGCGCTTGACTCCGTCATCTTCCCTTTCTCTGCGGCACTGGGGTCGGAGCGCACAGTCTGCTCCTGCCTTGCCTCTTGCTCCGCTCCTCCTTGAGGACAAACACGAGCTATGTGCCCCACCTTACCAAAGTTGTAGCACGTCGGCGGTCCCCTAGAGTGAGAACCTTCAGGCGTCCACTTGCTCTTCTCACCGGATCTGGAAGTGTGAGGCTTTTTCCTCCACCTACTCCCTTCAGACTTTCCCTGGGCTTGGGGAGGCTTCCCTTCCTCTTGCTTGGGAGTGAAACCCTTACGACATTGGGTTCGCTCCAGATCACTTTCCAATACCCTGGCAGCCTCAACTAGTTCATTAAAACCAGCTCTCTTCATGGAAATGAGGGGTTGCCTCAGATTCTCCCTCAGCCCCTGGTAGAAGAGGTTATCCCTCTCTACATCATCTGCCATCGTCGTTCCCGCGTAACGACCCAAACGGGTGAACTACTGCACATACTCGTCCATCGTCTTGTCTCGCTGCATTAAGTGCAGAAACTGCCTCTGAAGGGCCAACCGTGTAGAAACGGGAATGTACCTCTTTAGAAAAGCATCCCCAAATTCCTCCATTGACGGGGTGCGTCCAGGGAACTGGCGGCCGCTATGTCTCACCCACCATAACTTGGCGTCTCCTTCCAACATGAACGCCGCATACTCAGATTTCTTTTCTTTTGGCGTCTTTGCCGCCCTCAAAAGCTCTTGAATTCGAACCCACCAATCCTCCGCATCCGTTGGCGTACCAACTCCCTTGAACGACGGGGGATGGAAGCTCAGGAAATACTTCATGTGCCGGTCTCCATGTCCGACAACCACCCTTTCCGCCAAAGGCTCCACTCGTCTGGCTTCTCCGCCTGGCACGGCTGTCGCCGTGTCCGGTGTAGCAGGGGTTGCTACCTGAGCTGCCACTGCAGCTTGGGCTTCCACCATCGCTTCTGGAAGCATGCGGCAGAAGTCGGCCGGGTTTACACCCGTGCCCAAAAGACCTGGAGCAGTGGCACTGCTCGCCGAGAGTTCTTCTCTTGCTCTCGACGTTCCCGCCTCGTTGCTTGTACTCTTCAAGAAAACAAGAAATAAGGAATCAGTCTCTAATCTCAAGACTTAAACATAAGGACACTCATGGCCCCATGTTACTCTTATGTGGATAACTTCTCTATGCATTGACCTTGAATCTAACCTCGCTTTGATACTAAATTGTAACACCTCCCCTGTAATGACCGTATAATATGGGTCCGGCCGGGGCCCCACAACATACAGACGTCACAGCTTTAGTATTATAAGATGATATAACTACCCACACTCAAAACTCTTTGCACAACATAGCGGAAACACAAGCAAGACTAGAAGTTATCCACCACTACAAGAGTAATAAAAAGATGGCCTTATGGCCTTACAACATAAGAGAGTCCAAACTCAAATAATACAACAATTATGAAAGTGCATAAGCACTCCTAATCTACCTCGGCATGCAAGTCGGTCACCAAGGGCATCAAAACATACAATGTCACAAAGAGTAGAGCTACTACAAAAGTTAACACTTCATGAGGCTTAGGCCTTTCTGGCCGGCGAGCTAGCTCCTGCTTGCGATCCTTGTCCTGTAGAAATTATTAGTAACGTGGGTCAGCAAAGGCTGACCTCAAACTGTGTAACCAACACATCTCCTCCCGGCCGCCCCTAATGGACCCCGGGGTACTCCTCCAACCTGCAAGTTAGCACTTCGTATGCACAATATAAATATAAACAAGAAGTGCATTAAGTACAAGCTTGGATGTCTCAAACATCATACACGTTCTCTACTGGTTGAGCATATAATATAAAAAGGGGCCTACTTATGCAACATGTATGCAACCACCCGGGTTTCACCCAAGGCACCCTATAGTGTATGCATCTAACACAATATCAAATCAATTGGGTACTCATCGTTTCCCCATTGGCATAAAGCCACAAACAAAGGGGGGTAACACAATCTCCCCCAACGGCGCATAGGCCACCACATGGAACTCTTGCTAAGGCCCCACCCGCTCAAGGTCTTAGACCCGGGCTTGCTTGCAAGCTCTGACGTCTCATGTCAGGATTCCAACAAACACAAACTGACCGATTCTAAGAAGCCTTATCGGACCCCACCCGCTCATGGCCTCATTGCCCGGGCTTGCCCCCATGCTTGGCATTCTCGTCAGTCTCACAGAAGGGGACTAGTCTCGCCGGGACACTCTCCACACATGACGTGTACGTCACGGGATAGCCAGCCGACCACGGAGACACAGCCACGCCTTGACACATCACAAACCAAGACAATTCCACCCTAGTCCCTCATTTGTACTGCAGCGTTCCTGCGCACCAAGGAAACCATCTACCACCAATGCGGAGCTAACCTTGTCCACCAAGGAAACCATCTACCGCCATTGAGGAGCTAACCTTGTCCGGTTCCGACTACATGTACTCACTTGAGAAAAAGGGGGAAACATCACCACATCACAAACGACATCTTGCCGCAACGGATCTCTACGAATCCTTAAAGCTCGTATGCAACATCACCGAGTCGAACTAACGGTCGCGACTACAGCTTCACCCACCATGCCTAATCCACTAACGGAGCGGATCTCTAATGCAAAACATGCCGGGGACGGACTCAATCGACGCGGAGGTTTCTCTTGAACCTCGGCGACCCAAACCCCTCTCATTTGAGTGTATGGTGCCCAAAAACTAGAAAAGGAAAGATGCTAAAACATGCATCCTAAAACCGAGAGCAGTAGTGTCGTTACCTTCCGACTCCTCTTCCTAGCCATGACAAAAAATAGCCGAATGAAAACCTTCGCAACGATCTAGCCTCTACAGATCTGGACTCGGCTCGCGATTTGGAGCACCGAATACTCTCCCATAGCCCAATCTCTCCTTCACCTTCTTCCTTGCTCTCCCTTCTCTCTAGAATTTTAGTAAGAGAAAGCTTGGAGAAGAATGAGGGTTTCCAACCCTATTCTCAGACTTAACTCCCCAAGAGCAGTCCTGGACCATCAGATCCCAAAATAAGGGAAAAAGCGGCCATGATCCGTCTGAAAAATAAAACACCTGGGCCGAACACGGCCTGGCACACGCCCGTGTCCAGGGCCGTGTCCCCCATTCGCCATCAAAACCGACGCGCCTGGAATAGCACACGGGCATCCGACACGCCTGTGTTCGACCTGGCATGCCTGTGTTCCAACTGACACGGTCGTGTGGTCGGTCGTGTGCCTCCATCGACACAGCCCCGAAAACAACCCGAGAACTACACGGGTACTGGACACGCCCGTGTCCTTGCCCATGTCTACCTCAACACGCCTGGGCTCCAGGCCGTGTTCACTGACTCGACACTTCGTCGAGCGAAGTTCGTCGACCAAGCGGGACATGCCCTGTGACACGCCCGTGTCACAGGCCGTGTGCCCCTGTCTCGACACTCGACACTCGTCGAGTGAACTTCGTCGAGAGAAGTTCGTCGACCAAGCAGGACACGCCCTGTGACACGCCCGTGTTACAGGTTGTGTGCCCCTGTCTCGACACTCAACACTCGTCGAGTGAACTTTGTCGAGAGAAGTTCGTCGACCAAGCGGGACACGCCCTGTGATACGCCTGTATCACAGGTCGTGTGCCCCTGTCTCGACACTCGTCGAGCGAAATTCGTCGACCTCTCGACCAAAACGTCGACTGGAGCCTGACACGCCCTGGGACACGCCCGTGTCCCAGGCCGTGTGCACCCTGGCAGAAACCAAACTTGGCCAGAAAACGCTGGTCGACCCTCTCTCAAATTTTGGGGTGTTACACAACCCTTGCGTAAACTCCCCGTGGGGGCCTGCCCCCCTCACGGCTAAGTCGCGAGCCTACCTCGCGCAACCCCGTGGGGGCCTGCCCCCCTCACGAAGAAGTCACGAGCAGCCCTCGTGCAAACTAAGCTATGAGCCTGACTCATGCAACCTCGCAAGGGCCTGCCCCCCTTTCACGACAGAGCCGCGGACCTGAGCCGTGCAACCAAAGCCGCGAGCAGCCCTCGTGCAAACTAAGCCGCAAGTCTGACTCGTGTAACCTCGCAAGGTCCTGCTCGCCTTTCACGACAGAGTCGTGGACCTGAGCCGTACAGCCAAATCCGCGAGCAGCCCTCGTGCAAACTAAACCGCAAGCCTGACTCGTGCAACCTTGCAAGGGCATGCCCCCCTTTCGCGACAAAGCCACGGGCCTGAACCGCGCAAACAAAGACGTTGACTAAAGCCATGCGAACAAAACCGCTGACTAAAGCCGCACAAACAAAACCACTGACCAGAGTCGTGCAAACGAGAACAACTAAGATGGCATGAAAAGAATAATGTCATAACAAAACAACTAGAATGATACAAAAGGGGGCAACCAGCGCCTAAGGACGACAATAGCAAATGCTGAACAAAAAGCAAAATACAATACGACTAGCGGGACAACTAAATGTGAATGAGGCTACTACTCATCATCTGAGTCAGAATGCTCGTCTTCAGAAACATCTGCATAGCCGAGGCCGGATGTTTCACATCCCAAACTCTTGCTAACCAGGGAGGGCCTTCGAGACACCGCACCGGAGCGCTAGCTCACGAACATCATCGATCTGGGGCTCCACCTCTTTGGATCAAATCTCGACACGAACCTCCTCTGCAATCAAACTACGGTTTTGCATGTAGTCCAATGATTCCAAGTATTCTGCAAGTCCTGCAACCTTCAACTCTGACACGTGGTTATTAGAAGATAGCATCTCCACTTGGGCTTTCGTCGCTCGTAGCTCAGTATCAAGTCCGGTGGCTTCCTCCCGTACTGCCTTCAACTGGGTCACCAAGCCCGAAGTCTCCTCCTTCGAGTGCTTCAACATCTGGGTCGTCCTCTCCACCAGGGTTTTCTCCACCTCCAAGGCTGTGCGTGCATCCTCTAGCTCGGACTTCAGCACCGACCCGGTCCGGCGAAATCGCGCAACGTCCCGATCATATTCCTCCTTCAGGGAGGGAAGAGAGCTCGACGTCAACCGGAGCTTCTCCAAAAGGGCAAGACACCCATCCTTCAAACTCACATAGTGGTCGTTCTAGGTTACCGCAATCTTGGCTTAGGTCTCTATCTGCGCAAGGAAAAGGCAGGTGTTAACACCAAATAATAAAGAGAAAAATCTCCACAACAAGTCAAGTCACTTACCGCATCACTCATTGCCCTCAAGGAAGAGGACATCCGAGGGGCCACCGCCTCCGAAGACACATGAGGAACTGGGGACGCAAGTATCTGCACCTCGTGAGTTGACTCGGGACAGACATCAGAAGGGGCCGCCGCCGCCGCCGTATCAAGGTCACCAGGAGGGGCCGCCACAGCTTTCCTCTTTCGACCCCCTCCTTGAGAAGTCCCAACAATCTGAGCAGCATCTGAAGAGATACCACACCGCAGCAAGCGCTTCTCCTCCACATAGATAAAAATACTGAAGAGACGGTTGGCTAGTTCACGAGGCTCTGAAAATCCAAGCACCTGAGAGAATTTTCGTTCCTTCCCCTCGCTCGGCGGCAGCAGTCCGGCAGTGTGTCCCACGTCTCGGGAAGGCCCCATGAATTCCTAACATACCCAAACAAAGTGTTCCCATGTCGACGATCTTTTCGAGCCTCAAACTCCAACCAACTTTTATTGCTGCGAACCATCACCCGTTCGCCGCCATCAGAGCGAACGTCGCACCAATCTCGGAACTGGTCCAAGAAAAGTCGTCCTCCATGCTCGCGAAAGAATGCATCTAAGCCCATAATTCGGGTAATTCCAACAGAGGAAAACTGTGAAATTGGCACCCCACAGAACTTCAAGATCTCGATCACCTCCTCGCACGGCGGGAAGTGGAAGCCGGACCTCAGGGAAGCTTCTCAAATTGTCAGCCAGCCGCGAGGAAGATTTTGGACTCGCTCCTTGGCACGTGGGATCCTCCCCTCCAAATCGGCAGGAAGCCTATATTTCTTCCTCCAAATTTCCACACCGTCTTCAGTTAAAGAGGAGCGTAGGCGCATCAAACCGGAAGAGCGCTTCGGGACCTGCACAACACAAAGATGGAAGGGTCAGGTTTGCTTAAAAATGAAGGCTTGGGGTCACACGTCCAAGCACATGCAGCCTAAACCACGTGCAAAACAAGTGCACACCTGCGTACAGTAGCGCGCCCGATCAAAGAGGAAGACCGCCCGCGCACACCCGCGCGCCCGCAGGCCTAATGAGCGCCCAACCCAGGCACGCGTGGCCAGGGCGCGCGCGCGGCCTGGCTGCACACGGCCTGTGCGCGGGCACGCAACCAGAGCGCGCGTGGCCGCATTCGGCGTCTTCACCGGTCGACTCTCCTTCAACGAGTTTGCTCCGGGTACCTTTGAAACGCCGCCCGTCGCCGTCTCCACCTTCTCGCCGGAGGTTGTCATGGCAACAGGAGAGGATTGCAGCAGGAAATCCTTCTTCTCTCGCTCGCTGCGCTCTCCAACAAAAAAGATTTGGGAGGCAATTGATGGGTTATACCTCCATTTATAGGGAAATATTCCAGCATGATCTCCACCCAAAGTGGAAGAGATCTTGGGGGTTGGCTAGTCAAACCCCACCTCCCATGAACTCCCCATGATGAGGGAAATATGGGGGGGTGGGGCCCACTCCCTCTCCCCACTTAGGAAAACCACCCCCATTGGGGGGTAACCGCCGGTCGGCCGCCAACGTCGGTGTAACACGCCAACAAGGACAGGAGTTGCCCGAGCACAACATGGGCGGACACACGCTCGTGCGCATGGCCATGTCGGGTTGCTCATTTCCTCTTATATTTATCCCGAGCACCACACGGGTAGTTACCCAGCCGTGTGTGTTGCCTTGTGCATAACATAGGCATAAGCTGAGCTCGACGAAAATCGTCGAGCGGAGCTCGACGAATATCATCGAGCGGAGGTCAACGAACAGCTCATCGTCGAGTGGCATTTGACGAAATTCTTGTGACCTGTTGTGATGGCCAGCTCGATGAATTCAGCCCGTTCGACGAAGGTTAGTCCATTTGACGAATTTCGTTCAACGAAATTGGGGCTGGTCGAATGCGGAAGGCTGAGCACGCTGAGGTGGTGTTGCATGTCAGGTGACTATGTTATGGCCTTTGAGTGGTGTTGACGTGGTCAACTTAATCCCGAGCCTTATCTGTTGGAGGATGGTCAGAGGAAAAATTATTATCTCCTTTTTCCTCTTTCTCTCCCTTGCGTCCCGAGTGCTGGAGCAAAACCCTATTGTTGGTGCTAGGACTGCTTGCTAGGGATGGTTGAGTGGCCGGAATCAAGAGCCGAAACGAGAATCGCGAAGGGGAAAGTGAGGTGATCATTTCCATCCAGGTAGAAAAAGTTGTCTCATGGCTCCGAAGAGGTCGTCAAGGGTAACGATCTTTATTCTTGGACAAGTGAAGTCCTTCTTTTGGCATATGCATGGAATCCCCCACCAAAAGGTGGAAAGTCGGGGGAGTTCATTTGGGTTGATTCATGAAATCCCCAGTGAGTCTTGCATATAGATCCGGAAATGTGTAGTACGAAATAGACATACTGTATGAAGCCCATCTGGACAGGTTGGTCTAGATTGGTGATGTTTTATTTTGCGCACCAGAGAAGACTCCGCGTATAAGTGAATATTTTGTGGAGTCGGTGGGTTGTGCCTCTAAAGGATAGTAACATGAAGTACTGGAGTGGAATTCCAGGAAAATACCCGCAAAGTGCATGTACTGTATGCTATGAAAGACCAGTGTTTCTGGCACTGCAGGTGGCTGCAGGGATTTCTGGATGGTTGGTCCAGATAAGGTTAGGGCTGGGGGCGGAAAGTGAGTTCTGTCGCTAACGCCGGGCGATAGTGAATGTCGCTAGCGATGGCTCCTAGCTAACCTGTGATTGTGAAGTCAGTCCTGTGGGACAATGTGAGCTATGTGAGCTCTTAACAAGGCTTCATGCCGAACAAACAAGGGGATGCCGACCCGCGATAGTCTAGTAATTGAACTAACGATTTGAGCAACGGGCAAGGGCTGAACTGTATTCGCATTATGATTGTCTGACATGAGTGACTGGGATATTGGCATTCGTTAGGTTCACATAACGAGTCTTAGGCATGCGCGCTATTAAGACTAAAGTCTCCGAGGGAAGGCCGTAGAGCGAAATGCTCAAGTTTGTCGTTGAGAATGGCGGTGGGACCCTGTTTTTTCGGTACACCGAGAATGTGCCCTGAGTGCACGAAGTGTTGTGCCGCGTGGCCGACGTTTGCGATATATTGATGGCGCATGAGTGCACATCTTGTGATATATCTGCTTGTGAAATGTTATCCCTGCAGGGAAGGATTACCGCTGCCCCGAGTAAGGGGTAGGATCGTTATAAATTGGTCAGCTGAATGCTGATCGTTGCCTTATTTGCCACCCTTGTGGTGGATTGTCCCCATGCAGGTGTTAGAGAGCCGAGTGGAAAATAGGGGGCTGAAGCCCTTGTTGTTGTTGCTGCTGCTGCTGGCTCTCGAAGGCCGAATGAAGAATTTTATGATTTTCATGTGTGGTCGGTCTGCGTGCCGATGTATGAAATCCACAGTTGTAAAACTTAACTATAAGGCCATAAGTCCAGACTTGTTGTGTATTTGGTGGTCATTCCTTTGTGGTGATATATATAAATGCTGGTTTATATATCGTGGACATTCAAATATGTTGAAGTTCAAATAACTTAAAAGCTTCCGCTAGAATGCTCTGTGTTAGGACGCGAATAGTTTGTGATATTAACCTGTAACCTTGCCGTCTGTTAGTGATATATGGTGTGGGGTCCCGGCCGGACCTTCTATTATATGTCATGTAATGAATGGAAGTGTTACAATTTGGTATCAGCTTGTCTCGGTCTTCCTCTTTCGAATTCGTGGTCGAATTCTTTTGTGGGGTGGCAAGCCCGTGTAAGTGCGACCTGCTTTAACCGTAAATGAACTCAAGAATGTCCACTAAGGAATGCAAATACACCTATTTGAGGAACCTGCGAGTTCCTATATTGTTGATGCTACTTGTGCAAAGTCGCTAAAGTGTGTTTGTTTACCTGTATAGGTGACGCGAAGTAGTGTGGGGCAGTCTGAGCCCCAGCGTTCTGATGAGAGTACGACACCAGCTGAGGTGCCTACACCTCCTCCTTCTGCGGAGACTATTCGCTTGGTTGCTGAGGCATTGTTTGCCATGATCCAGGCACAAACGACTAGGCAGAGGCCTGCGGTGGTGCCAGAACAGGTAGGTGTGAGGCCCGAACCTGTTGCGGCTGTTGTAGATCCCCAAGCAGCTGAACGACAGTTGAAGCAATTTATGAGCTTCAATCCTCCTACGTTTACGGGTGTGGGATCCCCGACGCAAGCAGAGGATTGGTTATCCCGCGTCAAGAGAATATTGACGGCGATAAGGACGGAGGAAAAAAATAAAGTCACCTTGGTCACCTTCTTGCTGGAAGGCGAGGCCCGACTATGGTGGGATGAGATAGAGTTGCACCACTTGGAGGGCATGCAACTGACGGAAGTCTCGATCGAAGAATTTGCGACACTGTTTTTGGCAAAGCATTTGCCAGCAGCACAGCGCATCGCCATGGAAAATGAGTTCCAGCGTCTAACTCAGGGGAAAGTAGTGTTGACACCTACTTACATGAGTTTACACGGTTAGGACGCTATGCAGGGACTACCTTCGCTGATGAACAACGTAAAACCAATCGGTTCTATGTAGGGTTGCGGGATGAGTTGTGATTCCTGCTCTCGAGTTCGGTGAACCAGGGGTTTCAAGAGTTGGTGGATACGGCATGTGCGTTGGAAAAAGATATGAAGCGAGTGCAAGGAAAAAGAGACTTGGCTGTGATAAAGTCCGAGTTCAAAGTGTCGTACCCAGTGAAATCAAACTACCGAAGGAAATGGGGTAAGAGGTTCAGGTCTTCTACATAGGCTCCCTTAAGTGTTGCGTCTGGAGCAACTTCGAGGCAAGAGTCTTGTACCTGTTATACATGTGGTAGAGTGCGACATATAGCATGTGACTGTCGGGTTGGTCCACCAAAGGTTGAGAAGAAGACAGGAGCGTCATATGCTGAAAAAGGAAAGGCAGTGGTGGAGTCCTCTGCATCCCAGGCGCAACCCCGAGTGTATAATATTGGCCAGCAGGAGGCCATAAAGCAGAGTGACGTTGTCACAAATATGATCTAAGTTATTGATTGTTTCCTTTTTCCTATTTCATATCTTGTTTGTACCTGTGTATGATGTGTTTGTATTACGCTTTGTCCAGATTCGAGACTATCCGACGAGAGTACTGTTTGATACGGGTGCTTCGCATTCGTTTGTATCTGTCGACTTTGTGTTACGAATCAGAGTGCTGATTCGTATGGTGGAAGATAGTGTGAAGGTGTTATTACCGAACGGATGTGTGATGCATTCGGATAGAGCTTGCTTTATGGAGGTACGATTAGGAAGTCGGAATTTCGGGTTGGAAGCATCCGTGCTGCCGATATCGGAATTTGATGTGATCTTTAGTATGGACTGGCTCTCGGAGCAGCGTGCATTTATCGATTGCAATTCAAAGGAAGTCACACTGGGGCAGAACACCGAACGAGAGACGAGATTTGCTAGTATGCGAGGATCGAGCAAGACATTGATGTCTGCTCTCCAAGTGGTCAAGGCAGTTCGGAAAGGCGCAGAGTTGTTCTTCACGCTTATTGAGGCTATTGAGCCAATGACCAGTGTGAGTGTTGTTCCGATTGTTTCGGAGTTTGCTGATGTGTTTCCAAAGGAGCTTCTGGGGTTACCACCACAATGGGAGATTGACTTCTCAATTGAGTTAGTGTCAGGTGCAAAACTTGTGGCCTGCTCGCCATATCGTGTAGCGCCAAAAGAAATGGCGGAAGTGAAAGTTCAATTACAAGAATTGTTGGAACATGGTTATATACGCCCAAGTATGTCACCTTGGAGCGCACTTGTTCTCTTTGTGAAGAAGAAGGATGGTAGCATGCGATTGTGTATCGATTATTGTGAATTGAACAAGTTGACGGAGAAAAACAAATATCTGATTCCACGGATAGATGACTTGATTGATCAACTGGCTGGATCGACAGTATACTCAAACCTTGATTTGAAATCTGGCTACTACCAGTTGCGGATTTGGGAAGGTGACATTACCAAGACAGCGTTTGGAACACGCTACAGTCATTACGAATTCACTGTAATGTTGTTTGGGCTATGTAATGCGTCATCAGTGTTCATGGATTTAATGCACCGTACTTTTAGAGAGTACCTGGATTTATTTGTGATCGACTTCATCGACGACATTTTGGTATACTTGCAATCAGAAGAAGATCATGCAAATCATTTACGGATGGTGTTACACACCTTGAGGAGAAATCAGCTCTATGTCAAGTTCTCCAAGTGAGAGTTCTGGATATCGTCAGTGACTTTTCTTGGCCATGTGGTAAGTGCAGAGGGCATTGTGGTGGATCCGTTAAAGATAAAAGTCGTTTGGGAGTGGTCGGTGTTGTCTTCGATGGCTGAAGTCAGGAGTTTCCTTGGACTGAAGGGCTACTATAGACGTTTTGTAGAAAACTTCTCATAGATCGCTTTGCCTCTTACCACATTAACTAAGAAGGGTCAGAAGTTCGTTTGGACGCCGGAGTGCGCACAAGCTTTTGTAGAGCTAAAGAGTCGTTTGACCACGGCGCCTGTTTTGACGTCGCCCTGTGGTACAGACGGCTATGAGATCTATAGTGATGTCTCAGGCAGCGACTTAGGTTGCGTTCTTCTTCAGTTTGGAAATGTGATCACTTATGGCCCACGCCAATTGAAAGTGCATGAGTAAAACTATCCCGTCCACGACTTGGAGTTGGTGGCGGTGATATTTGCACTTAAATTGTGGCGTCGCTACCTATATGGTGTAAATGTGGATATGTTCACAGACCACAAGAGCCTAAAGTACCTTTTGGATTAGAAGGATCTCAATATGCGACAACGAAGGTGGATGGAGTTCCTCGGGAACTATACCTTTGATATTCATTATACTCCCGGGAAGGAAAACACTATCGCAGATGCCTTGAGTCGTAGGACTCCAGCAAGAGTAATTTGGTTGCAGATGCATGATGAGCGTCTGATCCAGGAGTTGGAAGTGTTAGAGATTTCTTATGTTAACAAGGATTCCACAGCAAATGCATACTTGAACTGGACAGAGGTACAGTATGACCTTGCAGATAGGGTTTGACGAGCAACAGAACTTGATGCAAGTTTGCAACGCTATGCAGTGGATGGGTCAAATGAACAATTCTCCTGGGATGACGGCCTCTTATGGAAAGATGGTCGTCTGTGCATCCCAAGTATGGGTAAGCTAAGAGAAGAATTGATGTATGAGTCTCACTTTACGAAATACTCGATTCACCCAGGGAGCACAAAGATGTACAAAGACATGAAAAAGCTGTTCTGGTGGCCAAGTTTGAAGAAGGACATCGCACAGTATATGGATAAATGTCAGACCCGTGCCTTAGTGAAAGCGGAATGTTAGAAGCCTGGAAGTTTCCTGAGGTTGCTACCTATTCCGGAATGGAAGTTTGATGATATTTCGATAGATTTCGTGCACGGTTTGCCGAGATCGCAACGCGGTAACGATTCGATTTGGGTAATCGTAGACCGGTTGACTAAAGTGACTCACTTAAATTCCGAATAAGAGGGACGATTCAGTGGAAGTTTTGGTAAGGTGTATGTTGAGTAAATCGTACGATTGCACTGTGTGCCCCGTAGCATCGTAAGTGATCGAGATGAGCGCTTCACTTCAAATGATTGGAGGCTAATCCATCAGTTGTTGGGGACAAAGTTAACATTCAGTACGGACTTTCATCCACAAACAGATGACCAAACTGAGAAGACCAACAAAATGATGGAGGACATGCTCCGAATGTGCGCCTTGGATTTTGGAAAACTATGGAAGATCATCTTTATATGGTGGAGTTCATCTACAATAACAACTATCAAGCTAGTATAAATATGGTACCGTTTGAAGCGTTGTATGGTAGGAAATGTCGTACACCACTAGCTTGGGCGGAAACAAGCGAATCTAAATTATATAAGCGTAAGGAAGTCGAAGAGGTGAATTCGATAATATGCTCTATCTGGGAGAGGCTATTGATGGCCCAAGATAGGCAAGCAAAATATTACAACGCCAAGCACCGAAACATGGAGTTTGTTGTTGGCGAGTGGGTCTACTTAAAGATCAAACCATTCAAGGGCATATCCAGGATTCAACACTTGAAAAAACTGAGTCCAAGATATCTTGGTCCGTTTGAAGTGGTAGAACGAGTTGGTGAAGCTGCCTGTCGGCTAACTCTTTCGAAAGAATTGAGTGGATTGCATGATGTGTTCCACATCTCAGTGTTTCGACATGCCGTGAAGGATCCAGCTCAAGTAATCGCGCATGATCGCGTACTGGCCGAATATGGGCTAACGACGAAGGTTAGGCCTATTCAGATCGAAGATAAAGCGGTTAAGCAGCTGCGAAACAAGACAATCGGGATGGTTAAGGTCCGGTGGGACAATTGTGGCCGTGAGGAGCTAACATGGGAGCGGGAGCAGATCATGCGTGCTGAATTTCCCGAATTGTTTATCGAGAGATAATTATTTTGTACAACAAAAGAAATATTGGAACATTGCTTTATGTTTTAATTTTGAACAGAACCTAAGTTGTTGTAACAACTTAGTGTGGAAGAAAACTTTTATTATAACAACTTTGTTACTGTTTGCGAGCGCTGGAAATTTCGGGATGAAATTTTAATTATGTGGGGAGGGTTGTAACAACCCAACGAGGACAGGAGTTGCCCGAGCACAACATGGGCGAACACACGCCTGTGCGCATGGCCATGTCAGGTTGCTCATTTCCTCTTATATTCATCCTGAGTGTAACACCCTGAAAATCGTAATCGAACTGGTCGCATCCTAAGGAATTTTTGGTGCCTAGATAGGGGTACACGGCCTGGGACGCGTGTGTGTCCAAGACCGTGTCCTTCTCTGTGTTGGCCGGCTGTGTCTAGAAAAGGACACGACTGGAAACACGGCAACGACACGAGCGTGTTCATACCCATGTCACCACCCGTGTTCCCAAGGGGCGTGACAGTTGGCGTGGCGGTTTTCTGTGACACGGCACTAGGTCACGGGCATATCAGGACCCGACACGGGCGTGTCAGGTTGAGACACATACGTGTCTTGACCCGTGTCCTTTTCTGTGCTCGACGATCGTGCCTGGATGGGGGCACACGCCCGGGGACACGACCATGTGCAAGGCCGTGTTCGGCCCAGGATTGAGGAATTTTGGGAGGATCTGAGCCGTTTGTTTTCTTTAAATAAGATCTAACGGCCCAGGTGTGTTCCTGCTTTGTTAAGGCTGGGAATTGAGGATTAATTCCTCATTTTCTCTTAATCATTCTCTTTCTAAGGAGTTAGAGATAAGAAAGAGCAAGGAGGAACGAAGAGGAGGATTCCGGCCGCCGGCGGAGCATCGAAGCACCGAATCGAGAACCGAGATCGGATCCGCGGAGGAAATTCCCTTGCGAAGCTTTTCATCTGTATAGATTTCCATGGCGCAAAAGCGAACTACAAGAGTAACGATTCTCTACTTGAGCATGTGAAGTTCTCTTTATTTTGCATAAGGAAACCCGCTCCCGCGAGTGTGCGGTGAGTGTGCGGTGTTCCTTGGGGTAGACGTGAATAGTCCCCCTTGTGTTGCATATAGAGTCCGGAATCGAAGTACGGACATGGTCATTGTGTGTGAAGTCTACCCAGACGTTTTGGTCTGGATCGGTGATGTTGCATATTGTATAGTTTGCCGGAGAAGACTCCGTGATTTGGGTTTTCGGGTTTCTACACGGTAGATTGCAGCAGGGATCCTTGGGGATTAACTCCAAGGCACACCCGAAAAACTAGGCGGAAACATAGTTCTGCTAACTTGGCGGCCCGGGAGCCGGCCTTATACATAACTGGGTTATGTGATGATTGGAATGTTTTGGGATCCGAGAGAAGTTTGGCCCGTGCGTATGTCTTAAGGTGACTACGCGGTGTAAGCAACGGGCAAGTGGAATCGGACCTGGGCTATGTGGTTCGGTGCAAGAGAACCATAGAGGGACTGGCCGTTGGCATAGCCGGGAGCCTTAGGCAGTAGTCAGAAAGGCTAAAATGCTCACGATGTTGCCATCCCTGGGATGGTGGTGAAGCCACGGAATTGATAGGATTCACCGATAATGTGCCCTGAGTGCACGGGGTGTGTGGCCGTGTGACCCTACACCTGTGGCGTAGTATGTTTGCGCTTTATTGTTTAGCTGGGCTAATGAAATGCATGGAAGGAGCACCGTCGTCCCAAGTAAGGGGCGGGGTCGTTATAATTTGGTCATCTTTAGCTGATCGTTGTTTTTGTTTGCCACCGTGCGGCGGAATGTTGTTTGCAGGTGCTGCGGAGCCAAGTACCAAATAGCGGGCTGAGGCCCATGTTGCTGAGCTGGCCCTCAAAGGCCAAAGCGAATCATTGTTTTATTTTTTTGTCATGTGTGGCTGGGCTGCGAGCTGATGTATGTAAAACATTAATTTGTTAAGTGAACTCTTGTAAGGCCATAAGGCCAAGTACTTTCAGTGTATTTGTTATTTCATTCCTATAGTAGTATGTGGACATTCATGATAGTTTTTATTCAATTATGGGTTCTTGTTAACTGTTTAAAAGCTTCTGCTAGAATGCTCTGTGTTAGGGCGAGTAGTTGTAGTTGGATTTTTGATATTCTTATATAACCCTTCCGACTGTACGTGGTATATGGCGTCGGGTTCCAGCTGGACCTTTTGTTATATGTCATACGATGGATGAGGGTATTACAATTTGGTATCAGGTTTCGGTCTTTCTTATTTGAATTCGTAGGCGAATTCTTTTAAGGGATGATGAGCACATGTATGTGCGTCATCGTTATAACATAAAAGAACCCATGAATGTCCATTTAAGAATGAATAATACACGTGTTTGAGGAACCCGCGTGTTCCTATAATTGCTTTTTGCAATTTTGTTCGGTCACTTAATCGTGTTTTGTACGACTATAGGTGACCAGTAGATGTGCAGGGCCGTCAGAACGTCCGATTTCTGAGGATTATAGTGCACCCAGTGACGTGCTTGATACCCCTCCCTCGTTTGAAACCATAAGAAGGATCGTTGAAGTGGTGTTCGCTGTGACTCATGCATAACAGGGAAGCAATGTGCAACCCTTTGTCCCTGTGATGACTTCAATGTCGGGTGGTGTGTTGGATCAAATGGCATTTAGAAGGCCATCAGGTCAGCAGTTGAATATGTTCTTAGTGCAAGGTACGCACTCAGTTGATGAATATTTGCAGGCGTTTCTTATGATAAGCCGCTACCCATACTTTGAGTTGGAGAACGAGCAGTCTATAGTTGATAGATTCTATAATGGTCTGCGTGGCGAGCTGCGAATTCTACTGCTAGGACCAAAACTACTGGGATTCCGAGCCTTGGTGGAGTCGGCTAGATCTATGGAAGTAGAGTTGGGGAAAACTCACCGGATGCCAGTGAGTAGGGTATCGAACCCTGAAAGTCCTATAAGAGCTGCACCCCGCACAACACGGAAAAAGAGAGTCCAAAAGGAGAAGGACTCTAGTGCTGAGAAGTCAGAGTTCAAGGTGCCAAATGCAAAGTTGGGTTTCCATAGATGGAATAAGAAGCCGAAGACTTCGAGCTCAGCCCCTTCATCTGGTGCGATGGAGGCAACCACATGTCGAGTCCCCGGAGCTTGCTGTAATTATGGGAAGCCGAGGTATTTTGCCCGTGAGTGTTGGAGCGGATGCCCAAAGTCCGAGTGAAAGCCTAAAGAGCACAGCCTAGGCCTGCTTGTGCTAGGCATTGTTTTGATTTTTGAGTATCCGGCGAGAGCACCATTCGATTCGGGAGCTTCACATTCTTTTTGTCCGAATGATTTGTATCGCGCATCGGAGTGCCGTCTTCAATGTCAAAGGACAAATTGGATGTGTTGTTGCCTAATTGGGTTATGTGATATTTGGAATGTTTCGGGATCCGAGAGAAGCTTGGCCCGTGCGTACGTCTTAAGGTGACTGCGCGGTGTGAGCAACTGGCAAGTGGAATCGGACCTGGGCTATGTGGTTCAGTGCGAGAGACCCATAGAGGAACTGGCCGTTGGCATAGCTGGGAGACTTAGGCAGTGGTCAGAAAGGCTAAAATGCTCACGATGTTGCCATCCCTGGGATGGTGGTGAAGCCACGAAATTGACCGGATTCACCGATAATATGCCCTGAGTGCACGGGATGTGTGGTCGTGTGACCCTACACCTGTGGCGTAGTATGTTTGCTCTTTATTGTTTAGCTGGGCTAATGAAATGCAGGGAAGGAGCACCACCGTCCCGAGTAAGGGGCGGGGTCGTTATAATTTGGTCAACTTTAGCTGATCGTTATTTTTATTTGTCACCGTGCGGTGGAATATTGTTTGTAGGTGTTGCGGAGCCAAGTACCAAATAGCGGGCTGAAGCCCATGTTGCTGAGCTGGCCCTCAAAGGCCAAAGCGAATCGTTGTTTTATTTTTTTGTCATGTGTGGCCGGCCTGCGAGCCGATGTATGTAAAACAATAATTTGTTAAGTGAACTCTTGTAAGGCCATAAGGCCAAGTACTTTCAGTGTATTTGTTATTTCATTTCTATGATAGTATGTGGACATTCATGATAGTTGTTATTCAATTATTGGTTCTTGTTAACTGTTTAAAAGCTTCCGCTAGAATGCTCTGTGTTAGGGCGAGTAGTTATAGTTGGATTTTTGATATTCTTATATAACCCTTCCGACTGTCCGTGTTATATGGCGTCGGGTTCCAGCTGGACCTTCTGTTATATGCCATACAACGGATGGGGGTGTTACACCGAGCACCACATGGGTAATTACCTAGTCGTGTGTGTTGACGTGTGCATAACATAGACATAAGCGGAGCTCGACGAAAATCCGCTCGACGAATATCATCGAGCGGAGGTCGACGAATATCGTCGAGCGGAGGTCGACGAATATCGTCGAGCGGAGGTCGACGAATATCGTCGAGCTGAGGTCGACGAACAGCTCATCGTCGAGTGGCGTTCGACGAAATTTCTGTGGCCTATTATGATGGCCAACTCAACGAATTTAGCCCGTTCGACGAAGGCTAGTCCGTTTAACGAATTTCGTTCAACGAAATTGGGGTCGGTCGACGAATGTGGAAGGATGAGTACGCTGAGATGGTGTTGCGTGTCAGGTCATTATGTTATGGCCTTTGAGCGGTGTTGACGTGGTCAACTTAATCCCGAGACTTATCTGCTAGAGGATGGTCAGAGGAGAAATTATTATCTCCTTTTTCCTCTGTATCTCTCTTGCGGCCCGAGTGCTGGAGCAAAACACTATTGCTGGTGCTAGGACTGCTTGCTGGGGATGGTTGAGTGGCCGAAATCAAGAGCCGAAATGAGAATCGCGAAGGGGAAAGTGAGGTGATCGTTTCCATCCGCGTCGAAAAGCTGTCTCATGGCTCCGAAGAGGTCGTCAAGGGTAACGATCTTTCTTCTTGGACAAGTGAAGTCTTTCTTTTGGCATATGCATGGAATCCCCCACCAAAAGGTGGAAAGTCGAGGGAGTTCCTTTGGGTTGATTCATGAAATCCCTAATGAGTCTTGCATATAGATCCAAAAATGTGTAGTACGGAATATGCATGCTGTGTGAAACTCATCTGGACAGGTTGGTCTGGATTGGTGATGTTTTATTTTGCGCACCGGAGAAGACTCCGCGCATAAGTGAGTATTTTGTGGAGTCGGTGTGTTGTGCCTATGAATGATAGTAGCAGAAAGTACTGGAGTGGAATTCCAGGAAAATACCCGCAAAGTGCATGTACTGTATGCTATGAAAGACCAGTGTTTCTGGCACTACAGGTGGCTGTAGAGATTTCTGGATGGTTGGTCCAGATAAGGTTAGGGCTGGGGACGGAAAGTGAGTTCTGTCGCTAATGCCGGACGATAATGAGTGTCGCTGGCGATGGCTCCTAGCTAACCTGTGATTGTGAAGCCAATCCTGAGGGGACAGTGTGGCTAGTATGAACTATGTGAGCTCTTAACAAGGCTTTGTGTCGAACGGACAAGGGGATGCCGACCCGCGTTAGTCTAGTCATTGAACTAACGATTTGAGCAACGGGCAAGGGCTGAACTGTATCCGCGTTATGGTTGTCTGATATGAGTGCCTGCGATATTGGCATTCGTCAGGTTCACATAACGAGAGTCTTAGGCCTGCGCGCCATTAAGACTAAAGTCTCTAGCTGAAGGCCGTGGAGCGAAAAGCTCAAGTTTGTCGTTGAGAAGGCGGTGGGACCCTGGTTTTCCGGTAAACCGAGAATGTGCCCCGAGTGCACGGAGCGTCGGGTCGTGTGGCCGACGTTTGTGATATATTGATGGTGTATGAGTGCACATCTTGTGATATATCTGCTTGTGAAATGCTATGCCTACAAGGAAGGATTACCGCTGCCCCGGGTAAGGGGTATGGTAGTTATAAATTGGTCAGCTGAATGTTGGTCGTTGCCTTGTTTGTCACCCTTGCGGTGGATTGTCCCCATGCAGGTGCTGAAGAGCCGAGAGGAAAATAGGGGGCTGAAGCTCTTGCTGCAGCTGTTGCTGCTGCTGGCCCTCAAAGGCCGAATGAAGAATTTTACGATTTCCACGTGTGACCGGTCTGCGTGTCGATGTATGAAATCTACAGTTGTAAAGCTTAACTATAAGGCCATAATGCCAGACTTGTTGTGTATTTGGTGGTCATTCATTTGTAGTGATATATATAAATGCCAGTTTATATATCATGGACATTCAAATATGTTGAAGTTCAAATAACTTAAAAACTTCCGCTAGAATGCTCTGTGTTAGGACGCGAATAGTTTGTGATATTAACATGTAACACTGACGTCTGTTTGTGATATATGGTGTGGGGCCCCGGCCGGACCTTCTATTATATGTCATGTAACGAATGGAGGTGTTACAGCCGGCCGCTGCTGCCACCGGCTGGGCGCCGCCGCCACCGGCTGGGCTCTACCGCCGGCGGCAGGCCGCCGCCGGCCGGGCCGCGACGCCCCGCCGGCTAGGTCGCCGCCGCGGCCGGCCAAGACGCTGTCGCTGACCCAGTCGCCGCCGGCCAGGCCGCGGCCGGACAGGCCGCTCCCGCCGGCCAGCCCACCGCGGGCCGGGCCGCGGCCGCCGACTCGATCACCGCCTGCCAAGCCGCGGCCTGCCAGGTCACGCCCGCCGGCGAGACCGCCACCGGCCTGGGCGCGAGTCCTGCCAGGCCGCCGCCGGCCTGGCCGCGGTCCTGGTCGCCCCTTGGCTGACCGTTGCCGACGCATGGCCGCCCCACCGTCGTCGGCGGCTTACCCACCGTCCGATCAGGGTGGGCTCTACTCACCGTCCGATCTGGTGGGTAACCACCCACTAACCCACTACATTAGTGGTGGGGCGCGCCATGATCCTCCCCAGGAGGTTATTAAAGGAGCCCCAGGGTCTCCTCATTTTTCATCTTTTGGCTCCCGATCATCTTCTTCCTCTGAAGATAGCTCTGTCGGACTCCTCTCTCGGATCATTCTGCAGCTGCCACGATCCACCGCGAGCCACCACCGCACCACCAGCAGGAAAACGCCCAAGTACCAGAGCGAGCAGAAGGAGGAAGGCGACCCCTGCAAGCAGGCACACGACGAACCCGCGCTCCAAGCTTCAGAGCACCAGTGTCATCTCTCGCATTCCAGTGTCCAAATCGCTCCCGCGGCGCAGCCTGTTGCCCGCTGTGAGCCGTAGACCTTCTTTCTCACCCCAAGTTATAACGGGGGCGGTCTGTCGCCCCCGATCCTCAAAACGCATTGTAATCACGAGCAGCTAGTGGATTTCGGTCGGCACAGATCCGGTCGCGTGATTTTTTACCTAATTGAGGGGTTTTTACACGTCATCACATCTCGAGTCAACTTTTCTTTCTCTCTGACTGTGTGCGCGCTCGACCGCTACGCAAGCTAAGACGGTTCAATTGAATTCGGTCCGATCGGGACATCGAGCTAGTCCGCAACAATATTCAAAACTAGTTTTCTTTTCTCGATGGCAGTAATAACAATTGTGTCGTCAAATATGCATTTTATGAGAAAATTGTTGGTACGTGTAACTCACCTCATATTATTATGCACGACCACGATTAAGCTGTATATTCCCTCGAACACGAGTTTTTGCATATTATTGATCTAAAATATAATCATTTTTCAGTACAACTGTATTCACTGGCGGATCTATGTAGAGACACGCCCGGCACGTGCCCGGGCGTGGTTTTGGAAAAGTTTCGCCTGGCGCGAAAATTTTGCCACTGACGGAAAGCTTCGCCTGACGCTCTGTGAAGCTTCAGCCGCGTTAAAAGAACCTCGTCCTTCTCGTCCCTGTCGGCTGTCGACCTCCATCAACACATCAACACGGCAACTCAAGTCTCCTCTCTCTCTCTCCCGCACCCCCCCTGCTCTCTTCCGCGCTCTCTCTCCCGCCCTCTCTCTCTCTCTCTCTCTCTCTCTCTTTCCCGCACCCTCTCCCGCTCTCTTCCGCGCTCTCTCTCCCGTCCTCTCTCCCGCTCTCTCTCTCTTTCTCCTACACTCTCTCTCTCTGCTTGCGTAGTTCACGGACAAAAAAAAGAGTAGAACAAACATGAGACATGTCCAGACAAGTTATTTTTATTTCTAATTTTTCCCTTTCCAACTCTTTCTATTTCTTACTTGCATGAATGGTCAATAAATTTTCAATTTTAATTAAGAATGACAAACATCAAATTTTATTAATTTCTTCAACTATTTTGACAGATTAAACAATTTAATGTATTTATTGTTTGTGATTTTGGAGAAAATATGAGGATCCTATCAGAGAAGATTGCTATAGTTTGCATTTTAGGCTCTATTTGTTTGGGCGTTTCAGAGCTCCGTTTTGGGCAAACGCCGCCGGAAGGCGGGTAAACAAATGAACCTCCGGCGGCGTTTGCTCCGTTTCCACCGCCCGCCTTGAGAAACGCCCCAAAAAGCTCCGTTTGGAGCAGCCACCTCCCCCCTCCGTTTCGAACACTCCGTTTCCACCCGCCGGATCGATCCGCCACCGCCGAAACAAATGAAGCCTTAGGTGTTTGATAAAATGCTAGATTTAGTGAACATTATATTTAGCATAATGGAGACTTGTTTCAGCTCTTGAATCCTGACTTCATTTGAACTACATACGATCTAGTACCAAGCATTGTGTTGGGTTGAGTTATCAGACGCTTGATTCTCTTTAGCTTAATAAGATTGAAGAATTTTATTTTTTACTTGGTGCCCGAGTCAAAGTAAAATCCTAGTTCCGCTGACTGTATTACATCCATATTTCTGCAAGCAATCAACGTCATTCAATTACGGATCATACGATCATGCCCTAGACATCTAAATATTTTTTTTCATAGATTTCTATAGGACAGTGGCGCTTATTTTGTCAAAAAAAAATTGGTACGTATACCGAGGTGCGCGAGCTTCGCCGGCCGTAGAAACGCGAAGATCAACGGCACGAGTTGATTGCGCCGGAAGGAAGCAGCCTTTGTGAGCCGCACGTTGATAATGAGGCGAGGCAGGATCCCGTTGATCTTCACGATCTACAGCCGGCGAAGCGCGCGCACCTCCCATTTTTTTGTAAACCCACGGAACAAAAACAAGTGGGGGCTTTGCTGAGATCTTTATCTTAGGGCATCTCGAACTCACAAAAGTCCGTAAAACCCCGCAAAACCCTAGCTTCTTTCGTTTTCTCTCATCGTCCTCCTCATGGGAAAACGAAAGGGCGGGAACAAAACCCTTGCGCCATTAAGCCAGAAGAGCAGCTCTAGTAACGGATATCTTGTTTTTGAAGCCAAGATTACGACCGCCAATAACCCAAGCTTTGACGGCGCCGTCGGTGTCGTCGAGAATGAGGTGGATGTCGCAGAGGAGAGGGCCGGGAGCTCCCACTTTGACGACCCGCTGAAGGTTGAAGCCCTGGTGGGTAGCGATAAGACCAGCGCCGATTATTACTTTGACTCCTACTCGCACTTCGGTATTGCTTCCCTGTTTCCTCGATTTTGATTGGTGTTCTGAAACTGTTATCTAGTTTTTCGATGGGTTATTCCAATTGTGGAATCTCTTTGTTGTTTAGTGTCAGCAGGATTTGTTTGAGGGGGCTAATATAATTTCCCACTATGATCTTCTAACAATCAATAAAATATTTAATAGTGATGATTGTTATTCAAACAAACATCATTACCATTTGTACTCTATTTTTGCAAATCTTTATGCATAATTTTTAGTCTTGCCAATTTGCTCTACAATTTTATCCCACTAAATTTAGCTAGTTTTGTTCCTCATGCTTATTCTATCCCCTACTATACGTCTAAAACACCTTAATACATTTTATTTATAACTTATTTGCAATTTATTTCATCAATATAGTCATTTGCCACCATCATTCTTATATTTACACATATCCATTATTGTATTCTCATTTATGCAACATGGAATTTCACTATTGAATACCTCTTTGTGTACCAATGATTAGATTGGTGGGAAGGATAATCTACTTCACACACACTTGTCCTGATATCACATATGCAGTTGTGATCCTGAGCAGATACATGCATTCTCCTAGGTTGAGACATCGGGAAGCTGTTGTACGAGTGCTAAAGCCTAAAGTACCCGAAGAAGTCTCCTGGACGTGGAATCTTATTCTCCCCAAAAAATGTTTGATTGTTGAAGTATATACGAACACTGATTGAGATGGAAACCAATACGGCTTAAAATCCACCACCGGATATTACTCCTTTGTTGGAGGGAATCTTGTGACGTAGAGAAGTAAGAACAAAATGTACAACAAGGTCCAGTGCAGAAGCAAAATACAGAGTAATGTCACAAGGATATGAGAGGGATTATGACTTCAATCTATAATGCAGGATTTGAAGCTACAAGATGGGAAACCCATATGATTATGGCCCTGTTTGGCGTGGATGATCTGCCACGATCAGGCGGACGACACCGCCCGACCACAGTTCCGCGTTGTTTGACGGGGAAGCGATCGGGCGGCGGGGATCAGCCCCGCCTCTATTTTGTGCGGATTTCCCACGGATTTCATCCGCACCGTGGGAATCGTAGTCACGGTTGCGCGGCGCGGATGAAACTCATATTCTCGTTCAACATGCTGAACAAAGCATGTTGAAATTGATTGACATTTCATCAAGGAACACCAGAAGAAAGACAACATTTACACTCTTATCGTTCAATCTTAAGATCAGCTGGCAAATATCTTCACTAGCAGTCCGAGCTGTGTCTCCTTCACTGTTAAAATATCCAAGCTGAGAATGATTGACATTTACTCTCATTTTGAGAGGGAGAGTTGAATTAAAATGCCCATTGTAAAAGCCCACTATAAAGACACATGTTTCCCTTGATTTTTTTAGTCCCACACCGCAAATATTGGTTTGGGTTCCTCTCCTTTGTGTATATATAGAGGTGTCATGTAATGCTTGACTGAAAATAATATTTTTTTAACCTTTTCAACTTATTCTGGATGTCTTTATACTTGTGTATTTTGCATGAAATGCGAGGTTTCTATTTGATGTATACTGTATGAATTATCGGCTGTGCTTAATTCTTCAGGAGAACTTACAATCACTCATCTTTCGTTTTGCAGGCATTCATGAAGTAAGTAAAGGATCACATTCAAAGCAAATGCTGTTTTGTAGTCAATGAATGTGATGATCTCAATTCAAAGCAAATGCTATTTCTTCTCAACAGCAGCTTCCTAAATTTCAAATAAAAGATTATATTTATATTTTCATTTAACATTTTGTTTTGTTTTGCTAGTAGTTATCTCCTACAATTGATTCATTTTCTTATGATGTAAAGTTGGTTCACATAAAATTTAACTTTCCTTTCTTGGTTATGTACAAAAACATAACTGTTTTTTGGTTACCCGTTGCTCTGATGTTTACTAATTTACTTTTGGAACATGAAGGATTTGTGCACTTGCTTCCTCACAGCGTTTTTCAATGGCCTAAATTGGAGGCTTTAACAAATCACAATTGTTTTTGTGCAGGTTAATATTTGGTATTAATATTTGGTAAACAAATATTAATTAGTGCAAAAGTAGAATATTTTTTAATAATAATAGGTGTGCGTAAACTTCTGTTTATTTAATTAAGCACTTAATATGATATTTTTTCAATGTATTTTTTTTATATTAGTCTTGTATTTGAATTATGATATAGATACTAAGTTGTACTCAATTGGAATGTATGATGGATTGGTATAGACTTACAAAGGCTAATCCAAAATGATGTGCATTAAGCTTTTCTTTGAATGCCATATCATTCGGCACCGTCATCTAAGTCTTCATCATCACCACATCCACTTCACCCTATTCACCACCTCCACCTCCACCTCCACCTCCACCGCCAAAAAAGTCAACAAATCCAAATTGTCCTTCACAAGGCGTAGCATAAGTGAGCTCAAATTTACGTGTGAATACAAGAAATAAGAATAGTAGCGATGGTGTGAGTAAATCCTTGCGTGCCCTTGCACACTGTCGATATGTGGCTCCCCATTGTGGATTCATAATATCTCCATCATTGCGATCAATCTTGTACTCAAGCTTGTCATTCAACTACAATGGTCGGTTTACCAAGGATGTTGTCAGAGGTGTCCCCATGAACGACTTTAGCTGGGAGACATGGAAGATGTCGTGAATCTAAGGTTCAGTCGGAAGCTGGAGATGGTAGTCCACGTTCCAATCCACTGCAACACCTAGAATGACACAATACTTGGGGACCAACTTATGGTAGGGGCTTCTGGCGATAGATGTATATCGATAGAGCCGACGTTTTAGACACCCACTCGGGTACATAGAATAGCTCATGTTGTAAGCAATCTCCATCCGTGCTTAAACCTTAAAAAGGTGCTCCTACTAGAGAGTGAGAATCTTGTCGTGAGTAGGTCGTTATCCACGGTCTCCAAGTGGGCCATGTCGCCTCCATAAGTCATAAGCGAGATGGTCCCCTCTCGTAGATGAAGCAGTATGGGGTGGTCTACAGAGAAATATTGCAGCAGTACTCCATCCAGGGAAGCCAGTGTGCCCAGTCCTTGGGATGATCCCTTGTGATACAACGAATGCACATCTTAACCATACAATTGACTACCTTGGTCTGACCGTCTGATTGGAGGTGGTAAGCGGTGGAGGAAGCGAGCTTTGTGTTGCAAAGTGTGAAGAGCTCCTTAAGAAAATGAGAGGTGAAGATCATATCCCGGTCGGATACGATACTCTCGGGTAGGCCGTGATGAAGGATCATTTTGAGGAGAGTAATATCGATACAAATACACACATCAGACGAGCTTCCACATAATTACTGAACTCTTGAAGACGTCTTTTCAGTAATGTCCTTGTCTCGTTAATATTGTGTCTTATGTAAGAGTGGCATTTAAGTAATTTTAGTCTCTTGCGAGTCCTTCCTTGTATAATGAAGAGTAGTGAGTCTTATGACGGTTATCATGTGGATTTTTTTAACTTTAATTGGTGAGGAATCTTTGGGGGATCTAGTCCCAAGCGACTAGTGCAAGCATACGTCACAAAGTTATATCTAGATTTTTATTACATGTTTCTATCATCTTTTCAAGTTCCTTTTTTTTAACACGGATGAAAATTCATACCTTCCGATGTCGACCTAATTTCCAAGCAATTAAAAATGTTGTTCTAAAAAAATGTCACCGACACATTTTTGATGGATAGTAATCTTAGTTCCTACCTTATCAAAAAAGTAAAGTACACAACTTTAGATCCAAATTTTCTACTTGGTTGAAGTTTTTTTCCCGGTTGATAGAGTTATTAGATCTATTATTGAATTTCAATATTATGTAAAGTAGATTAATCTTAAGAAAATATCTTTATTCATAATTGAGTTCCGCCGAACGTCATCAATGTTCACGATCACGAATAAGTAGCTTCATTTGCGGTTTGTATCATACTGAAAATCACGTTTGAAGGTGAATTATGTTTCAAGTGTGGAACAATACCCTACAAACATCACTCAACAAAACCATCAGAGCCTTGGGTTGCATTCAGAGGAAACAACGTGATGGGGATAACAGTTCAAGAGTCCTCGACCACTAGGGCATGCACGAGCCTACGCTCGCGGGAGGCCTTGATTGAGTTGTCATTTTAACAATTCGAGTTCATAGCCACGACATATTTATGTGTACTTATATGTATTTTTATTGTTATTTTGAGAGATTTGACAACCATTATGATCGTGTGATCTTGGTCATTCGTAATGGTTGCCCTAACTCTATATCTATATAGACAGTCATTCGGGATGATGTTAGATTTCATGTCATTCGTAATGGTTGCCCTAAACTCTATATCTATATAAACACTCATTCGTGATGATGTTATATTTCTCGGAAAATCAATTTGGATTCATGCCAGGGCGGTCGACCATGAAAGCTATGCAAGCTATGCATCTCTTGAAGACTCATTGGCAACTACCAAGAAAGAAAACAAGATTTGCATATGCTGTTCTTCGATCTTGAGAAGGCTTATTGTAGAGTTCCAAAAGAGATCTTATGGAGAGTTCTAGAAAAGAAAGGTGTAAATGTATCATACATTGACATAATCAAAGATATGTATACAAATTCAGTGACAAGAGTGAGGACATCTGGAGGATTAACACAAGAATTTCCTAGCACTGTTGGCTTACATCAAGGTTCAACTTTAAGTCATTATCTCTTTACCCTTGTCTTAGATGAGCTCACGAGACATATCCAACATCAATACCTTAGTGTTTATTGTTTGCGGATGATATCGTTTTGGTCGATGAGACGTGCAAGGGTATAAACGCAAAACTTGAATCTTGGTGAGACACATTAGAAAAGAAGGGTTTTAGGTTGAGCAGGGAAAATACTGAGTATGTTGAGCTTAAATAGCAGTGCAAGAAGGACGAATAACTTCATTATTAAGTTTGGTGATCAAGATATTTCCCGTAGTGAGTGTTTTAAATATCTTGGATCGATAGTTCAAAAAGACGGGGGTATTGATAAAGATGTGACACAGAATCCAAGCGGGTTGGTTGAAGTGGAGAGGCGCGTCAGGGATCTTATGTGATTGTAAAGTACCATTAAAACTTAAGGGCGAGTTTTACCGTACTACCATTAGAGTAGCGATGCTCTGTGGTTCTAAGTGTTGGACAGTGAATTGTGTACATGAGCAAAAAATGGGAGTTGTGAAGATGAGAATGCTCCGGTGGATGCGTGGACATACGAGACTGGATAAAATTTGGAATGAATATATCAGGCATAAGCCATGAGTAGCACCAATTGCAGAGAAGATGCGAGAAGCTCGACTAAGATTGTTTGGACACGTACAAAGGAGACCATTAGAGGCGCCTGTTAGGTGTTGTGAGGGTCTAATCACTAGGCATGTTAAACGAGGGAGGGGTAGACCAATAAAGACTTGGAATGAAACTATACGGAAAGACATAATGTACTTAGGCATTCGTAAGATATGACAAAAGATAGGGCATAATGGCAACAAAGGATCCATATAGCCGACCCCACTATAGTGGGATAAAGGCTCGAGTGTTGTTGTTTTTGAGATCTATTGGTCATCTTGCCGTGCGGATTCTGCGAACCGTATGCGCCGACCCCTAGTTATTTCGTCCCCTTTCTTCCCCTTCATTCTCCTTATGTTACCGCCCATATCCCACCTTCCCCTTACTGTTACTTGCCAGATCTTTAAAATCTGAAACCTAATAGTCCCCACCCCCATTTCATCTATAGCCCGAGGACAACTCTCCCAAACCTTCCTCCCTTGTTCCCCACTTCAGCACACCAACCCCCCATCTCTAGCCTCCCCCTCCAGCTATTATCCTTTCCAGAAACCCTAACCAACAACTAAACATTTTCTTTTCAACACTGGTCACAAACAGCTGATCTATGAAGCATGGATACTTAAAAGTTTCATACGTATCGGCTCGAATGCGTTTTGGAAATGCGAAACATGCGGAAATGCATTTCCGAAACTCTCTGCATTTCCGGGACTCTCCTTTTAAAATCTTTCTGTTCACCGAACCCTCTCTGCCGAAACTCTCTGCGCCGAATCCTCTTAGACAAGGTTGTCAAGATCGAGATTCTAGGTGGGATCATTTTGAGGTTGGATCGGATCGGATCGTAGGATCGGATCGAGGATTGCAAGATCCTATAACATTCATAAATTAAGTCTAAAAATTTAAATTGAATTTTGTATCATTAAATTACATGCTCAATTAATAAAAAAATCAATAAATTGAGTAGTATGTGAATAACTATATTAAATTTTTTTGAATAATTAAATCAAAAGGATAATATCATATTAAGTTCAATTTCAGTTTCAGGTAAGACACCCAATGTTTACTAACAATAAAAATAAATATGGACTGGAAGCGACCGAAGAAGCCGCTCTTGGCCTCTATTTGCAGTCGGCAATCAACATTTGTGATACAATAAAGCAATATGATATGATTCTGTGATGGGGTATGAGGGCGGGATTGGGATAAGGTTAAACAATGAGTTATGGGCGTTGGACCGATTGAATGATGTCGGGATAAGATTGGACATGTTTCTAGTTACCTTTGGCTATACTGGTAGAATCGGGTCAGGATCGTGATCCTAAAGATCCTAAGATCTGGATCGCGATCCCAGTTGTCGATGTGCCGATTTAGATCCTAGGTAAGATTCGGATCGATTTACAAAATCTGGATTGTAGGATCGTAACATCCTACGATCCGGATCGCGATCCTGATAACCCATGCTCTTAGCTGAACCCCCTCCGCCAAAACTCTCCACGTCAAACCCTCTCCGCCAAAATCTCTCCCCACGCCGAAACCCTTCGCTCGCGCGCTAGTCGAAGCCTTCTTCTACGTTGAAGCCCTCTACTTCGTTGAAGCCCTCTTCTCCTCTAAAGCTCTTCGTGCGCCTGTCGAAGCCCTCTATTATGCTGAAACCCTCTACTCCATCAGAAGGAATCACTTCTTAAGGACATTTGGAAGTTCCCCCTGAAGAAGGTTACTCAGAAGGTTATATTTTTTATACTTCCTCCTTGATAATGCTCTTAGGAAAACCGCCTCTTAAAGCCGTTTGGAAATTTTAAAACATGTAAAACATTGAAACCTAAGAGACCTTCATATAAATATTCATTAAGTGTTTCTTTAAATGTAAGCACTGAAATTTAGTGCCAGCTTTTCCATTAGCTATTGTGTCCTGATTTTTAGTTATCAGATTTAAAGCACAGTAATAGGAGGTCTTTGTAACCTTAAAGTAAGAAAGTGGGTAAACACTTGACATGCCAAAACAATGTTTAATTTATAAGTTATGCAGGAATTTAGTAAAATAAATAGTGTTCACCTATAATCAGATTATTTTTTTTAAACATTTCCCGTATTCTAATTTCTTGAAAAATTACGTTTCTCGTATCCATTTCGTATCGTATCATGTATTTCGTCCCCGCCCCGTGCTACATAGTAGCTTGTTAGCCCATCTTTCAACAAAAGATGCATCTTTTGTTGAAAGGTGGGCTAACCCTCGTCGGGACTTTGACCCACCAGCCAGGCTGCAGCCGGAGCATCCCTACCAAATCACTCAAGGCTAACCCTTGTGGGTAGGTTGTTGAGGCGGGGAATCGATTCCCGGAACCTCCTTTATCTGGCTCTTAGAGGAGCTCCTACCAACTGATCTCAGTTGGTAGGAGCTCCTCTAAGAGCCTGATAAAGGAGGTTCCGGTAATCGATTTTTGGCCTCAACAACCTACCCATTGGTCGAAGTCCCGACAATGGTTAGCCTTGGGTGATTTGGTTTGGGTGCTCGGGATACAACCTGACTAGTGGGTCAAAGTCTCGATGACGGTTAGCCCACCTTTCAACATAGCTGATCCCTCTCCCTGCCCTCTGAACCTACTACCGACCTACTACTGCCCCACGGAACCCACTCCCAGTTCAGCCTCCCCTGTCCACGACCACCACCTTCCCCAACCGCACACAACTAACCCATCCCAGCCATCGGACCACTTTCCAGCCATGCTGTCCTCAACCAACCCTCCTTTTCCATCCCCAACAACCATCTTCTCCTCTCCAAAGCCACCAGACCTCCACCTTCCCTTCCTATGCACCTTATGTGTGCGTCAATTTCCTTATTTAGAGTTTTTTTCCTTTTTTGTTGTATGCACTGTGATTATGGATGTGTTTGTTTTCATAACATATGTATCTCTGTCATTTTGCACTAATTTGCTTGCCTTATTTTTTTGTGATAAAGTGTGTTGTTCATGATAACTCTCTCTCTTTCGTTATTGATTTGCTAATTACTGTTGGAAGGATTGTTGTTGTATTGCATCATCCTAGAACAATAGCTATTACCCTGACACTGCACACCTAGGTTTCTTAGCCTAGAGTCACAGTCACCTGTCCTACCCTACATCATTACGCCTCATCTGGAATGTTGTACCAAACAAAGGCTTACATTGAACTAGTCCCGTTGCAACCTTCTGTCCAGTTTGAATCTTGTAGTTTGAGTCTAGATCCCACTCCTAAGTTACCCCACGAAGTCCATATTTGAGGATTTTTCTCTATTCATTAAACTGCATATTAGTATTATTGCAGACATTATTTGGTCTTTGTCATCTTCGCATTACCATTGCCAAGATATTCAACCCAGCTCTATGTAAAATTTGAGAACATGCATAGTTTTGAAGTACATGAGTGTTTTAGTGAAAATGAGGATAGTTATATGGTGCTTGTGAAAACTAAATGAGACTTATTGAATTCTTGAAAAGCTAATAAATCAAAATTTTGATAGTTATGAGATCATTAAGAAATATTATGAAAGAACTTCGAATTGAATTTTTTTGTAGGTAATCCAACTGGATATAATGATCAAACTCTCGATATCTTTATTAATAAGTATTATTCGCTAGGTGATATTGTTTGCCGTACTTTTCTGCATTACTTTCTTTCTTCTACATGACTTTTGTTTTTTTACTTCATATATATTGTCATCTTTATTAATGAGTTCTCATAGGAGATTAAAGTTGTTTTTGTACTCTATTCTTTGGTACGAGCCACCGCCACTGTTATGCCCCCAAACATGACAGTTCGCTGGGCGTCAGTATGCCCAAGGACGGAAGGAGAAGACCGGCGACAATGGGGTTGAACCACCCGGTTCAACCCCATTTGGGGAGGGGCCGACCGGCCCCTCTTGGGCCCGGGTATATTTATACCCGTGACTCTCTCTTGGTGGGCAAGCAAGACTAATTCCAGGTATTCTCTCCTTCCTTCCCTCTCAAACCTTAGTTTCTCTCTACCTTCTTCCCTAGATTTCTCTCTCTAGCATCCTATCATTTGGTACCAAAGCATTGCTCCTACGACCATGGTGACCACACGCTCGCTAGAAGAAAGCAATCAGATGGAAACCCTAGTAGAAAACTACATTTGATTGACGGATTCGGTGGTCGCCATCGAAGAAAAGATGCAGGAGTCCACACAACGGTTGGAAGAACGAATTGACGCCGACATGGAAGAACTCAAGGCCTTATTATCGCAAAACTTGAAGGGAAAAGCGACAGCGCACGAGGAGTCCGGGGGCTCATAGGCCCCGACCTTAGAACCGAACGGACCACATCAATTCAGTCCGGTGGGGATCGAGACTTCCGGATCTGCGGGATTCAACCATGCCGAGGCGGGATCGACCTCGGCCTTGGGCGCAACATTGCTTGGCGGGGGTCGTGGGACAGTGGGACCGGCAGGGTGGCCGCAGGGCACGAGCGCGAGAATGGCGTTGGGCGCGGGGTTAACGCAGGGCGGGGCCGACGGGCTCGGCAGCAGGCGCGCACCCTGGAGGCGGGTCCGCGGTGACATGGGAGGGACTGTGCGGGCTCCTGGGCCTCCGACTCAACCAACGGGGGTGTGCATGGTCTTCTCCCCCACCCACAAGGCTACGAGCCATTGGGGGGCTACGGAACCAGCGTGCCATGGGGCGGCCAGCCCCAATCGATGGGTGGACCGCATCGTGAGGGATATTCGGGCACTCCTCTCGAGCCTACGGAACACAGGAAGCCTGCATGGCATGGACAAGAGGCTGGATGGCACAGTCAGGCGGAGCCTACATGCCACCAAAGTTGACACACATGAATTTTCCTAAGTTCCCCAGTGGAGACGCGTTGGAATGAGTGCAAAAGGCCGAGCTGTTTTTCAGTTACCAGGAGATTCCAGAGGGCCAATGGGTACAACTTGCGTCATTCCACTTGGAGGATGACGCCTTTCAGTGGGTGCAATGGTTTTGAGGGGCGAGGATTATGTGCCCTGGGCGGAGTTCGTGGAAGGATTCACCGTGAGATTTGGGTTGTTGGAGTACGAGGACTTTGATGCCCCCTTCAGAAATTGAGGCAGAAGGGGACAATGATGAAGTATCGCACAGAGTTCAAAAAGTTAGCAAATAGGGTGCACTGGGAAGAACAAACGCTACTCAGCTATTTTGTGTCAGGACTCAAGGAACATCTGCGTGACGAGATTCAGTCCTATATGCCCCGCAGTTTAAACCACGCCTTTAGCCTGGACCGCATTCAGGAAGAACGGTTCAACAGACAACGGACACACACAACGGGAAAAGCCCCAGTTACCCCGATGGTCACCAAGAGGTAGCCACCGACGACCGACAAACCAACGGTAACACGTCTATCATGGGCCGAGTTGCAGGCGAGAAAAGAGAAGTCTATGTTTCAACTGCGACGTCAATTATACGCCTGGGCACAAATGTCAAAAGATACTGGTTTTCATGTTACATGAGGATGGGGAGGACGAGCTCACTCCCGAACCAGGCACGGAAGAGGGTTTGGATGTGACCGAGTTTGGGGTGCCCTTGCATGCGACGGAGGGATGCAACACCCCACTATGCGGATTGCGGGGAAGGTTATCCAGAAACGGGTGACGATTCTGGTTGACGGTGGGAGTGCCCACAATTTCATTCATCCCGAGGTGGGACAACGAGTGTGACATGTGGTTGATGAGGGAGCCGCCTTCCATGTCATGGTGGCAGATAGGAGCAAACTACAGTGCGAGGGAGTTATGTAGGGGGTGGAGCTTTGAATATTGGGGTACACGGGCCGCACCGACGTCTATCTCTTACCGATCAGAAGTTCTAACATGGTACTTGGGATACAGTGGCTGCGACAATTGAAGCGGATGACCTTTGATTGGGATCAGATGACGATGAAGTTCTTAAGACGGGAAGCTGTATTGTCTGGGGGACCTCAAATCCTCCCCGCTGAAGATCTCCTTTCGAAGTTTGGAGCGATTATGAGACTAGGGCAGCACGATGACTAAGATCATGGAGATTACACGACTCCTACAGCTCCTCCAGTAGTACAACTTCAGATGCAGGCGATCCTGGCACAGTATGCAGATATATTTCAGGCACCTCGTTCACTTCCCCCACCGAGGTTCAGAGACCATCAGATTCAACTCAAGACGGGGTCCGAACCCACCAACATCCGACCGTGCCGCTATTTGTACATTCAGAAGACCGAGACCGAGTGCAGCGTCTGAGAAATGTTTTCCGCCGGAATGATCTGTCCCAGTACTAGTCCCTTCTCTTCTCCCATCATCCTCGTCAAGAAAAAGGATGGATCGTGGCGCTTCTGTGTGGATTACAGTGGCTTGAACAACTCAAAGGTCAAGGATAAGTTTCCCATCCCTTTGATTGAAGAACTGCTAGGCGCTAGGCGAATTGCACAGCGCTCTCCTTTTCACCAAGCTCGACCTCCGGTCGGGCTACCATCAGATTCAAATGCGGGAGGACATACATAAGACAACCTTCCGCACACATGACGAGCACTATGAGTTCCTCGTGATGCCTTTCGGGCTCACCAACTCCCCGTCCACATTCCAGGTCGTTATGAATGAGATCTTCCGTCCGCTTCTCCGCCGCTCAGCACTGATATTCTTTGATGACATCCTCATATACAACACCAGTTGGGAGGAACACCTAACTCACGTCGAGCAAGTTTTCACCATCCTCCGACAGCACCAACTCTACGCCAAGCAATCCAAGTGTTCTTTCGGACAGACGGAGGTCGAGTACCTGGGGCATTTGGTCTCCGCCCTCGGTGTCATGGCCGACCCCAAGAAGATTGATAGCATGTTGTCGTGGCCCCGTCCCCACACCATTCGGGCATTGCAGGGCTTCTTGGGGCTTACGGGCTATTACAGGCGCTTTGTGAAAGACTATTGCAAGATCACACGTTTGTTGACCCAGTTATTACAGAAGGACGCTTTCCTTTGGCATGACGAGGCGAAGGCAACATTCTAGGCCCTCAAGGGGCTATGACAACCACACCGGTTCTCGCTCTTCCCGATTTCAACAAGGAGTTTGCGCTGGAAACCGATGCGTCAGGTGTGGGCATCAGTGCGGTTTTGATGCAGGAGGGTAGGCCATTTGCCTTTTACAGCAAGGCGTTGGCCCCCCGTACTTTAGGGCTATCCACGTACGAGAAAGAGCTGCTTGCAATCATCCATGCTGTGGCTGTGTGGCGACCGTACTTATTGGGCGGACACTTCAGGATCCGTACGGATCACCAGAGTTTGAAGCACTTCTTGGACCAACAGGTATCCTCTCCTATCCAGCAGAAGTGGGTGACAAAACTATTGGGGTACGATTATGAGATCCTCTGCAGGCAGGGCAAGGAGAACGTGGTTGCTGATGCACTATCCCGCCTACCGGAGAGCACCTGCAACCAAATTTCCGCCCCCTGGTTGACTCTTTAGACGACATATAGGAGGAGGAAGTCATGAGGGATCCCACATTACGCGCCATCGTGGAAGATCTTTGGCAGGGGGCACGTCACTGCTCCGGGCATCACCTGCAGAATGAGAGGCTTTATTATCACAGCCGGGTGGTCATTCCGGCCAACTCAGTGTGGAAGACAGTCACGATACAAGAGTTCCACTCTTCACCGACTGGGGGCCATGCGGGGATACTCCGTACTCTTCAACGGGCGTGGGCAAATGTTTTTTGGAAGGGCTTACGAGGCCACATCCAACGGTTTGTGCAGTCGTGCGAGATGCGCCAACGATAGAAGTATGAGACGACCATCCCTGCCGGCCTGCTTACACCTCTGGAGATTCCGCATCATATTTGGGATACAATATCTATGGATTTCATCGACGAACTGCCCATGTCTCAGGCAAGTCGGTCATTTTGGTCGTGGTTGATAAGCTCTCCAAGTATGGACACTTTCTAGCATTAAGCCACCCATACACAAGGGAGTCCGTTGCCGATCTCTTCGCTCGGGAAATCGTCCGCCTTCACAGTGTTCCCCGTGCCTTCATTTCCGACCGAGACCCGACGTTTGTGAGTAATTTTTGGCGGGAGCTCTTTTGACTACAGGGGACTTGCTTGCGCCTCAGCACAGCTAATCACCCCCAATCTGATAGCCAGACGTAGGTTCTCAATCGGGGGGTGGAAACATACCTTTGTTGTTTTGTGATGGACGAGCCTCAGACATGGACTAGCTGGTTGCACTGGATCGAATATTGCTATAACATTTCCTACCATTCCGCCAGCAAGTTGATGTTGTTTGAGGTCGTTTACGGTCGGCCGCCTCCCTCCCTGAGCAGCTATGAACCGGGCAGCACGACCTTACCGGCCGTTGATCGGGCGCTCTGCGACCGGGGCCGCACTTTAGCCACTCCGCGTGAGAACCTCTGAACCACACAAGATCGCATGAAAGTCCAAACAGACAAACATCGCAAGGAATGAGAATTCGCAATCGGTGATGAAGTCTTCCTCAACTCCAACCGTACTGACAGTTGTCAGTTGCCCGCAGGACAAACCAGAAATTGGCCCCACGCTACTATGGGCCCTTTCGCATTATTCGACGTGTGGGGCCAGTGGCTTACATCTTGGCGCTTCTGTAGGGGTCGCACATCCACCCAACCTTCCATGTGTCCTTACTTAAACAGAAGCTCGACAACATCGTTCAGCCTAGCCCCTTCTTGCCTGAGGCGACAATAGCGGGCGAACTGCGTCCGATACCCGATGACATCCTGATGATCCAATGGAAACAGAGGGGCACTGAGTACCTCCCCGAGATCCTTGTCCGATGGAAACACTTACCCGCCACACATAATACTTGGGTTCATTTGATGGAGTTCAAGGAGCTCTACCAGGACTACCACCTTGGGGACAAGCTGGTTCTGGATGGGGAGGGGAATGTTACGCCCCCAAACATGACACGGTTCGCTGGGCGCCAGTATGTCCGAAGACGGAAGGAGAAGACCGACGACAACGAGGCTGAACCAACCAGTTCAACCCCCACTCTCTAATTCGGGGGGCTTGGGGCTAAACCACCTGATTCAACCCCATTTAGGAGGGGCCGACCGGCCCCTCTCGGGCCCGGGCATATTTATACCCGGAACTCTCTCTTGATGGGCAAGCAAGACTAATTCCAGGTATTCTCTCCTTCCTTCCCTCTCAAACCCTAGTTGCTCTCTACCTTCTTTCCTTGATTTCTCTTTCTCTCTAGCATCCTATCAGCCACCCATTGAACTTGGGTAATCTTCAGATAGCATAGAACTTCATCGCCACCTACTTCATTTACCGGGATGCTTAATATGACTGTCAAATTTTTCAAAGCATGCACGTATGATACACGAGCATAATGGCAAGAGCTCTTCATCATCATTGTTGTCATCAAACCACTTGAGTCTTTCATTCTTTTATGATTGATTATGTTATTATTTCATGTTTGTCTTGTATTTTTCTTTCTTATGATGCATGCTATTGATATTATGTGATTATGAGTTAAGTATATATATGAGCCATACATAGAATTGTAAAATTTAATCCGTTAATATGCATTAAGCGTTTCCTTTGACTGCCGCATCATCTTGCAATGCTAACCTAAGAAAGTCATTGTTAAAAATGGGCCCACCGACCATAGAAAGGTCAAGGCCGACCATATAAAGGTCAAGACCCGGGCCCATAGCCCGGCTGCAGTCGGTGCACCCCAACCCGCTCTCTGCCTTGGATATAAACCGTGCGGCGGGTTGTTGAGGCCAAGAATCGATCCCAGGATGGTCTATATCCAAGGCGGAGAGCGGGTTAGGGTGCACCGACTGCAGTCGGGCTGTGGGCTCAGGTCTTGACCTTTATATGGTCGGTCTTGACCTTTCTATGGTTGGTGGGCCAACTTTCAACAAAAGTGCAAAGGAGGAGATAAAATCCTCTTATAAATGAGGTCATGGGATCGATTCCTGGCCTCAACAACCCACCGCACGGTTTATATGCAAGACGAAGAGCGGGTTGGGGTGCACCGACTGCAGTCGGGCTGTGGGCCCAAGTCTTAACCTTTATATGGTCGGCCTTGACCTTTCTATGGTCGGTGGGCCAACTTTCAACAAAAGTGCAGGGGAGGAGATAAAGTCCTCTTATAAAGGAGGTCCTGAGATTGATTCCCGGGCTCAACAACCCGCCACATAGTTTATATCCAAGGCAAAGAGTGGGTTGGGTGCACCGATTGCAGTCGAACTGTGGCTCCAGGTCTTGATCTTTATATGGTCAACCTTGACCTTTCTATGGTCGGTGGGTCCACTTTCAACAAAAGTGCACTTTTGTTGAAAGTGGGTCCACCGACCATAGAAAGTTCAAGGCCGATCATCGATCCAAGGACCTCCTTTATAAGAGGATTTTAACTTCTCCTCTCATACCCAACTGAGGTCCTGGGATCGATTCCCGACCTCAATAACCCGCCGCACGGTTTATATCCAAGGCATAGAGCCGGTTGGGGTGCACCGGCTGCAGTTGGGCTGTGGGCGCAGGTCTTGACCTTTATATGGTCGTCCTTGACCTTTATATGGCCGATGCGCCCACTTTCAACATAAGTGCACTTTTGTTGAAAGTGGGCTCACCGGCCATAGAAAGGTCAAGGCCGACCAAATAAAGATCAAGACCTGGGCTCACAGCCCGTCTGCAGTCAGTGCACCCCAACCTGCCTCTGCCTTGGATATAAACTGACGGTGGTTGTTGTGGCCGGGAATCGATCTCAGGACCGCCTTGGATATAAACCTGCTGTTTTGTTGAAAGTGGGCCCACCAACCATAAAAAGGTCAAGGCCGACCATATAAAGGTCAAGACTCGGGCCCACAACCCAACTGCAGTCGGTGCACCCCAACCCGCTCTCCGCCTTGGATATAAACCGTGCGGCGGGTTGTTGAGGCCGGGAATCGATCCCAGGACCTCCTTCATAAGAGGATTTTATCTCCTCTCATACCCAACTGAGCTGGGTATGAGCACTTTTGTTGAAAGTGGCCCCACCGACCATAGAAAGGTCAAGGCCGGCCATATAAAGGTCAAGACCCGGGCCCACAACCCGACTGCAGTCGGTGCACCCCAACCAGCTCTCCGCCTTGAATATAAACCGTGCGGCGGGTTGTTGAGGGCATGAATTGATCACAGGACCTCTTTATAAGAGAATTTTATCTCCTGCTCTCATACCCAACTGAGCTGCACTTTTGTTGAAAGTGGGCCCACCGACCATAGAAAGGTCAAAGCCGACCATACAAAGGTCAAGACCTGGGCCCACAGCCCGACTGCAGTCGGTGCACCCCAACCCGCCGCACGGTTTATATCCAAGGCGGAGAGCGGGTTGGGGTTCACCGACTGCAGTCGGGATGTGGACCCAGGTCTTGACCTTTATATGGTCGGTCTTGATCTTTATATGGTCGGTCTTGACCTTTCTATGGTCGGTGGGCCCACTTTCAACAGTCATCACTCTCTCCACATCATCAAGTAAGATTCAACCAACCCACTCATTCCACCAATTGACTTGATAAATTGAATCCGCTTCCAAACTTAGGCCTCCTAAGCCTACTACATGAAAGGAATTTGTTGTTAGTTCCCACTCTAACTTAAAGAGTTGTTATCCACTATCCACCACACTATTTCCTCATGCAAAATTGTTCACCTTGCCCACGTCACTTTCCTTAAGCTTATTTTCTTATAAAAATCTATAAATAGGGAGGCTCTCACGTTATCACGGTATTGTATGAGTTATTCTGTGAATGAAGTCCAAGCTTTTGCTACTTTTCTTGCTCTTTCTTTTTGTCTTGAGTGTGTGATTACTTCCTTATTAAAGGATTTCCAAGGAAGAAATAAGATCGAGTTGACGAAGGACTATTTGAAGAGATCAACTTTACAGCGTGATCCAATGCAATGAAAGATTGTTCTAGAGGAAACCTTCATTTATCTTCGTTTCACCACAGTGAGATATTTCCTAGTCCCATTATTTTCTTTTACTCCGGTATGTGGACTCTTGTCTTTGTTATCGTATTTCTTGCATTCATACAAATTTGTCTACAACTTTGTTTCCATCTCTCATTATATTCTTGATATTATGTTCACTTTGATTTCGATATTACAAATTTTTTTTGCTACATATCATTATTATTTAAACATTTATGCAATTCTGTTTTTCACTCTGTGATATACCAATAAAAAATAAAATGAACTTAGTAATCTACTTCTGTTTATCATGGCTAATGATTAATTTTGTTTGATCTTTCCTGAGAGTGGTTGACGATGTCTGCTGTCTTTATTATGAAGGAAATGTTGAAAGATGTTGTCCGGACTAAAACTTACCAAAATGCTATATATCAAAACGCCTTCATCTTCAAGAACAAGGTGGTACTTGATGTCGGTGCAGGGACAGGGATCTTGTCTCTTTTTTGTGCAAAAGCTGGAGCAAAGCATGTATATGCGGTGAGATGTTTTTTGCCTTTACGATATATAATCATATGTTTTAAATATTTGATAAAGATAGAGAGAAAAATTACACTCTTTTAAAGGTCTGTAGATGATAGATGATAATCATTGCTTAATTAGAAAGGTCAGGGCTTTGTTTGGGATTAGGGTGGTAGTTGTGATCATAGTGGTGGAAAATGCAGGCAATGCTTCTGCAGGACTTCCTGAATGCTCCTTTTAAAACAATGTTTTGGGCCAAAGCTCTCCCACATTCATTCAGGTGTAGTCTGACATTAGCGATCAGGAACATTTGACTACAAAAATGGAATTTTGATGCTGAAATGCCCCCATAAGTTTTAAGCACTTATACATTGGAGTGTAAGATCTCACAACTAGGTCTGCAATATTACTTATGAAAGTTCTGCTATGCAAATGTGACAGATGTTGGGCATCTCAAATGACCAAAGCCAAGAGTGTTTATTGACATTGGACAATTAGATGGTGTTCTTTTTGCACAAGTTTGTTTTCTAGTTTTTGAGCTACTACTGTTGATTTAAATAATTTTCTTATTACTAAGGAATGGAAAGTTGATATATAGAATAGCTTTGCTAAAGGCAAATAATTATATTTTAGAAATTTGGATCAAGTTAGATGCAATAAAAGCATCAATAATTTTATAATTTAGCTGATGATGACTATATAATGGAAAGATGTAAGAGCATTTTTAGCATTCTTATACAGAATTTTGAAGGACAAAAGTTTGGAAAAGTTCTGTGTGTACAACATAATGAGGTATAATATTGATGATCTAAAAAAAAGAAATGAAGCAGGCCTTAGAAAGATGCACAATTTTAATGTTTTATTTGCAAATGAGTTTGTTGTTGTGATTTGGAAAGTTATGGGCTATAATGGCTGGTAATAAATATTTCAATGAAAAATAAATTGAATACCACCAGAAGCTAGAAGCTTTGCTAACATTTCGTGAGAAAAATTTGAATTGCATCTTTTGATGATATATATGCAACACCTACCATGCAACAACCATATAGTACGGGTTCGGTCGGGATCCCACAACATAAGTCATCACAGATTGAACATTATAAAATGATATAAGAAACAACTCAAGTAGTACACAATGAAAACACAGCGGAAACACAACCAAACACACAGAGGTTGTCCACATCTAAGAAGGAGAGTTCCAGCCTTATGGCCTTACAAAGCATTTGTCCAAACAACATTCATCAAAGGAGAACAAGCATAACAAAACTCCTAAGCTACCTAAACATGCAAGCCAGAACAAAAGCTAATGAAAGCAATGAAGAAGGAGAGACACTTCATGAGGCTTTCGCCTTTTCGACCGAGAAGCTAGCTCCAACTTGAGATCATTGCCCTGCAACCAACACAAAAGAACCGGTACACGAGGGTCAGCCAAAGCTGACCACAACTACATAACAACACCCCTCCTCCCAGCCGCCCTAGCGGACCCCGAGAAACTATACCACCCTGCAAGTCAGCACTTCGTATGCAATGTGAACAAAAACATATAAACAAGCACATCAAACTCTAATCTATATGTCACAAGCATCAAACATGTTTTCTATTTTGAGCATGAAGTAAAGTGGCCTAATAATGCAACATGTATGCAACCCGGATTTCACCCGTATCTCCCTATCGCTTGTATGATACCATCACATCATAAATACAAACACATTAAATTGATCATCGGTGTACTCACACTCCTCAAGGAATACCACCCGAATTTAAGAACCCCGACTGGGAGCTGTACCCGCACATGAACTTCCATGTTATGGGGTCTCGTCCACCAACATAGCCGTTCTTGTCAGTTTCACCAAAACCACAACAGCCGATTCTAAGAACCCCATCTATGGCCTCTACTCGCACATGGACCTTCACGCCATAGGGACATGTCAATTAGCTTGGTTGTTCTCGTCAGTTTCACACACTCCACGGGGCCTTACCCTCACATGAATAATCATGCCATAGGGACTTGACAGGTGCACCTGGAGTTTCCAAAAAAAGCAACTTATCTCACTGAGATGCCCTCCACACGTGAATGATCCTATCACAGGGCTAGTCAACCGATCACAAAGATGACACCACGCCTTAGCATACAAGTGAACATCACATTCAACTTTAGGATTTTCCATATGTGATTCTCACCCTAAACTCATCACCTGCTAATCTTACAAAAAATTGGGCTTTACAACGACGTCGTTGCCGCATTCACACATCTAGCAAAACCCTATATGCATCGTCAAACAATCATCACCGAATTGGGCCACAACCACAAGTTCGGCTTCACCCACCATGCCTACTTTATTAAGCGAACACGGATCTCTAATGCAATCATGTCGGGGATAGACTTAATCGATCTGCAGGTTCTCAATGAACCGAGTGTACAACACCATATTTGTCGAGTGGACTTACCAGGCCGACCAGTAAAAAGGAAAATAACTGTCTTAAAGGAAGGGGGAGCAAGGCGAGTACTCGCTGACTAGGGCGAGTGGACCCCTGGCAGCCTGCACCCGCCCCCAGTCTTGGGTGAGCCACGAGTGCCCAAAACCATCGTGCACTAGCCGCCACCGGGCGAGCACACCTCGAGCAGCGCGTTCTCGCCCCTATGGGCGTAACCTTTTTTCTTAGGGAATTGTGTGTTGGCCTGCAGATAGTAATACCAAACAGCGGAATTGCGCTATTAAAAGGACAATTTGGGTTGCAGATAGTAATTCCAAAAGGCAGGATTCTGCTATTCGCAGACCATTTTCAGAAAACTATAAATAGACCCCCAATGACATCTTTGGAAGCACATTTATCCGGGTAGTTGGTTCTGGTCGGCGAGAGCTCCATCACTCTGTTCACCCAGGTTTCCGGATTGACATTCTAGTGCTCTCTAGTGCCTTTCAGGGTGCCTAACTCATCTCTGGTTAGAGAGGTGGAGATCTTTATCTTTCGGGTTTGTAGCGGGTTCTCTTTACTGCAGCTCGTGAGGTCTGTTTTAGGTTAACTACCACTGTGAGCGAGACTCTTTGCTCCAAGTTCCCGACACTGTGTTCGCACTCGGGAGAAGTAAGCACATGCTACACCTAGTCGGTCCGAACTCCTTTGAACCCAAGTTTTTGGGTTCAACATTCTGGTGCGGTGAACGTGAACCGTGGCTTGTTCAGAAAATTCTGAGTGAGTCTCATGGCCAAAAGCGAAGGGTAGGGAGTCGACCCAGGCAGCTCGGCCCCCTCGGGCGAGTTCGTCAGGAAGAGCGACTTTGAAGAGTTTAAGAAGACCATTTTGGAGACTCTGCGTCTTGACCCTCATGCCGCCAAGCAAGTACTCAACCCCCACGATCCCAATACTTGCCTCACAAGCCTTGGGTGAGGTGTATTCGGGCGGGAGACCAGGGAAGGAATTGTTGGCGGAGGAGGATGAGCAAGCGCTCCACATGCGTGTTCTATTCCCCAGCCCGCCGGGTACTCATTACCAAGGCGAGGAGATCGCGCGAGCACCCCCAGCTCGCCATGCCAATCGGGGAGCCCGTTCTATGAATTGATTTTTTCGGCCCCGGCTTCGGAGGGGTTTAGGGAACCCGTCATGTCCTACTACATGGGCTAGAATGACCCTCTCCAACATCTCCTTTGGTTCGAGGATACTGTCTCCATCAGGCAAGTGGCAAACACCTTTAAGTGTTGGTTGTTTGCTATTTTATTCAAGGGAAAGGCGAGAGACTTATTCCACCAACTTCCCTCAGGGACCATCTACAACTTCAAGAACTTGTGCCAGAGTTTCTTGCTGCATTTCTCCCTTAGTTATTAAAGTCGCAGAGTACACCAAAGTGCAAAGGGGTCTTGGAGCCTAGGCGCAAGGCTCAAGCCGCAGACGCGTGCCTGAAAAAGGTAAGGCGCAACCACATTAATTTTAAATAATCAGCATCAGACATCAGTTCATCTTCTTGAACGGATTATTCATCTATTCTACTCATTAATCATTCATTACTATCATTTATCTCTTAAAAATAAAATCAATGTGGTCGCTTGCATCACATCTAAGTCTCAACGCTCGATTATATTTCAAAAACACTAAATAATACAATTTTTTGAGTTCATGCATTATTTTTTTCATTACAACAACAACACTCAAGCCTTTATCCCACTATAGTGGTGTTAGCTATATGGATCTTTTGTTGCCATTATGCCTTATCTTTAGTCATAATCTCACTAATGACTAAGTACATCATGTCTTTCTTTATAGTTTCATTACAAGTCTTTATTGGCCTACCCCTCTCTCATTTAACATGCCTAGTGACTAGACCCTCACAACGCCTAACAGGTGGCTCTAATGGTCTTTTTTGTACGTGTCCAAATCATCTTAATCGAGCTTTTTGCATTGTCTCTGCAAGTGGTGCTACTCCTGTCTTATCCCTGTTACATTCATTCCTAATTTTATCCAGTCTCGTGCGTCCACACATCCGCCTAAGCATTCTCATCTCCGCAACTCCCATTTTTTGCTCATGTCACGTTCACTGCCCAACACTTAGAACCATAGAGCATCGCTGGTCTAATTGCAGTACGGTAAAACTTGCCCTTAAGTTTTAATGGTACTTTACGGTCACATAATATCCCCGACGTGACTCTTCACTTCAACCAACCCGCTTGGATTCTGTGTCACATCTTTATCAATACCTCCGTCTTTTTGAATTATCGATCCAAGATATTTAAAACACTCACTGCGGGAAATATCTTGATCACCCAACTTAATAACGAAGTCACCCGTCCTTCTTGCACTGCTAAATTTAAGCTCCATATACACGGTGTTTGCCCTACTCAACCTAAAACTCTTTTTTTCTAAAGTATCTCGTCAAGATTCAAGTTTTTCGTTTACACCCTCACGTGTCTCATCAATCCAAACGATATCATCCGCAAACAATAAACACAAACATTGCTTGTTGAATATGTCTGGTGAGCTCATCTAAGATAAGCGTAAAGAGATAAGGGGTTTAAAGCTGAACATTGATGTAAGCCCACAGTGATAAGGAATTTTTGTGTTAATCCTCTAGATGTCCTCACCCTTGTCACTGAATTTGTATACATATCTTTGATTATGTCAATGTATGATACATTTACATCTTTCTTTTCTAAGACTCCATAAGATCTCTCTTAGAACTCCATAAGCCTTCTCAAGATCGATAAACAATAGATGCAAATCTTTCTTTCTTTCTCGATAGTTGTCAATGAGTCTCCTCAAGAGATGTATAACATCCATGGTCAACCACTCTGGTATGAATCCAAAGTGATTCTCACCCAGGTTTGTCTTTTATGCTCCAAAGGCGCAAAAAGGCGCACGAAGGCGCAAACCTCTGAGCCTGGTGAGCCTTGAACCCGAGGCACGACTTTAACAACATAGACTTCTCCACATCCAAGAAGTGGAACATGGGAGTCGAGGCTCTCTTCCTGTTCACGCAAGGAGTTGAAGAATCATTGGGGGAGCTACGTGGATCGATCTTAGGAGGAGATTCTTCTGGTTCAGGAGGTACCCGACACACCTTGCAGCTAGCCCTCACCATCAGGCTGCAACAGGGGCTGTTTAAAATGGAGCTTGCCCGGGACCCCACTCTGTCTTTTGAGGAGTTGATCGATCGAGCGAGACGAGAGATCGAGTGCGAGGCCACGAACCGCACGTTTGCGATGAAGTTGGTCAAGCTAGGAGTTAGGAGGTGAGGAGGGAAGAGCTGAGGAGGCAGGGATTTCAGGGTCCCCCGGGGGGCAAGAGCCAAGGTGGAGGTTTCAAATGCCGATCAACCGGCTGATCTGGAGGCCACCAGGAGGACCTCCTCAGGGCCAGGGATGATGGTTTGCCCAAGGTGGAGGGCCATTCCATGGGGTGGACTTCCAGGATTGACAAGGACGGTTCAACCCTTTAGGGTGGCGACCGGGTCTGAGGCAATTTCATATCCCAGCCCAACAAGCCATGGCGATTGATTGAGGAAGAAAAGGAATAAGGAATCGCCCAGGAGGGGCAAGGAGTGGTAGGGGTGTAAACGAGTCGAGCTCGAGTCGAGTTTGGCAAAATTCCGAAGCTCGAACTCGAGCCCGACGAGCTCATTTTGCATGGCTCGAGCTCGAGCACGTGACCAATATATTGAGCTCGAGCTTGAGCTGCTCACGAGCTTTTCAGCTCATTAGCTATTTTTTCTTTATATTTATATATATATATTTTTTAAAAGGCCAAAATAAAAGCTCGCGAGCCTGCTCATGTGCTCATGAACAAGAGCAGGCGAGCTCGCAATCACAGCCGCTGCAGCAGCTCCAGGGAGTAAGAGGGAGGAGAAGAGCCACGAGGGGAGAGCAGCCGCAGTAGCAGCTCTAGGAAGTAGAAGGAGCGGAGGTAGAGGATTGGTGCCAAGACCGGGTCAACGTGGGAACCCGAGGTGGGATCGAAGTGATCCATGGGAGGGTAGGGATCGAGGCCACCCGTAAGGGGAGCCTTCATGCCATCTACCGTCGAAGTGTCGCTCCGACCTCCTGAACTCCACCCCCATATGAGAAGATCACCTTCTCAGTGAAGGACATACCTGATCACAAAGACCCGTTTTGCGATGCACTGATGATCCCGATGGTCGTCGCGAATTTCACTGTTTCCAGAATCCTGATGGACAACGGGAGTTTTGTGAACGTGATTTTCTAGATGGCCTTAGATGAGATGAAAGGTGTGCCGAATAGGGTGCTTGCCTCATATGGCCCACTCTTCGGATTTTTCGGGGAGAGGAAGTTGAAGGAGTCGAGCTCCTCATGTCTTTGGGAGGGACGTCAAATAATTGTCGGTTTGTCATCGTGGATGCCTAGAGCAGTTACAATGACATCTTTGGATGATCGCTCATCAGCGCCTTCCGGTGTGTGCCTTCTTCCTACCACCAGTGCTTGAAGTACAACATAACAAGAGTCCAGATCAGGGTCAAGGGAGACCTGATGCGCTAATGACAAGTGCACCGGCCGCTCAAGTAATATAAAATGAGAATTTATCCCCAATTATCAATCTGAAGGAATGCAGGTTGAGGTTGTGCTTCGATTAGTAGAAACTTAATCATAAGGATTAAAAACGATGGTTTTAGGGTTTCTTGTGGTGGTGGTGTTTGATTACATGAAAGAAATAAGAAAACAAAAGTGTTGTGGGTCGCAAGCGCCGCTTCGCACGGTGAGCTGTTTATACGGGCCGTTAGCACTATTTAGTAACGTGGGTGGATGAAAAGGCTTGCTGATGGACTATGGAGTGAGTGCAAGTGCGGAAATTGTTCACAATTCGTTCCAACACAATCTTAAGCATGAACAAAACAAAGGCAGACCTCTAACATTACTAACATATAAGGAATTCCATGGAAATAAAATTAAACATTTAGAAAGAGTGTTTGCAAGACAACATCATCAAAGTAATGAAGAAACTATTTACATTCATCTAAAGAGGCTTAGAGAGTGCAAAGGAAACAACCACATTCGGAGACTCGTTGTGATTCACTGTAGGAATCGACGGGTTGTCAATCCGCGTCCTAGCTCGGTCATCAACTGACGTCCGGGGTTCAGAAGAACTCTCACTCTCTTCCAATCTGCTCGTCTTCTCCGTGCCACGATCTGTCCACGTCTGGTGCAATTCTCTCCTAGTTTGGCGATGAAGGTAAGACTAGAAACTCCTCCTTGGAAGCGTCAGATGATGCGAGGAGACCCCGGGCAAAGCCCTAGGTGGTGGAACAAGAAGGAACAAAGTCAAAGCTTCTCCCCTTGAGGTGCAGCGAACTGGGCGGCGGGAGAGTGGAATGAAATTCTGGGTCCAGATTAGGTCGAAATCTTGCGCCTAAATACATAAATCGTGAAATATTGGTCACACACGGTCGATCGCACGACCGTGCGCCTGAAACATGTGATATTAATCCTGCCAGATTTCCAAATGGAGTGGCAATGGTCTCGTGTGATTTTACTCTTGCACGGTTGGAATAATCGTGCGCGAAGAAAACGAACGGGCCGGGGCAGGACTGCGATTTTCCAGCACCAAAGATTACTCGTGCAATTTTCTTCACGCATGATTGAAAACAACCGTGCGAGAAGGAATCACATGGTGACAATTAACATAAAACATTTAGACAAAACAGGTTGCTCGTGCGATTTTCTCTCGCACGGTTGAAATAACCGTGCGCGAAGGAAACACATGAGCCGCGACAGGCCCCTCAATTTAGCATAATGACTGCGCACGGTCGGAAAAACCATCCGCGAAGGAAATTCACACAGTCATGCGATCATGAAGATCAGACATCTCAACCAGGTTGAGGAAACACACAGGCAAAACACCCGTGCGTGAAGGAAAAACGCACGACCATGCGAATTGCGCTAAATTCAAAAACAGATTGGGCACTGCCCCTGAGTGTCCGAATCCACAACTACAGGGCCACCAACAAGCACACACAATAACAAATATAAATAAAAAGAGAGATGGGGAGCACCAAGTGCTTACCCCCACAACGATAGAGTGCGCAATTGCACACCAAAACAGGCTAAAAAGTACACTTCGTACGTCAATTGGGCTCAAGTGAAAAATGAATGAATTTCCATAATAAGTGAAGTGTTTGAGTGTGAAAACGAGCCCGGATGAGTCCGAAAAACACTATAAAAATCGGACTCACCAAGACCCCAGGGTCGCCCGACAGTACTACGTCACGACGGTCAACACCATCTCGTGGATGGAGGATGCAGAAGAGGTCGACAAGATGATGGAGGATAGGGCTAGGCTGGAAGCATCAGAGGAGATAGAGGAGAAGAGGATCATCAGCCAGGGCGGGATGGCTGAGAAGGTGCAAGTCAGCAGGAGGCTGAGCGAGGACCAGTAGAGGGTTCGAGAGTGCATCCAGGAGAACGGGGATGTCTTTGCTTGGAGTGTTGCAGACATGTCAGGCTTCGATGCGGATGTCACTTGTCATCGCCTCCACCTCGACTCGAGGGTTCACCCAATCCGTCAGAAGAAAAGGGCTATGACAACTACGTTGGTTGTGCCCATCAGAGAGGAATTCAACAAGCACCAAGAGGCAAATTTTATGTCGAAGTGCAGTACCTAGGTTGGGTCTCCAATGTCATAATGGTTAAAAAATGACGGGAGTTGGAGGAGGTGTGCGGATTTTCCTCCTTTAAATAAAGTATGCCCCAATGATTGTTATCCGCGGCCTCGAATCGACGTGCTGTTGGACTCAACCGTGGTTTTCCTATAATGTGTTTTTTGGATGCTTTTCAGGTTATGATCAAATTTGAATGCACCCGCCGGATGCCAAGTACGTCTCCTTCATCACGGATGACATGTGCTATAGTTATAAAATGATGTCTTTTGGGTTGAGATATGTCGGGGAAACCTACCAAAGGATGATGGACCGAGTCTTCAGGTAGCAAAATGGGAGAAATTTGGAGGTTTACATGGATGATCTGATGGTGAAAAGCAAGGACATTGGGTCTCTTCTCCAAGACTTGGCGGAGACTTTTGCCACCCTTCGTAAGTTCAAGATGAGGTTTCAACCCCTCAAAGTGTGTATTTGGAGCAGGCAGGGGGAAATTCCTCGGTCATCTCCTCACACTGGCGGGGGTAGAGCCCAACCCATACAAAGTGAAGACAATCTTAGATTTGGAGTCGCCTAAAAATACCAAGGAAGTCCAACGTCTGACAGGGAAGCTGACAGGGTTGAGTGAGTTTCTCTTTCGGGAGGGAGAGAAGTGCTCACCCTTCTTCAAAGTTTTGCAAGGAAATCAAAAGTGAGTGAACGCAGGAGTGCGAGGAGGCCTTCTAGGTGTTGAAAAAACAGCTCACGCAGGCTCCGCTACTCCAAGGGCCAAGGGAAGAGGAAGATCTTGCTCTCTACCTCGGGGTAGGAACCGATGTAGTTAGCCCAGTTCTTGTCCGGGAAGAAGGGAAGAAGCAATTGCCCATCTACTACGTTCGCCTAGTCCCGAAGAAGGCAGAGCTCAGGTATCTCATCCTGGAGAAGTTGGCCCTCACCCAGATTATGTTGTTTAGGAAGCTCCAACCGTATTTTCATGCACATTCGATCAAGGTGGTTACCGACCACCCCCTTCACAACATCATGAAAGAGGTGGAACACTCAGGAAGGTTAACTAAGTGGTCGATGGAGCTGAGTGAGTTCGAGATCTCGTTCGTCCCTCAGCTATCGATGAAGGTGCGTGCGATGGCTAACTTCCTGGCAAAGTACGTGGTTGTGGTGGAAGAATCTAAGTTTCCAGAGCATGTGGCTTGGGAGATGCTCATTGATGGAGCGTCGGGAAGGTTCTGGTCAGCCCGCAGGAGATGAAGATCGAGAAGACAATCAACATCTGTTTTCCTGCCACCAACAACCAAGTTGTGTAAGAGGCAGTAATAGCCGAGCTTCGTCTGGCAAGGGAGTTGGGGATCCAGGACGTGAAGGTCTTCACAGATTCGATGGTAGTGACATCCTAGATCAAGGGAGTATTTGAGATAAGAGAGCCGACTCTCCAGCGGTACTTGACAAAGGTCAAGGCCTCAAGGGTCTCATTGACTTGTTCCACATTTTCTCCATTCAGCATGTGCCAATGGAGGAGAAGCAGACCGCCTGGCAAAATATGGCCCCCACACAGGAAGAATGGTAACAGAATTGTTTCAGTCATTCATTGAAGAGGGAGAACTAATGAAAATCGACAACGACTCTCGTGGATGGACCCCTTCATTGCTTCCCTGACCTCAGGCAAGTTCCAGAGGGGGTTCCGGACAAGACTCGGTTCAGGTACAAGTCTTCCTACTATATGCTTCATGGCAGAGACCTGTATCGGAAGACCTTATCGGGACTCCTGGCGATGTGTTTCACCAAGGAAGAGGTCCCAAGAGTTTTAGAGGAAATTCACTCTGGGGAGTGTGACAGTCACTCCGGGAGTCGGACCTAGGAGAAAAGAGTGCAGCGACAAGGTTACTTCTTGCCGATGATCAGCAGGGATGCGATGGAGTACGCGAGGAAGTGTCAGAAGTGCTATCTCTTCGCACTGCTCCAGCTTTTACCGGCACAGAGTCGCAGGACAATCACTGCACCATGAACCTTTGCAATTTAGGAGACTGACTTGGTAGGCCCTTCCCCCAGACAGCAGGCAGAGAAAGCTTCTCCTGGTCATGATTGACTATTTCCCGACTGGAGGTCAAGGCACTCCAAGATAACCTCAGGTAATCAACAATTTCATATGAGGAATTAATTTGCCGGTGCAGGCTACCCCGACCATCTTCACCGACAACGGGCCACAGTTTGCTTGTGAAGAGCTCACCAGCTTCTGCAGCCAGCTGGGCATCGACCTTCCCTTTGCGTCCGTCCATCACCCTCAGAGTAACTGGCAGGTGGAGGCCGTGAACAAAATCACTGTGAATTTATTAAAGAAGTGGAAAACCTTGGTGGAGAAGCTTCCCTCAGTCCTTTGGGGATGAGAGTGGCAGATGGATAACGAGGAAGAACAACAGCTCTCACTTGACCTCGTAGAAGAACTTCACGACCTGACAACCATTCGTCAGGAAGAAATCAAGCGTAGAATGACAAAGTATTTCGATAAGCATATTATGATCAAACAGTTTGTAAAGGGAGACCTGGTTCTCAAAAAGGTCGACGATGGGAGGAGGTCAGCGACAGTTAGGAAACTCCATCCCAACTGGGAGGGTCCCTATGTAATACTGGAAGCATTAAAATCGGGAGGGTATCGCCTCTAGAATTCTGAGGGAGCCCCCTCAGTAATACTTGGAATGGTGATGACCTAAAACATTTCTACCCATAATAAAATAGGAAAAGTTGAACCTCAATGTGCTCTTTTTGTGTGATTAATTTGGTCTCTGCATGGTTAAGATTGAACGCAGTGCACGACGCAGTAGAAAGTGTCTCACTAGGTAGAGAAAAAGGTCATTTTGGTTACGGACACCCGAGCAGAAAACCGCTGACCGGGCTCTCATAAGCCGGCAGGGCAGGCTCCCTCACTTGGGTGGCAGGGAAAAATGTTGTTTGGTTAGGAGCCCCCGAAAGAAAACCACTAATCAGGCTCTCATAAGCCAACAAGGCATGCTCCCTCACTCGGGTGTCAAGGAAAAAAGATTGTTTGGCTAGGAGCCCCTGAGAAGAAAACTGTTGACTGGGCTCTCATAAGCCGGCAGGGCAGGCTCCCTCACTCGGGTAGTAGGGAAAAAAGGTGTTTGGTTAGAAATCCCCGAAAAGAAAACCGCTAACCGAGCTTTCATAAGCTGCAGGGCAGACTCCCTCACTCGGGCAACATAAAAAAAAGTGTTTGGCTAAAAGCCCCCGAGTATAAAATTGTTGTCCGGGCTCTCGCAAGCCGGCAAGGCGGGCTTCCTCACTCACGAGGCATGAACAGGCAAAGATGAGTGGGAAGGCACTCGACAAGAATCGTTACTAGAACAATAAATGCATAAACGAGAGCAACAAAGTTAGAATTCTGTGATAACATAAGTGAAAATGGGGACTGGGGGCGGGCACGATCGATCTTGCCCCGGTTAAGCGCCCTTCCCGCTCACCCACTTTAGGGCACTACTCGTCGAGTAAATTATACAGCCAACGACGAGGTGGGCAGGAGCGAGTCATTCCTCTCCGTAAAAGTGTGAGTACTAATGCCTAAATTCGAGCACTCACCGGGTTAGGTGTGGAGAATAATGGTGAATTTTAGATAAAATTAAAGTCCTGTAAACGGGGCGAGTACACGGGTATCGCCGACATCTCACAACTCAGGCATTATGCGTGCTCACGTACTCTCGAGCGTTAACCTATCTCCAGCGTACAAATGATCTAATCCCAAGGTCGCGAGCACGTTGGTGACGCAAGGTGGAGGGCTCACAAATTCACTTATTAACGTGAAGTGAGCTTGTTGGCGGGATGTCGTGTGGAGTCTGGGTCCGACACTTGGCGAGTTAAGAGGCCAAGACAAATCACCTATCAAGCACGTGAATTTTGTGCGAAAGAATGAAAAGTCAAAGAGAACAAAGAATCTAGAGAAACAAAATTCATTCATCTGTATATATCAGTGTTGTTTTACAAAAGTTAGGGCCTCGCCCATACATAACCATAGCCGAAAGTGAAATGAAAGAAAAAGAAATCCTAAGCTAGGGGCTGGCGGGGTCTTGGGAGATTGGTCTGACTCGCCCATTATCATTAGAAAGAGGTGAGTATGCATGGTCGGGCGAGGGCGAGCTCTCCTCGTGGGGGGGGGGGGGGGGGTAGAACTCCGGGATGAGTAGGTCGGCAGTGACGTCCTCACATTCCTCCCGCAAAGCGCCGAGCCCGTGGGGATTTTGAGCTCGAACTCAGTGGACTTGGTGATCAGAGTCCGACGTGTGGCCTTGACCTCGCGTGGGGTGAATTGCAGCAGCCTCGCACCCTTGGAGGAGGACTCGCCACGCTCCACTGTTCGCGACTTTTCCGAGGCGCCGACGAGTTGCGCCTTGAGGCCCTCCACCTCCTGCTCGAGCTCGCTGATCCACCTCATCATTTGCTCCGCCGCGTCCGCGTCCTGAAATGTGCTCGCATGAGAAAAGTGAGAAAAAGAGAAGGATTTACCTAAGGGAGGGGGACTCACCACGCCGCTGAAATCCTTCGCGAGGAGCCTCTCGACACCCCCACTCGCATCTCAGCATCCTCGGCTCGCTCCTCTGCGAGCTTCTTTGCGGTCTCAGCAAGGAAGTACTTGTTGAAGCTGAGCCCGCTGCGTGACGCCATGTGGGAGAGCTCGACGGCGTGCAGAAGGTCCCACGAGCTCTCATAGGCGAGGTCGCGGAGTGTTGACCTCTCGTGGGCGACCACGTCCTTCTGCCATACAACCCGTAAGAAAGGAAGTAGGCGTCCTCGTTGAAGCCGTCGCCCTTAGCCCGTGAGGGAAGGAGGGAAGACAGAGAGACCTTATTCTCCCTATCTTCCCAAGCAAGTTGGGGGTTTCTTGCGCTGTCCACGACCTGACCAAAGTTGGTGTGCGATGTCGTCACCTCCGGCTCGCTCGGCGCGACATCTTTCTTGGTCGAGGCCTCCAAGTGGCTCGGCTCGGTGATCCTCTTCTTCTTCCTCCTAGACTTTTGTTTCTTCCCCTAGGAGGGGGAGAGGGGTCTAGGTCCACTACAACTCTCTTCCCCTTGCCGGTGCTGGGGGCGGGCTCGCCCAGGTCAGTGACGCAGGCCTCCGCGGCAGTCCATGCAAGGGCGAGCTGAGGGGTAGGTTTGACCTTGCTCGCGTAGGGTGGATTCACCGGGATCTGCTGCTCCCATGTAACAAAAATTGAGAAAAAAGAAATGGCATTGAGGTATAAAGGTTAGCTCTAAGAAGGGGCAAGTGGAAGAAAAGAAAAGCGCGCAAGTATGGAAATACCTTCTCCTGGCGACACAAAAAGGAGCAGGTCGAGGTTGCGCCACATGTAGGCGACCTCGAAGTTCTTCTCGGTAAAGAACTTGTATAGCGCAGCCGCCTCGCCGCCTCGCCGCCCACCCGAGGGGCTCGACAGATCGCCTCGCTCTTCTGAACAAGCGCCTACGGCAGGTTGCCGAAGTCTCCCTTGACAAAATGAACCGGTCGTTCCAGTGGTGTATCTTGTTTGACGTCTCGCAAACCTTCAGTTGCGAGCTGGTCAGGTAGGCGACTCCATTCGAGGTTGCTCTGAAGATGAATAATTTTCTGAAGACGGTGAGGTTGAACTCCACCTCCCCACGCAGGTAACACGCAAATGCGACCAGCATGACGATCGCGTTGGGGTTGATCTACGCGAGCACTAGCCCGAAGTACTTGAGGAATTGTTTCACCTCAGGCCAGAGCGGGAGGCGGAGCCCAACCACGAGGTGGGAAAGGGGGAAGGCGAGATGGTTTTGATAGAGCGTGTTGATGGCCTCGCCTTCCCCCAGACAGTGAGTTGTGTACCCCAGCGGAAGGTGGGCCGCCTTGAAGGCGAGGTACTCCTCTGACACCTTTCGTCTAGGAACAGGTGGTCGTCGAAGTTTTCAATCCACTTCCCGTGCCATCCGCTGCCTCTGAGTCACCAATCATTGTGTTGTAGAGGTGGTGAGTGGAGGCCGCGAGGTCAAGAAGAAGAGGAGAAAAGAAAGGGGGGGTGAGTCACCAATCATTGTGTTGTAGAGGTGGTGAGTGGAGGCCGCGAGGTCAAGAAGAAGAGGAGAAAAGAAAGGGGGGCTGGTGAGCAGTTATTGTTGTTTGTAAGAAAAGGAGGGGTGGTCGCGGTTATTGGCACGACCCACTCGCCTTTACCCCCGCCGCTCTCGCTCGCAGTACAAAGGCCAACAATGTATCGATTCATGGCAGACCAAATTGGCTTGCCAATAGTAATTCCAAAATGAGGAATTCTGCTATTCGCAGACCATTTTCAGAAAACTATAAATAGACCCCCAAGGGTACCTTTGGAAGCTCCTTTTTTGTGGAGTTGGTTCTGGTCGGCGAGAGCTCCAACACTCTGTTCACCTAGGTTTCCAGGGTGACATTCTGGTGGTCTCTAGTGCCCTCCAGAGTGCCTAACTCAGCTCTAGGTAGAGAGGGGGAGATCTTCCTGATCTTCGGGGTTTATGGCGGGTCCTCTTCTGATAGGAACTCGAGATCAATTCGACAAGGGAGGGTCGTCGGGGTGAGGAAGAGGGGGAGATCTTCCTAATCTTCCGGATTCCGCTTTCTGCAGACCATTTTCAGAAAACTATAAATAGACCCCCAATGACACCTTTGGAATCACTTTTTTTCGGGGAGTTGGTTCTGGTTGGCGAAAGCTCCAACACTCTGTTCACCCAGGTTTCCAGGATGACATTCTGGTGGTCTCTAGTGCCCTCCAGGGTGCCCAACTCAACTCTAGGTAGAGAGTGGGAGATCTTCCTAATCTTCGAGGTTTGTGGAGGGTCCTCTTCTGATACGAACTCAAGAGGAATCTGGCAAGGGGAGGGCCGGCGGGGGTGAGGAAGAGGGAGGGAACGAGACGAAATTCTTAGGGAACAACCCTAAATTTTCCATTCATCAAAGCATACCCTAAAAAAGTACACGACACCCCTTTATAGGCGCATGTGTGCGAATAGCAAATGCGAAATAAATAATGCGTACACTACATAACATAAAATAACAAAGTGCAAAATAAATAGATAGTCACGTCGGCGTCGCGTCTTCGGTCTCTCCTCCAGACAGGCTCGTCATTGTCTCCCTCCGTATGAGGACTCGCCACAGTGTCTCGTTGGCGCATGCGTGTCCCGTCGGCATGCGCAACCGTAACAATGCCGTCGTCTGGAAAATATGTTTGTTCTCAAGGTAGTAATCGGAGAGGTGGCGACATAAGTGATTCTGGCACAACCTCGTGGCTTCAGATTCTAGACGATAAGATCCAGCAACCAGGACCTCCTGCGGGCCAGTGCCCCCTGAAGGTGGTAGCAACAACCAAGTAGCTTGGCTGAGTAGTTCGACGCCAGCTGCTGTCTTTCTTCCAGAGCAGAGAAAGCTGAGCTTGGTGGCAATCCTGTCGTAGGTTGGGTGTCGTCGGCGAGCGCAATAAAAAGCTCTTGGTAGTCTGTCGAAGAAGGAAGAGGCACAACGGACGGGCCCGAGAGGGCCCACAGCCCCGCGTTGAAGCCGACGTCCGTGGGCTGCTGGATCGTGCAAAAGGAGATCAAAGAGCGTAGGAGGGAGGAGTCACCGCTGAGGCGACATGGTTGCCCCTCTTGTAGGAAGTGCATGGACATAGTCTCCCAATTGACGCATACCTTGGCGAGCATGCGGAGCCAAGCCACGCCCAGAATGGCGTCGAGACCGCCTAAGCCGAATGTGTAGAAGTTCGTGCCTTTTGTGGTCACGAAATACGGCCCCATAGAGAGAGAGACGACAATGCAACAACCCTGAGTCAGTCGACAGTGCCCATCGCCCATACAGATCACGACATACGAAGAGGGAACCAAGGGAAGATGGAGTTGCTTCACCAAGTGCTCAGAGATGTGGTTGTGTCTTGCACCGCTGTCCACCATGATGATGATTAGGCGATCACGCAGTGTACCCGAGAGTTGTATGGTCTGTTGGCTGGAGATCCCGCCCATAGAGGCACAAGTTAGCTCCAATCGGTGGAACGTAGCTGCGGTAGAATCGAGAGGTGTATCCCACGTTAAGAGCTCCAGGGCCTCAAAGTCGGCCAGGGTAACCTCAAGGTCGACGCCGCTGATGATGGCGTGCAACTCCTTCATGACGCACTCATGGTTGGGGGAGTACGGTTGGCGACACCAAAAATAGAGTCCCTGCTGCGAAGGTCATTGCAGTCACTCTTCGAGAGGCACTGATGGGCCAGTGGGGGGCCGGGTCGGTTTCCCTAAGGCGGAGGCCGCGATGGAGGAGTCCGTGGTTAACGGTCGCCAAGGCAGTCGAGTCTGGTGGTGGTCAGCCGTAGGAGCAGTTGGCCGTGGGGAGAGGTCAGCTTCCACCAGACTTGCCAAGTCCATGGCGTCGGAGACTGTGTGAGGGCGATGCGTTCGAAGACGAGAGCGGATATGCGGTAGCAGACCCTGCATGAAGAAGTCCAGGTAATGATCGGGCGGTAGCCTGGGACGTGGAAAACCAGGGCCACGAGCTTATCAACATAATCGTCCAGGCCGACGGTCTGGCGAACGCCTCAAAGACGCTCGATAGCGGAGGAGCCGGAGTTAGCGGATGTCATACCGCCTGATCATCTCCTATTTGAGCTCAGGCCCTGGAGAGGCACGGGTTGGTTTGGCGGAGCTGTCGAGCTCAGTGCAGTGCCGAGTTGTCTAGGCAAACCACCGTCGTAGACACCTTGTCATGCTCCGGTGTGTAGTTGAGGTCGAAATATTGCTTCGCCTTGGCAATCCAACTCATCGGGTCAATGCCGACGAACGAGAGGATGTCAAGGGAGAGTGCGAACCGACCCAAAATGGCCGGAGGGGTGGTCCCTGAAGGAATGGACTGCGGTTCGGCGCCTAGGAGAGCCACCGTCCGCGGGTGGGCCGGAGCCGGACGCGGTGGAGACGGCGACGGAGGATGTCTGCATGGAGTCAATGTTGGAGTGGAAGGCGAGGAGCGAGGCGTGCATGGAGGCGACGAGTTGCTCTTGAGCCTTCAAGCGGTGGCTTAGGGCTTCGGTGGCCGCATCTGGAGCGGGGTTGCCGAAGGAGCGGGTGGTGGGAGCCATGGTCTCGAACCGACGGAGAGTGGTCGTAAGAGGCCAGATCTAGTGTCGATCAGCGGAAGAGGGACTCCCGCGTCTACCCGGGGTGCGGAACTGGCGGATCGGGAAGGGGACGTGCCGTCGCTGGGCGGAATGGGCGGAATCGGCCGAACCCGACGATGCGTGAGATCTGTGATTCGGGACAGGGTTTCGACGCGGGATGCGGTAGATCGATAGCCCCTTCACGGTGGATCTGGAAGCCGACAGGGATGTCGCAACATGGAAGGAAATTATTGCACGGAATCTGCGGAACGCGTGCGGAATCAGCGATTAAACATGACGTTGAGCGGAAATATGCGCCAGATTGGAAATCACTTGTACCTGTAATTACACAGATGATCTCGAGTACTGGCGGCGAGATGACGGGCGGTGCGGTCAGACCAAATTGATACGAACTCGAGAAGATTCCGACAAAGGGGAGGGCCGGCGGGGGTGAGGAAGAGGAAGGAGGAGGGAACGAGACGAAATTCTTAGTGAACAACCCTAATTTTCCATTCATCCAAGCATACCCAAAAAAAGTACAACACGCCCCTTTATAGATGCGGGGGTGCGTAGCAAGTGCAAAATAAATAATTCGCACACGACGTAACATAAAATAACAAAGTGTGAAATAATTAGATAGTCACGTCGGCATCGTGTCTTCAGTATCTCCTCCTCTAGACGGGCTCGTCATCGTCTCCCTCCGTGCGAGGACTCGCCACGGTGTCCCGTCGGCGCGTGTCCCGTTGGCATGTGCAACCGTAACATCTTCACTGCAACTCGTGGAGTCTGTTTTAAGTTAACCACCACTGTGAGCGAGACTCTTTGCTCCCAGTGTCTGACACTGTGTTCACACTCGGGAGAAGTCAGCGAAAGCTACACTCAGTCGGTCCGAACTCCGTTGAACTCCGATTTTCGGGTTCAACACCAAGGCTACCTCAATCCTTCTAATTAGAAGAATCTGGTGCCAAAATGCAAAAATTAAAGCATGGAAAACAAGAATGTCAAGCACACATCCTAAGTTTGGGTGGAGAAATGTCGTTACTTTGTGATATTTCTTCCTCGCTATCAAAAGCGGGAAGTGCACGAATGAAAATGAGCGCCTTGAGGTCCTCCCCGCTTTGCCGGCCTCGGATCGTCAAGCAGAGCTCCGAAGCTTCTCCAGTGATGGAAGAGAGCTCCTCTTTCTCCTCATCTAAACTCTCTAACCTAAGAGAGAGGAGCGGCAAAATGAAATTAGCTGAAAAACACCCTCCACACTACCGAGTAGTTAGGACGTAAATGCAAGTTTAAATTATTTATGGATGCATAATTTTAAATTCAATTTCAAAGGATACCCAACTCAATCATCATAAAGATATATCAATCTTACACACGTTTCATAAATTATTATTTAGCACAAATTATTTAGGAAACTATTATTTGGTAAGGAATATTGAGAAGAAATTTTTGGAAAGAAATTAAAAGGGATACATTCAACAGCAAAACAACTCCCTCTATTTAAAGCCTGACGGGAAGGAGAAGAAAATAACCTGAATGTCATGCAGAGAAACTTCTGCATACTACATTTCGTTTCTCTACATTGTCGGTCCTCATTTTCAACTCCAGGCGCGTGCACGCCCCTTCCTCCTCTGTTCCAGTGCACCGACACGTACTTTCTTCTGTTCCAGTGCACTGACGCCCTAACTTCCTTTGTTCCCGCACGCCGACAGTTCGGGAGGAGATGCCCGTGTCTCACCCGACACCGCCCCAAATCCAGACATCTACGACGAGAGCCAGTGCCGAGTCAACCTTCCTTTGCCATTCTCGGGGTTCCGCCTTCCACTGCCAGCTGATTGGTTGTCGTCGACCTCGATTCACCATTTCGGTGACCCATCCGAGAACGATTCAGCCCGCAGATTGCCGTCGACTACAACTACTCTCTCCGACAAGTTGCCTACAGTCACTGTCCTTCCTTGCACAACAAACTCTAAAACGAACTGCCTCCTCTGTCATATCCTTGTCGTATCCTCTATAACGGACTAAACCCTAAATTTATGCAATCCTATTAAATAGCTATATGCTCGCCTCTACGCTCACCCTATTTTAATTATCGTTATTCATAAATTAATTATTTGTGCTTTTCTTCTACTGTAATGATGTTGTAGTAGAGAGGAAGAATTGATTAGGCGGAATACCCTAAACTGGGCAAAGAAATCATATTAATAGGCAAGAACTACACGTGGCCCATCACGTGAATACATAAATGTGATAACATAAAACGTAAAATAAAACGCGTCTAACGTGTATATTCAACTCTCCCCTCAAGTTGAGAATATATTGATCATTCCCAACTTGTCAGTATTGTTCATGAAGTTGTCACTGCTTAGCCTCTTGGTGAAGACATCGGCCAACTGATCATATGAGTTCACAAATGAGGTGCAAATATTCTCCTTGTCAAGGTGGTCTTTGATGAAATGTCTGTCAACTTCAACATGTTTCGTTCAGTCATGTTGAACTGGATTATGTGCAATACTAATGGTCGTCTTGTTGTCGCAGTAAATAGTAACTGGTTTGTTCACCTGGAGACCGATATTTTGGAGAATTGTCCTCAACCGCAATCCCTCACATACTCCTTGCGCCATAGCCCTATATTTTGCTTCAGCACTTGAGCGAGCAACAACATTCTGCTTCTTGCTATTCCACGAGACAAGATTGCCACCCACAAATGAGCAATACCCGGTAGTAAACTTTCTATCATCTTGACTACCAGCCCAATCGACATCTGCAAACATTTCAATCTCCAAAGGTTGGTTCGCGGAGAACAGAATCCCCCCGTCCTGGAGACTTCTTGAGGTATCACAATACCCGATATGCTGTCTGCTGATGACGAATTGAGGGGAAGTGCATGAATCTACTTAGGACACCCACCACATACGTAATATCAGGGCGAGTATGAGATAAATATATGAGCCTTCAAACCAATCGTTGGTATTTTGAAGCATACACTTTCTCCCCACTAGTATCTGCGCCAATCTTGTGATTAACCTCAATTGGAGTATCCACGGAAGCACACCCAAGCATCCTAGAAACATCCCTCGACGAGACCTCACTACTTCAATTCCCAAGAAGTGTTTCAATTTCCGCAGATTCTTGACTTTAAATTCCTTACCCATTTGTTCTTTCAAGCGAGCGATCTCCTCAGGTCATCTCCTGTAATGATGCTTTCATCTACATACACAATAAGAATTGATACCTGCGCTCCTCTGCTCTTGATAAAGAGAGTATGATCAGCTTGTCATTGAGCATAGCCTTGTTGAAGCATGGTCTTGTTAAACCGTTCAAACCAAGCTCTCGGGGACTGCTTTAGGTCATATATGGATTTCTGCAGACGACATACCTTTCCATTGAACCCTTCTTTGATAAAGCCCGGAGGGATAGTCATGTAGACTTTCTCTTCCAGATCACCATGCAAGAACACAATTTTGACATCGAGCTGTTGTTGCTCCCATCCACGACTAGCAGCACAAGAGAGAATCACCCGAATTGAATTCATCTTTGCAACAGAGGCAAAGGTCTCTTGGTAGTCTATACCGTGGGTTTGGGTATATCCTTGAGCGACCAAGCGAGCTTTGTACCATTCCACCGCCCAATCTTGATTCTGTTTAACAGAGAAGATCCAGCGTAACCTAACCGTGCGCTTCCCCGGGGGAAGACTATCAAGCCTCCATGTTCCATTTTTTCCAAGGCACTCATTTCCTCTTCCATAGTCTGTTTCCACTCAGGTATCTAAACATCCTCTTGCTAGGTCTTAGGAATCATAATAGAGGAAAGAGATGAGATAAAAACTTTGTGAGCTTGAGAGAGGTGAGTGTAACCAATGTAGTTGGCAATGGGATGTTTGGTGCCACCCTTTTTACCTTTGAGATGAGCAAGAGGGACATGGAGGTCATCATTCAAATCTGGAGCGGAGACAGACACCGACCATGGTGGAACATCAACTGTCTGTACTTGCTCAGCAGTCCGGGGTCTGCGGGAGTATGTGTATAATATAAGAGGAAGCGAGGAAGACGCAGGAACAGGATCCAGTACACAAAACATGAGAACGTGGAAGATGAGGAGAGGCAACAATCGGGAGAGGAGAGTCAAAGGTCTCGTCACCGTTACTACCCGTCTCCCCCTTACGAGTACCAAAATACGACTCCCCCTCATGAAAGGTAACATCAACAGTGCATTAGTAGCGACGAGTTGGAGGGTGATAACGCTGATATCCTTTGGTGGTAGGAGAGTATCCAGCAAAAACACATCAGATAGAGCGTGCATCCTGTTTATCACGATGCAAGGTATGGATATGGACAAAACAGACGGAACCAAAGATACGAGGTGCGATGCAAAAGGTGTGGATAATGTGGTTTTTGGCTAGACAGGAGAGGGGCGTATCATAGAAAATGGAACGAGATGGAAGACGGTTAATAAGGTGGGCGACCGCGAGAACTGCATCACCCCCTTAGGACTAGGGAAGGTGCATCGCAAGCAACAAATACCGAGCAACCTCCAGCAAGTGCCTATTTTTCCGTTCAGTGACACCATTTGAGTGGAAGTGTGGCCACATGTGGTTTGATGGATAATGCCATGTTCGGCAAGATAGGCACCGAACGCTCACCGGTCATCATATTCCCCACCATTATCACTACGAAGCACACGAATTATGCCGCCGAATTATTGCACCACCATTTTATGGAATGACTGAAAGCTAGCAATACCATCACTTTTCCTTTTTAACAAATAAAGCCAAGTAGTGCGAGAATGACAATCAATAAAAGTAACAAACATTTATAACCATATAAAGATAACACTGGGGAGGGACCCCAAACATTAGAATGGATTACATCAAACGGACATGAACCAGGAAAGGACATATGACTGATACTCGAACGAACATGTTTGGATTGTTCATATGTGTCACAAGAAAACAACCTAATTAAACGATTGAAAGCAGGAAACAGTTTAGTAAGATATAAAACAGAAGGGTGGTCAAGGCGTTGATGTCGACGCCGGATGTCATGTAAAGTCGGAGATCTGGTGGAGGAAAGAGCACTGTGAGGTAATGACTAGTTCAACAAGTACAGCCTGCCGACGTTCCTACCACTGCCAAGCATCTGCTTCGTATCCAGATCCTGAAACTCACAAATATTAGAAAAAAATGTTACAAAGGCTCTGTTTGAGACAGCTCTGGCGGATTGAAAAGCTGCTGTCCGGATAGAGTTGTTTTAAAATAGATCTCTGGGGAGCAGCTTTTTGAAAAACTGCAGAGTGTTTGAGTGTTCTGTGCAGAAGTGCGCTTTGAAGAGCGATTTTCTATTTTTAGTTGTTCGGAGAAACAACTTTTGGAAGCTGTTTTTTTGAAAACTAAAATATATAAATATATAAAAATAACTGATAACAGGAGTCTTTTACATAGTTCTAGAAAATAGAAAAAAAAGGTCTTCCAACATCCGACGACTGGTTTTTCCAATCTTCCGATCACCTGTTCGAAAATAAATTGATATGAATCAAACTTTTGATAATTTAAATCCTTTACATTTTTAGTAAAAGATAGATCGAATTTTTACCGCCGTGCATTGTATATTTCTTCGGCAATGTTATCTCGTACTATAGACATATGTTCTGCTCCAGTAGCATCACACATATCGCCTTCAATATCATCCTCTGTCGCAGGGTCTTCATCCTCTGAGGGAATGAAAGAAGTCTCATCAGTATCACAAACATTAAACTTAGGGTCCCAGCGAGACGGATGTCTCCGAATGAAGTTATGTAAGACCATTGTCGTTAGCACTATGGAACGCTGTTTCTTGAAGTTGTACTGTGACATTTTGCTCAAAATGTGCCACTTTTTTCCACACTCCAAACGTTCGCTCGATCACACTGCGAAGAGATGAATGCGGCTTATTGAAATGTTCTTGCCTTCCTTTGTACAGGCCGACTCCCACGGGCAAAGTCTGCCAAGTGATATCTTGTTTCTGGATATGACTTCAAATAACTCATCTTTAACGGGTATCCAGCATCCACTAAGTAATATTTACCTGCATTTATTTGGTTTGTTAAACTTGTAAATATTATGAAATACGAAAAATTTGAATGAATGTAAACATATCAATTAGTATACCTTGTGGGGGATGCGGAAAATGCAATCTATCATCTGCCAATGCGCGCGCGAAGATGCGACTATCATGAGCAGATCCCTCCCATCCAGCCAGGGCAAATGTAAAACACATGTTAAAATCACATACTGCCATTACATTTTGCGTCGTCGTGCCATGACGTCCTATGTATCGTACTTGATCTTCTACGGGTATCCTCACATCAACATGTGTACCGTCAATGACACCAACGCAATCCTTGAAGAATGACCTGTAACGAGGATCATACCTTATCTCAGCCGGAATATCTCTGAACAGACGGTCAATAGGCTTTATAGCATCAATTGAGAGTAACAAAAGAGATCTAAGCCCTTTTGAAAAATATCTACTAATTGTTTCAGTCGAGTGCTCGAACCGTTCTTTCGTTAATCTAACGGAACCTCGTTGTGCTAAGATATACAATGTAATCCCTAGGACTTCTCTTGACGACGTCCGTTGTGATACTTGAAGTTCATGATCTGTTTCTAGTTTATGAAGTAAATCTATGAAAATGCGTTTCGACATCCTAAATGCATCATGAATCCTATCTGGATGTCCTTCTAGTAACTCTTTGATCTATTTCACACCTGTTTGGGTAGATGTCATGCATGTGCGTGTGTCTCGAACATGATAATTCATCCTCTCGATCGATGACATAACTACACGACAATACTCTATATATTGCCTCCGCTCCGGCGAAAGACTTGTTGAATCCCCAGAATCTTCAGGGGAGGAGTCATGCTCTTCCATTATAGTAGCTGCAATTAAAGCATCACAGAATATTTATCATAAAAGGAAATAGAAACGTCATTGTGTTCTTCATGTAAAACACAAAAGGAAATATAGATCGAGGTAAGCCCGTGTCACTGAGCCCTCTTCTCGTACGCCTTCATAATCCACCAAACCCGCATATCTTCTGGAATACTCATGAAGATCTCCCTAGTGGTATTTTACCTGATGTGCTCGAGAGCAAAGTAATATAAATCCAGGTTTGCCCGTAGCTCTGGGCTACTGGAAATCAACTCCACCACCTCTTTGACTGTGACAACTGGTGGAGGCTTCACAGCTAGAGTGGATTGATGTAAATCAGACATCAAAGAAAATGTCATTCATTTGTTTTTCTCGATTTTTCTTCTTTTACTTGCCGAGGAAGACGCATTCCCAGGAGGTGTTGAAGCACCTCCTATATCTTCAGGACCACCTTGATTGTTTTCCATGTTATCTGCTACATCATCATCTTCCAACTGGATCCTCCCCACATCTGGTGGCAAACTCCCAATTGAAGGAGCCCAGGAGTCTTCTCCAGTTGCAACAACCTGACTGAACATAATGTTCAGTTTCTCCTCCAACTCAGGTGCAATACCTCCGTATCGAAATTTTTTCGCCGCTGGAACAACCTGTTGTAATCAATATATCAATATTAAAATCTGTCAAAAATAAAAACTAATTTTATGAAATCAAACATGAATTTGTTCTGACCATTATCTTCTCTGCCCACTATTCTTCTGATGCAGCAATAGTTCTCTTCTCTGGATCCCAACCTAAACCAGTCTCGCCATGTTTCAGCTCCTTCCTTAACTTTCAATCCTTCTTCAAATGTTCCCATTTATTTTTCATTTGCAATCGATCGTAGCTTTTCCCGGTTCGTTCTTTAAACCCCGCAATCAAATTTTTCCACCATTCTTTGCTAAAGTGGGTGGTGGGACGATTCCCCAAACCAATCTTTTTTATGCAGAGATCACAAAATAACATCACTTCACCTGACTCCCAACTCGCTACGATTCCTCCTTCCTTTGGTTTTACCATTATGCTATACCCTAAACCCTAATTAAAATAACAATTACTAATCAAATTCCTAGCCTAACAATTACTAATTAAAATAACAATTATTAAAATAACATACACCGCACACACACATCCACAAAACAAAAAACACACACATACACAATCAAAAAACACACACACACATACATAAACACAGAAATCACATGTACACAGATGCACAATAAAACACACACACACACACTTACACAAATACACACACATACACATACACAATCAGACCGCACAGACTTTGCTGTAAAAATATCAAAAAAATGTTCTTGTGAACTGCCAATTCTGGCATGTGTTTTCTGAAAACAACATCAAAAACTAGAACAAAAAAATCACAACTCTGCTGTAAAAATGTGTCTGAATTCTTTAAATATTCTTTAAAATGTGAAAACAACATCTCTAGGAAAACACAACTCTGCAGCGGTTCTCCAAAAAAAAACCTGACGTGCAGGAGGCAAGGAAGAAAATGAACGAGAGAGAGGTTACCAAATAAACGACGGCGGCGGAAGGTATGCGTGGCGGAATGGCTGGCGACAGCGGGTACGACGGTGGAATGGCTGGCGGCAGCGGTTCTGCGCAGCGATCGACTGCGGAATGGGAGCGCGCGGGATCGGCGGTTCGTCGGCGGCAGGGAAGTGCAGCGGGATCGGCGGATCGTCAGCGGAAGGGAAGCGCGCGGGATCGGCGGAAGGGAAGTGCAGCGGTTGCTCCTTATCGGCAAGGGCACGGGATCAAAATGAGAAGAGAAAGTTAGAAAGAGCGACTGGATTTCTGGATCGCGGGGTTCGGGTGGCTTATCAAAGAGCTGATAAAATAACGTATTGGCAAGCACGATTTGCAAAGAGCGGCCCTTCCAAACATCTTAAAAACAGCTCTGGCGGCTGGAAAAGAACTTTTCTAGCCGCCAGAGCTGTCCCAAACAGAGCCAAAGCAATTTAAAGAGGTTGTCAAGTGACTAATGGAAAGAAGATTGCGAGGAAATGAAGGGACATGCAAAACCGAGGACATGGAGAGGTCGGGAGAACACACAACGGTTCCTTTGCCAGCGATGAAAGAGAGAGAACCATTAACAACGATGAGCTTATCACGACCAGAAAGAGAAGTATATGAGGTAAAACCTGAGGCAGAGCCAGTTATGTGATCAGTCGCTCCCGAGTCGATGATCCACTCGAAAGTGGATGAAGAAACAACATGAGCACTGGAGAGACCTGAAGTAGCAAACACAACACTAGAGCCAGCCGGTGTAGAGTCGATCTGAGAGCGCAACATATGGCGAAAGACCTCTAACTCCATAACAGACAGACCCCTGGAGGTGTCCTCCTGAACCTCAGTCGAGTGCGCAGAATACTGAGTGCGATCACCAGTCTGACGGCCACCACCACGGTATCCACCTCTACCACAGGAACTAGAACCCCGACCAGAGGGGGCATGGTGCGGGTGCAGACAAAAGCAGACGTCCTTAGTATGACCTTTCTTCCCATAGTGGTTGTATACAAGAATAAGAATCCTAGCTAGCGCGGAGTGATCAGTAGATGAACCAAGAGAGCGACGACGATTCTCATCACTGAAGAGCATGCTGAAGGCCTCTCGAAGAGAGGGAAGAGGATCACGGTGGAGGACATGCAGACGAACAACGTCAAACTCCATGTTGAGCCCCATAAGGAAGACATGAACCCGAAAGTGGTCTTTATCCTTCTGAAGGGCCTGCGCATCAACAGTGCACGCATCAGTAAAGGTGTTGAAGTAATCCAACTCCTGATACAGACGCTCGAACTCAGAATAGTAGGAAAAAACTGTCATCGTACCCTGCTTCAGCTCCAGAACACAACGAGTGAGCTCATAAATCTACGTCGAGCTGCCTGCCTGAGAGTAGGTGTCACGGGCCCTTTTCCAAATTTCACATGCAGAATCCAACAACATATAACTGTGATACACTTGAGGGGAAATCGAGTGAAGTAATCACGAGACAACCAATGAATTATCCGCATTCCATTTTCTCCATGAGGGATCGGTACGTGGTGACGCAACAATGGTACCATCAATATGTTTGTAGAGTTGGTGACTGTGAATAGCATGTTGGGCTGCCCTAGACAATTCCATATAATTTGTCTTTTAAGGCAACAATAGTAATCTTCAACGAGCCAGACTGGTCGTGACTCCGAGGAGGAACGACAGAGAAACCGGGAAGAGCATCAGATTGGGAAGCCAGGGAGATGTCAGATGAATCACCCATCAAAGAGAGTTTGAAGAGGACGAAGATCTCAAATCGAACACAAACACATCCTTCAAGTATCCCTTAGATCATGCCGCCGGAGAGGACACCGAAGTATGTGAGCGCGATGTCTCTGGTAGCCCCCGTGGAGGACAAAATGACCGGAGACAGGAGGCCGTCCGGAAAGACTGGACAGAGAAGACTGCCGAAGAGGAACGCTGCTGAGAAGGAAAGGCGCTGAAGAGAGGCGGTCAAAAAAGGAGAAGCGGGCGAAACTGCGGAACCGAACGTTGCCCTGGACGGTGGAAATCGCAGGGCTAGGGCACAACGAGGCTTCCTCCTGGCGGAAACGCCGAGCGGAGCGACCGACGCGCGTTAGCGGAGCGCCGATTGACGCGGCCAAAGCTTTTCCCTGGCAGAAGCGCGGACCAGGGTGAAACGGATCGGCCCGCTCGGCTCTGATACCAAGTAGAGAGGAAGAATTGATTAGGCGGAATACCCTAAATCGGATAAAGAAATCATATTAATAGGCAGGAACTTCACGCGACCTATCACGTGAATACATAAATGTGATAACATAAAACGTAAAATAAAATGCGTCTAACGCGTATATTCAACTGTTGTGACGGTTCGACTTGTAAAATACTTGAGAGTTCATCCTCGATCAAGAACTAACGACTTTATTGAAGCTCAAAACATCGAGTGTGACTCCGCGCGCAAAATCCGGCTTGGTCCACTCGGCTTACATCAGTTTGGTATCATTGCTAGGTTGATTAGCTTCTATTGTGAATTAAGCGATCCGTGTTTTTAAAAAAGTGTTTGTTATATTTTCTTTTTAAGTTTTAAAATCTAATAATTTTGCTCATTAAGTTTAAAGTTAAAAATATATATATATTTTTTTAAAAGATAATTATTTAAATATATATGTGTGTGTGTGTTTAAAATAATAATATTTTTACTCCATAAGTTTTAAAGTTTTAAAAATATATATATTTTAAAAGATCATTATTTAAATGCATATATATATATATATATATATATATATATATATATATATATACATATATTCTCATTGAGTTTTAATTTTAAGATAATAAATTTTGTTATGCCCAGTAGGGTAGTCTGTGATATAAAATAACGTTCTTTTAAAATTGTGAAGTAATTTTTTAGTCATAAAATATCTCATAGTTTACTGTTTTTAATTACTATTTTAGTTTATTATTTGACTATATGTACTTAATATTTGGTTAGAAAGTTATATTATGTGTTATGTAATCAACGATACATGTAAAGCTTTGCATATATCATATTTCAAGTTAAATCCAGGGTCAATCAAACTAGTGTGAGTTATGTTTGAGTCTGAACAAATCCATTTCAATTTCATGTTAATTATGAAATGAATTTTGTCATTCGAACATGATCATCAGCCCTAACTAGTTTGTATTCTTTTTCTTAAATATTGTTTTAGCCATATACGTTAACAAAAAAAATCTATGCAGGTTGAGTGCTCCCTCATGGCTGACATGGCAAAAGAGATTGTTCAAACAAATGGACTTTCTAACGGTGATTTGATATGCAAGATTAGCAAGATGAATTTGACTACAACTGTACAAATTTAAATTCCAATTTTTTTTTTGTAGTTATAACAGTTTTAAAAGGGAAAATTGAAGATATTGAACTACCGATTGACCGTGTAGACGTCATCATTTCTGAATGGATGGGCTATTTTCTTTTGTTTGAGAACATGTTGAACACGGTTTTATACGCAAGGGATAAATGGCTTGTAAGTAATTTGGTAGATTCTTCACTTTCTCTTTGTTAGCATTTGAGGTGCTATTTAAAAGCTGTTTGCAATGATCTTAGAAATTTGATTTTCCTTCTGCCATTTTTGTCAAAGATTTAGTCTTCTCTCTAAAGATAACAATGATATAACAAAATTCTAGGAAGCACTAGTACCGGGTACGATACTTATTTGCACGGCGGTACGACAAAATTTAAAAAATTTATATAGGTACAACGGGATATGCCTTGTTAAATATAATAAATATATATGTATATTTCACAAATAAAATTATAATTCTTAAAAAAAGAAAACATCAAGCATTATTGCATAAATCATCAATTGAAGTACAAATTCATAGTTAATGCAATATAACACAAAGTTTTCAAACAAAAAATATTCATAGTCTTTTCAATTTTAAGCATGTTCATCAATCATTTTCTTCCTCTTTCCATTATTGGAGATTAACACACCTTTAATTTTTGGTTCGTCTAGAGATAAGTTAGCAATAGTAAAATGTTAACTCCATCAAAAGAATTTTCCCATGCATCTCCTCCAATATCCCGCATTCTACTCCATTGTAAATTTCATTTCTCTTCGATAATAGACTTCGATTACTATGCACGTACACCAAATATTCCGCTCGTTGTGGTTGAATTTTGTTTCTTCTCAAAAAGTGAATGAATAATTATGTGCTTTAATTTCTCTCACAACATGGGGATGAAGAAGGTTGGCCTTGAAACTTCAAAGCAATTTTTGCAACCTCGATGCCGAAGTTCCCTAGTAGCTCCACCATTCTTTGGGTATCAATGAAGCTCTACTCTCCAAACTATTAAGCTCATTAAAGTTCGACCAAGATCCGTGAATCGTGAGAATTCATTGATGTCTAGATTTCTCTCCACCAAATTAGAAAAATATCTCCTTAAGTATTTATTATTCTCTAAAGAAATCTCCTCATCTGTATTTGGAACAACTCCATTTGGCCCACCATCAAGCCATTCTCTGTTATATACCTGCAAAGCATAAACATATATTAAAACAAATATACCATTAGTAAATACTAAATATCAAATATGTGATAAAATTACCTTGGATTTAGGGAACGAGTCATGCAATGGAGTGGTGGGGAACTCTTGGTCCAACAATCAACAAGAACATAAATTGCCTCATAAAGAGGGAAATGAACTTCCAAGTCCGTCAACTTCTCATTCATATATATTTCAACATTCACATTTTCTATCATTGAATCTTATATGTCATACACCAAATGATAGTTAGGTTTGTCTGTATCACAAATCCTAAACATATCATATATAGGTCTTGTTATATCAAGATTGTTTCGACATCATCCCCAATTTGTCACTATAAATGGTATTTTTAACTTCTTGGGACTTCTCAACATCATTTGTTCTATGTAAAGTCCATTAAGGACATCCGATCATATTAAGCAAACTCATCTTCACAAGTTTAAACTTCTTCAACATTGCTATAGTAGAAGCAAACCGAGTTTCAGCAAGTAATTTTTGTGAAACAAAAGATTTATACATGTTCAGCCTGTATTGGTCATTCATAATAAATTTTTTGATGGATTGAATTGCAGTAGACATTTGAGTAATCGATCTACATTGTTCTCTAACAGTTGCACACAGATCAATATTATTAGCAACACAAATATTTTTTAATGCAAGATTTAGGGTGCGGACAACACAAGATGTCCAAAAATATGTGAAAATCGTGTCTTCATGATTGCTCCAGCTGCCTTGCACTGGTGCATTATCAATGATAACTTGTACGACATTTTCTACACCAACTTCATTAATGACTTCAATCATCAAATTAGCAATATAATGACTATCATTGTACTCTCCTGATACATTAAATACCTTAAAAAAAATAGGTTCATCCTCAGAGGCAGCCATAAAATTTATCAAAGCTCTTCTTTGAGCATGTCCAACCATCACTTACTAAGCTGATTTTTTTGGGGTCCAAGTTGCTTTAATTAGTTGAAGCATTTTAGTGATATCAGTTTTTTCTTTTTGCAAAAGGGTAGTTCTAAGAGCATTATATCCAGGAGGAATAAATTCATCAAGATTGTGATTAGCAATAAGTATGAGCATCCTGAGACCAAGTACAGTTTTTCTTCATGGTTTTTAGCCTGCCAACATATTTAACAAGAATTGGAGAGTAAATATCCGGATAACCAAGCTGGTCCTTACTTATTCGGTATGGAGCACTTAAGTACCCATTTTTACTTGATAGAATTCAGTCCCTCTTTCTTGAAGCACATGCGCGATGCACAAATTTCTAACATGAAGAAACAGATTTATTTGGCATTTTGGTATGTGGTTCCAGGAGAGATTTAGTGACCTTCAATTTTGTTTTTCTTGTACCAAGTTCAGCAATGTTATATCCCAATTCATGTTTTGAACTTGCCTAGCGTTAATTGGTCAAAAATATATCCAATAACTTTTGCCCAATGCTAACATTTTCAAAAAAAAAACGTTCGAGTCATTGATTCTAGCATTTAATGTTGTATTTTTAATAACAAGCATTACACAGCGATTATCAAACATCTTTTTGCATCATTGGTTGAGTTGGATAACACCGCCATTTTACTTTGTAACCTATTGTTCACTTTCGTGAGATTTTCAATGGCAGCTTGTGTGTTTGAAAGTAACTTGTTAAGCTTGCTAATTTTTTGCTTTCAACGTTGTGTAGTTGGAGCATTATAAACTAGTAGTACAATGACTTGTAGCCTTCTCAGTTAATTCTATATTTGTACTAGCAAGATGTTTGTTATCCACATAGTTTTTGTCAATGATATCAACTGCTATATTAAGAAAATTCAGTGGTTTTGTAATCTACAAATAAATCTCCCCAAGTTAGAGTGCATCCCTCAGTATCGCTATCTCGACACTCTTGCCTTAAGAAGAGTCATTGTTTGTACTCATTAAGCACGTGTGTACTTTTTCATCATCGCGACTTCCTCAGACTCAGTTGTACTAGCTTTGTCTCAGGTGGATGCTTTCAAACTCTTCTTCTTCGTACTTTTTTTTTTGTATTTTGCCTCCTTTAGTTACTTAGGAAACTTGCTACAGATGTGAACTAGATTTCTACAGTTGCAACATTTTACGGTGGACTTCTCTTCTTCACTCTCAAAACTTTTTGTTTTTCCAGCATATGGGAATTTTCTGTTTGAGTCACCGTAGAGTTTCTTTATATTTCTCTATCTCATAAATTTCCTCATTTCATGAACATGCTCATGTCATGATTGGAATCACTCCATGTGTCCTTTACTGACTTTTAGGGCCAATGACATCCTCTTTGCTTTTGGTTGGTATTCTTGGGTCTGTATCTTTAACTCAATTTTAAGAGTTTTCAGATTACCCACCAGACTCTCCAGTTCGAGAGTGCTCAGCTCATGAGACTCAATGATTGCTCTTACTTTCGGTTGAATGTCAAAGATCTCAGAACCTTTCTTGGTAAACCTTACCCAGGGACTTGGAAGCATTGTCAATTTTGTGATTCTTGTATACATATTGTCAATGCTTTTGTCCAACTTTGTTTTGAAGCTTTCATACTATGTGATTGAATCATCTTTTTCATATGTAATTGCTTGTATTGTTGCGCTTAGTTTTCTAATTAGATCGAAATTGGCCTAACACTTTTTCAGCCGGCTCCCCCAAAATGGCTGAACATTAGTGTACATATCTCACTATCTCGTATCCTATAATTCTAACTTTGACATTGGCATGAATGGATTAGTCGTTCTCAAAACAAACTACGGAATGGAGGCAAAACCTGTTGGAGTTTGCACATTTGGTTTATTTTTATTTCAGGTTGTCTTAGTGTCTTAGGTATGGGTGTATTGTCTTTTGTCCCACATCGGCTATCAATGTTTTATATTTCTTTGTAATCTTTTAAATATCTTCTTTTGAGAGATGAATAATGTACTTGATATTTTCTTCTGCCATATTTTGACTTGGTATTGAAACTAATTCCTCTTTGATCCGCGTCCACTCCCGCATGCCTTAGGGTGTATGTGAGACGTATCGTCTCGCGGCTCCCGATTCTTTCTTCCATAGCCGTTGTGGTTGCCTTTTATGTCGTTTAGGGTTCTACATCGACGAAGGCATTGCTCTCGATCCATTGTCGCTTTTGTCTTCCATTCCCGTCGCATTTCCCGTTTGTGTCTTCCACTGGCTCCGTCGATCTCCCGTGGCAGTTTCGTCATCAATGGCCTCTGTCCCCCCATCTTCTGATAGACGGTCATGCTGACTTCTCTCTGCTGCTCCAGTCCTCATAAACAATCGACAATCAAGACCCTCGCTGCTCCAGATCTCGTCTGTGTGCTCTTGTGCCAAGCCTGTCGGAGATCCCATTTGCAGACCCGTTGACGATCATATCCATTTTCTCATCTACGATTCCTGTCGATGATTCCGTCAGCATGTTTCCTCTTAATCCATTGCTTCAGATCCAGCCACTGACGGCGACATCTCTATGCGGTTTCGACGACATCAACGACTTCTCTCACATATCTTCCTGCCACTATTCCTGTCTTTTGCTCCCGTAGCTGACGTTCTTCCGCTCGCCCACTGCTGTTGCCGATTGGGTTGCTTTTCTTCTATGCTCTTCGCAGGTATCAGAGATGGTCTTCGTGAGCCTGCTAGTCCTTTGATGCCTAATCCAGCTGTTGCTTTGTCCCCATTCAGTTGTTTTCATTGGCTGCCTTTTCAAATTGCTTCTTCCATGACATAAATCCTTCTGTCCTCGATGTTTTCTCATTCAGTTGGTTTGTTCCATCCCCGGAGACTCAGCTGCTCCTAATCCAACTGCCTTTAGATGTTACCCCTCCTGTTTCTGACGATCCTAGCCACTGCATCTTTAATGCTTGATGCACATTCAACTTCCATCCGCTGCTATCCCTTCTAGAGTGTTGATCTCCCACCGATGCTGGAAATTTGTGTTTTTTGTGTCTTAAAGTGTCTTTGTTTGGTTGTCGTCCTACTATTTTCTTGTGTCTACGCCTTCCTTTATGCACATATATTTCACGTGAGGGGAGTGTTTAGAACGAAGGCGATTTGGATGGTATTTCCCGACTCTCTCCTTAGTCCCACACAGCCCATCAAGCTTCATCTTTCTTTTGTTCTTTACATCTCCCATATTTCCTCATTGTGATTAGGTGCATGTGCTCCTATACGGAACAAACTTTCTTTGTCGATGTCTCGTTGTGTGTTTAAATGTACACACTCGGCCCACCTTTCTTTGTGGATGTCAAGTGTGTTTAAAATGTACACTCACCCACGTTTTCTTTTTTGGGGTGTCTTGTTCTGTTTAAATGTACACACTCGATCCCACGTCTTTTGTTATCGTGAATCTTCCACATGTTTTTTTTTCTTGAGTATAGATGTTGTCATTGTCATACAGTGTGTTTGGGGTATTGATTGATGGAATCGTGTGTGTATTGATCGTATGTTTTGTGCGCTTCTGCCGCATCCCAAGCCACCTTTGATGTCCATCCATTTTCATCTCTACCTCCATTACCTTTATCGGAGGTGGCTACATCGGCTATCGGTGTTTTGTATTTTCTTTGTAATTCTTTAAATATCCTGCTTTGAGGGATGAATAATGTAGTTGATATTTTCTCCTCTCATACCAACATCAAAAATGAAAACCAAGCCTAAGTGGCAAAGAGGGAAAACTCTTTTCTGATTTCATTTTTTATTTCAATTTCATTATTCCATTTATGGCATAAACTTTAAACCATGATTTTTACTAGTTCAGTTGAGTGGACTTAATTTTTTGATTGGTTAGATTTTATATGTATTAAGGAGTATAGAAAATGATCTATAACCCTATAGGTTGATATTTGTTTGACATGATGCTTCAAAATACATCGAGTTATTATAATCATGTTTCATTTTCTTTATTTTGGCATACTCTTTAAATTAAAGCAAGCAGAATTAATTGAAAAAATTCATACCAAAATTAGATTAAATCAAAATCAAACTGAAACCAAAATGATTGCTTTTTGGTTTAGATCATTTTCCATTTTGAACCGTTTTTTCAGCCGCCACTAGTAAGTTGTATTTAGTGATATTTATTTACAAGTTGCCGTTATTCTATTATTCCCAGTGTGGGGGTAGTTTGGTCCTTTGGACCTCTTGGTCTTCTATATGTATGTGTAAAACCTGTTTTTGGATTAAGGAAATTTACGGTTTCTCTCGGTTCAACTTGGTATCATAGGAAACCCTAGCCGCAGCCGCTCGACTTCCTCGCTCCCGTTTCCACAACAACAGCCGCTCGACTTCCTCACTCTTGTTTCCGCAGCCACTCGACTTATCTCCGCTGCTTTGAGGGCTCTCTATGCACCCTCTCCTTCCATGCGGCCTCCCGGCGGACCTGTTGTCGGCGCCTGTTGCTGAGAGGGATGCCGCCGCCACCTTTCTATGATGTCGCCGACTCCTCTTCTTCTATTTGATTTGGCCCCCCTTTAGCCGCAGCTGAGAGGGACATCGTTCACTGATTGTCGCTCCCGCTATGACCTTCTATTGCGTTCTGATTGACGCTTTCCTCTGCTCACCATCGCACCTCAGTCGTGATGTCTTTCTACTTCCCTGCCACATCTCCATTGTTCCCTGCTGCCCAGCAACTGTTGTGTTTCCTCTCTTGCTGTTGATTCCCTCAACAGGTTGCCATGATAGCTCCTACTGCGTAAGCTTCTGTGTGCCTCGTCTTTGGTATGGATGATTCTGATCTATCCTCTCAGCGTGCCTCTGATTCTGCTTCATCACCGGGTGTGATAACGCCTCAGATGAGTGACCCTCAGCGACCTCATGGCCATTCCAGTTCTTTGAAGATTACCACCGTTCCTTTGGATGTCACAAATTATCTCAAATGGTCTCGCGCTGCTCAGCATGTCATTCGCAACCACCAGATGTTTGGTTACATTGATGGAACGACTAAGGAGTCTCCCAAGACCGACCCCTCATGGAAGCATTGAGACTCTGAAAATTCTCTGGTCGTCTCTTGACTCCTGCATTCCATGCAGGGGTGCAAACGAGTCGAGCTCGAGTCGAGCTTGGCAAAATTTCCAAGCTCGAGCTCGAGCTTTTCATTTCGAGCTCGAGCTCGAGCTCGAGCTCGACGAGCTCATTTTTCTCAGCTCGAGCTCGAGCTCAAGGCCAATATTTCGAGCTCGAGCTTGAGTTTCGAGCTCGCGAGCTCGAGCTCGAGCTGCTTGCGAGCTTTTTAGCTCATGAGCTTTATTTTTTTTTTTTTATTATTTTTTTATTTTAAAAATGTATAAATAAAAAGCTCGCGAGCCGGATCGCGAGCTCATGAACAACATTGGATGAGCTCGAGCTCGAGTCGAGCTTTTTTCGAGCCGGCTCAACTCAACTTGCACCCTTATTTCCATGTCTCTCATGGTATATCAGAGCTATATGTTGATGAACTCTGCATACGAGATCTGGACCCGCGCACGGGAAACGTACTCTCAAATTGTTAGTTCCACCCCGGTTTATGAGCTCACCCGCCGCATTTTGGAGTTGCGGCAAGAATCTATGACTGTGTCGTCCTTCTTCTCGGAGTTCGAGCGACTGTATCAGGAATTGGACTATTTTGCGCATTTTACCCCTGCGTGCACTGCGGATGCTGTTCAGTTGAAAAAACAGATGGATCGCTTTCGTGTTCATCTCTTCTTGATGAGTTTAAACATGAAATCTGATATGGTGCATATTCATATCCTTCACTGCTCTCCTCTCTCGTCTTTTTGGGAGGCATTCATTATGGTTCTTAGTGATGAAGATTGACGGAAATCCCTAAGGGTCCGTTCGGCGCGCAGGTATTGGCTTTCTGGAATTGGCTTTGCCATCCAGAAAGCCAATTCTCTTGTTCGGCGCGTCAGAATTAGACGGGCATTGGTTTTCACTTGAAAACCATGGTTTTCCTATATACCTAAAAATCTAGTCCCCCAAAACTTACCTCCCGCTGCAGGTTTTCCAGATTTTCACCGCTACCATGCCCCGACCCCGACCCCGACCCCGCTCCCGACCCCGCCCCCACTGCCATGACCCGACCCCTACCCCGCTCCCGTGCCCCGACCCGGACCCCGATCGCGCTCCCGTGCCCCGAATCTGATCCCTCTCCCGTGCCCCGACCTCGACGCTCCAACGTCGACTGCGCGACGTCGACGACGTCGAAGCTCCGACATCGACGATCTAACGCCGACTCTCCCACGCCACTGGAATATATGTACGCTCCGACGCCGACTCCTCCTCCATGCCGCTGGAATATATGTATGCTCCAATCTTCTTCCTCTTCCTCTTGAGATTGTGACAGTTATACAGATCTAAATTGGATAGTGATGTGTGTTTAGTGTGCGTACTTGTTAGTTGATTCCTCATCTTTCTATCTTGTGTGTTGTTGTCATCAAAAATAACTTATAAATTTAGAGTTTTATCCAAATGTTATATATGTGTGTTGTTGCTTCTCATGGAATAGGATTTTTGTGGTCCTTGATACTCGGCATTCCTGTCGGATTGGTCTGGTGTTAAGATCTCTTCGCGCAAAACGCCCGGGCCAAGCCACTGGGAGATGGTAATCTTAAGTATGGCCGCCTCCACTCTCGTTTTTTTTTAAATTGCGTGCTCAAGCTGTTGATCCTGGATACATAGAGGTGGAATCTGCATGATGGATGTCGAGGTTGAGTAGTTTCTTGAACCCTAGTGGCGATTCAGGGATGATAGTTCGTAAAATTGCAATTCGAACTTCAGTGTGCAGCCGAACAGCTTTACATATCAATGTCAATTCTGTTCACTGAAATCATCCTGCAGTCCGAACAACATTTGGTTTTCTGCTTCCTGCAGATATTGGTTTCTGGTCAAAGCTTTCCAGAAAGCCATACCTGCCGCCGAACGGACCCTAAGTGTTATGCTCCCCCTGATCTCTCCACTTGATTGGTGTGGGAATTTCCCAGCTCTGGATCGTCTGTGCCTTGTGATTATTGTGGTTGTCGGGGACACACTCGGGAGGTGTGCTTCAAACTTCACCCGCATATTGCCCCATCTGGTCGTGGTCGTGGACCTGGGCGTGGGGGCCATACAAGGGGTGGCTTTCGGCCCCATGCTGCTGCTTACTCTATCTATGTTTATGACAAGATGTTGTGTTCCTCTCCTGTCCAGCTCACTGCTCCTGAATTGGATGCGTTTCGCCTCCTGCTTCACTCTCAGTCTGCTACCTCTGGTGCCCCTACTTCCTATGGTGCTCTCACTCTCAGTCTGCAACCTCCGGTGTCCCTACTTCTTTTGGTGCTCTTATTTCTCTTACTACTGTTGCTATACTTGGTGCTCTTGCGGTCACTGCCCCCTCTTTTGAGTGGGTGATCAACTCTGCTGCCATTCACCATATGACTGGCTCTTCCTCATGTTTTCTTTCTTATACTCCTTTGTCTAGTAGGGACAAGGTCATCTCTGCTAACCACAATTTGTTCCCCATTGCGGGCAAAGGCTACATCTCATGTTCTTCGACCATCTCTTTTCCTTCTGGTTTTCATGTTCCCTCATTTTCACGCAACTTACTCTTCATCAGCAATATTACTAGATCTCTTAATTGTTCTGTAACCTTTTTCCTGACATGTGTTTTTTTCAGGAACTAGGTACGAAGCGGAACATTGGTAGTGGTAGGAACCTTGGCGACCTGTACTACCTGGACTCCCAGCTTCCCTCTCTGACTCTTTCTAGCTCTACTGTTAATGTTGATGATGTTCGTTGCTAGCATCTGCTCCTTGGACATCCGTCCCATGTTTATCTTTAAAAATTGTTTCCTGTTTTTTTACCTATTGTGTGTGACATAATTCATCGCATTTATCTTCTCCTAGAGTCCCAGTAACATTTCATTTGTTGTTATGCTTTCGGATGTGTGGGGACCTTCCCCTGTGTTATCGTTATCTGGATTTCGTTGGTTTGTTACGTTTATTGATTGCTTTTCTCGCACCACATGAGTTTATCTTATAAAAACGAAAAGTGAAGTTTTTTCGTGTTTTCAAATTTTTCATAAAATGGTGTTGACCCAATTTGATGGATCTATTTTGGGTCCTTTGAGGTGATAATGGCCGAGAGTATGATGATCGTGGTGCGTTTGGCTCTTACCTTACCGTTCATGGTATCATCCGTCCGACAACTTGCGTTCACACTTCTACCCAAAACGGGGTTATTGAACGAAAAAACTGGCATCTTGATGCCGCTCGTTGTTTTCTATCGACTATGCACCTTCCCAGGTGCTATTGGGATGATGTTGTGCTCACCGCTACACATCTTATCAACCGGCTTCCTTCTCGTGTTCTTAATTATGCCACTCCTCTCTCCACCACAACTGTTGCCCGTACCTCTCATCTGGCACCCCTGTCTTTAAATGTGTCTGTTTTGTGCATGTCCATCAACCTCACCGGGACAAACTTGACCTTCGGGCTCAATGTTGTGTCTTCCTTGGTTACTCCGCCACGAAAGGGTATCAGTGTTACGATCCTCCCTCCAAACATATGTTTTATCCCATGGTTGTTACCTTCAGGGAGGGGGAATCATATTTTTTACCTTCAACTCACGCTTTTCGTCAGGAGGAGAGTAGTGTTGATACTGATGCTCATTCTACTGATGTTCCGCTTTCTCTCATTCCACTCCACCTCAGTCTCCTCCTACAGTTCCAATGGCTCCTATCCCAGTACCTTTACCCAATCCTCTTATCTGTCTTCTGATATCCTGTTTTCCTCATGTATACCACCGTCGTTCCTCAGGTACACAGGCTACTAGAGTTCCACCTCTACCAGTGCCCACTTCAGCCTCAGATTCTGATGATGTTGAGCTTGCATTGTTGAAAGGTAAAACTACTTGTACTCATCACCCTATTTCTAATCATGTGTCTTACCACCATCTTACTCCAGCTCATCAGGCCTTTGTTTCTTCTCTTTCCTTGGTTGTTTTTCCTATGTCTTGGCATGAAGCTTTGGGTATATCAGTATGGACTTAGGCTATGCAAGATGAGATGTCTGTCTTGGACAGAATCACACATGGGATGTTTCTTGTCTCCCTTCTGGCAAGAAAGCTATTGGTTCATGGTTGGTCTTCTTTGTTAAACAGAACCAAAATGGTAAGGCCAAGCGGTACAAGGTACGGCTGGTTTCCCAAGGATACACCCAAACTCAGGGAGTAGACTACCAGGAGACCTTTGCTCCTGTGGAAAAGATGGATTCCATTTGGGTGTTGTTATCGTACAATGCTTGTATGTATTGGGATCTTCATCAACTGGATATTAAGAACGCATTTCTCCATGGTGAGCTTGATGAAGAGGTGTACTTGAAATTCCCTCGTGATTTTGTGAATAATGGAGTTGAAGGGCTTGTCTGGCACCTAAGGAGATCCTTATATGGTTTGAAACAGTCACCCAGGACCTGGTTTGGCAGGTTCCTCATGGTTATGCTCAAATTTGGATACAAGCAACCATAGCCTGACCACACTATGTTTATCTGGAGATGTGATCAGAGAGTTGTGGTTCTTATTGTTTACGTGGATGATATTGTAATCACCTGAAATGATACAAACGAGATTGCTAATCTGAAGTCCCTCTTATCTGCTGAATTTGAGGTGACAGACTTGAGAAGATTACGATACTTCCTGGGTATTGAGGTGACTAGATCTACTCAGAGAATCTTCATATCCCAACATAAGTATATATTTGATCTCTTGAAGGAGACTGGGATGCTTGGTTGTGTTCCTACGAACAATCCTATGAAAGAAATTCATGGGATTGCAGAAGATGTTGATGGTGATTGAACAGATGTATCACACTATCAGAGATTGGTTGGGAAATTCATATATCTATCCCACACACCCTAATATTACTTATGCGGTTGGAATTCTGAGCAGATATATGCACGCTCATAGGATCAGACATCAAGAGGCAGCATATCATGTGTTATGGTATTTGAAGAAAGCTCCTGGCCGTGGCCTCCTGTTCTCCAAAAACAACCACTTGAAGATCGAGGTCTTTATTGATGTTGATTGGGCTGAATGTCGTGATGACCGAAAATCCACAACAGGATACTGTTCCTTTGTTGGTGGAAACTTGGTGACCTGACAGAGTAAATAGTAGAATGTGGTGGCCAGATCAAGTACCGAAGCAGAATACCATACTATGTCGCAAGGCTTGTGTAAGGGTCTCTAGATGCGTACTATGTTACAAGATCTGGGTTTTTCTGAGACCGCTCCTTTCTCCTTGTTTTGTGATAATAAACCAACTATTAGTATAGCTCATAACCCTGTCAGCACGACATGACAAATTACGTTGAAGTTTATCGACAATTTATCAAAGATCACCTGGAAAAAAGACTGTGATCACACCGTTTGTCCATTCTAAAGATCAATAGGCGGATGTCTTCACCTAAGCCTTGGGAAGTGATGTATTTACCGATATTCAAAAACTTGTGATGCCGGCTCAAGGGGGAGAGTTGTATTTAGTGATATTTATTTACAAGCCGCCGCTATTTTATTATTCCCGGTGTGGTGGTAGTTTGGTCCTTTGGACCTCTTGGTCTTCTATATGTATGTGTAAAACCTGTTTTTGGATTAATGAAATTTACGGTTTCTCACGGTTCAACTTAGTAGTGGTAGGACCAAAATAGGATCTTGAAGCCAGGAACCTATTTATATGACTTTTTCCCCACGAAGGAAGCAGTTTTGGATCTTCATGTTGTAAAAACAATGTGGAAGATTTCATCTTCTTTGAAAGGATTATGCAAATTGAATGGTTGCATTTCATCTGCATTGCTGATAACTGGAGGACATTTGCTTGAGGCATGCGCTCTTTTGTTGAAATACTGATAATTAATTACTGCCATTTGTTAGTGAAATGTTGTCTACATGGATACGATAATGTATGTAATATATATCTTTCTTAGTTTATTGCAACTTATTTATCAGCTAAATTTGTATATTTCTAATTCTTAGTTCAGTATTTAAAGTTTTAATAAAAAAACTTGTGTATTCATCAAGAATCTTTTCATTTTCTGAATATCCTTCAAAACTTGAGAAGTAGCAAGTAGAAGCTAAACATTTCGAAATCATATATAGAATGATGCTGTTTAATCAAAGTCATATACTCAATATCATCTCTATTTTCCTACCGAAACGGCATCACTCCTTATATTTTTAGACTTCTGACACTATTCTTTCACATACAGATAGATGATGGCATTATTTTACCAGACAAAGCTTCCTTATATTTGACAGCAATTGAGGATGCTGAATATAAAGAAGACAAGATTGAATGTGATTTTTTTAAAAAAAAATTGTGTGCATTCTTGTTTCCTTTGAAGTTGTGTCATGTTCTTGATTAAACGATTATATCTTCCAGTTTGGAACAGTGTTTATGGCTTTGATATGAGTTGCATTAAGAAGCAAGCCATGGCGGAGCCTCTTGTTGATGTTGTCGATCAGAATCAGATCGTTACAAATTGCCTATTATTAAAGGTTTAAACCATCACATATCCCTTTCAATTCCCTTTTTCTGTTCAAATGTTCCCATTCTTCTAATGAACACATTTTTTCTGTTCAACATTATTTTAATTTCAGACCATGGATATATCAAAGATGACTGCGGGTGATATGTCTTTCACAGTACCGTTCAAACTCATGGCCGAGCGCAATGATTTTATACATGCTCTCGTAGCGTATTTTGATGTTGCGTTTACTAGATGCCACAAGTTAATGGGATTTTCAACGGGTTAGTTCTTCATTTCTCCGTTATATTTTTTAGAAAACAATTGCATTTATCAAATAATCTTGCTTGTTGTGTGATGTCTTATTAATAATATAGGATTTATTCAGCGTATGTGGCTGTGATTTAGGCTCCGTTTGTCATTTGAGTAGTGCTCATAAACACGGTGGTTATGAATCATCGTTCGTGAACACTCTACCTTACCTAAGGAACTTCATTCACTTTTATTTTCAAAACTAGTTTCTTTTCTAGGTGGCGGTCATAGCTGTCATGCTAAACATACATTCCATGATGGTGCCGTTTTTGCCAAAAACGCCATGCCGAACGAAGCCGGCCGGTTTGGCTGCGATTTCCCGCGGAGGAAGTCCGCGTGGAGGCCACCGCGTCCGCGGTTGCCTCCGTGCGGCTGAAATTTGCGCGAAATCCGCGGCTTTCTAACTGGGGTAGATCCCCGCGGCCCGGCCATGGCCCCGCCAAACAGCGCATGATCGCGATCGGGCGGTGCCGTCCGAGCGACCGTGGTGGATCCGTCCCGCCAAACGAACCCTACGTGTATGTATAAGGAGGAGTTGATTATTGTGATGGCATGATAAGTGTTAAGAATAGTCACACAGCAGGAAACTAACATAGTTTGGTACACTATAGATTTCGGGATTCTTCACCTCTAATCAATTGAATTTTAGTTGGATGCTTGGATTCTTACATTGTATTATAGCATTCTAGGCCCAGTTGTACATTTTCTGTCCCCCAATTAAAATAATAATAATAATAATCCACTTATTAGAGGCCAAAGACCTTGCATGTGAGTTGGCATGTTTAAAATAGTACCACATTGGGGAAACTAACCTAGTCCGGGCCACTTAATATATATCTCAGGCCTCTTCACCTCTAATCAATTTCTTAATCGATCTTTCAATCCAGGCCCTAGATCGAAGGCCACCCATTGGAAGCAGACTGTTCTATACCTCGAGGACGTGCTGACCATCTGCGAGGGAGAAGTGCTTTCAGGGAGCATGTCCGTGGAGCCAAACAAGAAAAATCCTCGAGACATCGAAATAATGCTCAGGTATTCCTTGAACGGAAAGCGCTGTCAGATATCGAGAACTCAGTACTACAAAATGAGATGACCAGCTACGAGATCAACCATCGACGGCTGTGCCTTTGATATTCGACGAGGAATTTTTTTTATTGGATTATTAATGCAAAAGTTTCCTCGAGGAATGCTGCTGTGAAATTATTCTTGTAAGAGTAAGTTAATTCTGCAATATTATATTTATGAAATTGATCCACTGGATATTCAGTTGAGTTTGGACTGAGATTGGTGGGTTCTCTATGATTCTTGTGTTTTCATCATCTTTAGATAATATTGTAGTTGCAATTCTGAAAGTATACATAGAAAATGTTGGATTCATCATGCTGTCTTTCTAGGGTTGTGTAAAATAGGGTTGATAATTCATGTAGATGTTGGGGTCTTCTAGATTAATGTTCAATAGCTTTTGCAGTTTTGAATATATCTAGAGTCTTATAATGTTTAGAGTAAGTCTGAATATATTATTTGAAGTTTGAAAGTTGCTCGAAAATCGCTTCAAATATTGAGTTGAATCAGAATCAGCTATAATTGATTCGATTTGAGTTGATTCAATTTTATTCAAATCACATTTCAAGTGATTTCATGCTTCTCCTGAATTGCTCGAAATATAATTTGAATGAGCTCAAAGTAATTAAAATATTAAGTATTTATTAATATATTATTATTTTAAAATTAAAAATACTAAAGTCTAAACATATATTAAGGAAGTAAAATCCTAATGGGTTTCATTTATTTGATTTTAAGTAAAAGGAAGATTGTTCAATTTTAATTTGTCTCAAAATTGATTTCCAATCAAGTTTGGCTAAAGAAATTCCGGTTTAGATTCGCGCCCAAATTGCTTAAACTCGACTTGAAATCAGGCAAATTAACTTTAGTTATTAGAGTGCAGAAGATTCTCATAATGTCTTGTTTGTAGGTTATTCTAAAGTCTACTTTTTTTGAAGGAAACAAGTGATGGTGTATGTGAGGCTGCTTGCTGTCCCAATGGACAGTGTAGCTAAGGCAACTACTTAACAACCCTCATACATAGTATGTGGCACCAAAATTTTTTGCTCTTTTGTCATCCATGGTGTAATTTGGAAAGGTACTTGTGATTTCAATTTCATAGAGGGTGCTAGTAAAGAAGGAGAGTTGGTGGTGCCAATTTTGTGTCGAGCATCGGTCCAATATTGTTGCAACTACATGCTATCTACTGTGATGACGAATGTTGTGAGGCCTGACCAGACCCATATTATACAATTATTGTGGTTTGGGTGTTAAAACAATACCTCCACCACTGGTCATCACGGTAGATAGTAGGGTGTGCATAAGTAACTGATAATCGAACCGAAACAGACCCGAACCGGATGGTTCAGGTCTGTTCTCTAATAGTTCGGTTCGGGTACGGTTCTTAAAAAAATAGAACTGGCGGTTCGGTTCGGTTCTCGGGTCTTATGGTCGGGTACCCGAGAACCGACCCGTACCGATATAGTTTAATTTGTAATATATAATTTAATGACAGTTTTCCTGAAAAAGCGTTGTCAAAATCTATATTTTTGCGGCACTTTTATATATAAAAAAACCGTCAATGTTCTTATAGAGTATTGACCACGTTTTTTTCAACAAAATGCCGCAAAATCAAAACACTACGGTGACATTTTAAAAAGCATCGCAAAAAAATATCGTTGTAAACCTATTTTATTGTAGTAGAAGGCTCTCCCGTTTATTTTAAATTCAGTGAAATGTGAATGGTTTTTCTCTCCCGTTCATTTATTTTAAATTTCGTGAAATCTTGAATGGCTCGGCTCTCCCGTAGTCCCGTGAAATGCTCTTCCGAACCCTAGCCGCCCTCATCGCCATCTCGATGGCTCGTTGTTATAGATGTTGATGCCTCTTGCTCTAGGTCTTAGTTTCTTTGATCTTCATTCAAGTGGGAATCGAGAACTGAACTAACATTTTCAGTTTGGTTCTAGTTCTACAATTTAGAACCATGAGACGGTTCCAGTTCCAAAAATTGGGAACCGGATCTATACGGGTCGGTTCCTGGTTCTGAGCGGAACCAAACCGATCCGAGTTGCATCCCTTGTCGTACACTCATCACAAATAGAATATTAAAACAAAGTATAAAAAAATCATTCTCCTCACAACATCTATTAACACATCATAAGTAAAACTATTAAATATGAGAGTTCACAAAATCTAAAGATATTAGCAATTCATTGGCCTTCAGAGCGATATATCGCATGCGCATAACAAAACGAATATACTGCATAATCTACCTCGACATATAGGTCAGAACATCAAAAGTACACAAGAAAAGAAAACAATTCATGTGACTTTAGGAGTTGTGAATAGAAGTTTGAGTATTATTTAGTGTTCTCTCATTTCCACCATATACTTGTGTGTGTGTGCATATAGTTATGCTACTAGAGAGGAGATGAAGACCGACTTAGCTATTGTGAAGGGCACAAAAAGGAGCTAAAGCAGCACGAATGAAGGTTTAAGCGCGGGTCTAGCGATGTGCCCGTGACATTTGGATCAGAGCTAGGTTTGACCAAGCTGGGCGAATTTATCAATGCTACACATGAGGCACATCAATCAACAAGACATATAAGGGAAAAGTTCTATTGGAGTTCAAGGGGCCATACGACAACATTACAAAATTGCATGAGCAATATGGAGTTTGCCATGAGGACAGTCCAAGCGTAGAGCAAGGACACATCCAAGTGCATGATGGAGCCAAAATCCAAGGTGGAGGTCCAAAGAGAGAGAGAGAGAGAGATACATGATGTTCTTGATGTTGAGGCCATGAAGAGGAGGGAACCCCTAGCAGCCATGTTGAAAACCATAAATCGAAAGAAATGAGAATGCATTGGGTGGATCACATCACTCCACCAATATAAGATCATCAACCCCAAGTCGTTTGAGGGTCTCAAAACAACAGAAGTTTATAATCTAGTGGAGAACTTGTAGCAACACTTTCTTGGAAACATGATCACCGACGAGGAAACACGGATAGGAATTGCTCGATTCCACTTGGTATGAGAAGCTTCACGTTGGTGTCTTGTTATGCAAAAGAGAGGGATAATTAAGACTTGAGAGGATTTCAAGAGAGAACTTAGACATTAATTTGATCATAAGTTCTCAAATGAGAAGACGATGGTAATGGCAACACGTTGTTGCTTCAGATGCAAGGAGAGTAATAGATTGATGGAGTGCCCAATGCGAATGTAGAGTTTTTTATAAAGATAAACTCCTAAAAAAGGATGACAGACAGTGCATTCCAAATTTTGGGAAACTTCGTGATGAATTGATGTATGAGACATATTTTGTTGTACTTGATTCATCCCAAAAGCAGGACTATTGAAAGATATTGTACCTAATCACCTAGAGGGGGGGGGGTGAATATGTGACTTGAATCTTTTTTACTTTTTATGCAGCAATCGGATAATATCACAGAATTCTATCTACTATATCACAACACATATGCAGCAATCACAACCAACAACAATCACACAGTAGACACAGAGTTTTATAGTGGTTCCCCAAGCTTTGGGTACATCCACTTTCCCCCTTCGCCTATCTAGCAGTGTACTAGATTCGGCCAAACTCCTCCACTATCTCAGAACCCAAAACAGGCTCCTACACCTCAGGCCCAAGGCCCTACAACTCAGCTTTTCCACAAAGCCTACACTCAGCCACAAAGGCCTACACTCAGCCACAAAGGCCTACACTCAGCCACCAAGGCCTACACTCAGAGATTTCAATCTCCTACACTCAGGCTCTCAAGCCCTACACTCAGCCTTTATAATTACAGGCTTACAAGACTCAGATCCAAAGGATCCTACAAGATAAAATGAATACAAAATTGTTAACTCAGCAACCCAAAGACAAGAGAGGGGAGTTGTGAGTTTCTTGATGAGTTCTTGGAAGAACTCAGCTGAAATCAATCTGACTTAGCTTTCTTCAAAGCTTCTTGAAAGTAGAACTCAATAAGATTGACTCCTTCTGCAGTTGATCATTGATCTATGCTACTTAAGATTCAGAGTGAATCTGAACCCTTCTTCTCAGCATGGTTCCAACAGCTGATTTCTTGGATGGAGCTCTCTCTCTCCAACTTCTTAGATCTGCACTTGATTCTTCAAGGAATAGCTAGATCTTCTTTGTTGAATACTTGATCAATAATTTGAACAACCACTTTATCAACTTCTTCTGTAGACAGTATAAGCCTATTTATAGGCCTTCTTCATGGTAACCGGCTGGTCCGGTCCATAACTGAATTCTGACAACTCTGACAGGTGTTGTAGACTGGCTGGAATGGCAGCTGTCAAGTCATCCAGCCAGTTCTTGAAAATTCTGTAACTATCTTTAAGTGTCGAGACTTTCTGTCTTTAAGTGTCGACACTTATAGACCAAGTGTCGACACAAGTTGTCTAAGTGTCGACACTAGTCTACAAGGTGTCGACACAACTCCTTGTGTTGTAGATTTTGTATCTCGACACTACTTCTTCTTCATGTGTCGACACTGAAATTAAGTGTCGACACAAGTACTTGTACTTCAGTATCCTGCTGAATTCTTCTAAGTGTCGACACAACACCTTTGTGTCGACACATCTTCATGTGTTGAATCTGTTAAGTGTCGACACTGCTTCTTGGTGTCGACACATGTCTTCAGTGTTGATACTTGTTGAGTGTCGACACCTTGCTCTGGGTGTCGACACATTCTTCTTCTGTCAAGACTCTGGCTGAGTGTCGACACAACTCCTTAGTGTCGACACTTGTACTTGGAATATTTTGTTGAACTTTGCTGTTCTTTGCTAAGTGTCGACACAGCTCCTTGTGTCGACACTTTCTTCAAGTGTTGAGTCTTCAGCTAAGTGTCGACACATTGTTCTGGGTATCGACACTTACTTCAAGTGTTGACTCTTCTGCTAAGTGTCGACACATTGTTTTGGGTGTCGACACTTACTTCAAGTGTTGACTCTTCTGCTGAGTGTCGACACATTGTTCTGGGTGTCGACACTTGTACTTAGTCTCTGCAGACTTTTGCTGAGTGTCGACACAGCCTCTAAGTGTCGATACTTTCTGATGTAGACACAGTTTTTCTGGGTGTCGACACAACTGCTAAGTATCGACACAACTTCACTGTCTTTTCTTCACTGAGTGTCGACACAGCTCCTTGTGTCGACACTTTCTGTCTGGTGTCGACTCAGCATCCCTGGTGTCGACACAATGACTCCAAGTGTCGACACTGCTTGCCTGGGTGTCGACACAAGTCTTCTTAAGTGTCGACACTTTCCCTCTGGGTGTCGACACATGGACTTAGAAACTTTTACTTCTTTCCTACAAATACTTAGCCTGCACAAGTAAACTCAAAACACATCAAATACATTTTGATGTATATCATTAAGTTGAGTGAGGCTTCTTCAAATCAGGTACATTTAGACCAATGATCCCAACAATCTCCCCCTATTTGGAGAAGTCATAACCCTTAATCAATGATATACACCATTCATAATAAAATTACAAAATGATGTAAAGCAGGATTATATATAGCAGGGCAAACATAAACATGTATGAAACAAACATGTACACATAGATTGCATCACAGAACAATTATGAAATAAATTTAACACATAGCAAATTTAATACACAACACATTATTCCAATACTTTATCATATTCATATTTCAAAAAGTTTACAGAATGTTTTATATCAAAAGATTACATAGTAAACTTTAAGAAAATTCTAATTCTATTTCTGTTCAGGCTCCTTGATCACTATTCCTTTGCCAGCTTGTACTTTGGCTTGAACAGGAGCTTCAGTAACTTCAGCATCAGCAGGCTTCTTGCCTTTCAGATCTTTCTTCTTAAGTTTCTCAGCATTAATCTTTTGTCTTTCAAAATAATGATATGGCTTGGGAAAGTACTTGCTAGGCTCCAGAGCAGTAGGAGGTAGCTTTCCCATCTTGGCCTTTCTTCTGTATTGAACTATAGCCTCCTGCCTTGACTCATGCTTTCTCCATTCAGCCTCAGAAAACCATTTATTCCTGTCATGGATATTATCCTTTGCTGCTTTCCATGCAGTCAAAATAATGTTCCTAGAGGTGGGGCTCCACTGCTCAAAGTCAGGTCTTTGTTCAGCTTGCTCCATGAACCTCTTCTTTGATAATCTGGTTTATTCTTCAGCTTGCTCCTTCAAGATGGCTTCCTGTAAAGCTTCAGAGACAGGCTGAACAACTTTCTCTATTATGACATTGTCCTTACCCCCAGGTGGGCTATACATGGACTGTATGTCAGCATGGATCATGTCAAAATCTGGTGGAGGATAGATCACTTGAGCTACTTCTGGTTGCTCACCTCTAAGATAGGCAGGGTTAATTCCAGATTCAGCTACATTATCATCATCACAAAGAGGATGATAACCAAGAGTGGCTCTGATGGAATTAGAAACCCATTTTGCATGGTCAGAGCTAGCTTTGACTAAGACCCTCTCCCCCTTTATGACTTCTCTTTCAATATGATCCCTTAAATCATCTTTTTGAAATCTGATTTGGGCATTGAGATAATTAACTCCATCCCTGTAGAAAGGTCTTAATCTTTGGAGTTTTTCAGAGATCAGCTTCTGAGAGTCTTGAATAGCAGTTGTAATATCAGTTAAGCTCTCTTGCAGTGCTTTATCAAAAGCTGTCATAGCAGTAGCAGTAGAAGTTGTCAGGCCAGCAACAATGTTCTTCATTTCTGTGACAATAACATTGTGAGATTGTGTCAAATTGTCATTCATTCTTATTTGGTTTTCTAGAACATACCTCTGCTTCTGTGCTATGTCATCTACTTGAGCCTTTATTTTCTCCTGATGAGTTGCAAGATAGACTACTGCATTCCCACCCTTGTGGAAGCAGTCAGTCATCTCCTTCTTATTAAGATTCATCTCAAATCTTATTGACTTAATATCCTGGGCCAAATCAAATTGAAGAGATTTGTGCCCCTCATCCATATATATCTCTATAGCTTTTCTGTGTTCATCCAGTTTAATCTGCATAGCAACCATTAAAGCACTATAATCAACAGATGGAGCTGGCTGTGATATAGGGTGTGGAGTAACAGTTTGTAAAGCCTTCTTGTAACTCTGGCTTCTTCTCCTGAAAACTTGAAACTTTCTTTTCTTAGCCCTTGTAGCCTCCTCATCTTCAGAAGCTGAGGAGCTGGCTATGTCTACCCTAACCTTAGGTAGCTCTTCAACAGCTTGTGGTTTTTCAGGTTCTTCCCTTACAGGCTCTTCAGGAATTGGCACTTGCTCCCCCTCAACTGGAGCATTCTCCTCTTCAGCAGCAGCATTGTCCTTGTCAAAGTCTGCTTGATCTAGATTTAGAAATAAATCTTCCATGGTATACTCTTGTGGGGAATGAGGAGGAGAAATTCTGGGCTCATCTACCACTGGATCAGATACAAACTGAGCTGCAGCAGATGTGTCTTCCATGACAACATCTGGGACTTGACTAGTAGTCTGTGGTTGCTGATAAACATCAGACAAATCAGTATCTTCTAAAGGAAAATCTAAAGCATTAAGCTCAGTGATTACCTCTAGGATGATGTTGGTTGCTTGTTCACTTTCTAGTGTAGTTGGTTCTTCTACAACTAGAGACTCCCCTTGGATGTGAACCCGGTGTATGGGGCTAGCTTGAGGTAGCTCCCCCTGGATTTCAGCATCTACTTGTTGTGCTGGAGACTTCACAGCAGTTCCTGTGTCTTCTTCATCAGGTGTGAAGACCACTTGTTCTTCACTATCAGAGCTGCTTGATGGAACTTGAGCCACTGGAGCAGTTTTCCTCTTCTTCTTGAGTGGAGTTGCTTTCTCAGGAGTGATCTTCTCAGGGGTTGGCATCTCTTTAGACAACACCCTGTCCCATCTGGAGAATATTCTCATATCCATTTTTCTCATATGGTTGATTTTTGTTCCAGCTGCTTGACTCATTATCTCTGGAATACTTCCAGCAAGGTATAGACTTATGATCCTGCCCAAGTTTGGCTTCTTTAGGCTTTCTTTAATCTTCTCAAAAACTACTATAGACCAGTCAGTTTTCAGATTGAAGATTATTCTGGTCATAATGCTGAACGTATGGGCAGACACTCTGTCATGCCCTCCTGGCTTACTTAAGATGACCTTGCCAACAATTTCAGAAAGGAATTTCCCTTGACTATTCATGCCTTTCCTATTAAAAACTGAGCCAATTTTCATCTTAGCATCCAGTCCACACCATGTCAATGCATCTCTGGACCTAGAAGCTGTAACCTCTTCGTCTTCCTTAGTTCTAGGCAGCTGAAGTACTTTTCTCAGACTTTTTGAAGAGACCTTCACCTTCTCACCATGGACCCTGGACTTGATCTTGAATCCAGATTCGTCCATTTCAGCTCCATTGAGGAATTCTGGTACCTCTTTCTTCCAGATTTTTGTGGGTTCAGAAACAAGATATTCTAACCCTGAGTCGGCTACTAGGGTTACTACAGTCTTGATTTCTTGGTCGGCATCATCAAAAGCATTGCGCACCAGCTCGTAGCCTTCGTTGACATTCTCCTCAAGCTTTGGCGCCATTAGGGTTTGAAGAATATGACTGGAGAGAAGAGAGATGTCGACACACAAGTTTTGGTCTCGAAACTTTTTAAAGCGTGTCGACAGACTAAGGCAAAACCCTATTTATACCTTTCTAATTTTGAAGATGAAAAGGCGGGGCAGCCAACTTAAATTGTGTCGACACTGGTAATAAGTGTCGACACTGACTTATAATGTCTCGACACATATGTGTCGACACAAGTTTAGTCAACAGATTATATGTGTCGACACTTGTTTATGTGTCGACACCACTTAACTCGACATTTTGTCGAGACTTTACTTAGATAATTCTGAGTAAACACTTATGTGTCGACACCACCTTGGTTGTGTCGACACCAACTTGTCATGTGTCGACACTAATATTCTGAAGTGTCGACACTTATTTTCTAGATGTGTCGACACCTTTTCCCTGAAGTATCGACACCAATTTTCTGTGTCGATACAGATATCTCTGTGTGTCGACACATTTTTACTTAGCCAATTTCCAATACTATAAACTTACTCTAAGTTTATCATTCCTAGTTCAATCTTAAACCTATTGAACTTAGTTTCTTCTAGGGGCTTAGTATACATATCAGCTAGTTGATTATCTGTTTTAACATATTCTAGTAAAATATCCTCTTTCTCTACATGCTCCCTAAGAAAATGATATTTTATCTCAATATGTTTAGTTCTACTATGTGAAACAGGATTATGTGCAATTGAAATAGCACTTGTAGAATCACAGAAGAGTGAGGTTCTACTTACCTGAAATTCATAGTCCTCAAGCTGATATTGTATCCACAGAAGTTGAGCACAGCAACTTCCTGCAGCCACATATTCTGATTCTGTAGTGGAGATAGCCACACTTGTTTGATTTTTGCTACTCCATGAAATCAGTCTACCTCCTAGGAATTGACAGGTTCTAGTAGTGTTTTTCTGTCTTCTTTGCATCCTGCAAAGTCTGCATCTGAATAACCTGTTAGATCAAAATCCTCATTCCTAGGGTACCAGAGGCCTAGATAAGGAGTGCCCTTTAGATATCTCAATATCCTTTTGACTGCTGTCAAATGAGACTCTTTAGGGCAGGCTTGATACCTTGCACAGACACATGTAGCATACATGATATCTGGTCTACTTGCAGTCAAGTATAATAGGGAGCCAACTATCCCTCTATACAAGGTTTCATCTACAGGTCTCCCTGCATCATCCTTGCTAAGAGACATACTTGACCCCATAGGAGTCTTCATGGTACTGGATGAATCCATACCATACTTGCTTATGAGTTCTAGGGTGAACTTGGACTGGCATATGGATAAACCACACTCAGACTGTCTTACTTGGAGACCCAAGAAGAACTTTAGCTCTCCCATACTACTCATCTCAAATTGACTTTGCATTAGCTTTGCAAACTTTTTGCAAAGGCTACTTTCAGTAGACCCAAATATAATGTCATCTACATATATTTGGACTAGTATTACTTTGCCTCTAGATTTCCTAAGGAATAGAGTCTTGTCTATTTTCCCCCTTGTGAACTTATTCTCAATGAGGAAATTAGACAGGGTTTCATACCAAGCCCTAGGGGCTTGCTTTAACCCATATAAAGCTTTCCTAAGTCTATAGACATGATTAGGTAGAGTACAATCAACAAAACCTGAGGGTTGTTCCACATAGACTTCTTCTTTAAGATTACCATTTAAAAATGCTGACTTGACATCCATTTGGTAAACTTTGAATCCTTAAAAGGTTGCATAGGCCAGGAACATTCTTATGGCTTCCAGTCTGGCTACTGGAGCAAAGGTTTGATCAAAATCAATACCTTCTTCCTGCCTATATCCTTTAGCAACCAATCTTGCTATGTTCTTAATGATGACTCCTTGTTCATTCATCTTATTCCTATAGATCCACTTGGTTCCAATTATATTGTGGTCTTTAGGTTTAGGAACAAGCTCCCAGACCTTGCATCTCTTGAACTGATTGAGTTCTTCTTGCATTGCCTCAATCCAAAGAGGATCTTTGATGGCTTCTTCAAACTTCTTTGGTTTAACTTGGGATAGAAAGCTGGAGTAGATTGCTGCATTCAGGTTTCTGCTCATTGTTTGTACCCCTTGTCTTGGATCTCCAATAATCTTCTCTACTGAATGATCTCTAAGATGCCTATTGGCTGGAGGCATCCTGACTTCTGGTTGAACCTCTTCAGTTTTATCATCTTGCTGTACTCCTTGTACTTCTTCTGCATTTGGTACATGTAGTACTCCCCCTGGACAGCAGCCACTATCTTCTACTTGCTGTCTTGTAGCAGGTTCTTCTTTTATAGTAAGCTTGTCCAACTTCTTTGTTATACCTGTGGAGCTGCATACACTACTAGACAACTCATTGTTAATAAGTTTAGTCTCATCAAATATTACATGTACAGATTCTTCTACAACTTGTGTAGATAAGTTGTAGACTCTATAAGCCTTACTATTGTTGTTGTACCCAACAAAAATTCCCTCTTGGGACTTGGCAGCAAACTTAGTCAAGTAAGACTTTCCATTGTTAAGTATGAAGCACTTACAACCAAAGATCCTGAAGTAGGATAGGTTTGGTTTCCTGCCTTTCACAACCTCATAGGGGGTCTTGTTGAGGCCTTTAGTAATGGTAGCCCTATTAATAACATGACATGCAATATTAACTACTTCAGCCCAGAAATATTCTGGTAGTGATGTGTCACTTAATAGGGTCCTACCTGCCTCAATCAAGGTTCTATTCTTCCTCTCAGCAATGTCATTTTGCTGAGGTGTTCTTGGTGAAGAAAACTCTTGAAATATCCCAAAGTCTTCACATAGTTTTGCCATACTCTCAGACTGAAATTCAGTACCATGGTCACTTCTAATCTTGACCACTGTACTGTCTAGTTCATTCTGAATTTGCTTGACAAAGCTATAGAAGACATTAGGTGTTTCAGATTTTTGTCTTAAGAAGAACACCCAGGAAAACCTTGAGTAGTCATCTACAACTACAAAGGTATAGACCTTCCTACCTAGGCTGTGAACTGGCATTGGACCAAAGAGATCCATATGCAAGAGGTATAAACACCTCACAGCATCTTTGTTTTCTATGCTTCTAAAGGTGGATCTTGTCTGCTTGCCCTTTTGACAAGCTGAGCAAATACCATCTTTAACACACTTAACTTGAGGACCATTCCTCACTAACTCTTTACTAAAGAGTTTGCCAATTGTCTTGTAATTTAGATGGGCTAGCCTCTTGTGCCATTTGACACAATGAGAGATTTTCTCATCAGCTACAAGACATACTTGAGAACCATTGGTCTCACACATAATGTCTAGGCAGTAGACATTCCTCTTTCTATAACCAGTCAAAATGATCTCTTGATCATTTGACCTCTTGATATGACAACCATCCTTAACAAATGAGATGTCATATCCTACATCACTTAATTGACTTATACTAATTAGGTTATGTTTCAAACCTTTAACATAAGTCACTTGAGTAATGGTAACTAAGTTACTAGAAATGTTACCAAACCCTTTGATGATTTATTTTTCAGAACCACCAAAGGTGACTTTAGGACCATCTTTGATTGGAATGTAGTCCCTCAGTAATCCCTTTGTTCTAGTCATATGTCTGGAACATCCACTGTCCAAGTACCATATTGGGGCATGACCACTTGGACTCACCTGCAAAACAGATTAGTGAACCTTAGAACCCAAAGAATTCTTGGGTCCTTGGTACTTGTTAGTTTACATTCTGACAAGGCTACCTGCTGGTTTTCCAATAGGCAGATTGCTACTCACTTTGGCACTAGCATTGTGCCAACAGTCCATTGCATAGTGGCTTACCTTGCCACAGCACCAACACTCAAACTTATCGTACCTTTGCTTAGGTACTATCTTTGTTGTTTTATCTACAGCAGACTTGTTGAGAGTTGGGGCTTTGCCCTTGGACATAGACTTGGACTGAACAGTCCTTGCAGGTCTAGTAAACCCCAGTCCAGCTTTACCTTTGTGATGAATAAATTCATCAATTATGGGTAAAACAGACTTAGGTTTAGAAAACCTAGCAACCAAGTCTTTCTCCTTCTAAAGATTAATCTTCAGACTCTTGATTTGATCATTCTTAAATGATATATTTCCCATCTGAATCACAGTTATGTGCTTCAGTCTGGCTATCTCATTCAGCTTCTGATCAAATAACTTCTCAGAATCTGTTGCTGCAGCTTTGAGATTTGCAATTTTCTTTGCCTGACTTTTGGCTAGGGACTTGCTCTTCTTGTAAGCTTGCAACAGTACTTTGTATTCATCTATCAACTGATGAATATCCTCTTCAGACTCAGATGCACTCTCATCATTTGATGATGATGAATCTGATTCTGTACTGGCACAAGAAACTGAACTTAAAGTTGAACTTTGTACCTTACTAGGTCCTGGCTGCTCCAGGATTTTGTCATTTTCAGTCAATGCCATCAGTCATTGGCACTGACAGTCTTCTTGTTCATATATAGAATTCATAATCTGCATGAACTCTTCTTCTTCTTTCTCAGCAAACAGTCCAATATATGCCTCAGCATCTGACTCAGTTTCTGATGAAGAAATATCTGACAGACTCTTGTCCTTTTTGGCAACAAAAAACTTCTCCTTCTTGCCCTTGTATTGAGTCATTTTCTTATCACTAGACTCCTTACTCTTCTCTGGACAGTCTGCAATGACATGTCCTTGTCTATTACAGCAATAACACACAATTTTTGATAGTGTAGCTTTGCTAGACTTGGACTTTTTCCTATCTTTCTTTGAAGACTTCTTTTTCTGATAAGAGTCTTCCTTTCCCTGTGATGTAGAAGGCATTGTCCTCCATTGTTTCTTCTTTAAGAACTTCTGGAAATGTCTTGTAAAGGCAGCAAAGTCCTCATCACTTTCACTGCTTTCAGACTTTGTGCTTACTGACTCATCTGACTCAGATTCTGCTGCTTTTGGTGGAGGAGAAGGTGACTTACTTCTATACTTTCTGGGGGCTTTTGATTTAAAGGCCACTGTTCTTTCCTTGTGTTCATTTCTTGTGGATTTTTCCTCTTCTTTCCTCACCAGCAACTGCATTTCATAGGACAGCAGTTTGCCAAAAAGTGTTGGTGGAGGAATTTCTCCCAGCTTTGTCATTTCCCTGATGGCACAGATCTTGGTGTCCCAATCTTTTATTAGGGATCTTAGAAACCTATCATTGAGTTCATAATTACTGAACTCTCTGCCATAGGATATGAGTTCATTCACTATCATGTAGAACTTCTTGTAGCACTCAGTTATGCTATCACTCTTTCCTTGTCTAAAACTTTCATACTCTTGATTTAACAAGGATTTTCTGTCTTGCCTTACTTCTTCAGAACCCTCCATATACGCAATAAGAGTATCCCACATCTCTTTGGCTATCTTACAGTGTATTAGATTCTGAAAAGTTGCATCATCTATGACACTCACTATAATGTTCTGAGCCCTTTTGTCCATGGTGGCTAGGACAATCTCATCCTTTGTCATTTCAGAGAAATCCTTTGGTGTTCTCTGATTTGCATCTAATACTGACACCTTTATGGGCACATATGACCCTTCCTTTACTGTGATATAAATTCTAGGGTCTGAGGCTTCTATAAACAGCCTCACCCTTTCCTTCCATATGCCAAAGATTTCCTTCCTACATATAGGTAGTTTCATGGATCCCAATTCCTTGTGATTTTCAGTGGAACCCATGGTTCTTGATTTTCTTGAATCTGTAATTGACTTAACCTGAATCTGCCAACAGGATCTCCTCAGACAGTTATGTCTCTTTTTGAGTAACCTCGCTTTGATACCACTTGAAAGATATTGTACCTAATCACCTAGAGGGGGGGGTGAATATGTGACTTGAATCTTTTTAACTTTTTATGCAACAATCAGATAATATCACAGAATTCTATCTACTATATCACAGCATATATGCAGCAATCACAGCCAACAACAATCACACAGTAGACACAGAGTTTTATAGTGGTTCCCCAAGCTTTGGGTACATCCACTTTCCCCCTTCGCCTATCTAGCAGTGTACTAGATTTGGCCAAACTCCTCCACTATCTCAGAACCCAAAACAGGCTCCTACACCTCAGGCCCAAGACCCTACAACTCAGCTTTTCCACAAAGCCTACACTCAGCCACAAAGGCCTACACTCAGCCACAAATGCCTACACTCAGCCACCAAGGCCTACACTCAGAGATTTCAATCTCCTACACTCAGGCTCTCACGCCCTACACTCATCCTTTATAATTACAGGCTTACAAGACTCAGATCCAAAGGATCCTACAAGATAAAATGAATACAAAATTGTTAACTCAGCAACCCAAAGACAAGAGAGGGGAGTTGTGAGTTTCTTGATGAGTTCTTGGAAGAACTCAGCTGAAATCAATCTGACTTAGCTTTCTTCAAAGCTTCTTGAAAGTAGAACTCAATAAGATTGACTCCTTCTGCAGTTGATCCTTGATCTCTGCTACTTAAGATTCAGAGTGAATCTGAACTCTTCTTCTCAGCCTAGTTCCAACAGCTGATTTCTTGGATGAAGCTCTCTCACTCCAACTTCTTAGATCTGCACTTGATTCTTCAAGGAATAGCTAGATCTTCTTTGTTGAATACTTGATCAATAATTTGAACAACCACTTTTTTCAACTTCTTCTGTAGACAGTATAAGCCTATTTATAGGCCTTCTTCATGGTAACCGGATGGTCCGGTCCATAACTGAATTCTGACAACTCTGACAGGTGCTGTAGACCGGCTGGAATGGCAGCTGTCAAGTCATCCAGTCAGTTCTTGAAAATTCTGTAACTGTCTTTAAGTGTCGAGACTTTCTGTCTTTAAGTGTCGACACTTATAGACCAAGTGTCGACACAAGTTGTCTAAGTGTCGACACTAGTCTACAAGGTGTCGACACAACTCCTTGTGTTGTAGATTTTGTATCTCAACACTACTTCTTCTTCCTGTGTCGACACTGAAATTAAGTGTCGACACAAGTACTTGTACTTCAGTATCCTGCTGAATTCTTCTAAGTGTCGACACAACACCTTTGTGTCGACACATCTTCATGTGTTGAATCTGTTAAGTGTCGACACTGCTTCTTGGTGTCGACACATGTCTTCAGTGTTGATACTTGTTGAGTGTCGACACCTTGCTCTGGGTGTCGACACATTCTTCTTCTGTCGAGACTCTGGCTGAGTGTCGACATAACTCCTTAGTGTCGACACTTGTACTTAGAATATTTTGTTGAACTTTGCTGTTCTTTGCTAAGTGTCGACACAGCTCCTTGTGTCGACACTTTCTTCAAGTGTTGAGTCTTCAGCTAAGTGTCGACACATTGTTCTGGGTGTCGACACTTACTTCAAGTGTTGACTCTTCTGCTAAGTGTCGACACATTGTTCTGGGTGTCGACACTTACTTCAAGTGTTGACTCTTCTGCTGAGTGTCGACACATTGTTCTGGGTGTCGACACTTGTACTTAGTCTCTGCAGACTTTTGCTGAGTGTCGACACAGCCTCTAAGTGTCGACAATTTCTGATGTAGACACAGTTTTTCTGGGTGTCGACACAACTGCTAAGTGTCGACACAGCTTCACTGTCTTTTCTTCACTGAGTGTCGACACAGCTCCTTGTGTCGACACTTTCTGTCTGGTGTCGACTCAGCATCCCTGGTGTCGACACAATGACTCCAAGTGTCGACACTGCTTGCCTGGGTGTCGACACAAGTCTTCTTAAGTGTCGACACTTTCCCTCTGGGTGTCGACACATGGACTTAGAAACTTTTACTTCTTTCCTGCAAATACTTAGCCTGCACAAGTAAACTCAAAACACATCAAATACATTTTGATGTATATCATTAAGTTGGGTGAGGCTTCTTCAAATCAGGTACATTTAGACCAATGTACCCAACAACTATATATATGTATATGAAAAATCTATTTTGGTGGTCGGGCATGAGGACATTTTGAAGTCCTTTTCATTCATAGAGTGAAAGTTTGATGACATTTTATGGATCTTGTGCATGGGCTACCATAATCGCAACAAGATAACAATGACATTTGGGTGATCGTGATCATTTGACCAAGATGACACACTTTACCTCGAACCAAAAGGGTGGTTTTGTGGAGAAACTTGTTGATTTTTATTTAAAGGACATTGTTTGGTTGCATGGTATCTATCATACTATTATTAGCGACACAGATGAGCACATCACTTATAGTGATTGGAGGCATGTTCGTCGTCTGTTGTGAACTAAATTATAGTTCAATACTGCCTTTCATTCACAAATATATGGGTAAACTGAGGAGACAAATAAGTCTATGCATAACATGTTGTGTATGTAGATCTTAGACTACAATAAGAAATGGGATGACTATCTCTTTATGATTGAGTTCGCCTACAACATAGCTACTTGACAAGTATTCAGATGTTATCATTTGAGGATCTTTGTGGTGGGAGATGTTATATGCCATTAGCTCGGTTTGAGGCGGACAACATAATGTTGTTGAAGTTCAAAGATGTAGATGAGGTGAATTCATGAATATGATGATTCCAGTAATTTATGAAAGATTATTAGTTGCTCAAGATAGAGGGGCTAGATACTAAAATTCGAATCAAAGTAATGTGGAGTTCAACATGAGATATTAGGTGTATTTGAAAATCAAATCATTCAAGTGAGTGTTGAGGATTCAGTAGTTGAAGAAGTTAGGTCCAAGATACTTTTGAATATTTAAAGTAACTTAGCACATTGGTGACGTCGCTTATCGTAGTGTGCTATCTACAAAACTTAGTGGGTCATATGACGTCTTTCACATATCTTCTTTGAGAAAGGGTATACAAGAATCAACACAAATCATTGAAGGTGTCAGGGATTAGTGAACTATCAACTAAAGTTAAACTCATTTGCATTGAGGATACCAAAGTCCAACAATTGCAGAAGGAAATAAAATGGTGAAGGTTCCTTGGGACAACTACGTCCATGAGGAGTTCTCTTGGGAATGAGAGCAAACTATATATGAGGAGTGTCTCGATCTATTTCCTCGGATACGATGAATTGATATGTAATTACTGTTTATAAATTTTGAGAGGTAATTTCTTTAAGAATGAGAGAATTGTAACACCCCACTTTTCTTACCTTGTCGGTAAAATGGATTTGATGCCTTGAATATGTTCATAGTTGTGTGTAGCATCTTGAAGGGTGTTTGAGAATCTGATTGGAGGGTTTTCCACCATACACAACCTGGTATACGGCTATGTACATGACTGTGTGCCTATGATGTTTAAACTTTGCATGATGTGTCACACGATTTGAAGAAGAAAAGAAACAACTGCATGTTTTGATCAAAATATGAAAGACACAGTGTTTGACTAGTTTCTCTGTTAGTTTTGGAATCTAGTGAGAAGTGTCAAGCGATGGTTTGGCTATAAAGAGCAACTTGAGGTTATGGGATCGAAGAGAAAAGGAAAACATGTGATGAACGAGAATTATACGAGAGAAAGGAAAGAGATTGAGGATCGAACTGAAGGGCCGATTGAGCTTCTCCTTGAAGTAGGCACACAAATGAACAATGGAGACAAGCCATCGAGAAGTTGGAGGCAAGCACACGTCACTTGGGAAGGAAAAGAGACATGACCTTGAATACGACATCAACAGACCAAGAATAACATCACTAAGTTCATTTGAGATCATCAAAAGACCAAGAATAACATTGCACGTGAGCAGTGGCGGACATAGGAATTTTTTCCAGTGTGAACGGACTTAAAAATTGCAAAAAAAAAATCAAAAAATATAAAACTAGTACATTAATATGACAAAAATTATACAAAAGTTGCACATACCTCAGCCTGTGTTGTCAAGGCGCGCGCCTAGGCGCGCCTGAGGCGTCGGGCGCACCCCATGGCGCCGTAGCACGACCAAGGCGGGCGAAGTGCCCCAGGCGTGCCCCAGGAGCACGCCTTGTATTCAATACATGCGCACATTAGGCGTGCCTGGGTATTTCCAGTTTGTTTTTGAAGTTAGACGGTTCGGTTTAATTACAAGCGGTCTCAAAATAAGAAGGTTAGGGCTCATTTTGGGTCCATTTTCATTTTTACCAGTGCCGGACCGCCATCGAAGCTCTAGTCTGTTGCTTCCCTCTCCTATTTCGATCGAAACCTCGTCGGCCGCAACTCCTCTTCCGTTCGAAAACTCGCCGGATTGACAGATCCTTTCTTCCTTCTACCTTCAATATAAGATTCCTCTTCTTTGACTCCCTCTCCTCTCTTCTTCAAGCCAATTCGATGTATTATATGTATGAAAATTTCTTCCTAAAGGCTTATATGTATGAAAGTTGCTTCCCTCTCCCCTTTCATTTGGTGTATTACATTGTATTATATGTATGACTTATATGTATGAAAACTCATCGCTATGGCTTAATTTCTTCCTAAAGGCTTATATTTTGTAGTACAAATTCTTTATATGAAAATTTTGAGCTTGCATTGTTGTAGTGCACATGCTTAGATGTCTAAAGAAATTCTGAGGAGAATAATGTCTGATGAATCACCACTAGATTCCAGTTCACTGTAAAACAGTGAAATGGACTCTCAGTTCACTATAAAACAGTGAACTGGGCTTTCAGTTCACTGTTTTACAGTGAACTGGAAGCCCAGTTTAATGTAAAACAGGGAAGCCCAGTTCACTGTAAAATAGTGAACGAGACTTCCGGTTCACTGTAAAATAGTGCACTGGAAGCCCAGTTCAGTATAAACAGTGAACTGGAAGTACTGTGAAATTGTAATGAAGAGAATATTTTCTATAGAGTTTTTGGTGCTCATCTAATTTTGTTTTTATGTCATTTAGCTCTTCATTTATAGGAATTCTAGGTTAAATATTTGATTTACATCAAAATCATAATATGAGTTGCATTGGGTTAGATCAATCATATTTTCATGTTTTTCATGTATAAGGGAGGTATCCCCTCCTCATTTTCATTTTGTAACATTTTATCATCTATTTTTATATATTAAGTTCATATTATTGGCCTTGGGACCTTCTGTTATATTTGTGAGTTGATTTCAGACTTGTGCGGTCAAATTTGAGGTTACATATGCTTTAGATGTGTAAAGAAATTTCTGATAAAAATAATGTCATAAGAATCACCACAAGAAGTACAGTTCACTACTTTACAGTGATTAATGTACTTCCAGTTCACTATTTCACAGTGAACTGGGCTCCAGTTCACTGTAAAGTTTTAAAGTGAACTGGAAGCCCAGTTCACTGTAAATAGTAAACTGGAAGTACCGTGAACTGGTAATGAAGAGAATATTTTTTATAGAGTTTTTGGTGCTCATCTAGCTTAGTTTTTATGTAATTTAGCTCCGAAAATGGATGTGAGTGGTTTTTGTCCATCCATCGTCAAATCTGTAGCACCCTATCCATCGTATAACATATAATAGAAGGTCCGGCAGGGGCCCGACGCCATATACTACAAACAGTCAGTGAAGTTACGTATTGAAAGCATAAACCAAGCGCATCCTAACTCAGAGTGCATTCTAACAGAAGTAAATTAATTACTTAGAACCCAACCATATGAATGTCCACTAAGCCAAACAGGAATGATAATATAAATACACAAAGTTATGGCTTTAAGGCCTAACAACTGTTTCCTCAAATAATAGTGTTTTACAAACATCGACACGCAAGTCGGCCACACACGAAACAGTAAAAACAACTTCGCTTTGGCCTTCATGGGTCGACATAGAAACCATGGGCTTTAGCCCGCCATTTCCCGCTCGGTTCTCCAGCTACGCCTTCACAAATGGAATCCAACCCGAAGCTGGCAAACAAATCAGCGGTCAGCATTAGCGGACCAAATTATAACGACCTCACCCCTCACTCAAAGTGGCGGTGCTCCTCCCTGCAGGCATTTAGCATAGATATATAACGGCAATAAAAACGTGCAACTTAAGCACTAATCACCACAGACGTTGGAAATGCCGGCCACACGTCCTGTGCACTCAGGACACATTATCGGTATGCTGAGATTCAAGCCCCACCACCGTTCACCAGGACGGCTCACACTTGAGCATTCTCCTTCGATGTGCTGAGATTCAAGCCCCACCAACTTGAGCATTATAGTCTTTTCGGCCCGAAACCTGAGACTCTCCCTACGCTTTGATAAAGTCATGCTGAGATTCAAGCCACTGACTCACTCTAAGACGAACACCATACGGTAGGTACTGGTCAGCCACAACCCGTTGCTCAAATCGACATGTCAACGTCGATGGACGCAACCATCATGGCGAACGACAAGATGCAGGACAACCTCCCCTTGCTCATTCATGATATATAACCATGTTATATTCCAAGGCTGGCGCACACGACCACCTAAGTTGGGCCCCTCAGACTCTCAGCTCAACACAATGGCCCCCAAGTCTCCGAGAGACGGTCCTTAAATTCATAATGGCCACCGGGACTCCGAGAGACAGGACTCAAATTCACAATGGCCACAAGGTATCCGAGAGACAGGCCTCAAATTCACAATGACCACCAGGTCTCTGAGAGACAGGCCTCACTGCTCACAGGGAGCTACTGTCGGCGGTAGAGCTACCACTGCGAGGGGATATACTATCGTTTCTTCCCCTCCAAATGGGTATTTTCCTGGAGTCCTTCTCCAGTACTCTCTCTGCAACGACATGCACACCCCGCGACTCCGAAAACCGTACGATTACCACAGAGTCTTCTCCGAGATACATACTGAAAGAATTGGTTTCAAGATTGCCTAAACACCTAGAGGGGGGGTGAATAGGTTCAATTCTGTTTTCTTACGTAGACAGTTAATAAGTTTATCTCAGCACAGTTATGATCAAATCACCACAACAAACAAACAATCATACACAACATACACACAGATTTTATAGTGGTTCCCCAAGTGATGGGTACATCCACTTTCCCCCTTCGCCTATCTAGCAGTATACTAGATTCGGCCTAACTTCCTTCCAACTTGTCAGATCCTCAGATCTTACAACTCAGAGCACAGAATGGTTCCTACAACTCAGATTTTAGTAAGTCCTACAGCTCAGATTCTATCAGAGAATCCTACCTCAGAGTGAGTCCTCACTCCTACCACTCAGACAATCAAGCCCTACCTCAGCCTCTTTCACCAGGACTACAACTCAGAGAAATCAATCTCCTACCTCAGGCTAACAGCCCTACCTCAGCCTTTATAGATATAGGCTTACAACTCAGAGAACTTAATCTCTTACACTCAGATCTAGAATAGATCCTACAGAAATTTAGATAAAGAAATTGTTTCTACCTTCACTCATAAAGAGATGAAGGGATCTTGGACAGTTCTTGATGGATCTGCTTCCAACTGTTCCTTGCAGTAAAGATTTGATCCAACCTGAATTAGCTTATTCAAAGCTTCTTGAAATAGAGAACTTAGGTTGAATCTTCTTGGAGTAGATCCAGCTTCTTCCACCCTTCTGAATTTATTCTGCAATCTTCAACAGATCTCCTTCTTTAATTTTGGATCAGAATCTCCAGCTGTACAGGAATCTGTGAAATCTTCTTGGAGAATTTCACTTCAGTTTTTCTCTATCTTCTGTTGATTAATTTATTCTCTGAAGGCCTCAGACCTATTTATAGTTTTACATCAGTAGTAATCGGTTGGTCCGGTAGTTGACTGACATCTAACAGTTCTGTCATGTCAAATAGGCAGTGACCATTCTGGCAGCTGTCAAGTCTTCAGTCTTGAGATTTGGTACTTAGAATATTTTCTAGATCATCTGACTGTGTCGAGATATATGTGTCGACACAGATGGAGTATGTGTCGACACAATTACCCAGGTGTCGATAAACTTCCTTTGGTGTTGTCGACAAACATCAGTAACTGTCGACACAGCTCTTCACTTAGTCTCAACACTGTCTTTGTAGACTGTGTCGACACACTTCAGAAAATAGTCGACACAGCTCTTTATTAAGTTCTCGACATGCACCCTTTGTAGAATGTGTCGACACAAGTTCTGTGTGTCGACACAGCCTCTCTATCAAGTTCTTGACACATCTTTTGTAGAATGTGTCGACACAAGTCCGGTGTGTCGACACAGCATCTCTAACTGTCGACCCAAGTCATGGATGTCGACATAGTTGTTTCTTTACACTTGTTAACTCAACAGTCCAGGTGTGTCGACACAAGTTATAAGTGTCGACACAGTTAATGTTGACTTTGCTTCTGTGTGTCGACACAGTTGATGTTTAGTTAGCTTCTGTGTGTCGACATATCACCTTCAAAGGTGTCGACACAAAAGCAATTGTCTCGACACTTTTGTACTTAGAATATCTTCTGCATTCTTCTACCTGCACAAGTTAACTCAATACACAATCAAATACAACCTGATGTATACCATTGAGTTAGGTGAGGCTTCTCCAAATCAGGTACACAAATTCCAATGTACCCAACAATCTCCCTCTATTTGGAGAAGTCATAACCCTTAGTCAATGATATACACTATATAACAAAAATGATAAGTGTGATATATCCAGATATGCAAAACACATTTATGCAGAAAACATAGATATCATGTTATACAAAAACATTCAGAAATGAACTAATATAAAGAAAAACAGGTAACAAAGATACACAGATATGTAAATCATTGTACACCCAGAATTTCATTCTCATATAATTAAAATGGGATACCAAGATTAATGTTTGTTAATAATAATCAAAAAATACACAATTTGCAAATGTTAGTCATTCTAAGATTAATTTTGACTAGATTCCTTAATGACTATTCCTTTCCCTGGCTGAATGAATGCTTTGTCATCAACTTAAGTCTCAATAGCAGGCATTTTCCCTTTAATATCTTTGGCTTTGACTTGTGCAGCATTCAGCTTTTGCCTCTCAAAATAGTGAAATAGCTTGGGGAAGTACTTGCAAGTCTCTATTGAATTTGCAGGAATTTTTCCAGCCTTCAAGTCTTTTCTGAATTTTTGAATATTCCCTTGTTGAGTAAGATACTTCTCCCATTCTTGCTTAAAGTATCACTTCCCTCTATCATATTGATTGTCAGCCACTGCATTCCATGCTGTCAGAATGATACTCCTAGAGATTGAACTCCATCTTTCAAAATCTGGTCTTGCCTCAGCCTGCTCTCTAAACCTTTTCTTAGATAATAATGCCTCTTGCTCTTTCATCAGTACTGGATCAACCATGTCCACATCCTCACAAATGACTGACATTTTGTCCTGTGGAGGGTTGTACATATTCTGAACAGCCTGGTCGATTTCCTCAAACCCAGTAAGGGGATATATGACTTGTGCCACTTCTTGTTTCACCCCCTCTCTGTTCGCAGCTTGAACTCCAGATTCTATTGTATTATTATCATCACAAAGGGGTGGATATCCCAAGGTAGCTCTGATGCTATTTGTGACCCATTTGACATGTTCAGAGCTAGCATGGACTAATACCCTCTCCCCCTTTATGACTTCTCTGTCTATATGATCTTTGAGGTCATCTTTTTGAAATCTGATTTGATCAGTGATATAATATTTGCCATTAGTGTAGTAAGCTTTGAATTTCTTGAGGAGAGCAGAAATGGCAGATTCTGATGTCTTTATTGCAGTGGAAACTGTTGTCAGGTCCAGCTGAATCTATTTTTCTACTGCAGAGACTTGATTGGTCATAGTGGCTTGAAGAGCAGTAGTCTGTTCATCCATCTTGGTCAGAGAGATGGTGTGGAGTTCCATCAAATTCTCATTTAATCTCTTTTGATTTTCAAGAATAATGCCTTGCTTGACCACTAGATCATCTATTTCAGTTTTAGCGATTTGTTGTTGTTTAGCAAGATAGATTACAACATTTCCTCCTTTGTGGAAGCAATCAGTCATATCTGTCTTCAGCATGTTGACCTCAAACCTAATGGACTTGATATCTTGGGCCAAGTTGAATTGTAGCTCTTTGTTGCTCTCATCTATATACTTTTCCAAAGCTTGTCTTTGCTCATCAAGGTTTATCTAGAGCTGTACCAAGAGAGAACTAAAATCAATGGTAGGAGAAGTAGAGGAAGAGCCTGCTTTGAAAGCCTTCTTATAGCCAACACTCCTTTTCTTGATGTCCATTAATTTTCTTTTCTTAAGGAGAGTGGCTGCTGCTCCATCTTCAGAGTCAGGGAAAATTTCAAATTCCTTTGGAGGTTCTGGAACATTTGTTGTTTCTGGAACATTGTCAACCAATCTAGGGCTTGGACAGGTGCCTCCCCCTCAATCCTTGTGGTAGTTGGTGCATCTATTGGCTGCTCTTCTGGGTGGATCTCTTCTTGCTCCTTCTGGAGGCCACTTGCCAAGTCTAGCACAGCTTCAACCTCTATGTCTGGTGCCTGATGTATTGCTAGCAAATCAGGAAGAGAGACATCATGTGCCTCGTTTTCAGAATGGTCTTTGTCCATATTGATTTCTTGGACTACTTCCATTATGGTAAGATTGACAGTCTCACTGTCAAGCTGAGCTTCAGGCACAGTTTCTGTTGGGACTGTCATCTCAGGAGCAGTCATCTGTGGAATAGCCTCCCCCTGGAACTGAGCTTCAGTTTCTGGTGAATGGGTTGGAGACTTCCTGGGTAGGTCAGGGTGCTCTTCATCTGAGCTGAACACTACCCTCTCTTCTGAGTCACTAGTGGACTCCTCAGCTTGCACTTGACTTTTCTTGGAAGAGTGAACCTTTTGGGATGGCTGTTTAGGTGTTGGGTTGTCTTTGCACAGAACTCTGTCCCACCTTGACAAGATCCTTATGTCCATGCGCCTCATGTGATTAATTTTGGTGCCAGCAGATTGTTGGATCACCTCTGGGATGTTGTCAGCGAGATACAGACTCAGTATCCTTCCCAGGTTTGGTTTCTTGATGCTTTATTTGATCTTATTGAAGAGTACTGAACTCCAGTCAGTCTTCACCTGGAAGATGACTCTGGTCATAAGGTTGAACATGTAGGATGAGATCCTATCATGACCCTCAGTCTTGCAGAGGACTACTTTTCCAATGATTTCCGAAAGGAATTTCCCGTGGGAGTTCATCCCTTTCCTGGTCATGGACGAGCCGATGCACTTTGTTGTAGCCAGCCCACACCATTTAAGGGATTCAGAAGTTAAGGTGGAATCAACCTTTGTCTCGTCCTTCACCCTTGGAAGATGAAGTGTCTGACTCAGCGTTTTGGGTGTGAGTTTGATCTTCTCGCCATGTATAGTGGATTTGATCTTGTTGCCCTTCGAGTTCAATGTTGCGTTGGATTAGAGCTCTAGAACCTCTTTCTTCCAGATGTTGGTTGTTTCAGCGACCAAATACTCTAGTCCGGATTCCTGGACTATGTTAACAACCATATTGATTTCAGGTGCGGCTGCAATGAATGCCCCCGTACTATCTCGCAGCCTTCATTGACATTGTTGTCCATTTTTGGCGCCATTAGAGGAGAGAGAGAGATTGAAGAAGAGAAAGATGAAGTTCTTGTCGACACAAATGGGTTGGTCTCGAGAATTCTGAGAGCGTAGTCGACAAGGTCTTGTTTCCACCTATTTATACTTTTCTAAACAAGGAAGGCCAAAAGGCGGGCGAAAATTTGCTTAGTGTGTCGACACTGTTTGGATTGTGTCGGCACATACAACCTTAAAAGTCTCGACAGATAATTTAAAGTTATTACAATACTATGTGTCGACACCATTTGTGATGTGTCGACACAGACATCCTTAAGAGTCAACACCAAATTTCTGTGTGGTGATACAGACGACCATATGTGTCGACACTAATATCCAAGTGTCCGTAACACTATGTGTGGACACCAAATTCTGTCTGTCAACACAATATTCTTGATGTGTCGACACCAACTTTTCTAGGATAATAACTCTATGTGTCGACACCAAATTCTGAGTGTCGACAAAATTTGTCCTTAAGTGTCGACACCGATTACTAAGTGTCGACACAGATTTCTTAATGTGTCGACACAAATTTACTTAGTCATATGTACCATCTATTCCAAGTTTAACATGTCTAATTCAATTTTAAAGTAATTGAATTTTGTTTCATCTAGATGTTTAGTGAATATATCAGCTACTTGAGTATCAGTAGAAATAAATTCTAAGCATATATCCTCTTTCTCTACATGTTATCTTATGAAATGGTACCTAATTTCAATGTGCTTAGTTCTACTATGTGAAACAGGATTTTTAGCAATTGATATTGCACTAGTAGAATCACAATATAGAGGAGTTTTACTTATCTTGATGTCATAGTCCTCCAGTTGATGATGTATCCATAGCAACTGAGCACAGCAACTTACATCTGCTATATATTCTGACTCTGTTGTGGATATGGCAACACTTGTCTGCTTTTTGCTATTCCATGACACTAGTCTTCCTCCTAGGAATTGACATGTACCTGTGGTACTTTTCCTGTCTTCTTTGCAGCCTGCAAAGTCTGCATCTGAAAAACCAGTTAACAGAAAATTGTTATTCCTAGGGTACCAAAGACCAAGATCTGGTGTGCCCTTTAGATATCTTAGAATTCTTTTGGCAGCAGAATAATGAGACTCTTTAGGGCATGCTTGATATCTAGCACAGACACATATAGCATACATGATGTTAGGCCTACTTGCAGTCAGGTAGAGTAAAGTGCCAATTATCCCTCTATACAAAGACTCATCAACAAGTTTCTCTGCCTCATCTTTGTCTAAAGGCATACTTGTCCTCATTGGAGTTTTCATGGTGGAAGCAGTTTCCATGCCATATTTTTTAATCAACTCACTGATGAACTTAGACTGGGATATGGAAAATCCATCATCAGTTTATTTTACTTGAAGTCCCAAAAAGAACTTTAGTTCACCCATGCTGCTCATCTCAAACTTCCCTTGCATAAGTTTGGCAAACTTCGTGCAAAGGTTATTCTCAGTGGATCCAAAGATTATGTCATCAACATATATCTGGACTAGGATGATCTTGCCTTTGGATTCCCTCAGAAATAGGGTCTTGTCTATTTTCCCCCTTGAGAATTTATTCTCAATGAGGAAAGGAGACAACGTCTCATACCAAGCTCTAGGAGCTTATTTTAACCCATATAAGGCTTTCTTAAGCTTAAAGACATAATCAGGATAGTGAGGATCTACAAAAGCTGATGGCTGGTCCACATATACTTCCTCTTTTAGATCCCTATTCAGGAATGATGACTTGACATCCATCTGAAAGACCTTGAATTCTTTATAGACTACATAGACAAGGAATAGTCTTATAGCTTCTAGCCTTGCTACAGGGGCAAAGGTCTGGTCAAAGTCTATTCTTTCTTCCTGCCTGTAGCCTTTTGCAACCAGTCTAGCCTTATTCTTGACAATAATTCCATTCTCATCCAACTTATTTTTATAAATCCATTTGGTTCCTATCACATTATGTCCTTTATGTCTGGGAACCAGTTTCCAAACCTTGTATCTTTTGAATTTGTTCAGCTCTTCCTGCATAGCACCAATCCAGAATGAGTCTAGGATTGCCTCTTCAAACTTCTTTGGTTCCATTTGTGACAGAAAACTTGAACACAGTTCTGTGTTCAAACTCTTGCTCCTGGTCATCACACCATGACTTGCATCACCAATAATTTGATGAGATGGATGATCTCTTAAGTGTCTTAAGGCTAATGGTAGTTTTTGTTCAATTTGTTGATCTTCCAAGTCTTCAGCTGACTAATCTACATTTTCAGCTTGTAGGTCTTGAGCTCCCCCTGGATAGTATCCATCATCTTCTATCACTTGGATTGCTGAATTATCTTCCTTGATGATCAGATTGTTCATCTTATCTTTTAAACCTGCAGGACTAGAAGAATTGCTTGGCAGCTCATAGTTAATTAATTTAGACTCATCAAAGATTACATGGACTGACTCTTCTACAACTTGAGAATTCAAGTTATAGATCTTATATGCCCTACTATTGTTGTTATACCCAACAAATATCCATTCTTGGGACTTGTCATCAAACTTAGTCAGATGAGACTTTCCATTGTTTAGTACATAACACTTGCTACCAAAGATTTTAAAGTATGATAAGTTAGGTTTTCTGCCTTTCAGAATCTCATAGAGAGTCTTTTTGCGACTTTTAGTGATTGAAGCTCTATTGAGAACATGACAATCAGTATTTACTGGCTCAGCCCAGAAATATTCTGGGAGAGAAGTGTCATTCAACAAGGTTCTACCTGCCTTAATTAAGGTTCTGTTCTTTCTTTCAGCAATTCCATTTTGCTGGGGAGTTCTAGGTGAGGAAAATTCTTGATGAATCCCAAGAACTTCACAGAACTTTATCATGCATTCAGACTGAAACTCAGTCCCATGATCACTTCTGATCATGACCACAGTACTATTAAATTCATTCTGAATTTGCTTGACAAAAGTCTGGAAGATATCTGGGGTTTCAGACTTTTTTCTTAAAAAAGAATACCCAAGCAAACCTGGAAAAATCATATACCACAACAAGAGTATAGACTTTCCTACCTAGACTATGAATTGGCATAGGACCAAATAGATCCATATGCAGGAGGTATAACCACCTCACTGAGTCCTTGGTATCAAGGCTTTGGAAGGAAGACCTTGTCTGCTTGCCCTTTTGACAAGCTGAGCAAATTCCCTCCCTAATGCACTTAACTTTAGGACCATTCCTTACCAACTCTTCAGTAAAGAGTCTACCTATGGTCTTATAGTTTAGGTGAGCTAGTCTCTTATGTCATTTGACACAATGAGAAACTTTCTCATCTGCAACTAGACATATAGGAGAGTCCTTTCTTTCACACTCAAAGTCTAGACAGTAAACATTTCCTCTCCTAGTGTCAGTCAAGATAACTCCTTGATCACTTGACCCTCTAATTTGACACTCATCCTTGAGGAAAGAAATGTCATAGCCCAAATCACATAGTTGACTTATGCATATAAGATTATGTTTCAAACCTTTCATATAAGCTACTTGTGTGATAGTTACTATATCATTTGTTATCTTACCCAAACCTTTTGTTACTCCTTTCTCTGAGCCCCCAAAGGTCACTTTGGAACCATTCTGAATAGGAGTGTACTCTTTCAGCATGCTCTTTGTTCCAGTCATGTGCCTGAAACATCCACTGTCCAAGTACCATGTAGGGTTATGGCCACTTGGACTTACCTGCAACAAATATATCATCTGACCTTAGGATCCCAAATTTGATTGGGTCCTAGGTGCGAGTTAGTTTTAAACTGAACATTCCTACTTGTAGTTCTTCTGACAGGTAAGCCACCAACATTTCTCTGGACACTCTTATTATGCCAGCAATCAATGGCATAGTATCCCACCTTGCCACAACACCAACACTCATGCACATTGTACCTTCTTTTGAGAACTGGTTTTACTGCAAAGTTATTAGTAGCTCTCAACCCAGCTGGTACATCAGCTTTTTCCTTAGGTCTTTCAACCATAGTTTGCTTAGGAAGATGTTTGGCAATAGAAGTACTTGGGATATCTTGAACCCTACCTGTAGCTGCCTTCTTTTCAGAAAGTATACTCTTGATAGCTTCAGATATACCCAAGTCTGTTTTGCCAACAGACTTTTCCTTAGCTTGCCATTTTGCTGACAGACCTTGTAAATCAGTTGACACTTTGTTCTTGAGTGTTGGGGCTGGTACACCAAACACAAATGGTTCATTTTGAGCCATTTGAGTTTTCTCATGGGTTGCCCAAAAGGCACTTGCACCCTTGCCATTTCTTCTACCTTTCTCACAGTGACCATAGATACTATCATGATCATACCTGTTAGAAGGTTGTACCACTTTTTTAAAAGAAATCTGGGGCTTAGAAGCAAGTGGCTGAGTTGGAGCATTATCTTTCCTTTTGGAATAGGCAGCTCTTGTATTCCCTTTGAAACCTAATCCCTTCTTACCCTTTTGGGAAGAAAAGGAATCTATCAAAGGTAACACAGAACTAGGTTTAGAAAACTTGGCCACTAGCTCTCTTTCCTTTTGAAGTTTACTTTCAAGATTCTTAATATGATTGTTCTTGAAGGTGATAGTGTCCATCTGAATAACAGTTATGTTTTTCAGTTTGCTGATTTCTTTTAATTTCAGATCCAGCACTTTTACTGATTCTGAGGCAGTCAACTTCAGACTGACATTGTCCTTTGCCAGCTGTTTGGCTAGGTGCCTGCTTTCCTTGAAGGCTAGCAAGAGCTCTCCATAGTCATCAATCAATTGATTGATGTCTACTTCAGAATCTGAGCCATCTTTATCTTTTGAAAAAGATGCTTCTGATTCTAGGCTTGTAACATAATCAAACATAGAAGGTGAAGATTGTACCTTACTTTCACTATGCAGCTTCTGGCTGTGTCCATCCTCAGCTATTGCCATCAGCCCTATACATTTGTTGTCTTCAATTTTATTTAGATCATCTAGCATTTGTAGGAATTCTGATTCTACTGAATCTTCCTCAGCAGAGAATAACCCAATGTAGGCCTCAACCTCCTCTTCATTTTTTGTCTCTGATGAAGAGGAGTCAGTCCAACTCTTCTCCTTCTTGGCCACAAAGGATTTTTCCTTTTTGCCTTTGTACTGGAGTTTCTTTTTCTCGCCAGACTCCTTTATCTTGACAAGACAGTCTGCTATGACATGTCCTGGCTTGCTGCAGCAATAACAGACAATCTTAATAGATGTTTGTTTACTAGGTTTAGTGACATACCTTTCCTCCTTAAAGGTTTCTTCTTCACCTTGTAGTTGTCATCCTTGGAGTAAGAGGAAGAGGAAGGCCTTCTTCTCCAGTTCTTTTTTTTTTCAAAAACTTCTGGAACTGCCTAGAAAAGGCAGCAAGCTCCTCATCAGAATTATGGCTATCTGTTGTGCTGGTATCTGAACTTTCTGACTCAGTTTCAACAACTTTTCTAGGAGGAGGAGTCTTTCTCCTGCCCTTCTTTGTAGCTTCAACTTTGAAGGCCACAGACTTATCTTTTCCATAAGACCTGCTGCATTTCTCCTCTTCCTTTCTGGCAAGCAACTACATCTCATAGAACAACAACTTTCCAAACAAGGTTGAAGGGGGTGTATCAGCAAGTCTGGCCACTTATTTGATGGTACAAACTTTGGTATCCCACTCTTTGGTCAAAGATCTCAGAAACTTATTATTAAGTTCATAGGTAATGAAGGCTCTTCCATAAGTCATTAGTTCATTGACAATTCTAAAGAACTTTTCATAGCATATAGCTATGCTATCTGACTTGGCCTGTTTGAAACTCTCATATTCTTGATTGAGCATGGATTTTCTATCCTCTCTAAATTTTTCAGTCCCCTCCATATAGACAATCAAGGTGTCCTATATTTCCTTTGAAGTTTTGCAGTGGACTAAATTTTGAAAAATCATCTATGACACTCACTATTATATTATGTGCCTCTTATCCAAAGTGGCCAAGATGATCTCATCTTTGGTCATCTCAGAATAACTCTTTGGAGTCCTTACATTTGCATCTAAAATAGATGTCTTCATGGGAATCAAAGGATCTTCTTGTACTGTGATGTAGATTCTTGGATCAGATGCCTCCATGAACAATCTGACCCTTTCTTTCCATATGCCAAACGTTTCTTTTCTACAAATGGTTAGTTTCATGGATCCAAGTTCCTTGTGATTTTCACCTGAACCCATCTTAACTCTCTTATTACTGTCTACAGATACACTCATACTGTTAAGTCTTGTTTTGAGGAACCTACCTCTGATACCACTTGAAAGAATTAGTTTCAAGATTGCCTAAACACCTAGAGGGGGGGGTGAATAGGTTCAATTATGTTTTCTTACTTAGACAGTTAATAAGTTTATCTCAGCACAGTTATGATCAAATTACCACAACATACAAACAATCAAACACATCATATACACAGATTTTATTGTGGTTCCCCAAGTGATGGGTACATCCACTTTCCCCCTTTACCTATCTAGCATTATACTAGATTCGGCCTAACTTCCTTCCACCTTCTCAGATCCTCAGATCTTATAACTCAGAACCCAGAATGGTTCCTACAGCTCAGACTTTAGTAAGTCCTACAACTTAGATTCTATCAGAGAATCCTACCTCAGAGTGAGTCCTCACTCCTACCACTCAGGCAATCAAGCCCTACCTCAGCCTCTTTCACCAGACCTACAACTTAGAGAAATCAATCTCCTACCTCAGGCTAACAGCCCTACCTCAGCCTTTATAGATATAAGTTTACAACTCGGAGAACTTAATCTCTTACACTCATATCTAGAATAGATCCTATAGAAATTTAGATAAAGAAATTATTTCTACCTTCACTCATAAAGAGATGAAGGGATCTTGGACAGTTCTTGATGGATCTGCTTCCAACTGTTCCTTGCAGTAAAGATTTGTTCCAACCTGACTTAGCTTATTCAAAGCTTCTTGAAATAGAGAACTTAGGTTGAATCTTCTTGGAGTCGATCCAGCTTCTTCCACACTTCTGAATTTATTCTGCAATCTTCAACAGATCTTCTCTGATTTTGGATCAGAATCTCCAGCTGTACATGAATCTGTGAAATCTTCTTGGAGAATTTCACTTCAGTTTTTCTCTATCTTCTGTTGATTAATTTATTCTCTGAAGGCCCCAACCCTAATTATAGTTTTACATCAGTGGTAGCCGGCTGGTCCAGCAGTTGACTGACATCTGACAGTTCTGTCATGTTAAATAGGCAGTGGCCATTCTGGCAGCTGTCAAGTCTTCAGTCTTGAGATTTGGTACTTAGAATATTTTCTGGATCAGCTGACTGTGTCGAGACATATGTGTCGACACAGATGGAGTATGTGTCGACATAATTACCCAGGTGTCGATAAACTTCCTTTGGTGTTGTCGACAAACATCAGTAACTGTCGACACAGCTCTTTACTTTGTCTCAACACTGTCTTTGTAGACTGTGTCGACACACTTCAGAAAATAGTCGACACAGCTCTTTATTAAGTTCTCAACGTGCACCCTTTGTAGAATGTGTCGACACAAGTCCTGTGTGTCGACACAGCCTCTCTAACTGTCGACTCAAGTCATGGATGACGACATAGTTGTTTCTTTACACTTGTTAACTCAACAGTCCAGGTGTGTCGACACAAGTTATAAGTGTTGACACAGTTGATGTTAACTTTACTTCTGTGTGTCGACACAATTCTTGTGTGTCAACACAGTTGATGTTGAGTTAGCTTCTGTGTGTCGACATAGCACCTTCAAAGGTGTCGACACAAAAACAATTGTCGCGACACTTTTGTACTTAGAATATCTTCTGCATTATTCTACCTGCATAAGTTAACTCAAAACACAATCAAATACAACCTGATGTATATAATTGAGTTAGGTGAGGCTTCTCCAAATCAGGTACATAAATTCCAATGTACACAACACATACAATCATCATTAATCCAGACCAACCTGTCAGGATGGGCTTCACACATCATATCTAACCTGTACTTCGATTCTGAATTTTAAATGCAAATACAACGGGGATACAACCGATCTACCCGTCGGGAGAACTACTTCTACGTGATCGTGGAGCATCTACCCTCACATGCCAAAACAAAGGACTTCACATGTCCAAGGAAGAGGATTATTACCCTTGATGTTCATTTTGGCGCCATAGAGAGAATCTAGCCGGATGAGAATGATCGCAACGGACTTGCCTTCGCAGATCCGAACTTGGCACGCGACACAGAGCTCCAAAACTCCAACGGCGACCAGATCTCATTCCTCTCTCTCTTCTTTACTCTCCACTCAGGCTGCTGCTCGGAAGAAGGAAGCCAAGAGAGAATGAAATGAAATCACATTTCCTTGCTATAAGTCGAGCTACCGCCGCACGGTACTCAGATGTCCAATCCACAATCACACCGCCCAAAACCTCCAATCCCGGGCTGACGCGTGGCCACGCCATTGCTACCGCCACGTGGTACCATTTATCGCTGCATGCTAGGCAATGCGTCACATCAAACCTCAGCAAGACAAAAAGTCACTAGCGCCTCGCGGTAACACTACCACGACGCGGTACCTTCCCGAGAGGTTTGCCAATTAAATCAGCTACGCTACCGCCGACGTTAAACCTGCTGCCGGGGGGTAGCTCACAATTTTACCCCGGCGCGTTATCAACCTACCGCCGTGCAGTAGACTAAGCGTTGAGTCGACTCAATGCTCTCGACGCCTGACACTGTCGCTTCGCGGTACCGCTGCCGCCTCGCGGTAGACTAAGAGTTGAGTCAACACGATGCTCTCGACGCCTGAAACTACCATCCTGCGGTACCACTACCTCCCCGCGGTAGACAACTCGAGAGCTCTGCCAAATAAATTGGCCAAGCTACCTCCAACGATAACTCTACCGTTGGGCGGTAACTCAGAGAAATTATTACCCGCTTCAAGAAATTGAGGCGTTATTAAATCTCCCTCACTTAAAGAATTTCGTCCCGAAATTACATATGGCAGGAAAACATAGGAGTATTGATACTAAAAAAGTATACCTCAAACAAATAGCTTGGGGAACTCCGCTCTCATGGTTTGTTCCTGCTCCCAAGATAGCTCCTCACGGCTACAGTTATCCTAACGGACCTTGAACATCCCGATTGATTTATTCTGTAGTTGTTTGACTTCCGAGTCTTCGATACGAATGGGCTTGACCTTCGTTGTCAACCCACCATCAATCGGCACTTGATCCGCCGTAACCACCAGCGTAGGCTCCATCACTGCCTTTCGCAATACTGATACATAGAATACGTCATGCAAGCCACTTAGTTCTGTTAAAAGATTCAATCGATGGGCGGCTTCACCAATGCGCTCCAAAACCTCATTCGGCGATACTCGATGAATCGGCTTGATTCGGCGGGTAAACTCGACGAATTTTCCTTGGTCTCCCGGTCACTCAATGCTTCACTTAATGATACTCGACGAATCGTAGCCCATTCGTCGTGTAAACTCGACGAATATGACTTAGCTGTCTGGTCACTCAATGCTTCCTAACCTAAGACATACTCAACGAATCATCGAATATACTCGACGATTCGGATTTCACTCAACGCCACACCAGTCAATACTCAACGAACACGATGCCTTGATATTTGACGAATCTACCTCACTCAACGATGCGCCAGTCGATACTCGATGAACCAGATGTCTTGATATTTGACGAATCTACCTCACTCAACGTCGCGCCAGTCGATACTCGATGAAATAGTCTTAAGCTAATTAACCTATACTCGACAAACATAACGACATTACTTGACGAATTCAGATAGTCTTCTACACCTATATTCGACGAGTTTTACTTAGCATGTCTAACATTCTCGACAGATTCTAGCCGAAAAATCAAAACAATCCTAAGGATTTTCTCAAGGCTAACTCCTACACACTCCTACATACAAGGAGAGAAAGAAAAGGAAAGACATGAAAGGAAAATTAGCAAGCAAGGAGAAAATTGCCACTTGCCTCAAATCTCGGAAAAATCGTCTCCTCTAACACTCTGCGGCAAGGATCAGTCGCAAGAAGACCTAGGAAACGTTTCCTGAAACCTTTGGGGGGAAAAGAGGTCAAAAACACAAACCTTAGCACACAAAAATCGGAGAAACGGGGAAAGCTTACCACGAATGTGTAGATCTTGGCGAGAGCTTTCCAAATCTCTAATCTATTAATAAAATGGACAACCAAATTGCTAGAAATCGTCGGCCAAAAGCACGTGGGACGCCGAACTCCTTTATCAAGCGTCGAATCATTGATACGCCCTTGAACGGTTTGATCTTCAGGTAAACACAATCTCCCACGGCGAACTCGGGGTTTTTGTGCTTGGCGTTATAATACTTAGTCTGTCTATCCTGAGCGATCAACAATCGCTCACAGATTGTACAGATGATCGAAGTTGCATCCTCGACTTCCTTCCGCTTGAACAATTTTGTTTCGCCCGTCTCCAACCATATAAAAGGAGTACGACACTTTCTACCATACAGGGTCTTGAAGGGCACCATCTGAATACTTGCATGGTAGCTATTGTTGTAAGCGAACTCAATCATATAGAGGCGATCCTCCTACCTCTTCCCGAAATCTAGGGCGCACATGCAAAGCATGTCTTACATTGTCCTATTTACCCTTTCAGTCTGAAGATCCTTCTGCGGATGAAAGACGGTACTGAACTTCGGTTTGGTACCCAACAGTTGATGAAGAAGCCTTCAATCATTTTATGTGAAGCGCCCTTCTCCGTCATTGACGATGCTACAGGGCACACCGTGCATTCATACGATCTTATCAACATAAAGCTTTGCCAGCTTTTTCACTGAATCATCCTTCCTATTCTGAATGAAGTGCGACACTTTCGTTAAACGATCAATGATCACCCATATGACGTTGTTCCCCTTCTGCGATCTCAACAAGCCGTGCACGAAATCCATAGATATGTCGTCAAGCTTTCATTCTGGTATAGGTAAAGACTTCAGAAATCCATCGGGCTTCTGACATTTGGTCTTCACTAAGGCACATGTCTGACACTTCGCCACATATAAAGCTACGTCTTTCTTCAATCCTGGCCACTAGAACAACGTTTTCATGTCCTTGAACGTCTTTGTGCTCCTCGGGTGGATTGAGTACTTCGTGAAATATGTCTCGCACATCAACTCCTCTTGTAATTTGCCCACATTAGGGAAGCACAACTGACTGTCCTTCCATAAAAGGCCATCATTGAGAGTAAACTGGGCATTTGACTCATCCAAAGATTCTGACAAGTAGCGCTTCATGTTGGCATCCAACTCCAGCGCTTGCCGAACCCGATTGGCGAGGCTATACTGCACCTCCGTCTAGTTCAAACATGCTTCGGCACTAGACCTCCTATCCACACAAGAGATCTCCAAGGCCTCCAAATCTTGAATAAGACGCTCATCATGCATCTGTATCCAGTTGGCCTGTACCAGAATCCTACGACTTAGCGCATCTACAACAACATTTCCCTTGTCAGTAACATAATGATTCTTGAAGGTGTAGTCCCCATGGAACTCCATCCACCTTCGCTGACGTATATTCAAGTCCTTATGATCTAACAAATATTTTAGGCTCTTATGGTTTGTAAAGATATCGATCTATATGCCATACAAGTAGTGCCTCCATAGCTTCAGAGCGAATATCACGACCGTTAACTCCAAATCATAGACCAGATAATTCCTCTCGTGCACCTTCAGTTGACGCGAGCTATATGCTAGCACCTTCCCGTGTTGAAGCAAAACACAGCCTAAACCGCTCCCCGAGGCGTTGTTGTAGATCTCATAGCCTTCTGTTCCATATGGTGAGCATAAAATAGGCGTCGTGGTCAGATGACTTTTCAACTCTTCAAAAGCATGCGCGCACGCTGGAGACCAAAGGAACTTTTGATCCTTCCTTGTCAAAGTAGTGAGGGGTAAGGCTATCCGCGAGAATTTCTCCACGAAGCGCCTGTGCTAGCCGGCAAGCCCCAGAAAACTCTGGATTTCAGCCACAGAAGACAACACAGGCCACTCCCGTATCGCAAAAATCTTTGTCAGATCCACCGCAATTCCCTCTCCACTAACAATATGCCATGGAATGCTAGCGAAGACAGCCAAAACTCGCATTTAGAGAACTTGGCGTAAAGCTGACCACTACTCAGGGTCTCAACACTATGTGTAAATGATCTGCATGATCGTCCTTAGATTGAGAGTATACCAGGATATCGTCAATAAAGACTATCACGAACTGGTCCAAATACTCTCTGAATGTTCGGTTCATCAAGTCCATAAACACAGACGACACATTCGTCAGCCCAAACGGCATGACGGTGAACTCATAATGCCCGTATCAAGTACTGAATGTCGTCTTCAGAATGTCACTTTCCCTAATCCTCAACTAATAATACTCGGATTTCAGATCTAGCTTTGAGTACACAGTCGATCCAACAAGCTGGTCAAATAGATCGTCGATCCTCAGAATTGGGTACTTGTTCTTCTTAGTTAGCTTATTCAGCTTCCAATAATCGATGCACAACCGTAGACTTCCGTCCTTCTTTTTCACAAAGAGGATTGACACGCTCCAAGGTGACAAACTTGAACGCACATAACCTTTCTCCAATAGCTCTTGAATATGTACTTTCAATTCTGTCATCTCTCTTGGTGCTATACGATATGGGGAGCGTAACACAGGCTTGGCACCTGGCACTAGCTCAATGGTAAAATTGATCTCTCTCTGAGGTGGAGCTCCGGGGAGATCTTCGGGGAAAACATCGACAAACTCTGATACCACAGAAACACTGATCAAACCAGGCTTGGGTCTCTTAGCCTCTAATAGGGCAAAGAATAACTCCGCACCCTCATGAACGACTTTAACTACTTGAAGAGTAGACATCAACGTCTTGCTCGGTCCCTTCATACCAGAGAAGGTAGTTTCACATCCCGTATTCAACCCCAATTTGACCATCTTGAGGCTGCAATCAATGTACGCATGTTGCTCCTAGAGCCAATCCATGCCAAAGATTACATTGAACTCCACTATCAGTAGTAACGATGCTTTCAAGTCAAATTTTTGACTTATAATTCATACCTTAACGCGACAAGCCCAGTCCGCACGCATTGAACATTCATTAGGAAGCAACACATCCAGCCTATCCTTAGTCACAGAAGAAGGCACTCTGATACATGACACGAAGTCCTCAGACAGAAAGGAATGTGAAGCTCCTATATCAAACAGTGCTCTCGCCGGACTGTCCAAGATTAAGACAAAACCTAACACAAACAAATTATATAAAAGCAACACACAATGTATTAAGTATAGAAAGCAATGAAAATTGTATCCTAACTCATACCTGTTACGATGTCACTTTGCTTTATGGCCTCCCATTATCCAAGATTATAGACTCGGGGCGGCGTTTGGGATGCAGTTAATTCCACCACTATCTTTCCCTTTTCTGTATACGTTGCACCCATCTTTTTCTCTGTCCTCGGAAGGCCACTATGACATTCTCGGGATGTATGCCTCGGCTTGCCACAAGTATAATAATAGATTGGGCCTCTATGCCCTGACATTTCCCCAAAAGGAGCAGATGAAGAAGCTGGTCCTGTAGATCTGGGCTTCTTGTTCCACTTTTGGTACCCAGACTTCGATGAATTCGGTACCTTAATCTCTGTTCTCTTTAGCGTTGAGTTATTTTTATTCTGCACGGGTTTCATGTCTTGCTCCAGGGATCGAGCTGTATTGACCAAGGTCAGAAAACACTACGTCATTGGACCCGAGAGTAATAACTTCAGAACATCGCGCAGTCCTTCGTAGAACTGGTTGGTCTTGCGCTCTTCTTCAGTAAAGGTGGAGCATGCATAACGCCTCAACCTTATTAATTCATGTAAGTAGTCATCCACACTACTATCACCCTGAGTTAACCTTTGAAATTGATTTTTCATGGCAATCCTTTGAGCAGATGGGAGATACCTAGCCAGAAAGACCCTCGAGAACTCCTCAATCGAGATCTCGAACAGTTATCTTCCAGCAAACTGATGAAGCTCCAGTTCATCCCACCAGAGTCTCGCCTCACCTTCCAAGAGGAAAGTAGCCACAAACACCTTTTGTCTTTCCTCTATCTCCGTTGCCATCAAGACTCTCTTTATCCTTGAGAGTCAATCTTCGACTCGGGTGGGGGATCCAGTTTCCTCAAACATTGTAGGATAGAAGCTCGTGACGTTCTTCAAATATTTCTCTATTGCTCGTATTATTTCCAATGTCTCATCTGGTACTTGACGTCTAGCCATAGGCTCAACTACTTCGACTCAACCTGCACCGGAGCAACCTCAAGGGTAGGAGGTTGTACACACACTCCGTGTTGCGCGTTGATCATCACAAACACGGCTTCAGTAACTAAACTAATAGTCTCAGCTGAAAGAGATGGTGTAGGCATATCACCTGGTGCATTACTTTCAGCAGAGAGCTGGGGTTGAGAATGTCTCGCACCGCTTCTAGTCACCTATAAACATGCAACACACAATTTAGCGACTAGATAAATTGCAAAACAACAATCACAGGAATGCACGGGTTCCACAAACATGTGTATTTTCATTTCTAAGTGGACATTCATGGGTTCTTTCGTGTTATAACGATGAAACACAGACACGTGCTCACTACACCTTAAAAAGAATTCGACCATGAATTTGAATAAGGACGACCGACACCAGAGTCTGATATAAAATTATAACACCAACATCCGTCTTGTAGCATATAACAGAAGGTTCGGCCGGGGCCCGACGCCATATACTACGGACAGTCAGTGGACTTGCGTATTGAAACCACAAACCAAGTGCATCTTAAATCATAGTACATTCTAGCGGAAGTAAATTAATTGCTTAGAACCCAACCATATGAATGTCCACTAAGCCAAACAGGAATGATAATATATACACAAAGTTATGGCCTTAAGGCCTTATAACTGTTTCCTTAAATAATAGTGTTTTACAAACTCCGATACGCAGGCCGGCCACACATGAAACAGTAAAAACAACTTCGCTTTGGCCTTCAAGGGCCGGCATAGCCACCATGGGCTTTAGCCTGCTATTTCCCACTCGGATCTCCAGCTACGCCTGCACAAATGCAATCCACCCCGAAGGTGGCAAACAAAGCAACAGTCAGTATTACCGGACCAAATTATAATGACCCCACCCATCACTCGAGGTGGCAGTGCTCCTTCCCTGTAGGCATTTAGTATAGATATATAACGACAATAAAAACGTGCAACTTAAGCACTAATCACCACAGACATTGTCACTGCCGGCCACACATCTCGTGCACTCAGAGCGCATTATCGGTGTGCTGAGATTCAAGCCCCACCACCGTTCACCAGGACGGTTCACACTTAACATTCTCCTTCTGTGTCCTGAGATTCAAGCCCCACCTACTTGAGAATTATAGTCTTTCTGGCCCGAAGCCTAATACTCTCCCTATGCTTCGACAAAGTCATGCTGAGATTCAAGCCACTGCTCACTCCAAACCGAACACCATAGGGTGGCTACAGGTCAGCCACAACCCGTTGCTCCAATTATCATGTCAACGCCGATGGACGCAGCTATCATGGCGAACAACAAGACGGGGGTCATCCTCCCCTTGTATGTTCATGATACATAACCACATTATGTCCCAAGGCTGGCACACACGGCCACCTAAGATGGGCCAACTCGGACTCTCAGCTCGACACAATGGCCCCCAAGTATCCGAGAGACAGACCTCAAATTCACAATGGCCACCAGGTCTTCGAGAGAGATGCCTCAAATTGATAATGGCCACCAGGTCTCTGAGAGACAGGCCTCACTGCTCACAGGGAGCTACCGCGGGCGGTAGAGCTACCGCCGCGCGGGGATAGACTATCATTTTTTCCCTTCCAAATGGATGTTTTGCTAGAGTCCTTCTCCAGTACTCTCTCTGTAGCGACATGCACACCCAGCGACTCCGAAAACCGCACGATTACCACAGAGTCTTCTCCGGCATGCATACAATCATCACCAATCCAGACCAACCTGTCCAAATGGGCTTCACATAACATGCCTAACCCGTACTTCGTTTCCGGATTCTAAATGCAAAGACAATGGGGATACAACCAATCTACCCGTCGGGAGAACTACTTCCACGTGTTCGTGGATCGTCTATCCTCACATGCCAAAACAAAGGACTTCACATGTACAAAGAAGAGGACCGTTACCCTTGATGTTTGTTTTGGCGCCATGGAGAGAATCTAACCGGATGAGAATGATCGCAACAGTCTTGCCTCCAGAGATCCGAACTCGAATCATGACACGGAGCTCCGAAACTCTAATGGCGACCAGATCTCTTTCCTCTCTCTCTCTTCTTCGCTCTACACTCTGGCAGTTGCTCAAAAGAAGGAAGCCAAAAAAGAATGAAATGAAACTTATATTCCTTGGTATAAGTCGAGCTACCGTCGCGTAGTAGCTAGCTACCTCCGCGCGGTACTCAGATATCCAATCCACAATGACACCGCCCAAAACCTCCAATCATGTGCTGAAGCGTGGCCACATTGTTGCTACCGTCGTGTGATACCAATTACTGTTACACGCTAGGCGATGCGTCCCATCAAATCGTCATACAACAAAAAGTCACTAGTTCCTCGCGGTAACACTACCGCGACGCGGTACCTTCGCGAGTGGTTTGCCAATTAAATCAGTTACGCTACCGGCGGCGTTAAACCTGCCGCCGAACAGTAGCTCACAATGCTACCCCGACGCATTATGAATGTTGGGTTTTGGGGGATGGCACAACACTTGTGCACGCAATGAAAATAAGAACAAGTAAAACACAAACGAGTTCGAATCTAACAATATTCATGAATCAAGAAGTAAATCACGGTATAGTAAAATTACCTTTGAGGGATTGAATCTCAACTCAATCTAGATGCTCCAGAAGAATCGGGTCGGCCACACAGCGGGTACAGTCTTGAGCGCAGAAAGTATATCCACGCCTCTGCAGTAATCCACACGATCAGGAGAACTCGTAGCAACTTGTCACACAAGCGTTAGGTCGGGAGAGGACACTCAGCGTCTCCACAGACGGCTAGATCTATTGTAGGAGATGCGGCGACGACAATCGCTGGGATCAGGTTCAGGATCGACGAAGACCAAGACAGAACAGTTTCCGTCGGGATTTTAGGGTTATCCGTCTTTTTGCATAGTGACGGCTTGTGTGTTTTTCAGACAGAATCAATCGCGTAAATAAAGAATAAATAGAACAGTCACCGCCACAATGTTAGCAAGTCAACATTTGACCCAGCACGGGCATTGAGAGATCATAACACAGTCAACGCCAAAGGCCAAATACGTTGAGTGCGTTGAGTGAACTCAACGCTTCTGCGCCATGGAGTCAAGTGATCTCAACGTTGTCAACGCCAAAACACTATGACGTTGAGTGAGCAAAACATACCCAACGCCAATGGCCAGAAATCGTCGGGCAGAGTTCGACGAATTTGCGCCAAGGCCCATATTCGTCGAACGGAGTTCGACGAATCTGCGCCAAGGCCCATATTCATCGAACGGAGTTCGACGAATCTGCGCCAAGGCCCATATTCGTCGAACGGAGTTCGACAAATCTGCACTAAGGCCAAATTCGTCGAACGGAGTTCGACGAAATTGCGCCAAGGCCAAATTCGTCGAACGAAGTTCGACGAATCTCCGTCAAGGCCAATGTCGTCGGACGGAGTTCGACGATCGTGCCACAGAAAATCTTAAGCCCCTTTCCAATTCTTTCAACACATCACATGAGCTATTCAATACAGATCCAATCTCCCAATTTCTCCACAATCTTATGTGTGACCCTGATAGGCTCATACTGAGTTGGCAGTGAGGCTACATGCTTGATCACTTCCAGATCACTATGGTTGCACCAACAGTCTCTTACTTGATCTAGAAAGTATCAAACAAAAACTTCACAAATAATGAGTGACATCTAGCAATACATCATTGCTCCCCAAACAATAAGAGTTTATAAAACTCAAAATCCATTGTGACCAATGTTACAGTATTGTCATGTCCCTTCATCCCTTACATCCCGATAAAACTAGAGGTATAGACCGCGTCACCCTCATAATTGTCCAATCCCAGTTTCCTGATCTAGAATGGACTTTCAGCATTTGGTGAGCCCAAAATCATATATTAACTCAGCCAAGCATGGTCATACATTTCTCAGTCCCATTCCATCAAGGGGCCCATAGATGCAACTCATGTCATATAGGAGGACAAATCCCATATTTGCTCACACGCAAACATCCAAATGATTCGTAACGTACCCAACAACCACCTTTATCATCCAACTTTCTCAAGACTGTACTTTTGATGACATTAAAGCATGCTCTTACTCACTCGATAAAGGCAGTGACTTCAGGTCAAAAGACCACAAACACCATTGTCACTTGAGCCATACTTGTGACACGTTCATATAACAATCCACAAAGTATTCTCATGGTGGGCCTGCCTAGTACAACTTGTTCATAACAAGTACCCATGTGATGACTTTATATTACAATATCATGACCTGTGAGGACGGGTCATCAGTCAACGCACATGCTAGTCTTAAGGGTATCATCATCACCCTTAGCTTCTAAGTTGATACAACGACCAAGGACCTTTAAGAATGAAGCTTCTGATATCATAGGTTGTCACATCAGGTCACTACTTGATCTATGGAAGCAAACACTCTAAGGGCATTTATTAGATGGAACTACTCTATCACAATAGAAATATTTTCATAATAAAAGAACTTGCCAAAATTATATGAATAAAATGCATATAATACTATTATTCATCAAATGAAATATTACATCCAACAAACATACAATCCACAAGACTCAAACTAGAGTTAATCATTCAGGTATCATATACTCATAGATCTAACATGACCATCATGCTTTCTCTGTGTAAGAGACTTTGTCAGTGGATCCGCAATGTTTTTCTCAGTCGGTACTCTATATATACTCACATCTACTCGATCGATAATCTCTCGAATTAGATGGAACCGCTAGAGTATGTGCTTGGAGAGCTGATGAGATCTAGATTCTGAAGCAAGTGCAATTGCATCGTTGTTGTCACAGTAGAGATATATAGGACGAACAATGCTAGAAACTACATCTAACTCGCCGATGCATTTCCTAATCCATACAGCCTCCTTTGTTGCATTTGCAGCGACAATATACTCGGGCTCAGTAGTAGAATTGACAACTGTATCCCGCTTGGAACTCTTCCAACTAATAGCACCTCCATTCAGGCAAAATACAAACCCTGACTGAGACTTTGAATCGTCCCTATCAGTTTGGAAGCTAGCATCTGTGTAACCGCTTACAACAAACTCTTCCTCTTCGCTGAATACCAAGAGCATATCCTTAGTCCTTCACAAGTACTTGAGGATATTCTTGACAGCTATCCAGTGACCTTCACCGGGATCATACTGATATCTGATAGTCACGCTCTAAGCATAAGAGACATCGGGTCTAGTACATAACATTGCATACATGATTGATCCAATTGCTGAAGCATATGGAACCAACTTCATGCGGTCCTTATCTTCATAAGACTTAGGACACTGCTCCTTAGAGAGACTCAAACCATGAGGCATGGTCAAGAATCCTTTCTCGAACTTAAGCATGTTGAATCGTTTCAACACCTTGTCAATGCACGTACTTTGGGTCAAACCCAACAACTTCTTCGATCTATCTCTATAGATCTTAATACCGAATATATAAGTCGCTTCCTCTAAGTTCTTCATCAAAAAGCAGTCCCCTAGGTTGTTCTTAATAACTTGCAGGGTCGGTTTGTCATTCCCGATCAATAGTATGTCATCTACATACAATTTCAGGAAGACTATAATTCTCCCACTAATCCATTTATAAACACAAGGTTCATCCTCATTTTTGATAAAACCAAACTCTTTGATACTTTCATCAAAACGAAGATTCCAACTTCGAGAAACCTGTTTCAATTCATAAATGGATCTCTATAGCTTGCATATTTTAGTGGCTTCACTTGGAGATACAAAACCCTCAAGTTGTGTTATATACACTTCCTCGAGGAGGTTCCCATTAAGGAAAGCCGTTTTGACATCCATCTGTCAGATCTCGTAGTCATAATATGCAGCAATAACAAGTAGAATTCGGATGGACTTAACCATGACAACAAGGGAAAAGTCTCATCATAATTAACACCATGAATTTGCTTAAAACTCTTAGCCACCAGTCGGCCTTTGAATGTTTGTACATTCTTATCAATGCCAATCTTCTTCTTAAAGACCCACTTGCACCCTATGGGTCTTATCCCTTCGGGTGGTTCCACTAAAGTCCATACTTGGTTTTCATACATGGAGTACATTTCAGATTTCATGGCATCAAGCCACTTCTTGGAGTCCGGTCCACACATAGCCTCTTGGTAGGTTGCAGGCTCATCACTATGATCCATAAGCAATACATTACCTATTTGAGATACAAAAAATCCATATCTCTCAGGCTCAAATCTTGGTCTACCGGATCTACGTGGAACTTGTGTTTCCTAAGCAGGTTCTCCAGCTACAACTACTTGCAGTCCCGACACAGGTTCCAATTCCGGTTCATTCACTGTTTGTGGTTTCTGAACTTCTTCAAGTTCTACCATGGCTGTCTTTCTACTTAAGAACTCTTTCTCAAGAAAGACACCAGTCCTTGCGACATACACTTTGCCCTCGGACGGTAGGTAGAAGTGGTACCCTTTGGTTTCCCTAGGATACCCCACAAGATAACATTTATCTGATTTGGGTTCCAGCTTATCGGGCATTTGACATCTTACGTATGCCTCACACCCCCAAACCTTAATGAATGACATATTGGGACGCTTCCCAGTCCATATCTCATATGGTGTCTTCAGAATCGCTTTCGTTGGAGCACGATTTAATGTTAAAGTAGTAGTTTCTAGAACAAAGCCCCAAAAGGAAACATGCAGATCTGCATGACTCATCATCGACCGTACAATGTCTAACAAAGTACAATTCCTCCTCTCAGACACATCATTATGTTGTGGTGTTCTAAGTGGAGTGAGCTGTGATACAATACCACACTCTATCAGATGATCACGAAACTCACAACTTAGGTATTCGCCACCTCGATCAGATCAGAGTGCTTTAATCTTCTTACACAACCGGTTTTCTACTTCGCTTTTAAACACTTTGAACTTTTCAAATGTTTCGGATTTGCACTTCATAAGATACACGTATCTGTATCTACTGAAATCATCAATAAATGTGACAAAGTAGAAAAACTCACCTCTAGTCATAGAACTCATGGGTCCACATACATCATTATGTACTATACCCAAGAGATCATTAGCCCTCTCATTGAAGCCAGTGAAAGGGACTTTAGTCATCTTGCCTAACAAACAAGATTTGCATCTCTCAAATGATTCATAATCAAATGAGTCCAACAGTCCATCTTTATGGAGCTTGGATATACGTTTCTCATTTATATGGCACAAACGATAATGCCAAAGATATGTAGGGTTCGAGTCATTTGTTCTTAGTTTTTTTATTATTTTCAATATTATAGATCGGATGGTCTTAGTTCAAAACATACAGACCATTAAACATTTGGGTTACACCATAACAAACATCATTCTTAAATATTGAACAATAATTATTCTTAATAATAAAAGAAAAACTCACCATGTCCAATCATGAAATGAATATAATGTTTCTAGTTATGGAAGGAACAAAATAACAATTATCTAGTTCTATTACAAGCCCACTGGGAAAAATAAGACGATAAAACCCCACGACAACAGTAACAACTCTTGTTCCATTGCCAACATGCAGGTCCACCTCTCATTTACTCAACATTCTTCACATTCCCAGTTTCATCACATTTATACAAATGTGAGAATCATATCTGTTATCCAATACCCAGGATGAAGGCGCAGAAAGGTTTATCTTTATAACATATATACTTGAAGTGGAGGTCATACCTCCTCTTATCTTTTGCAGTCCCTCAATGTATGAAGGATAATTCCTCCTCTAATGACCAGCCTTGCCACAGTGGTGACACTTTCCTTTTTTCCTTGATCTTTTCCTTTTTAGTGCTGAAGACTTGGGCTCTAGTCCAGATTTAGGTCCCACCTTCATCTTCTTGAATCCCTTGACCTTGCCCTTGCATTTATGCACCATCAATATGGGGCTAGTAGGATTGACCTTCTTTATGTTTATCTCGGCAGTTCGCTATATGCCTAGGATCTCGGGCAGTGTCTTGTCTATTTCATTCATGTTATAGTTTAAGACAAACTGCTTATAACTGTTTGGCAACGATTGCAGGATCAGGTCTGTAGCCAACTTTTGGCCCAGAGGGAAACCTAGTCTTTCAAGGTTCTCAATATATCCAATCATCTTGAGTATGTGAGTCCCTAATAGGTCCCGAGCTCCCATCTTACACTGGAACATCGCCTTAGTGACGTCGAATCTCTCTTGACGAACTTGCCCTTGAAACATTTTCTTGAGATGCTCATCAATCTCCCTACAACCCATGTTCTCATGTTGCTTCTGAAGCTCAGAGTTCATGGTCGCTAACATGAGACATTCGACGTCTAAAGAGTCGTCAAGATACTTCTTATAAGCATCTTTATCAGCACGGGGTGCATTCCCGGCAGGCTCATCAGGGGATACCTCTTCCAAAACATAGAGCTTGCGCTCTTGCCTGAGAATAATTCTCAAGTTCCAGTACCAGTCTACATAATTTGTACCACTCAGCTTCTCCTTCTCAAGGATCGCTCTGAGGGACAGGGTGGAGTGTGAACCACTTGCCATGAAAATTCTACAAGAATACAAGCAAAATAAATTAGTACCGTATTTCAAAATACAATTTATCTTTCAATTATGACTTTAATCAAAAGCTCCCACTATTTTTATCAAACTGATAACCCT